>JAYMYS010000028.1:0-689138 GCA_037954015.1 Psophocarpus tetragonolobus | reverse complement strand
AACATAAAAAAATTCATTTAATTCATTTTTAGATCACATAATGCTTCCACCATGGACCTTGGTAAAAAATCTCCCACAGTGGCAAATGCGCAGTGGAAACGTTTACATTTTCAAATTCCTTGCAGTTTAGCCGTCATAAAAAAAAACATTTGTTTGAATTTTCATCACCACTTTCTATTTTATAACAATGTCAGAGATCATAGAATTAATGAAGTTACATTGATAGAAATCCAAACATCTGAAACAATGCAATAGTTTTCAAGAGTTTTACGTTGTCAAATTAAAAAAAAAAATTATTAAAGAAAGATATTTTTTAACTTCATACAATTTTAAAGAATTGGTTTCAATTTTGAAAAATATAGCTAAATGAAGTTTTTTTATTAACATATGTTAATTATTAGATGATTGGTAATTAGATTCGAACTTTCGGCTTTTTTATTTTTTAATGTGAGATTTGTTACTTAACTAACTTTATATTTCCATTTCTAAATAAAGTTGTTCAACAAATTGATTGAATGTGATACAAGGTCACCCAAAGTCCAAAATTGGATGAGAGATTGAAAAAAATTAAAATAGAACTCAATTATTTTTCGGTTTTAAAAGCATTTTCAAAATCTAATAGATTACATATTGGGGATTGATTACTGAATAGTGTGAAATTATTTTAAAATAAAAAGTGGGAAAGGAATCAAATAGGCTCTAAATTATCATGCAAGTATGAGAATATATTAATATGATAGGGAATATATTAATGACATTTCTTCTTCAAAATATGATGGTGAATCTAACTAAACTAAAAAAGGAGGAAGGAAGAAGTTCTGATGAATCTTTAAACTCTAGCAATCAATCGTCAAGAAAAATTAAGTTTCAGTTAAAAAAAAAATGCAGAATATTTTGTTTCAAATAAACAAGTTGAGGTTTGGTGGGGGCGTGGGGTGCTGAGTTAGTGTTCTCTCCACTACGGCAATTTGTTTTGCCCAAATCCAAGAGCTGGATGGCTTCCTTTGGGCTTTGGGGTCCTTTTTCTGTTAAGTTATCTGTGCAATCGAGTTTCTTTTACTAAATTAAACAAAAGCTATTGCGTTGGGGTCCAACGTAAAATCATGATAAGGATATGGAAGAAAACTTTTCCGTATGTGTAGCCATTAAGAAAAGAGCACCTTAAAAAAGGGTGAGGATTTTTTCTTTATTTCTTTTTCTTAAATAACTGGCTCCGTATGACTTGCCGGACAGTGCAACGTACAAGCTAGGACAATCACTTCAGATATTATAGAGAAGCGTACTATTAGATACACGTGCCATGCCTTTGTGCCAGTCCATTTTTCCTCTTCCTACGAACTGGTAGGACAAAGTCTATGGTTTAAGTGAACTGATTTTCAACCAGAATTTCCCTCTCTAACACCACTTCACATAAGTGAGAACTGAGAAGAGCTAATTTTATTCTATAATTTTCAATTGATTGGTATAATAACCACATGCACTTATATAAGTTGAAATTGATGACTCAAAATGAGTAAATAATGTTCGCATTAATCTAACCAAAAATTGTTAATAACTATTAAGACTTTGCTTAAAATACTGACTTCTGAGCTCCGTTTGTTGTTTTTTTTTTTCAATAAAAGTTTACCTGGTTTCCAATATAGTTTTTTCAAAGCAATTTTTTCCACTGCGGCCTAAACTCCATTTAGATTCAATATTATTATAAGTTAGACAGCAGTGACGTCGGAGATCACCAAAACTCAATCCAAATAAAAAATTCATTAAATAGTTTCTATGCGGAAATGTTAATATAATCCTGCATATATCTTGAAAGATAAATCTAATTGACCAGGAAAAAAAAAACATTTTGATTCTTGAATCACTCTTTAAATTCTTCATTCCCTAACAATAAATTTCAGTGAAAGACAGCAACCAGAGGCACAGATGATGAAACAAATGTACTCTTCAACAGTTCTGGGGCAAAAGGGAGTCCATCATTGAAGCAAACTTACTAAAAGATCCAAAGGTGAGAAAATCTTGCTATTAATGTTTCCTTAACAACTTGGGTGCCCCAAAATAACATACTGATGTGAATATAATTCAATCCGGCTAAATCACTTCTCAGAAAACGTCCTCATTTTGCATGTATAGCGATACAAGGCAACAAAACTTCCACGATAATGGCCCCAATGTATATCACTACCAGCAAATCAGAATATTTTTGCAACTTGCTCATCAAAAAACACATTTTCTTAACTTGGAATTTTCCATTCTTTGAAGCAAAGTTTGCACAATCCCCACTTCAAAGTTGATTCTGAGCCCAATCTCTCTGAATAATGGCCATTCCATCAGTTATGGGGCATTAATTTCTTTTCATCCCTGTACTAATGTATATAACGCCCAAATTAAGACAAATTCGGAAGTTTTAAAACGAAGAAAGGAGGGAATAAGCATTGCAATGGACAAAGACCTCAACTTTCAGAATTCATGTCTCAAGTAACATAAATCGAACTTCTAAGCATGTAGGATGTAGCATGCTTAGAAGAAAGTCTCATTTCAAAAACGCTTACCTAAAATATCTTTAGAAGGGAGCCTCTAGTGATTCATCCCAGACTTCTGCACTTCCGTTAGAGACATCTTCAACGTCTTCTTCCATTGAAAGCCTAATATATTCTCTATGAGCAAATCGATCCCACTCTGTCAATGTTGGATTCTCACGTTCCTATTCAGTATTCACACAAGACATGACATGCATACCAATTATTAAGTCACTAACAGTGTACATGCTAACTCAACAATGCAATAAATTTTATCAAATATTTTATGCACCTGACGGATTAAAAATGGGTCACGAGTTTCAAAGGCCATGAACTTATTTAGATTGAACAGGATGTTGAAAACACTTCCTGAAAGTTTACCACCTTTCAGGTCATGAAGAGTTATAAGGCTCTCATCCTGCAGAGCGAAGAATTTCAATAGATTAAAATATATTAGATAATAAATCTGCAATTAGATGACACCAAACCAAAGATTTAGAAAAACGAGGACAATATGTTTGGAATATGCTATATTTGAGGGAAAAAATTTGTAAGCTACTCACTATATCTGTACATACTCATAACATAATAAGAGATCAAACAATCCGCAAAAGAAAGATAAAAAGGCAAACCTCTGGTCCAATCATGTCAATTAGCTGACACAGTATGTCCTCAAAAAGCACAGGCTCTTGGGCCATGCACTCCATCCGATGCAATTGCTCCTCATAAAAAAATTGCAGTTCATTCCTTGTAAGAACTCCATTTCCATCCAAATCTATGCACTTGAACCTAATAGTGACATTTTTCAAGTCAGCACATACAACAGCTTAAAAAATTCAGAAAACAAATCAACCACATGTCAAATATCCACTGTTTACCAAAAATACCATGCTTTCTGGTGAAGAAATCGCAAGGACAGTGCAATGTAGGGTGATTTTGTAGGGTGAATTAGGTCTAAACCCATGATTTTAAGTTGGTATCAAAGTATATCCTAGCAATTGTTGTTTAGCCTATTGGGTCATCCGCTATCAAACTGTTATCGGAATCAGACAATCCGTAGATGTCAAGTCCTGCAAACTTCGCACTTGAAATGTCTAGTCCTCGGCATGAGGAGGGCATTAGAGATCTCACATTGATCAGAGATACGACTAAACAATAGTATACAAGTGAGGTGCAAACCTTATCTTACAAATCAGTTTTGTAAAGTTGTTACTTAAGCTCAAACCCACAATTCTAAGATAAAGTATTCCAACTTCCAGATTATAAAAACAGACAGAAAAGTGAAAAGGTTCATCTCATCAATTTTCCTTCATTTGTTCCACACTATATGACTTAAGATTTCAATAGTCCAATTTCCACTGTACCAACCATTGTAGCTATCTTTAGTATTCTAAAACCTGTTTGTTAACACCGTACTTGATCAGCAAAGAATGCAATTACACAAAAAACTTACAATAACATATTCATGCTTTTGAGGACACAGTTACTTGGCACAAAGGATAGGATCAAGATTATCTCAATTAGACCTATTCTTGAATTCCTCCTTTGGAACTTCCCTTTGATTATGTATATGCATTCCAGACTTCCAGTAACAGATAAAAAGTTAATAAACTAACTGATAAAGTTTCATAACGATGGAATTAAGCACATGCATGTGCACAATAGAAAATCCAATCAAATAAAAGCACATGTTAACCATGCCTAATTTAACACGACACGATCCTTGAGAAACTAATCTGACAACCCCTTTCAGAAAAAAAGTAACTAACAAAATGAAAAGAATAATGAATAATAAAAAAATACCAATACTCAAGACTTGGTTCAGATGATTTATCCTCTTCTGCAAGTATGAAGTAAACAAAATCTTCATATCCCATCTTTCCCTCAACCTTACTGGTAAACTTTCTTGGGACCTGAGAGATAATATTAAGCAAGTCAAAATCTGCATCTTCAATAAATGATCTGACAAACAGAAGTGGATGGACACTGAACCAAACAGAGGTCTGTTGTTGAAGTCAGAAAATTAAATATAAAAAATAGAAGCAACATTTAATCCACACAAACCTGAGAAAATATTCTATCAACAATTCGGTAGGTAAGCGCATGATTACCATATCTGATAAGATTCTCTTTGTCTATCAAGAAATCATGATCTGTATCCAGCTCCCAAAATTTGCAATATATAACATAAAAATGCTCATAAGAGAAGTACCTACAAACAATTATTAGGTAAAGCAAAAACAGTCAACACATTTTGGTGTGAATATTTTGCTGAAAAACAGTTTCGTTGCGTGAAGATAGTATATCTACCTCAAAACCTTGTTGATGTCTTCTTCTTCATCAGCATACTGCATTGCATCTATTACGTTTCCACGCTTCAGCTCCCTCAGAGTGAGACGACCATTGCCAGATCTATTAATGTAATAATAGATTCTGTATATTACAGTTTCAGCTGGGACATTGAAAAAGTAAATTAAGAATATTTCAACTGTCACAAAAAAAAAAAAAAACTACTACACCAGAAACCAAGACTAGATGGAAACCCAAAGTTCTAACTCATTAAATAAGTGCTTAAATAAGTTGTCAGAAAGATTGCTAAAGATTTCAATGGGAAAATATGGAAAAATGTTTTCAATGAGCAAACTGACCCAAAAGGGAGGAAAACTATTGAAAACAAATTGGTTCCATATTTTTAAAGGAACGTGGCAGTGCTGCTCTAATACCATATTAAAAATGGACTGGGCAAACTCTCAAAAGCCAGCACAAAGGAGGAAGATTGCCCAAATATTACAAGGTGTATTTGTGCCATATTTTGAATTTTAAGCAAAGTTGGACATCTTTACACACACTCCTTTTGCAAGAGAGTGGATTGGACATTTGGAGCATAAGTTTCCATGACTAGACATCTACAAACACTAATACCAATGAACACTAAATGCATATAAACATGAGATACAGAAATATACTACATCCTAAGAACATAAAATATCATTATTTCCAACAATACCCTTCTTAATGAAGAAGTCTTCTTAAAACTCATACGTGAGTGTTACTCTAATTCATAAAAATATATCTAATGTACTATACATTAATATGATTGTAATTGTCAGCAAAAATACCAAATAAAAAATATATAGACCAAATAAAAAACACAAACAGGTCCTCATCACATAATTTATTGGCCAGTAATTCACTGAAAAATTTTAAATGAAAATGGAAATAAGGAAAGAAAACAGACACTGTGTACTCCATTGTTGCAAGGCATTCCAGTATAACCTAGTTATAGCTATCAACTTTAGGCGGCATCATGCCAATGAAAGATGAAAGAAAGATATTTTAAGGAAAGACTAGTTTCAAGTGAGCATGAATGAGGAAGCTTTGCCATGCAAACGTAAACACGTGAATCATAATTTTGGTCATAGGTTACGATAGCAACATTGTGGTGAAACTGTTATAGATGACAAACATCAGCTGGAGTTATTGCAGCAAGTAAATATGAATAACAAAATGGATCAGGCACTAAAGTGGGTTGCTTACGTGGGATAAAAGTAAATGTTTAGATATCCAATACACATGAATTAATGTAGAAACAACCCATTCAAGAGGACACAGCTTTACAGGGTCGAAGATGAAAAAGTATTTGCCCAACCCCAGTAGTTATTACTATAACCATCTATGCAGCTTCAGTCAACACCCACTGCTTTCAATTGTTGAAATATTTAGTTATTTGGGTTACTCATGAAAGCACTGAATAGAGTATGAAATATAAGAGTTCTCTTTCTGCAAGAAAAAATAGAAATACATGCAAGAAAATCCCTGATCAATCTTACAACTTGAGTTCAAAAACCTATGATGCAAAATTACACATTGCTTTAGCCTTTAGGAACTATGATCCTCTCTACAATGAAGCTCATTTTTGTCCAATCAGCTCTATAAACAAAGAGATGCACCTCCAATATAGTATGGTTGTTTTTATTTGAATACAATACCTGCCGCAGAAATTAAGAAAACACTCACATTTTTAGTACTAATTATGCCTCTATGATAAACACCATTTCTTTATACTACAGATAAATTTATACTTCATATATACATGTTCTTACTCTGTTCTTGATCCTACTTATCTAAATGTATGCAGCTATCTTTATTTCTAATCATAGAATTAACTTTGTATGATTACCAGGAACTAGGAATGTATCACAAAGATACCATCTCAAGTCACAAAAGACTAAGCCTGAGTACATCTCATACAAAGTAATGGTTAGCAAGTGAAACAAAATATCCTCGTGATAGAAAAAATAAGGTTTGAAGGAACTAGGTGCTGGAAGAATTTAAACTCATTTGCATCAATCTACAATTACCAACCATATCTCTCTTGAAACTCAGGCGTGCTCTGCAGGAACTCCAGCCCAGGATGAGTTGCCAAAAGCTCACGTAGGACAGGTTTAAAATCATCCTGACATGTAGTAAAGTATTAGTGTAAGTAAGAAAGATGGATATGAACATAATATGAAAGCCAAGGAGATGAATAAGCAGGGCACCTAAAAAGGATAAATCATCCTAGAATAAAACTGGAATTGAGTACATGACATGTTTTGATAGACATTAGGCCATGACTGAATGTATCTTTAGGATGATTATAAGGAATTTAAAAGGAAAAAAAGAAATAGAATTTAAGAAAAAACCTGAGTAAGGTAATTCAGCTGTGGTTGCTTTAATATTTTGAATATTACACTAGCTATATCCATTGTCAGCATGTTGCCATTAATCCAATATTCAATAAATGCTTTCCTATAGGAACATTAAATCACAAATTTAAGTGTACGTATAAGGAAATATAATTACAAGGCACAAGATCATCTGTCAATAATTGCCTACATCATAAGAAAGGAGAAAATCAAATTAACCAAATTAATCTTTTTTAATAATACAATAGTTATATTCAGATGGTTTAAATATCTTTTTGGCCACTCAAATTTGGGTCAACTTTGCTCTTGGTCCCTCAAATTTAAAGGTGATTGTTTTAGTCCCATAATTGTGAAATACAGCATTTTTAGTCTTTATCAATGACTAAAGTGATCATAATTTAAGGACCAAAAATTGGATATTTCCAAATTAGGGGACTAACAAAATCACTTTTAAATTTGAAGAACCAAAAGCAAGCTTGTCCCAAATTTGAGAAAGCAAAAAATGTTTAAGCCTATTCAGGAAAAGTGAAAGGATTTGCACAGGAAGAGATTGGTAAAATTTGTGCCAGATGCCTAGTAACATACTACCCAACTAAAATGGCAATTTACAAAGGAAATTTCTTATATAGTGCCATTCACAACAATAGGCACCCTTAGCCAAACAACACCAATAGAAGTCTTACTCACAAGGTGAGGTTGGCTCCACATATAGCACATTATTGTGCTTGATTAGAAACCAATTCTCAGGGATACTATTCATCATAATATACCTCTTAACCATTCCCTTCAATGTCATTCTTAACTTCCCCTTTTTTCACAAAGCTATAAAAACATACAATTTACTCTCCTCACCGATGCTTCCAATGGCCTCTGTTCATATATAGTCATTTCATATCTTACTCTTTCTTGTGTAATCACACATTCATCTTAACATTCTTATTTTTGCTACTCCAACCCTTTTCTCTTATTGTCGCTTTAAAGCCCCGTCATTTGCTACCATAGAGTATAATTGGACATATACCAATATGCTAAAAACTTTCATTTGAGTTTAGAAAGTACTGTGATTACAAATAATCCCAATGTCTTTGGCTATATTATTAATCCATCCAAGTTGTGTCTTGTGTGGCACATCTTCATTGATTTTCCCATCATTTTGTAAATTGATTCCATAATCCAAATATTTAAACTTAGAAAGTTGTGTTATGACATCTCCTATTTTTACTTCGAATTCATTTTCCACTTATTTCATGCTAAAATTCTGACGCATATACTTTGTCTTACTCCTATTCAAGTGAAAAACCTTTGATTCCAAAGCTCAAGTTTAGAGTTAACCTCTTGCGTAGATTTCTCATTCAGAACAAGCAGTTAGGAGAAATCTTTTGCACATACTTGGTAACCACACCCTACACTAGATTAAAAAAGGACTTGAAACTAAGCCTAAATGTAATCCCATCCTCTTTTTTATATGGCACATTATGTGCCGCCTCCTCCACTTTGGCCACTCCTATTTAATGTTTGTCTCCCCCTCCTTAAAAACAACCTTGGACAGTTCAATGCCAAAAATTGTACTACATACATTGGTGCAAAGAGAAATAACTCGTTATTAAACAAAAGATAGTTAAGCATTGAGAGACCCGTATGCTTAAGACAATCTTCACATAATGGAGATTTCATCACGCAACCAAGCATAATAAACATATTGCTTGTATTTATTTCAAACACAAATCTGATTGTATATAGAAAATTAAAAGAGAGACACAGAGACAACATAGAACAAGCTAGAGTAAATGGAACACGTAGATAACAAGCCAAGGATCAAACTTCAAAACATGCTTTCATAAAAATAAAAAATTCAATAATCAGGAGCTCAACTGTGAAAAATCTTTCTGAATGACTTATCATAATCGTATTAGCACCTAGACCTAAAACTTTGAAATGGCCAACAGGTCAAACAAGAATACCATCCATGACACAAAAAAGTTAACAAGTTCCAGAAAAATAAATTACACACCTTGTCACAACACCAGTTCCATTGTCAATCTTTCTGAAAATAGAAGAGGAAAAAAAAGATGGCAGCTTGCAAACTTCCTTAGTAATTGTTTTGAATTCTGACATTCCAAGAAAACAAGTAAAATGATTCTCAGAACTGACTGATACAACTCTCTATTATATTAGAAAGTGAATTTTATATAGATCATCACTTTTTGACTTCTGGCAGCTGGCAATATTTTAAAAGTTATTTTTACTCAACTTAAAGAGGTTGTGATTACTTAAAAAACTAGAATATGAAATTATTTAAAATCAATTTTTCCCGATGGCAACAAAATGGCCCTTCAGGCTATCAGCTACTAATATGTGTGATATCTCACCATGCACCTGCAGGCCATCTAAATGATCATGGAATAAACGATCAATTTTAAACAAGCATTCGTCTTTCAGTTCATTTGGAGGTGGACGTCCATTTTGAAAGTAGAACTGCAAGTAAGCAAAGACTTGTTATAAACATTAACATGGAAGGAATTATGATAGAAAAAAGAAAGGATAAAAACACAACGCAAGCCAGGTACAAGAGAAAAGTATCTTTAAATAAAATATTAAGAGAACTAAACAGCAAATCTTATAGGATTGATATAAATTATTTGCTGCACATTCGAGGAATTTTTTGCAGCAGGCAATAGGTGCATCCTTGTACTTTGGAGTGACTTCTTATGATTATGTAACAAGTTTAAGCAAAACCATAATCTAACAATTTCATGGCAACCTGCAGTTCCTCAGTTCTTTAGAACCTATGGTTGCCTGCAAATTACATATTTTTAAGGGTGGTTCTCTGTCCCTCAACATGCTATAGATATATGAGAAGGATGGTGCTTGTCCTTTCTTTGGTGTTCTGCAAATGGCTGTCTTGAGAAAAGTTGTCATTTCATACATGCAATGGGATTGGGCAACTTGGCTGATTGCTTTTTCTTCTTCTGTGATGTATTTTTCTTTTTCTGCTTCGGAGAATATCTTATCCTCCTTTTAGATATACTTTCCTTCCCTATTCTCTAATACATTTTACTAATTACACAAAATAATAAGAATATCAAACTGCCCAAACCTGAGGTATAACTTCTTTAACCGGCTCACTGACAACTTTCAAAGGAGAACTCAAATTAGAAGGGCCAACTCTCTGTTTCAAAATGCGGGGGGAACCAGATGTACTTCTTGGTGAAAGAGGTGGAGCAGTGCCAGCAGGAAACATGGAAGGTAAAGAATTACTAGCAGCATTTGGACTAGAGCAATTCCCGGGGACATTTAAGGGAACGCCTGACTTTGCTTCATTGAGTAATGATGTTACCTGCACAATTAACAAGGCAAATATTAAAACAGTATCACCAAATTTGTATGTGATGTTTTGTAGAGTGGAGAGCAACATAACTGTTTCTGGAAACCCAAAAATAAAACACAGAAGGTATGGCATTGTTAATCAGCATTACATATATTTCAACTATTACCAAAAACTTATTTATTTATATTGCTTGGGAGCAAGTAGGATTTATACAAAAATTGGCCACGGCGATTCCTCAGAAGAGATAGATAGAACTATAACAGATGAAGTTGATTATTGCTTAAAAATACGGGGAGTTTAGAGCCACGCAGGCATCCTTGAAAAGTCATAATTCTCACAACTGTATGGAATGCCATCAAAACCTCCGGTAATCTTTAATACAAAGTTATTTAATCTGAACTCCAAAGTGACAACAGCATCCTCTATTGGCGACAAAGAGGAGAGTTAAACGCCCTAAACCTTACTTATCTAAATAACCATTGCCCGGTAAACATAGATACTATCTTACCCCTTTCAACGACACCAGTGATGTCAAACCACTTCGTGCACACGTTGGTGCACAACAATTATATCATTGCAGAGAGAGATTAAAAGCAAGTTAAGAAGATTCTTCTAATTACGCAATGCAGCAATGTTCAAATTCCAGAATGGAATGAAGCATACCAATCGATTACTTTCAGGAAGCGACAACCACAGGTCGAAGAGCTTCTCGATGAAATTGAGATTAGACTTGAGGGCCAAACCGGAAAACTCTGGGAGCTGCAATAATTCGACGTCCAATGACGCGGCATCGGTGACGACCTCCATGCTCATCTAAACCAATCTCGTTCCCCTATCTCTCATTCACAAACAAAATCACTAGGCACGAAGATCAACACGAATCCTCGATTTGATTCTTCTTTTCTCCTTTAAAAGCAAGTTGAATTTCAATGCCTCAGAATAGAAGCCAACAACAATTAGATACTTTCCCGAAAGGGAACAAATGGGTTGAGATATTCACAGATTGCAAGCTGCCGATTTAGCTAGAACCCTAGATCTTTTCACAATTACAATTAGAATCAATAAATTAACGGTGAGGGTGATCTCGTGAAAGATGTGCAAGGGATAGAAAGTGAAGGAAAATGAGGGGAAATTATTGAGAGAAAGAAGAAATAATTGTGCAGAACCATAGATAATAATTGTTCAGAAATAAAAACACCAAAAGAGAGGGAGATTTGTTGCTTGTAATTTTATTTATTTTTGCAAAAATAAAATTAAAATTAAAACACCAAAAGAAAAAAAAATATTAAGGTTTTAAAATTTTAATCACTAAAAAATATTTTATTTATAATTTTAATGATTATTATAAAACTTAAATAGATTTATTATGTATTTTTTTTTAATTTAACACTTATACATTATTATTATAAAAGAAATAATTTACCATTGACATTCTTGTATTAATTGATAAATGTAACAAACTTTTAATTTTATACTTTGACAAGAATTTAATTGGTATATCTGTCAAATATATTTATTGACTTTA
Organism: Psophocarpus tetragonolobus; assembly: GCA_037954015.1. Classification (NCBI taxonomy): domain Eukaryota; kingdom Viridiplantae; phylum Streptophyta; class Magnoliopsida; order Fabales; family Fabaceae; genus Psophocarpus; species Psophocarpus tetragonolobus. The sequence goes on along the minus strand of JAYMYS010000028.1, from coordinate 677,081 downwards.
GTTATTATTATTTTAAAAATTATATAAATAAAAATATTTAGAGGTCAATGTAAACATTTTTAGTGGTTTTTATTTAAACTCTTTGATTAGATGTCATGACAGATTTTTTTTACATATCAATGATTAATGTGTTAGTTGTTTTGTTAAAAAAGACATTCAAATATATAATTTCTCCCTTTCTCTTCACTCCCACATTTGACTTTATCACTGTATTAACCTTATAATTCTTAAAATTTATTATGCATTATTATTTATAATCAAATAATGATATAAATATTATGTTATCCATGTATTCTAATTAAATTTATAATTTTTTATCTTTATAAGTTTAATAAAAAATATCATGTTATCATAGTTATAAAAAAATACGTTTAAATTTTTTTTTGACAAATAATTATAAAATGAATTAAAAAAATTATAATTAGATTTAATTATTTTTGTTAAAAAACATTTAAAAAACTAAGCAGGATGACCAATAAAGTTGACACACGCTTGCCATATGGAAAATACATGCTCGATAAGTCAACAAACTTGTTGCGTAGCCTTTTCTTTATCTTCTTTTTCGATATATTTTTAAGAAAACAATACACTACATTTTTATATTATGATTTTTAATAAAAATATTATTTGAGATAAAATAATTTTTTTATTAACTATTTTAAAACATAAATTTATGTTAATTTTTTTATTTGTGAAAATCAATCTTGTGTCAGAAGTTATATAAAAACTTAGGTATGTTAATTTTCATTTAGCCGAATGTGTAAACATATTTGCACCAATAATTTATTAAAATTAAATTATTATTATTATTTTACAATAATCAAACATAAGTATTAGAATTTTATAATAACTTATACTTCGGCTCAACAAACACTTTTAACAATTAAACTATTGTTAGTTTGTTTTTGTTCAATTGTTAGATAATTGAAAATAAAAAAGTACATTATACTTACAGGATACATTAAAAATAATCAAGTACACAAGTTCATTTAAAAAAATTCTACCAAATGCAAACTCAAAAATTTTTAACTAAACATATTAATAATCTCATACTTGATATCCTTCTTTTCAATAAAACCTTATAGATTCCTAAGCTTGTATGTACATTTTTCTTTGTATTTCATTTCGAATTAATGCCAATATAGCAATAACTCTAATTAAGACAATAACAACTTAAAATGAAGTTGAGTATAGCCGTGTCATTCTTAATAACACACATAAATAACTTATTTGAATAAGGTAATGTTGCTTAAGCATCTTTAGTGATTTAGGTATAGTTGCTAACAACAATGAACTTAACAAGTTTGGTTGCCAAGAAAAAGACAATAGAGAAGAAAAATATTATGAAAGAGTGCGATAGGCAAAACACTAAATTTTCAATTGTTGAAAAAAAAGGGGTGGGTGGTAGTGATGGCTAAAAAAGGAGAAAAAGGTGAATACTAACTGTGGTAAAGATGATGAAAAAATTGTGATAGAGATGAAATAAAATGTTAGGAAGAAGTCAAAGGAAACTCTTATTATAGAGAGGGAAAGAGTTCGTTAAAGTCGAGATAAACCTCATAATAAGACTCAATAATCAAGTATAACCCATAAAAAACATCTTGGACTTCCACCACAATTATAATTTGTCAAAGTTCTAAGTTTGCATTCTAGTAATGTTCCAAAGCAAACAATACTTATACCTTAGTGCACCTAAGAATACTTCAAGCACAATTTTTATATCCCCATACTCACTAGATGAAAAACTTTAATCTAATTTTACATATTTTACTCCTAAGCCAGTATAGGATACCAAAAATAAATTTATTTATACTATATAAGTAAATAGGAGTGTTTATTTGATCGTATAATTCGATAACTCAATCTGACTCAAATAAATTGAGTTGGATTTTTCTATAAAATTGGGTCAAACTTGAAAATACTAACCCAATCAAACTCAACCACTTATGAGTATGGTGATGAGTTTTAGATTTTCACCCGATACCTAACCCAATCATCAATAATAATTGAAAATACTAAAATACAAATTGGAGGAGATCTCATAGTTGTTCAGTATATTACATTATTATTTTTAGTTTTAGTTTGAAAATATAAAAATACTAAAATACAAATATTAACTATTATTTTTTGTTTTTTGTAAAAATAAAAAAATACACATAACAAATGCCACCTTAACATTCTATTTTTGTTTTTTGATGCAAAATATTTTAGTTTTGGATTGATATGTTTTGTTTGTTCAATTCCTTAAGAAGAAAAATTTTATATATTTTCTTTTTCACTTTTGAGTAGGAAAATAATAAATAATTCGATGTAAAACACTAATCCTACAAATGAAATGTGTAGGGAAGATTTTTCTTATTAGCATGTTTCCCACAATATTGTAACCATATCAATGTTATATAAGGTGTTGGAGGTGCCAATGTAGTTTTTTTTCTATTTTGTGTATTATTCATTGGGTTACACTAATTTTTATAATTAGTACGAATCTACAAGATTGTGAACAATAGTTTTTTATATTCATCATATTATTTATAGGTTATGATAATTGACATAGAGATGTAAGAAGCATCAAAATAATTTTTTTCTACTAAAAACATTATCCACAAAATTGTGACCATTAACACATAGGAGTGACAATGTTAGAGGTAATTTTTTCTTACATAGTGTGTTATCCACATGTTCTAATCATTGACAAAAGATAGTTTTTTCTTCTTAAGTTGTTTTTCACAAAGGTGAATCTTTTTAACAAAAGTGTTATTGATGATAATTTTTTCATAAGTAGGTATAGTATAATTAATTAAAAATGATATTCTGATAACTTGTACACAATTATTTTTTGTGTTGTACGTGGTTCATCAAACACAATAAAAAATTGATCACTAACATGTATAGAAGTTATTATCAGGTCCTGTTATTTTTATTACCATGAGTGCAAATCGATTGCACACTTAGGCTCCGTTTGATTGTGAGAAAAAGAAAAAAAATAAAATAAAGTAAAAATTAAAATTGTTTGATTGTATAAAAAGTGATTAAAAAGAATGAAAAATTATAAATTAAAATTGTTAGATCATAAAATTATTTATATATTTATATTTTTTTATAAAAAAAAAATTTGGAAGGGTCAAGTTTTTCCGCTTTCATTCTTTTTCATATACGTTTTATCAAATTAATTACACTTTTATTGTTACTTTCTTTATTCTTTTGTGAGTAGTTTGAAAATACTTCTGATAAACAGTCTGCGACATACATGTAAGTTATATTCCAACAGTTAACTTCCACGAAATAGGCTGTAGTGAAATTGTGCTGTTCTTGCTTTTGCTTTTATCTTTTTATATGTCCTATGCTTTTCATAACCAAAAGTTTGGTTGGGGTGTGTGGACTTGGTTTTGTTGTATCCTATGGATTTTGGGCCTCACATATATAAACACTAAAAAGATATAAACAAATATAATTGAAAATAACAATAATAAAATAATAATTGAGGTCTGGATTGCCATGTTAGATTCTCTACCCAAATCCAAGTGCAGTGTTTCCGCATTCATTCAATCCCTTATCCACAAAAGGCAATTTTCTGAATTTGAAGCTGTTAGCTTGTGTTGTTCATGAGCGGCGAAAGCAGAAACTGCAACCAACATCGTGGTGAATGAAGACAGTTTCAACCGATTTCCTGCCGCAGAGGCTCCCACGTGGAACGAGCTCGAAGCGCGCGTGGCATCGAAGTCCGTACACTGTAATAACGTGCAGAATCCCAGTTGTAAATGAAGGCAACCCCAGCAAGGGACGTGCGAGGGTCACTTCTTGGGACTCAAGACCCCAAAAAAATTACGACTTTGGAGACATCCATCACATGAAAGCCCTGAACAGGCTCTGCAAAACGGGCAAGTACACGGAGGCCCTCTATTTTCTTGAACAAATGGTGAAGAGGGGTTACAAACCCGACGTCATTCTCTGCACCAAGCTCATCAAAGGCTTATTCAATTCCAGGAGAACAGAAAAAGCGGTGCGGGTCATGGAGATTCTGGAACACCACGGCGACCCCGATGCTTTTGCTTACAATGCAGTCATTAGTGGCTTCTGCAGGAGTGATAGATTTGATGCTGCCAATGGAGTCATTCTGAGAATGAAGAACAGAGGCTTCTCCCCTGATGTTGTTACCTACAACATTCTCATTGGTAGTCTTTGTGCTAGGGGCAAGCTTGATTTGGCTTTGAGGGTCATGCATCAGTTGCTACACGATAATTGCAGCCCCACTGTCATCACTTACACTATCTTGATTGAGGCAACTATTATTCACGGTGACATTGATGGAGCCATGGGGATTTTGGATGAGATGATGTCTAGGGGGCTTGAGCCTGATATGTACACTTACAATGTGATTGTGAGGAGCATGTGCAAACGAGGCTTGGTGGATCGAGCGTTTGACTTCGTTTCCAATTTGAACACCACCCCGAGTATGAATCTTTACAACTTGCTGCTCAAGGGTCTTTTCAGTGAGGGCAAATGGGAAGCTGGGGAGAGGTTGATGTCTGATATGATTGTCAAGGGTTGTCAGCCAAATGTTGTGACTTACAGCGTTTTGATTAATTCGCTGTGTCGCGATGGCAAAGTTGGGGAGGCTGTGGATGTGTTGAAGGTTATGAAGGAGAAGGGGTTGAACCCTGATGCTTATTGCTATGATCCCTTGATTTCTGCGTTCTGCAAAGCTGGGAAAGTGGATATGGCAATAGGATTCTTGGATGATATGATATCTGCTGGGTGGTTGCCTGATATTGTCAACTACAACACAATCATGGGCTCCTTGTGTAAGAAGGGAAGGGCTGATGAGGCTTTGAGCATCTTTAAGAAGCTTGAGGAAGTGGGTTGTCCTCCAAATGCGAGCTCTTATAACACAATGTTTGGTGCACTGTGGAGTAGTGGGGACAAAACTAGAGCATTGAAGATGATTTTGGAGATGTTGAACAACGGTGTTGATCCTGATAGGATCACCTATAATTCGCTCATATCTTGTTTGTGCAGAGATGGGATGGTGGATGACGCCATTGGGTTGTTGGTGGACATGGAAAGGAGCGAGTGGCAACCTACGGTTATTAGTTACAACATTGTTCTTCTTGGATTGTGCAAAGCACACAGAATTGCAGATGCCATTGAGGTGCTGGCTGTCATGGTTGAGAATGGATGTCAGCCAAATGAAACTACCTATACATTGTTGGTGGAAGGGGTTGGTTATGCTGGATGGCGAAGTTATGCAGTGGAGCTGGCTAAATCCCTTGTTAGTATGAATGCTATTTCTCAAGATTTATTCAGACGTTTACACAAACAAAACCTTTTCCGTGCCTGATCTGTACAAGTACAAGGAACTTGCTTTTTCAGATGAGGGCACAAGCTGATTTATTCGGGTCTTCTAACTGAGATTTTTGTTCAGCTCAATTTGATGTGTTATTTGCTAATTTATCGTTTGGGGGATGTAGTTTGAAGGGCAGAAATATCAAATGGATTGTCATTACTTCTGATGAACATGTTTAACTCATTTCCAAGTCTCAGTTGTTCCAAGAATGCATAGAGTTTTTATCTGATTGTTATCTCCAATGACTTGTAAAGGATATTGGTATTCAATGACTTTTAAAGGGAATTGCAAAATCTGTCAAAATTTATACTTGTTGCAAGTACCATATCATGAACTAAAAAAGTTGAGACCCCCAAAAGTATTGAATGCACTTTTTATTTTTATTTTTTTATGAAATAAATGCATTTTTCAATCATTCCCCTTCCTCTTTACAGTTTACATATTTAAGAGGTTTCTTATACCGATTTCTCTAACTCCTTGATTGATACGCAAGAAAAAAATACTTTAAAGGGAAAAGAAATAATTTTAGTTGTTTGGTTCCAATAAAAAAAAGTAGTAATTTGGAAAAAGTGAAACTCACTATACTATATCATATTCATCTTTCTATCTCTCTATTTTCTCAGAAAAAAACACAACATTATTACTTTTTTCATCTATCTATTTCTCTCTTCACAACCATAGAAGAAAATAACACCATTACTATAGAATTTTTACTTAAACATTATTTTGTATCACGATTGATTAGTCAAAAACTGCACGATTTCAATTTTGAACCAATAGCGCAAGTTTGGATTCATGTTTTTTCTTCACAGCCTTTTGCTATACACAAATCTGAAGACCCAATGAACAAAAAAGCCTGCAAAAATCTAATGGACATTTACAGCATAATAACACACTTCAATCCCTAAAATTAGACGGTAAAAAATGCTCATAAATTGTATACGACTAGTCAGCAGAAACGAACATATATAACACTACTAAAACTAATATAAGGATAAAAACTTATTGTTAACCTTCTCGAGTTATCTAAAATCTACAAAGTTGAAGATTAGATTAACATTAAAAATAACTTGATATGAGCAAAAATGTTCACATCAATCTCAACTACCTAAATTTTAAGTCATGCTGACAGACAGTATTAGCCGATCGAATTGGACCTTGCAGTCCTAGGGGAACATGTGCCAAAACTTTCCAACAAGATTTTCCTGCATTGGCAAATACCCACAGTACAATTAGCACGTCTTAGACAACGTAGGCTACAATGTTACTTCCAAATAGTGACCATGATGGATTACATAAGACTTAGCACCGGAAAAACGCTACCAATCTATCATTGAATAACATGTAAGATTATGACATTAAAAATTTACTAAACCTCTACTATGGTCCTTGAGATTGTATGTATCCTTCACTTTAATCCTTGTTTTTACAAGTTTAACAATTATCCCTTCACAAAATGTAACAAAACCTCGTTCATTTATTTGAAGTCCTATTCCACTACATTTTTTCAGTGGCATTATGGACTAAAATGAATGACACTGTACAAAATCTTGTTGGAATGTCACGACTTAATTTGAAAATTTTGCAAATTTAAAGATTAATTTCACTGATTATTACAGTTTTAGAGACTATATATATAGAAGTTTACTAAATAAAAATCTAGCGAAAAGCCTACCTAACCAAATGTTCTGATATCAAAAGGTAAGATGATAGCAGAGAATGAAATTAAAATTCGAAGTTATGTTAGACTTAATGAAAAAGAATGAAATAATATTATATTCCATTTTCTGGATAGTTTAAAATAATATGAATGCATTCCCTTCCATGACATCAAACACCCCTATTTTTCATCCCGTTTAAATGATGGTATAATATGGAGTTTGTCCTTTTTTTATTTCATTTCATCATAAAATATCCAAACAGTAGAATGGTAACTTCAATCCATTATGTTCCATTTCTGTTTCATTCACCAGTTGATATCCAAACATAAACAAATGATTAGTACGAGAAACTGAAGTGAAGAAACTCAATTCTCTAACTGCTTCATGCCATAACATGGACATTTCATTTGACTAATGATTTAATGTCAAAACAACATACATTATAATTTTAGCTTAAGATTAGTAGTATATTGTGCTTATTTTAGTAAAACATAATAACACCAAAGATGATTGCAAATTGTCATGGCTAAAATACACTTTTAACCATTTATCTTTTGAATTATATTGAATTTGATCCTTTATCTTTTAAAAAAGTTCAATTTTGTTCTTTATGTTTGTAGAGCAAGTCAAAATGGTTCTTTATAAACAATGAGTGTTTTCAAATGTAGGATACTATTTTAAACCTCTTTTTTACTAATATAAAACATGAAACTAATCTCATTAGATTCACTTACATTAAAACTATGTAATACACTAATACAGCATATTTTTTAACTAAAACGCTCACAAACATTGTGAAAATTACGTGAAAAATGAGCCTCATGAACAACCAAAAAAGAATTTGATATCAAAATTTTCAATTTTCTGATTGTTTGTTGTATTTACCTTTCACACGATTTTCACCATGTTTATAGCCCATTTTTTGTTTGAACATGAATTGAATTCTATAATCTTCATATACTTGAATCCAATAGAATAAGTTTCACATCTCGAATTAGTCAAAAAGGAGTTCAAAATCATATCCTAATATAAAAAATAATAATTTTAGAAGAACCATCTTGACTCAGTTAAAAATATAAAGAACTAAATTGAACTTTTCAAAAGATAAAAGACCAAACTGATTATAATTGAAAAAGTAAAGGACTAAAAGTGTGTTTTAGTCTATTGTTACTATAGACACACAAGAACTAGGTAATTTACAAAGCTAACAAAAAGAAATGAGCAAAGGCACTTGAGCAATATATAATTGTAACAGATTTTTTAGTTATAATAATTATGAAGTAGCTGCACGGATGCACCAAAATAGAAAAAATGGCATGAACTAGAAGCCTTAAACTCATGAAAGCAGCAATCATTATATTCAACAGACAATTAACAGATTTGACAGAAGGAGCCAATCCTCTTCTATTCAGTGGAAAATTTGTTCCCCAAATTCTTTATCCCTCTAGTCTCTACCATGAGTAGAGAGAAATGGAGAGAACTTAGGGAGTATGACACCCATCCAAACAAAAGATCAAAATCCCCGAAACAAAAGGGATAAAAAATATTACCTGATAGGAATGTATAATCTGTACACATGGCCAGAGGTATTAAATTTGGCCAATCTTTATGCGCAAACTCCAACTAATTCAACATGGTTTTCTCTTTCAGAATCTTCCATTTGATCAACCTCTGATGCAAATCATTAGCCTCTTTTAGCATACCCCCATCAGCAACAGCTTTAATTAATGCTGAATATATCCTCACATCTTTGAATTGACTTTTCACCATCAATTCTAGAACTTGAATTGCTATATCAACCTTCTTTTGTTTGCATAATAGAAGGATTACACATCTATAAGCAGTATTTTTAATCTTTTTTCCTTTCTTAAACATCTCCTTTAGTAGCCCTGTAGCTTCCTCAAGTTGGTCTGCCCGGCAAAACCCCCAAGTCAAACTACTATGAGTAATTTCATCAGGAATGATTCCTTTTTCCACCATTTTGTCATACAATTCCTTTGCTGACTCCATAGATCCTATTCTAGCCAACCCATCAATTACTATATTATAGGTGACCAACCCAGGGGAACAGCTAGTACCTACCAATAAGTTAAGTAACTCGATGGCCTCATCCATAAACCCCTCCTTACACAGACCACTTAGAAGAGTATTATACGTTATAATATCTGGTGAACAGTTTTCTGTAACCATAGTGTTGTAGAAGCTTATGGCACTATCCAAAAGTCCAGATTTACATAAACCATTTAGCAGAATATTGTATGAAACCCTTGTAAGAGGACTGGAAATCTCATTCATAATCTGCATAATGTCATCAACTTCATCCCAATATCCATGGTTAATGAGAGAGTGGATGAGAGTATTGTATGTCACAGCATTGGGCTGCATCCCATGGGATAGAAGATTTAATATAACCAAAGCAGTATCCTCGTATTTCCCTTGTTTAGAAGTCAAATTTACAAGAGAGTTATATGTAACGATATCAGGATAACAACCTTCCATTGCCATATCTTCCAGTACTTCTAGGGCTCGAGCAGCCCCACAATATTTGCAGACCAGCTCAATAAGCACTGTATAGGTAATCAGATAAGGAGGGCACCCTTTTCTCAATTGGTCCCTCCAGAAATTTATAGCCTGATTAAAATTCCCCTTATCAAATAGGCAACGAATTATTGTATTATAAGTAATTGCATCTGGGGAGCAGCCACTTAAGTTCATATCTTCTACTAGATCAACAGCACATCTTATACGACCTTTTCTACAAAGGCCACCAATAACCATGTTATATGTGATTATGTCAGGAACGCCACCAGACATGACCATTTTATTCATTGTTCTGCAAGCTTCGTCTACAAGACTTTGTCTAATAAGACCTCGGATCAAATTTGTGCAAGAGGGGAAATGGGGTATTTGACTTTTCCGTGTCATGATATCAATCAACCTTGCCGCAACTCTTAACTTTCCCCGACTGCAGAGCCTCTGAAGAATTTTATTGTTGGTCATTTCATCATTTTGAACAAAAGGTGCCTCAGGTGACAAAGTTGGAGAGTTTATAGACTTGTTTGAATCCATTAGTTCCCTGGAATTTCTCCTTTCTCCAACATATTCACTTTGAAGGCCCCAATCTTCTCGGTCAATTTCATTAACTATATCAATTAAAACACTTCCCTGAAAATTTCCACACCGCAATCCTTTCCGCGGAAAAGAATATTTAGTTGTACAAAAGTAATCACCAAAACAAATTCGGTGTAGGGTAGGAGGCTTTTGCCTTGAACTATGGTGGAAAGCAGAACTAGCAATAGCCAAAATATAGTTCTGCTGTTTGTTACATCCATGCATACCATTCAAAGAAAGGGAGCTGAAAATATTATTTGGCAGAGTAGCTATATTATGTCCCATCTTAGATGTTCAGGTATATTGATTGGATTCTCTGACCCTATAAACGGTGCAGTTTTAGCTATTATATCTTCTTGCTCAATTTAGGCCAATAAGCAGATTAGTTCAGGAAGATTGATACATTCACCAAACTAACCTCATTTCCCTTGACATGAAGGACTCAGCTGTGAAAGTTCAAAACAAGGAGACGTATATTTGTTATAATTTTAAAGCAATAACATAAAAGGTTAGGAAATTCTATTCTATAATAACACAGAGGAAAGCAATTGTAAAGATGAAATAAGGAAAGCTAAACTGCTTCTTCTCACATTGCAAAGTAAAAAAAAAAATATACATATATATTATGGGTAGAAAAAGGAGGTTAATACGTTGTGCAGTGGGCATGGAAAGTGACAACATTACATTTTCCAGTGAAGAAGGACAATTTTGATGGAGTCTAGAGAGCATATTCAATCTTAACACTCACCAGCAGAAGCAAAGGCGTCAAAATGGTTGAGGCGGCGGCATGACCAAGGGGTATGGGGAGTTATGGGTTTTTATCTTGCAACGCACAAACCCGCCCACTTTTCTATTCTTTTTTTTTTTTCTTCTGTTTATTCACTTTATTGGGTTAAGAGATACACAAGCATCACCTCCAACAACAACAAGTAAGGGAATTGAATTTTCACCTATATCTCTTTTATTTTCTTAAATTAAATAACAGTTATGATTATAACATTAATAAAATAATTTTTAAATTTAAAAATTCTATAAATAATTAATTTAACTATCATTTTTAAAAAAAATATAATTTTATTGATTTTAAATAACAAGTTATTTAAAAAATTTAGATCATATATGTCTCGTGGACATACCATTTTAATACTAACATGTATGTAATATTCGCTCATGGACTAGTTTTTTTATTATAATTAGCTTTGTATATTCGCATTTATACTTATAATTGAAGGTAAACATAATATTTAAAGAAGTTTGATTTATGGTAAGGTAAAACAGGTGAATATGTGTATTTATTATTGTGAGAGGAGTCATAAAATATTTTAAAAGGTAAAACATTTATAAAATGTGGACACCAAAATGTTATATTCTCATTATATATGATACTATATATATATTATATTATATGATAGATTATTGATAATAGAACCATTATGGAGGTTAAATATAAAAGTTTTAAAGTATTTTTATTATTAAAGTCGATCTAATAACAAAGTTGAGGTTTAGTTTATTTTTCCAATAATAGAATACATATTAATAAAAGTGCAAATGAAAAGAGATTATTGTCTTTATATATAGTTATTGTGAGAGGAGTAATAAAATGTTTAGATAAATATATTTTGGTGTCCACATATTATATATAATTTTATCCTTCTAAACATTTTATTATTCCTTCCAGAGTAACTGTATATAAAGGCTTTTGCCTTTATTCATATATATATATATATATATATATATATTATAGATAATGAATTATTAATATTAGAACAATTTATTGATGTTAAATATAAAGGTTTTAAATTAATTTTATTATTAAAGTGAAAATGAAAAGGGTATTGCTTTTGTATATATAGTATAGATAAATAGATTTTAAATTAATAATTAAAGATCTTTACCAAATATTGAGTTTTCATGAATTTATAATTGTAAGTAATTCATTATACAATATGTAAAAATATATGATTTTGTTAAAAAAATCAATAATCGATCATTTATAAAATTTGTTCATTCGCGATCACAATAATAATGATTTGTTGTCATTTGAAAAAGAAAATGTTTTTATTTACTTTTATTTTTATTTCATTTTGAGTTAATTACATATAAACTCTTGAGGTTTAATATAATTATAAATGTTTAAACATTACTTTGGTATACTTTCTAGAAATATTAATGTAAGATTTAAAAAAGATGCTCATGTAATGAAACATATAAAAGGTACTATCCTGATAATTATATAAAAATAAAGATTGTGTGTAATGTAAAAAAGAATAAAATATATATAGTTTTACTAAAATTAAAAGAACGCATATGTAATTAACTTTTTTATTTTTTACATGCTATACCATGTGTTTTTACTGTGCAAATTACCAACTATCACCTATTTTATAATTATGTTTCCAATCCTTAAAAAAATAACTATTTTTTCAACAGTGCAAATTACCAACATTATTTTTCCAATCCTTAAAAAAAAAATTAATTATTGAAATGCAATCCAAAAATATACAGATTTTGCTAATAGATGTGATTTGCTATCTTGCGATCGATTGAACTTCAAATCAATTGGGCTTAATGTAGGAAAAATTTATAGTATAAATTTACGCTTAAATCAGTTTTCTTTACCTAAATTTTCATTAAAAAAATTAATCCTTAAAATTTAAAAATATTTTTTTAGTCCCTAAATCACTTTTAGTTTTTTTTCTTTCATTGACACTGTTAAAAAAATATTGACAGGAGTACATTTTTGTATGAATCAATCTTCTTTTCAATATAACCCCTTTAATCTTAAATTTCATATTCAGTACAAAAAATACACTGAAACTTGTAAACAGATAATATTAATACAAAAAATAAATTAATTTCAGTGACTAAAAAAATATTTTTGAATTTAAAAATATAAAATGATCTTTTGTAAAACTTTAGAGACAAAAAATTTATCTAAGTCATATTTTTTTTAAAAAAAATAACTTTTGTTAAAATCATTTTATAATATTATAGTATACAAATAAATAAATTAACTCTGGATAATTTAATAATATTATAGTATACAAATAAATAAATTAACTCTGGATAATTTAAAATGTAAAATTTATTTTATAAAATATTGAAACCAACATTACTTGAAATAAATTAACTTTCGAAATTAATTTTTGAAAATGTTAAAAAACTTAACTAAAAACATAATTTGGATACAAAATAGTGTAAAATATTTTAATCATGACATTTAATTATGACTTTTCATTTATGTGAATTTTAAAGTAGTAATAACAATTCACCATGAATGAAAGGTTGTGATTTAATGTAACGTAAAAATTTTTACACTTGGCAGTGTATACCAATTAAACTCAATTTAAATTGTAAAAACGTGTAGAAAGTTATAAAGAATATAAGTTTAAAAATGCAAACAAAATAGTAATAATAATAACTAATTTGAAAATAATTTTGAAAATAGTAATTTAAAAAAAAAAATATTCGAAACATGTTTTAAAAATCAATTGTAAAAAACAAATCAAAACTTATAAAAAGTTATAAATAATCTAACTTTAAAAATGTGACAACCTTCTATTAAAAAATGTTTTATCCTTTAATTATAAAAATTCTTTCATTTAAATACCTAACTTGAGTCTTAGGTAAAAGGATTTACATAACGCAATATATACTTATTTTTTCAAAACTTTAATATAATAAAATGTAAACGTATAAATAAATATATTATGCTCTAAAAATTATTTTTACAAGATTTTCAATTAATAAAGTTCATAATAAAATTTTAAATAATTCATATTGATAACAAAAACTATTAATTAATCTTCTTTAGTTCAATGTCACACCTTATCGAAACATTCTAACGAAAAAAGAGGTAAAGAATACTCGAAGTTTCGTCACCTATGATATCATCAAAATCTTGCTAACTTGGAAGTGACGTTTGGTCTAAACAAAATGCAACAACAAGCAGAGGATTAGAATGCATCTCACATACACATATAAAGAGAATGAATGGCTGACTAAAGCATAACAAATAAACACAACAATTCATTTTACACTCATGACAAAGATTAAACATCAATAAAAATAAATTCAGTCATCCTAATGATATTTATGTAATACAAACTCATGCATGCTCTCTTAGGTACACACTTGAAACGGTTATCTTCTACATCAGTAACAAGTAAGTACAATGCAAAATAATCCAATAATGTCATTATAGTTCACCCTTAACCACAATTGGAATGACATCTTATTAAACACACTTTAACCATCATCATCAACACATTATACATCCATTTATAATCAACATCAAGAAATTTTCGAACATTCAATCATTCACCACATTCCATTTATCACAATTATAAGATACATCACAATAATTAAATAATATCATCACAATCTATCTCCAAACGTAACTCGGATGACACATTGTCAAACACACCCTAACCACCACCATCAATATGCTATATGTGAGTTTTAATCAACAACAATATCATATAATGAGACAAATCTTCAATCCATGCACCTCAAATAACTTTTGGACATTCAATCATTCACAATTATAAAACATATCACAATAATTTAATAATATCATCATAATTCAACCCCAACTAGGATAACACCTTGTCAGACACACTGACCATCATCATTAACACACTATACATTCAGTATAATCAACATCAATATCATACAGTGGGACAAATCCTAATCCATGCATCACAAGTAACTTTCAAACATTTAATCATTCATCATACTCATAATTATAAAATACATAAAATCTTTCCCAAATTTTGAAAAATTCCTTACTCATTTTCTAGTAAGTCCATATGACATTTGTAAAGTATAAACATGATATATATGATTTTATTAATCCTATTGTTCTTATCTAATTTTAAATCTGGAACACTTTTCTAAAACTCTTATGTTGACCTCAAAAGCCAAAACAAACTCTTATCAACCTTTAGTCAATAATATAATCATAACTTTAGTTCTAGGTATCTTTTTAGAGTGAAACCAATGACATTAGTTAGATGACATTTAGACTATAACTTTCATGAAGGTCACTTTCTCAAATTTTATTTTTTCCTATTGGTTTTCTCATTAGAAGATTACGAATGTTGTTAGTAAAATATGCACTACAATTTTTTCATTGTTTCTTTTTCCTAATATCTTCAAAACATACTCTAAAACATGTAATTGAAACTAAATCATTCTCAATTAATGCTTAACATAAAACAAATATAAAATAATGATAAAACAAAAATAGTTTCATCTCCAACCAACCTAATTATTATAACTAATCCCAAGAAATCACAAAAGAATGCTACTTCATCGTTTAATAGATCAATACTCACATTCATTTTTATTGTATTCACGAACACTGATTTCTAGGGTTTAAAAATAAAAAACCTCAATGTTAACATAATCATTGTATCTAGTTTATTTTATCAAATAATTCATGTTCTCCAACAATCCAACAAAACATAATACATACATTAATTAATTGTTAATGGACACCAAATATATATAAAACAAAACATTCTATCATTAAAATACAAAACTTTAAATGAACACTAATTACATTACATTTAATTATTTATATTAAATATTTAAATTTTAAATCATATTCTAAATTTTCTAATTACATTAAATTTTTTAATTAGTTATGTTATATAATTTGAGATTAGTTACTAAATTTAAAATTAGTTATTTTTTAGTTAATAATTTGATTTAAAATTAGTTACGTTAAATTTTTTTATTAGTAATATGATTTAAAATTAGTTCCTACACGAACCAATTACCAATTAAATCATAATTCTTATTTGTAGTTTAGAGACTCATTCTAACCTTTGAGTGGTCTCAACCATCAAAACCATAATTAGGAATTGTAATTTTAATTATAATTGAAAATTGTGATTTAACCAAATTAAAGTGCAAAACAAACTCATTTTGATAAATTTTTTTAAAATAAACCTATTTAAATAATTATTTAAAAAAAAACAGAATCACTAAGATAAATCAACCTATTCTTTTATATAAAAGAATAAATTTTATATTTTTTAATTAAGTATTATATTAAATTTTAACAATAATATTACAAAATTCTAAACTGAAACTACTTTATCTTTTTAATACTATTTTATCCTTTTACACTATTTCACTTTTTATTTGTCATTAAAAACTTGAATAAAAAAAAACGAAGACGCTCATTAATTTCATTGAATTTATTTTTTATCTGAAAAATAATATAAAAATAACACTATAAAAGAATATAAAATAAAAATTAAAGAAGAATTAAAATAAAAAGACAAGATTAAAATTAAAAATAAATTATTAAAAAACATATTTAATACTCTTTAACTATCTTTATTCCCTCTTACATAAAAATTATTTCTAATAATAATTAACATATACACTAAGATTATTTTATCACCTATTATAGGGTGTGTATTTGAAAACTGTTGAACTAAACACATATGTGCGTTGTTGTTGAGACCCAACCAAAATACGACACTGTTTAGAGCAATAAACAAAACGAATCAATTACCAACGATTTAGAAAAATAAATTCATAGAGAAGAACTACTCCACTAAGCACCAACTTGACTACACACTCCAAAGTAAGCACCGGCAAACATGAGTACACAATCTAATATTTTTTCATCTATTAAAAAAGCAGTGAGTCAAATTTTATACATTTTCCAAGTTTTCTTCCTCATGCCTGTAAATCGACTGCACGAATTCCTGAAATGTAAGGATTTTTTTGTAATGTCCGTACATCTTAAAATACCAACAACTTGAGTGTTTAGCAACAGTTCCATGGAAAGAAATATCTGAAGGGGGCCTTCTTTTTGGTACGGATAATACATTTCGGTTGAAGAGAAATAACATTCTGTAAACAATGTCTATTAGTCAGGTTGGTAAGCCCGATTTACAGACTCTGGCCTTTGTCACTTGTGCAGCACACCTTTCCTTGGCATTTTCGGTTTCTTTTGAATGTGATTCTGCCATGTAAAGAATAAAAGAATTAAATTAGACATACAAGAGAATACATAACCATTTCAAATCATTGACAAAAAAATTGCTACCTTCTGTTTCTCCAGCGCTTCATAATCTGTCCTCTCTTTCCACTTACTCTTGCGTAGTTTTATTGGCCGATTTCCAACATACTTACCTGAAATCGAGACATCAAAGTAAAAATACACATTCATTGCATTTGCTACAAATATTGTCTGCTTATGTTTGACAAGATTCACTGACAAATTGGATAAGCCATAAGTGCATTCATGCTTAAAAGAAACAATAATCCATCAATGTCATGGTTATAGTTTTTGATTGTAAGCCAATATTATCTGGCATAAAATATTTAGACACATACAATCATACAAATGTTACAAAGTAATAGTCAATATGTATTTAGATATTACAGACTAATACTTAGAGACCCATCTGAACCTACTAACCATTCATTTCTTTAAGAGCAGCAGCAAGGTCAGAAGGATTGGCAAAGCTCACAAATCCATAACCTTTTGTTTTACCAGTCCGCTTATCTCTGACAACCTAGACAAGATCAAACATAGCTTAATCAATATGCATTACAAGGAAATACATGCACCACAAACATGTAAATAATAAAATGTTAAGTTTACTAAGAGATAAATAAAACAAAGCAATTACAAATTACAAACAGATGAACATAACTAGGAACATTTTCTGTCTCTATAAAAAATAAAAGTACTAAACACATACTAATTTTGTAAATAATGGATGTACATAAAGCCAACCATAGAAGTATGCTAATTTAGATTCTAAATTCCACTAACTTAAATGTAATATGCAGATAGTTCATCATCCATAAAAATTCAATGATCTTGAGTCTTGACCCAATAATAAGTGGATACATAATAGACCGGGCTATTACTAATTTTCAGTTCATATTTTCAATGGCCACTATTTAACCAAATTTCTCATTCCAAGTACACACTGCTGTCTCTGGCTGACATGCAAAATAACTGAGTCTCTGCTGCCCTCCCTCCTGGGTGGGAACTTTCCCACTCCTGGGAGTAGTTTTTGATAGTTCATTATTTTCATTCATACCCAAACTTATCCTCATATATCGTTGCAAGAATTCCACATTAGTGACAAACCTTCCTCGGGAAAATTGCTCATCTAAGACATATAACCCAAAAAACACAAAGGCTGAAAGAGTTTAGCATAGCTAGAGTGCTATATAGGTTAAGGAGTTGACTAGAGCACGACGAGACAGGAAAAACAAACAAAATCTAGTTGACAGAGTCCATCTTCCAAATTCAAACTGATTAGCCTATACTAATAACAAAAAGGTTAACCTGACTCCAAATAATTTTGAGATTGACATCTCATAACACTACCAAATAATAGTCACAATGCTAATTTCAAATAAATCCACTGTTCAAATTCAGGTGCATTATGTCACCAGTGTATAATTTCAACTGCCCTTGATTTGTGAATAAGAAGCAATGACAAGGAGAAACCTGAGATGACAAAATAACACATCAATTTAATGATAAAAAATGTCTAATCAAATGTAAATTACAAAGCAACAAAACCTACCTTAAGATACACAAACCATTAACAACTCCGTCCCTACAAACAAAAATCTGAAGAGGAAATGAAAAATGCCTCACACTAGCACGACAATCATAACTAAACATAAAGAGCATTCGAGTTAGACGTGAATCCAGTTACCCGTGCCATGTTAAAGGAAGGAAAACGGGAAAATGCTTTTGAAAGAACATCATCATTCACTTCATTACCCAAATCACCACAGAAGAGCCGATAGTCATCTAATCATTAAAAAAAAAAAAGAAGATAAATCAGTTCATGATTTGTAGTATAACTTCAAAATCACTTATATAAAACTCGATTAAGGAATAATAGATCTTCTTTCATAATTTCACAACATAAGCAAACTTTCAATATAAATAAAATTAAATCAACGAATGAGTAGATACTCCAAAGAGATGACTACACCATAATCAGCATCATCATACCTTCCGGCCACTCTGCAAGGATGGGATCCTCCCAAGCCTGACCAGCAGCTTTGCGAGGAACCGCTTTCTTTTTGGCATCAGTTTTGTGCTCGACGTCGCTGCTCGCAATCGCTGCTTTAACATTCTCAAGAGCCTCCGGCGTTATTATCTGCGCATCCCTCTCAAATAGCTGCTGTGCCTGTTCAATAACATAGCAAATTCAATCAACTTCAATTTCATTAATCATCAAAACAAAATTCAATCAATTGAAGCGAGTTTTTCCTTTTCCTAGTCTAATTTTGAAACAAGAAGAAAGCGACCGACCTGATACTGCGGCACGGCGGAGTATACGGCGGGGACCGGAGCGGGAGCAACGGGACCGACGACGGGAGGTGCGGGGATTGGAACGGAGGGAGCGGCGACGTAAGGTGCAGCGTAGTGTGTGGTTGCGGGTTGCTGTAGGTGAAAGGGGACGGGGAAGTACGAGGAAGGGTTGGAATATGCGAATTGCGATTGTGAAGCTGAGGAAGAAGACGGTGGCGTCGTCATGGAGGGAGGATCTGAGAATCAAAAGCAACGTTTCGGTTTGATAGGGTTGGTTCTCTTTCGTGGTTGCTTATGCGATTTAAATTAATATTTCATTTTATTCTGCAACTTTCCTGCGTGTTCCTGGCGGGCCCACTCCAACACTGAAGATTGATTCCCTATGACCATGGGCCTAAAATTTACGAAGGGTATCTTCTTTCTTCACCCCTTCTTTTTTTCCTGTACCCACCTAAAACAAATACACAAATTTACCCTTTTTGCCTTTATTCTACTCTGAATCCTTCTCTCCTCCGTTTTCTTCTTCTCATCTACTCCTAGCTTCAACGACATCACCCATACTTCAGACCTATCCTTATTTTTTTGTTATAGATTCTTTTATTCGTAACGTACTACTAATGAACATTATAAAATTGTTATCTGTAAGTGCAACTATCTATGTTTCGGACTTGATTATCTGCAACATCAATACAGTCGCTCAAATGAGAATATGCCAGTTGCACTCTGACGTTTGTTCCAAGGGAACAGACAACATAAAAGAGTAAGGCTATTTTGGGAATTTCAAAATACGGAGTGCAAAAAGGAAAATGGGAGCTGCAAAATAAAAACCTTTGAAGAAATGAGAACTTCAGCCCATTCAAAATGTTGGTATAGGCTTATATATTACTATAAGATAAAATGACCAATCATTATTGATTCAATCCCTCAACTTAAAGCAAGTTTGTACTAGGGAAAAAAAATAGGAAAAAAATTATAAGAAATAAATAGACAACATGGTTTCACCCAAGGGTATTTACAATCTGGGCTGATTCAGTTTTGGATAAAAAAATTGGACAAATTAATTTTAATTGGTTCAAGTTGGTTTAGATTGTTGAATTTTTTCTTATGTGTGAACCAAAGCAAATCAATGATAATCAGATTGGTAAAATTTAGATCATCAAAATTTGATCAAATTAAAAAATGAAATTTATTTTCATTAAATCATTGGAAATGATTTTCTACCCCTAACTAGTCAAATACATTAATATATTAAATTCATGATTTTATAGCAAAATATTAAGTGTCTCACATACAACTAAGAGGAGCAATAAGGAATGTTAAAGCCTTTTTTAGATCATTGAAAGACAACAAAATATAACCCTTCCAAACAATTTCATATTGTATTAGGCACACATTTTGTTTGGATAAATATGCAAGACTTTTACTCTTTTAAACAAAGAAGAAAAGTAATCACTAGAAGAGAAAGAGAAAAGTTTGGGAAGAAAGTGATCAATAGTGCCATAGTGAAGAAAGTGAGAGATAAGAGACAATGATAGCTAGGATTCTTATGGACATACGATCGGAGAGTAAGACGAGACAAAAGTCCAAGATCCCAAACAACTACGTGTCTTATGAAGGTAAGACATTAACAATTTTAGCATTAATATGAAATATTTAATATATATATATATATATATATATATATATATATATATATATATTGTACATCTGGTCATCCTACAGGATTGACTTACTTGTGTTAGCCACTTTACGCTCTATTAGAGCTTGTGACTAGAGGGCTACGCACGTCTGGTCGTCGTATGCCAACCAACCTACTCGTCTTAGCCATTTTACACTCTATTAGCGCTTGCAACTAATGGGTTATGTACCTCTGTCATCCCCAATTTGATTGATCCTTTTACCTTCAAACCTATCTCCCTAACATTAATCAACCATGTAAAGATATAATCACCGAGCAACCATCACTCTTGCACCATATCTTCCCATAATCACTGGTCACCGCACATTATTTTCCTGTAATCACAACTCATCGCACCTCCTCCACACTTTATCTAAATCAACGATTTATCGAAATCCCTAACTGCTCCCCACGATACCTATAAATACACATTTTCATTATATCTCTAACTCACTTAAAGATATCATGTATCCCCTTCATCGTAACTTACCTGCACTTGCCACCCCTACCCTTACCCCTACCCCTACAGTAGCACCATTAGTGTTGTCGCTGCCATCACCTATCGTCTTGGTCACCACTGCCACAACCACCATAAGCAATAGTGACCCTGGTGATGGAATGATGTCGGCGACGACAATGACCGTGACGGTGGCATGGTGGTAAGGCGATGGCGGCATCGATGGTGAGGGGGGAGAAGGGTAAGAGTGAGATTGGGGGTGTGAGTTAGTTACGATGAAGGAAGTACATAATATCTTTAATAAGTTTTTTTTGAGTTGATATAATCTCTCTCTCTCCCTCCCTTCCTCCCTCCCTCTCTCTCTCTATATATATATATATTGAGTAATTGGTATGGTGTGGTTTGGTTAGAATTGGATTGAATTTTTAAATCCTGATTCCACAAATCAAAATGAACTAAATTTAATCGACTGATTTGGTTTGGGTCTGTTAAATAAAAAAAAATATAATTTATTTAGTTTGGATCACAATATTTATCATATCGATCCAAATAAATAAACACTCATAGCTTCATTATTTTTGTTAAGCGTGTTTTATTGTGAAAGAGAATGAAAGGAGAAAATTAAAAAAAAAAGAAACAAATAATTACAGCCAAACAATGAAAATATGATAATTTATATTAATATTAGTTGTTTCCTTACTCCAACATTCACAAGAATATAAAGATAGTCAATTATTTAAAAAATAAGATTGACAAAGAAATTTTTGTATGACTATAAAAAACTATTATTAATAAAAATATTGACATTTTATCAATAAAAACAATATAAAAATAAGAAGCAAGCGGGGAGGAATATTGATTGGATTGTGAGGGGTTGGTTGTTGAAACGAAAATGGAAGAGTTAAGAAAAGCAAAATAGGAGGAGAATGGCGGCATTTGAAAGGAAAGGACGTGCGTGGAAGGAGTGAGGAGGTTGGGCTCAAGAATCGACGATGGCGGCCACGGTGTTGCGTAATGGCGACATGTATAGTACAAATGCCACGTGGAGCACGCGCCTCGTGGAGATCACAGGCTTTGCACGTGTCATGTGAGCGGCGATTGCGGGGATGTTTGTACGGTGCTCATCACTCATAGGATAATGTGTCCACCCAAACATTACTTTAATTATATGGTTGAATGGTACCAACTATCTATTACTAACCCAGCATCCTTCCTTTCTTTTCTGTGGCGTCTCCAGTCTCCACTGAAAAGGTCCATCTTATGCTCTAGGAACAAACCCTACTTTCTCTTTCTCTTTCTCTATCTGAATCCCTTTAATACACCTTACGTCCTTACCATATACTCCATTACAATAAAACATACATCTACAATTCTTTTTATTTATTACGATTCAAAGCTTCGTTAATATAATTAAATTTTTTATCTTTTTTACATTTTATTTTTGGTCTTTGTTACAATGTTCTTTATATTTAATTTTCAATAGTTTTTTTATAAATAATTTTTATAACAAAAAATGCTAAGTGATAATGTGTTAAACAAACTATTATGTTATCATGTCTACTTCATCAAATGAATCAAATATTTATCAACTTAGTGACTTTTAAAATTTTTAAGCTTAATTAATTTTTTTATCTCCAATTTTTTAAATCAAGCACTATATGAGTAAGGATCAAGACACTATAAACTTAGTGCATTAAGGATTTGAGTTAGAAGAGTGATCTCAAGTATGATTATTAAAATCGCAAGTTAACTCGTAAAATCGTACGAGTTTACAAGTCCCAGATGAGTTAAATCTCAGTAAAATCGAAAAAGTAGAAAATTCAGTAAAATCGAAGTAAACTCTTAAAATTGGAGTAAACTCGGTAAAATCAAAGTAGACTCGTAAACAAAATTCTTAGGTGATATTTTTCTATGTTGACTCTAATTTTGAGTGTTTTGAATATAATTTGTTCTTATGTCTAAAAAAGTTTTGACATTTTAAGTGTTTCAACTTTAATTTCTACTTATTTGGAGTAATTTAAATTTATTATGTGAATTTTGAAATTATTATGTATTGAAAACTTTTAATTTTTATATGATTTATAGTCATATTTTTAATGAAGTAAACTCTTACGACGAGTCGAGTTTACATAAACTCTCGATTTTGATCACTTTAGTCTCAAACTCATGGTATCAAATTTCCATTATATGATACTAGTAAAAACATAAATATTGTTGTGTCTGTGTGTTCGCATTCCTATTTTGATATGTTATAATAATTTTAGAGTTTTAATTTAATATGTTTTGTAATAATATGATAGAATATAAATATTATCCTGTGTCATTTTGTGTATAATAATTTTAGTTTTGTATGTTTTAAAATATATTTTGTTAATTGTTATATTTCTTTATTTATGATGACATGATAGAATTTTTTTTATATTATCTTATATTTTATGTAAAATGAAAACAAAAAAACATTCATTCGATCTTAAATTTTTACGTACATTTTCCCATAGGACTTTTTGTGGAAAATCTAGTTGTTGAAAACATTTTCATAATACATTCTTTTCCAGGAATGTTATTTTTAAAAGTGGAAATCAAGACTTTCAATCCAAGATCTTTCTCCCTAACAAGCAACCCCATAAAATATTTGCTAAGATATATTTCCCCACTCTAGCTAATTAAAAATATGGTTGTATGAGTGAGCAAATGTAATTGTATTATTTATTAGTACTTGGAACAGAAATTTTATGAGCCCAATTTATTTTATTTTGAAATTTTAAATATTTTGTCATGAAATATTTAGTTTGGATGAAAAATCTTAAAAGAATTTGAAATTTTAGACATTTTAGAAAATATTTTGATTAGTTAAAATTGTAAAATTTTTAAATTCTTTAAAAAAAAAAGTAAGAATTTGAAAATTTTTAAACCTACTTTTTACGTTTTTTACTTAGATGAGGTTATACTTTTTACTTCACATCTGGTAAAATTTTTTTGATCGACATTAATTAGAACTTTTTTTTTTTACATCAGCAAGAGTTATTTTTTGACTATTCTTTTTAACATTTTCAAGGATATGTAACGTTAGTTGAAATCATTTCTTTAGCATATAGAACTCTATAACATTAGTTATAACACTTTTTGTCTCACCTACGATACTATGAGAGGAGTGTTGACGACCAAATTTAGATCCACATTCATGTAGTCAAGTTAAGATATCTATTTTATTAGTTATAATAATTTAATTGATATTTTTTAATAAAATAAATTTTTATTTTTAGTAGAAACTGAAATACTCTATCCAAATAAAAAAATCAATAAATTTAAATTACCTTATCCAAACAAAATATTTGAAAAATAAAGTCATTTAAATTGAAAGAATTTCAAATTTAATATATCTCATATTTCTTACATTTATAAAATTTTTTATACAAACCCAATTTTTTTGCTCACCTTTTCCCCTCAAACTTTAATAAGTGGATAGAATTTGAAGGAAGGATTAGTATATACATGTTGACTTACTGAGTGGTTTGATTTGTCTTCCTAAGGATTAAACCTATGACCTCTTCAACCCAAAACAAATTATTTACCACTAGACTAAGGCCAACTTAACATAAACTTATGCATTTTTATGCAACATAAGCATAATGTCAAACATAAATGTAAAAAATCTAAAAAACGTCATGCTAAGGTTCAAAATTAGGACCTCTTCATCGCAAAACAAGTATCTTATCATTAGAGCAAGACACACTTAACATATAATTATGCATTTTTGTAGTACATATAACTATAGTTTCAAACATAAATGTAAAATATCTAAAAAGAGTCTTTTTAAGGTTCAAACAACTAAACTCTACCTCCTAAACCAAGCATCATACTACTAGATCAATGTCTATTTAATGTTAATTTATGTATTTTTATGATACATATATGTGTATGTGTAATTTTATTTTTTAGCTTTTAGTATTGAGTTTTATAAATTTTATTCTTATTATTATTACTATTATTATTATTTTTATTATTATTCTTATTATTATTATTATTACTAGTACTATTATTATAATAATAATTATTACTATTATTATTATTATGATTACTATTATTATTATAATTATTATTATTACTACTATTATGATTACTAGTATTATTATAATTATTATTATTACTACTATAATAATTATTATTATTATTATTATTATCATTATTACTATTATTATTATAATTAATGTTGTTGTTGTAACTTTTACATTTATGTTTGAAACTATTCTTATATGTAACATAAAAATACATGATTTTAAGTTAAATTGGTCTTAATCTAATAGTAAATCCTTTGTTTTTGATGGAAAAAGTAATAGGTTTAATCCTTAAGAAGACAAAAGATAACAAAAAAAACTTTGAAGAGTACAAAATGAGCTTAACCTTAAATAGGAAACACTAGTGCTAATTTAGTTACAATAAAATTAACAGTAGTAGCAAATGCGTGTAGGATTTATCATGCGCGGTCTTAAGACACGTTAATAATGATATAAAAAATTTGCTCCCGCACTGAAAATAAAAAATAAGGTTAGGCAAATCTCACGTGTGTATACTTTTAAAATTTCAAAGTCTACTTAATATTTTTGTTTATAAATATATTCTTATGTAGTATCAATTAATTATCAAAGATCAATACATATTAAATAAGAATATTATAATATAAAATGAAATAATATTTTTTAATTCTATTAAATATTTTTAATATATGTAAAATGATTTAAAGCATAACAAAATATAAAAAGGAAAAAATATTTTAAGAATGCAAGTCTAATATGTACTGTATAGGATGATGATACTTAATGGTTGATGAAAACAAAAGGAATATTCTCTTCTTTTAAAACTGGAGTTATTTTAGTGTTTTAATTTTGTTATAAAATTATATTTATTTTACAAATTCAAAGTTACTTTCATAAATATATATAATATTGTTTACATTTATTCGTACATTAAAATTTTTAAAAATCTAATATCAATAACTGTCAATAAGAATATTGATGACTTTCATGATTTTTATTATAAAATTCATTAAATAAGAATATTTTAAACTATAAATATACTAAACTATAAATATACTATCTTTTTTCTAATTATAATATAGTATTAGCCAAATTATATTATTAAAAATGAATAAATTTAACTATTAATATTAATTTTGTTTATAAATATAATTTTATTAAAATTTATGCTAAACATTATTAGAGAGAAAACATAAAAATAAAATCTAATAAGTCTAGATGAAACAATAAGGATATTTTAGTAAAAAAAAATATTAATATAAAATTACTTGTAATAAAAAGGAAAAAAACTTAAAACTCGATCTTATAATAATTATTTCAACTGTTCTTTATTATAAATAAATAATTGAATTTCACACTTATAAAAAAATTAACAGCTAGATATGCTATATGGTATGAATAATATCTGCACCTAAACACTACTAATAATCTGTTAAAAAAACACTACTAGTGTGTGTATATATATATATATATATATATATATATATATATATATATATATATATATATATATATATATATATATATTATTGGTCAGAACTTAAATTAAAAAATAAAATTTAAAATTTGTTACGATTCCCGAAGGGATTGCTTTATATAACTGTTTTGTACGGCACACAAATTTGTGTAAACTAACATTTTTAAAGAATGAAATAATGCAGTACTTCATTTTAATACATAAATGGTAATAGCTAAACGATCAAGCTTGGTTAAATTTCTGACACGTATGAGTTATAAAATTGGTGTGGGTGATAAAATGAAGGTAAAAGAGAAAAAAGGTGGTGAATTAAAATCTTACAAAAACTAATATATTAATCATTATAATTTGACTTTTTCAAAAGACAAATTTTATTTAACAAAGATAAAACTTCCCAAATATATATGAGAGATTACAAATTACAAGCAAAGCAGACGAAAAACAAACGTATCATAGATCCCCACGGCCCACCCACACGAAGGCAAATACTGAGTTGGATATTTCTCAGCATTACTATTACATTGTTAATTTTTATAAATTAAGAATGTAGTAGTAAACATATACATTTATAATAAATAGTAAATAAGGAAATTATTTATAAAAATTTAAATTTAAATATAGATATTTAAATTCATTATTGTAATAATTATAATGTAATTAATTTTAAAAAATAAAAATATTGTACCATGCAATTGTGATAATAACAACCCAATTTTTATAAATGAGATATTTTAATTTACTTTAAATTAATTAAATTATTTTAATAATTTATTATAATAAATTATATCAAAGAGGTTAAAGTATAAATATATTGTTATGGCAAAAAGAATAAAATAAATGTTTTTGAAAATAATAATAATAAGGAGAGAGTATATTTATATTATCGGTGGATATTTGCATAATTAAAAGATTAAGTAAAAAGGTAAAAGAGTTGTATGGGCTAGACATCAGGGTTGTTGTTTGAGAAGGGAGAGGAAAGATGCACAACCACTCTTGTCTCATTTTCAACCTGAAGTTTCTTGAAACTTGGTGAAAGAAAAAGATAAGCCATAGAGAGAAAAAGAAAGAGAGAAAGTCATTTTAGCACAAACCATGTGTAGTTTTCATAATCTCATCAATGGATTGGGCTGGAAATCGAACAGTAGGTTCTAGACGTGTGGCTCTCCACTTTGACTGTTCGGATTTGCATTTGGAAGTCTAGTTTAAGAGAGAGAAAACATAAGTGCAACAGAATATCTATTTTGGCAAGGGTTCGTCAGATCAAGAAAGGAAACTTTAGGTGATGTTTTGGTGGGTTGAGTGATGTTGAATGATGTTTTGATGTGGTAAAATGGTTGTGTAAATATTGGATGACTATCAGTTAATCTTATGTTTCAGTTAAGAGATGTAAATATTTAATGTGAGTTGAGTGATGTTTCTTTGAGGTGTTCTTAGGTCTTGTTGATTAGTATGTAAATTTTGTTAAATTGCATGAGTAAACGATGTGATTGATCTTATGCTTCGGTAGGTTGAATGATGATGTTTTGATGTGGTACGATGATATCGTGTCTGACTTAATCTGGAGCCTCTATAGAATTCATTAACTATTTGATTTTGTTTATTTTTTACAATTAGTTCGTAAGATACCAACCTTTATTTTTCAATGTTGTATCAATGAAATAACGCTTGGAGTGAGATATACTAAAATGCGAGTAGTTAACTATATTTTAGGATGTTATGTTACTTGTGAATTTTAAATGGATGGTTGTCTTGATCTAGGACAATACCATGGTGACTTAGGTCATGAGTATTAATGATGAATTTTTTATTAGTCATAATATATGTTAAAATTTTTTTTATGGATGAATGTATTGAGAGTGTCTTGTAGTGTGGTGAATTTATGTTATGTGAATTAGTATGAGGTGGAGTGTTTTATTTAATTTATAAATACATGTGATGTGTTAAGGATGTGAATGTGTGTGATTTATAAAGGTGTATGATTTATCAATGTGTGTGATGTATTGATGAACATGAACATGATTTGAGATAGTGTGATTGATGACATAAGTCAAGGGTGCTTGATAGGGAGCCATTCCAGCTACAGTTGGGAATGAAATTTAGTACCATTATGAGATATTGTTGTTATGACTGTGACATGAGCATGGATAAACATATTTCATAGTGGGAGCTTAGGGGTTCTATAAGGTCTGACAATTGTGCACATTCTAGACCAATTTTTCTTAAGTTGTGTGGAACCTACACTTGACTGGTGTAGAAAAGGCTTATGCCTATTGGGACCTACACCTGGCTAGCATAGAAGAGACTTTTGCCTATTGGAACCTACACGTGGCTAGTGTAGAAGAAGTTTATGCCTATTGGAACCTACATGTGATTGACATACAGGAGACTTTTGATGTTTGAAACTTACACATGACTGATGTAGAAGAGGCTTATGCCTATTGGAACCTACGTGTGGCTGGTATAGAAGAGGCATATGCTTAGGACAAACCTGCATGAGACATCATATGCATGATTTTGATATTTTTGCCTAGGATGTGTATTTATTTTAATTAGTATGAAACCTATTTATTATGAAGATTTAATTGTCGTCTTGGTAATCACAATTTATAAGAGTTTTAATTGTTGTTTATTTTGGTGGGAGAGCTATGAATTTATAACATTGAGTTTTCTTGAGAATTATTAAAGTGAAGTATGTGTTCATCTGAACTCTCTTACCCGTGTTCAATTTTAATTCCCTTTAATTTTTACTATTAAAATCTTGGGGTATAAGGGTGTTGCAAACCACAGAAATATAAAATCTAGTAAAATTTTATAAATTCACATAAGATATTTATGTTTTTCCTTTAAAATACATTTATTTGTAAAATAAATTTTTTTATTAAGACAAATGTCTATAGTTAATCAAGTCAGCAAGCATAATAAAAAAATTAAAAAGTGCCAAATACAAAAAAAAGAAAACTTTAGAGTATCACATATATTTATAATATTATTTAAAGTATTTATAAACTATTATGTACATTGGAATAAAAAAAAAAAACTTTAGAGTATCACATATATTTATAATATTATTTAAAGTATTTATAAACTATTATGTACATTGGAATTGCAGATTTATCTTCTTCTTTTTTTCTTATGAAGTATAAAGTTTTTTAAAAAGATTTAAATTTTTTAAATTATGTTTATAATGTAAAATTAATTTAATTGATGAAAATATTAAAATTGATATTACTTAAAATAAAATATTACTTGAGACTTAGATTAATACTATCAGGGCACATAAAATTTAGCCAGACTGGATTTTGACAAGTGGCATATAAACAAAGCCATAGGTAGAGCTGGAGGAATCTGGTGTCTTTGAAGGTTAGATTGTTGGTAAGTGGATATTTGATAACTATCTAAATTACCTATTCTTACATAGGTAAAATAGAGCAGCTATAATAATTCTCTCTTATTTAAGACCTTATTTTTCTCTATTTTCACTTAAAATTAAATTTCTCTAGGAATTTAGGTTTAGGATTTAATTTATGCCCATTTTACATTTATTTTCCTGTTTTTAGTTAGGTTTTGAGAAGGACTAAAGATTGAGAAGAATTAGAAAATTTGGTTGAGCGTTTGACCCGAACGCCCAACATCCTCCGCAACACGTCTGCCTAGTGCCCATGGACTCGAGAGAAAGGTGCATCTAACTTTGGGCGCCTAACAACCATGGATTGAGCGGCCAACAGTCAGACAAACTTCATGTCTAAGTTGTTTATGGTGTCCAATGACCACTTTTTGATTACTGGGCATTGGTGTTGTGATTTGAAAAATATAAAAGGCTGAGTTTTGTCTTCAGAAAGGGGTTGTAACCTTGCTGGTCTAGGGCATGCTCTAGACTTAATTTCGTCCATCATTCACGTTCATCCATCTTGATGGTTAGTTATGTTGTTATTTAGTTGGGATTTAATGTAACTAAACCTAAACTCTTGTGTATTTTTGTGCTTGTAATCTAAGTTTACTCTCCAATGTTAATGTTTTTCTTTACCTCATGCTTTATTTTCACATATTTTGCTGAAACATATTATCTAGTTCATAGTCCTTTTTTTATAATCTTTTATTATGTATTTAGAATTTCGCTTGATGAATTCTCTCTTTTTGTCTAATTTTGTAGTGTCCATTTTTAGCTCATTTTTATTTTATGTCTCAAAATGTCTCTTTATTATATAGGTTCGTTTGAAGATTCATATCTTCTTTGGTTAGACTACTTTATATTATGTTTTTGGATTAAAAAAATCATCAAAGTGTTAGTGGTATATGTTTGGGATAAAAAAAAAAAGAGCAAAAGACTATTAAGATTATGATACTTGTAGTTTTGTCTTATATGATAAAGTTATTCAATCAGTTCCTAAAAGTTGAGAGATTTTCCTGTAGAGTTTCCAATAATGCAAGACTTTTTAAAATTGGTTCAGGAGATTTCAAATGAACCCATCACCACCGGCCCGTACTATGCCGCGTGTATTGACAATGGCGAGTGTTTATTATTCATATGCACTGTTTTACTTTACATTGATGAGAAATGAACTTTAATTTTAATAAATCAGAATCTAAAAACACTTGGCCACTGGGGACAAATGATTCTCTTTTTAGTGTGGGTTCTATTGGGGATTTTGGTTATGTAACAATTATTTTGTTCCCAAAATTAAATATAAGTTAAATTATGTATTTTATCCCCCAAATAATTAGACCTGTTATTTTAATTTCTAAAGTTAAAAGAATTAAAAATAACTTAAAACTCTAACCCACTAATCTAGTTGTTACATGCAAGCAGGACCAAAAAAATTTTGTTCTGTAAAATTATAAATAAACATTATTAATATATTTTTGTAATATTTTATATTCCATGTCATTAAAATCTAAACATGTTAGGATTTAGCAATATAGATTTTGTATAATATTTTATTTAATAAAATATTATAAAACTTATTAATACCATTTATTTACAACTTGACAAAATATTGTAAATATTGTAAAAGATTTTTATATTAAGTGTTAGATAAATATTACTAAAAGTCTCATGTTATAATGGAGTTTTTTTATCATGGATTTCACAACTTATACATGCAGTCTGGTTCTCTATTAATGGTTTTTGTTTTCAAGATAGACAGATATAATGGTATGATATCATATTTTTTGAGAAACAGATCAGACAGTTGATCTCCTGGCTAAATTTAGTTCTACCTCTGTTATATATACATATTATATTTTTTATTATTTTCCTAATTTCATTTACCTTGCTTTTCTCAGTGACAGCTCTTACTAGCTTCCCTTGTGATTTTTGAGGGTGTATTTATTGTTAGTTATCGTGTGTAGACACAATTGTTAATCGATCACTTTGTTTATACTACTAGCTAGTCACTGGGTTCACCGTTAGGGAGGAAGTATTCTCTTGCAAATGCATTGCTAAAGTCATCGTCAATCCAAGGATAAGGCAATAAAATTTAATGTGGTGTTATTTTTGGTTTTTAATTTTGAAATTTATAAAAATAGAAATTATTTTTATTTTTAAGTTTTTAAAATTTTAAAAACAACATAAATTGTTTTTATTTTTAAATTTAAAACATTGTTTTCAAATGTTAATCAAATATCGGTTGGAAATGGAGGTTAAGATGGTGGTCGGAGACCGACAATCGAAGATGGCGGTAGATGACAAGTAGTTGTAGGTTGCAGCGGGGTGACTGTCGGTTGGAGGTAGCGTCTAGTGACCATCGATCGAAGGTGGTAGTAGGTGACAACTAGTCGGAGGTGGCGATCGACGACCGTTTGTCGGAGGTGGTGGCCGATGATCGCCTATTATAGGTGGTGGTCAGCCGATGACCGCGGTCAGAAGTGGTAATTGATAACTGCCGATTAGAGATGACAACCGATGACCGCTGATCGGACGTGGCGATTGCGATCAATGACTGCCAATTGGAGGTGACAACTTGTGACCGCGTATCGGAGAATGACCCGCCTGTTGGAGGTGGCGGCTAATTACCGCTTGTCGGAGGTGGCAGCTGGTGACCACTGGTCAGATGTGGGGGCTAGTGACCACCAATCAAAAGTGGTGTTGGTGACTGCCGGTGACCGCTGGTTAGAGGTGATGGTCAATAATAGTGACAAATGATGAACTTAAATAAAAATAAAAACAAAAATATGAAAACCAAATTTTATTATTTTTACAGAAAGTAATAGGGGAAATATGTTTAGTCGTGGTTTAGAAAACATTTTCTTAAAAATATTTTAAACAAAATAACCGAAAATAAAAAGCAAAAACAAAGTTATTTTTAGTGTTTTTAAAAATTAAAACTGTATAAAAGTTTAATAATAATGTTGTAATTATAACAAAAATTATATATAAATGTATTTTAAATTATATATTTAAATATTTTACAATATTTTCACCAAAATTAATTAAATTTAACAAGATTTTTTTAAAAATAAAATTATCAAGTGAAAACAAATATATTTTCTGAATGTTGAAAACTTGAAAATGAAAAATTTTCCAGAAAATATTTTCTCAAACAAAAAACCAAACAAAAAACCATCTAAATTTTTAGGCTCATTAATAAAAAAATATTTATTATTAATTTTTGTTATGAAAAAGTAGGCATGATAACGGGGCAAGAACGGGTATGACATTGTCATTCTCATCCCTGCTTTTGAAACTCATCCCCACTCGCTCCGCATACCCATACGGGTACGAGATTTATGTCCCCATCCCCGTCGGATATCGGGTATACTTGTATCTGTTCTATACCCATAAAAAAATATAATAATATTTTAGTAGAAAATAATTATTTGAATAAAATTATATTTATTCAAAAGTTATCTAATAAATGCAAAGTTTATATTTGTTAATTAAATATTAAACCTTTCTTTTTTGTAAGACAAACTGGAATTCCCCATTAACTTCAGGGTGAGTCAGGAGTTACCACGGGTACAGATTTATTATGTTGATGAAAAAAAAATCACATATATTGACAAAGAGTTAATATATAACTATATTATTTTAAAAAAATAATTTTATAATTTATTTTTATCTCCAACATTGTTGAACAATCTTGACTAAAGTTAAGATGTAAGTTTTTATTTATAGTTTCCTCTTGAGATAATTTTGCAAGAGGTATAGTTAAGGACAACATGTAGAACAATTCAATGATACTCTACATTAATAAATCATTTCTACGGAATGCAACTTTATTTCCATTTATATGTTTTGCATATTGATTAGGGAGTCCTTTTCACAGAACTATCTATTTATTGGTTTAATTGTATTTTTTGTCTCACTATTTTTTTAAATATTTAATTTTATTTCATTATTATTTTTAGATTTAATTTCATGCTACACTATTTTAAATAGCTTCAATATATCATTTTATTATTGTTTTTCATATTAATTTTGTCCCACAATATTTTAAATAGTTTTAATATCATTCTTTCGGTTTGATATCTATCATTCTTTTAACATAGAAACATGGATAATATCAATTATTCTTTAAATAACTTCAATATTATTACACAATGATTACATTAATATTATTATACTAGCATTAATTTGACAAAAGAGACGACATTAAAATTATTTAAAGAATTGTAACACAAAATACAAGATTGAAACTAAAAATAGTGAGTGATGTTGAAACTATTTTAAAAAATTGTGAAACAAAATTTAATATAAAAATAATAATTTGACAAAATTAAACATTTAAAAAAAATAAAGAGACAAAAAATATAATTAAGTTTTCCTTTAACCCTAATTTCAATGTATCCACTTAATTACTCAAATGAGAAAGTCCAAAAGTTAACTAAAGAGAATTTAATGTATTTAGTTTCTTTCCCATTAATTGTGGATGGTGCATTTCCTACCCTCACACCATACTTGACAGACTTGTCTAGCAAGGGGAGTAGAATAAGCGCCAACTCAGAGTCCTAATTTTGGAGGACCTCACTTTTTTTTTTGTTTGAAAATTATAAATGTTATTTTCCTTTTCCATTTTCAGAATCTTTTGAGTTCTCATCTTCTTCCTCCTTCTCCCACGTTAATTTTTTCAAACTTCCCATCATCACTCTTCATTAATTAATTTCATTTTTGAGTTTCCATCTTCTCTTCCTTCTGTTATATCTCTCTCCCAAATCTCATTTTTTCAGTTTCTCAATTTTAATTCAACAAATATCCAACGAAAATATGATACAATTTAAATTTCTTTAATTCTATTATTCAATTAATGAAATACAACTTCATTATATGTAACACATTTTTTAGTTTTTGTTCACTACTATAAAAATTTTAGAGATGACTAATAACAATTCTAGCTAACAGCAACCTAATTCTAAGGTTTAATTACCAATTAGAAAAATTGTTTGATGAATAAACACATTTTTCGAAAAAACATCATACTAAACTTAGCGATTTCACTATCATTTCTGCAACTGTTTTTGGTACAACTATTTTGATTAAAATAAACTTATTGATATATAAGTTTATTTCAGTAATTTATAATTTACTTTTATAAGCATTTTCAAATAACTTATTTTGAAAAGTGTAATTTATTTTTCATTTCTATTCTTATTTATTTTACTAAAAATATTTATTAACTAATTAATTATATTTTTTATGTTATTTTATATTTATTAGTTAATTATACGAAACAATATTCAACTAGCATATAAGTTTTTAGTTTTATAATTACTTATCAATTTCAACCAATTAATTTGATCAAATATTAACATATGACATTAACGCCTTACAGTATTCTACAGAGTGCCAACATTTTTCTTATAAACGGATTAATAAATATTTCCCTAACGATCGGGCTGGAGAACTGATCTGTTAATTTATAATTAAGATTATCGAATAGTAGTATTTGATTATCACGGAGGCATGAGTGGTGTTACAGTCCAAGATGTGGAGCACGCAGGACAAGTGGCGGTGGAGAGGAATGCTCATGTGAAAGACATCTATCATAGTAATTACATGCACAAGGCCATGCGAATGGTGCAGAATAGCGATTTTCGAGCGCTGAAGTCTATAAGCGTGGAAGAGTGTAAGCAGAGTGTCTTGAGGGAGCCAGGTCTCCTCCGTCCGGGGAGGTGTGGAGATGGACGGTTTTGTCGAGGTCGACGCGGCAGAGAGGTTTTTGAAGTTGTGTGGAAAGACGAATGGAAGAAGGGGAAGGAAGGGAAGGGGCTGGAAGAAAATGGCGCTCACAAGGAAGGCACAAATTATATTCAACGAAGATAATTTGACGGACGTAGAGGTAATGCAGTTTGATACAATGGAGTCACAATGGGTGGATAAGGGGATAGTGATGTTGGGGAGGCGGCGTCAAGAGTATGGCCAGTAGGAAGCATGCTGGGGATCTGAGGGTGAGGGTGACATGGTACATAGGTTAGAGGACATGGAATGTCGAGATAGAGTTGCACCAAGTGGTCGGGTGAATACGTGCACTCATGAAGATCATTTATTTGATCTTCATTGAATATTAGGGGGACGAGGGAAGGATGAAGAAGTGGAAGGTGAGGAAGTTAATTAAGAATCATTTTGTGTGCAGGAAACAAAAATGGAATGTATTCAAGCGGTGCTTTGTGAATTCTTTTAGGAGAATGCTCAGGTAGGATGGTGTTATAAACTGCCTAATGGCAACTCAGGTGAGTTGTTGGTTATGTGGAATCCATCTAAGTTTGCTAAAGAGAAGTGTTTTGAAGGTAATAACTTTGTAGGAGTAGTAAAAAAAATGACATGATCAGACGTATAAGTCATTCTATGTTAATGTGTATTCACCGTGTAACTTGGAAGATAAAAAAGAATGATAAGATGAGTTAACTTAGTGTTTGGAAAACATGCCAAGGGATTTTTGGTGTGTTATGAGCAATTTTAATGCTATTAGAGGCAAGGAGGAAAGAAAAGGAAGGATGAGATGAGATGCTTTAATCAGTTTATAGAAGGGGTTGGGTTGCTAAATCTTCAGCTGTTGAGGAGCAAGTTCACCTGGTGTAAAAATGATGCTGGACAATGAGTAGG
This sequence comes from Psophocarpus tetragonolobus, assembly GCA_037954015.1. Taxonomy (NCBI): domain Eukaryota; kingdom Viridiplantae; phylum Streptophyta; class Magnoliopsida; order Fabales; family Fabaceae; genus Psophocarpus; species Psophocarpus tetragonolobus. The sequence continues at coordinate 639,961 of JAYMYS010000028.1, read as the reverse complement.
CTAGATAGATTTTTGGTAACGAAGAGTCTTTTTACAAGGATAAGAAGCTGTGAAGCAGTAGGGGTTACCAAGGTCTAGGTCAGATCATTGTCTGATCATGTTGAAAGTAGGCGGTTTTGAATGGGGTCCAAAACCATTCAAGGTTCTGACTTGTTGGTTTGAGGCATCATATTTCAAGCTTTTGTGGAAACAAAATGGAATAAGTTCAAAGTCTTTGGGCGGACTTCATATGTTTTAAAGGAGAAACTTCAATTGTTGAAAGGAAATTGAAAAAGTGGAATAAAGAGGTGTTTGGAAACATTGATAAGCAAATTTCAGAGGCAAAGGTGCCATAGATGAGTTAGATTTGAAGAAAGGAGACAGGGGTTTAAAGGAGAGTGATTTTGTTAAAAGAAAAAACTGATAAGAAATTTAAAGATTTAGGTAGGAAGGAAGTGTTCTTTACTTAGCTAGAAGTCTAAAGTACAATAGTTGAAAGAATGTGATGCCAACACTAAATTTTTCCATAGGTCTATTGTGAAAAGGAGAAAAGGAAATAAAATTTTGAGTCTAAACTTTGAGTATGAAAGAGTAAAAGAAGTGGACAATCTAAAGAAAAAGGTCAAGGCTCATTTTGAAGATCACTTTAAAAAGAAGATTTGGAATCGACCGAAGATGGGTAATTGGCAGTTTAAGACGTTGAATAGGGGGGGCAAACAAATCTAGAATGACCTTTTTCAGAGGAAGATTAGAAATGTCATTTGGAAGTGTGATAGTAATAAGAGCCCAAGGCCTGATAATTTTAATTTGCGTTTCTTGAAGGAGTTTTAGTATATTGGTAAAAAGGTCAAATAGCTTGTTTATAGCTCTACTGCCAAAGAAATCGAACCCATATATTTTAGGCGATTAGAGGCCCATAACTCTAGTAGGATGTATGTATAAGGTGTTGGCAAAGGTTTTGGCCATTCATTTGACAGAGATAATGCCCAATATAATCTTTGAGGTTCAATCAACTTTTGTGGTAGATGTCAAATACTGGATGTATTTTAGTCGTTAATGAGGTGATGTAGGATGCAAGAAGGAATAAGAAAAGTATGGTAGGGCTGAAATTTGATTTTGAAAAGGCTTATAACTCGATGAGTTGGCAGGGATGTAATGGAAAAGATGCAGTTCAGAAAGAAATGGATTAACTGCATGAAGGAATGTGTGGGGCCAGCAAGAATGTTTGTTATGTTAAGTGGTAGTCGAACTAAGGAATTTGGTTGTGGGAGAGGTTTAAGGCAGAGTGACCTTTTATCCCCTTTTCTTTTTCTTATTGTTGCAGATGGATTAGGCTAGATGATTCAAGTCGCGTTGAATAAGGACTTGTGGAAGGGCTATGCGGTAGGGAAAGATAGTATTTGCTTATCTCATCTCCATTTTTCTAATGATACTATCCTTTTTGTAAAGCCATATTGCAAAGTTTTGAATTGCTATCATGATTAAAAGTGAACTTTTATAAGAGGCAACTTTTCGGTGCCAATGTGGCAGAGCAATGGATGGAGAGGGCGACCAACTTATTGAATTGTTTCAGGGGTGAGATTCCTTTCAAATATTTGGGTTTCCCAATTAGGGGAAGGCTGGAGAGCAAAGCTATGTGGAAAGAGATGATGGATGTGGTATGAAGGAGGTTTTCAATATAGGAGCACAAACATTTGTCTCCGGCGGGGAGGGTAGAGCTCATTAAAATAGTACTATCTGCTTACCCCTTTATTAATGGTCTTTTTTCAAAGCGTCGTTAGATATCATGTCTGCTTTTGATAATATGTTTAAGCATTTTCTTTGGGGTGGTTTATCTAGAAGCAAATAAGGTAAATTGGGTGGCATGGAAAAATGTGTGCAAACCAAAGGAGGATGGAAGGTTAGGCCTTAGGAATTTAAGAGCATTTAATCTTACTCTGTTGGGTAAATGGAAGTGGATATTAAAAGTAGAAAATGAAGGTTTGTGGGTTTGTGTGTTGAAATCTAAGTATGAGATGCCAAATGGGTGATTCCTGGGAATCAATGCTCAAGATGGTTGGTAGATCTTCATTCTTTTGAGGATTAGAATCAATAAAGGTGGTGGTCTTGTCATGTTAAAAGAAAGTTGGGGAATGGAGAAGAGATTTTGTTTTGACATGATAAGTGGGTAGAGAATAAGTGTTTCAGTGTTATGTATAAAAGATTATTTAGATTGACAATCTACAAAAAATATATCAGGGAAGGAGATGAAGGGGGAAAGGCCAAAGTAGGGGTAAAGATGGAGAAGGATGTTATTTGCGCGGAAGGAGAAGTTGTTAGCTGGTTACCTACATATTTGAAAGGTTTCACATTTAGTGTAGGGGTTAAGGACGAATGAGTGTAGAACGCATATGTTTCAGGGAGGTATTATGTGTCTTCTACTTATAAGGTCATATCTTCAGTGTCAATGACTACACAGGATAAACTCTTTGACTTATGCTGGGCCAAGGGGTACCTTCAAAGGTTCAATATTATGTCTGGAGGTTGGTTGTAGACCAGTTATTGACTAAGGATAATTTGTTAAGACGACAAATAATTAATGAGGAAGCAGCATGTTGCGCACAATGTAGAATGGTATTGGAAACAAGTTCTCATGTATTTTTTATTGTGTTGTTTAATTAGGTGTGATACAAACTATGTTATTGGTGGACGATTGAGATTGTCCTTCATAATGTGTCATTGTCACTTTTACCAGATGCAAGGATTAGTTAGTGGATCTAAGGCATTGGGTCGAGTTTGGTTCATAGTGTGGTATGCTGAAATATGAAATATATAAAAGACTAGGAATAATACTATTTTCAAGTATCGGACTTTGGAAAATAATAGCATCACTTAAGCAATTCAACTAAATGTATGGGATTGCTGCTATGCAACAAAGTTAACGTCGCATTCTTTTGAAGAATGGATAATGAATCTTACATTATGTGCTTACATGTTTAACTTTTGTATTGTTAATAATGTCTTTAACTTATAAAAAAAAATTAGATTATTAACTCAATTTTTTTGTTGTTGAATGATGTGGGCCACTGCCCAACAAAAGAATATTTTATTAAGATTATCAACTCATAAATACCCTTTCTACAAGATCAATTTCAAATATTAAATACGTAGAGGTTATATCACACACTCCTAAAGAATATCCCTCCTAATTACTCTTTCGTCCATAACGATGTCGTGTATATCTTTTGACACAAAAGTTAAAATGATTGTCATCTTAATGGAATATTTTTTCTATCATTTTTATCCTTAATATATCTTTTGAGTGTTATCTTGCATCATATCTACTATAATAAGTAAATTATTAAAGTTGCTTTTTATTAGGTATAAAAGTTAAGAAGATTTACAATAATTTGTATAAATTATATGAACTAGCTAAACTGCCTTGATACTCAATGGAAGTTACTATATTCCAAGTATACCACTCCTTTCATAATTGTTTTAGTTTTTTTTTTTAAATAATTTTTAAATTAGCTAAGGCTGGGATGATTTTTTATTTCAAAACCATTTCGAACGAAACCTTAGATTTATGTTTTTCAATGTAATAATTACATATTTATTTTAATATTAACCTAAATAAATATTTACATTAATTTAATTTTTTTAATATTTTGTCAAATTCTCAACTACCACAATATATAATATACTAGACATTTTAACAAATAAATGTATTCTACTAACTAATTTATTATTTGTCTTGTATTAAAAAACCTTAAATGATTAATATAATGGAATGAGAAATACTTGACGATATATTTCAATAATAATGAATGAATTAATGATGATCATGAAAGAAACCAAGTACATTAGCACCAATAAGGTTAATTTTATAAATTTGTTACTCTTTTCATCTATTGTACACTCTTAATTGGTATAAGAAAATAAGTCAAAACAACAGCAAATATTATGAACTAGAGGGAATAATTAATTTGAATTTGATAGTCTTGTCATATATAAATCAAAATTTTTAAAACTTTCCATCTACCAACCTCTGTTAATTTAAGTGTTAAAATATCAACAATCTCTTAAAATAATTCAAACTTTCTGATTAAAAATAAATAGCTGGTGAGCTCTGTCCCTAATTATTCAGCTCGAATTAGCCAAATCCGTCTAAGCATGGCTTTTAAATTTTGAAGTTTAATACAGAAAGGAATTATTAATTTATACCATTTGAAGCTATATGTGCATTTAGAACTTTTTTAGATAAGCATTTTTTTTTAAAACACTTTAGAATAAGCTTTTAGAATTTAAATGTTGGTGTAATATTAAAAATGTAACACATGTTTGGTACACATTATAAAGTTCTTTTAAAATTTACAACAACCTTTACATGGAATGTTAGTGTTAATATATGAAGAAATATTAATGAAATGTTTTCAAAGGTTGGTGCAGAGTAAAAAAGTAAAAAAGAGATTATGTCATTCCAACAATTAATATGTAAGAGTTTATATTTTAGGAATAGTTAATGCAATTTATTTAATTATAATTATGAAGAATTCTATATCCTGCTAGCTGATTAACTAGAACTGTTCATGTGATTTAAGGATACAAAAATAGGAGAAAAAAATACTTGGAATCAAGCGATTACTAACCATCCGTCTAGAATTAAATATAATTAACTACAAATAGTTACTTAAAAGAGAAAAGGAAAAATAAAAATGATCATATCTAGTTAAAATAAGATTTTGAATATGATTTTTCTTTTAAAAGTGAAATTGAAATAGTGAAAAAACTTAAATTAGAAAACTAAATTCCTTTATTACAGTGTAACGAAAATGTGATAACTTTAGAATAAATTCCTATTTGAAAAACTGTAACATCGCCCTGTGATGCAATTAAAAATTTGTCAATTATAAATATATCCAAGAAATCAAATAATGACTTACGGTGCTTCATCAAATGGCAAAGTCACTACACATTATCTGTGCTCTATAATGGCTGAGTCCTGTCAACAAAGCCTTTTAGATGACATAGGTGCTCGCAAGGTAGCTAGGGCAAAGTAAATACACCATAATCCGTAGTTAAAATTTTCAAAGTTTCTATTGTCTTACGCAGAATCAATCAAAGTTACAATCATCATCATCGGTCAAGCTCTCCATTTTTAAAGCGTAATTAATGTAAACTTTTCCCCATTCAATCAGCTAGCTAACAAACAATATATTAGGTTTTGATCTTTAGAGATAATTTGAATAAAGGCCTTTTCAGCCAAAGATGACCTAGCAAACTATTTACCAAGGAGACAGTCCATCATCAACGTACCGAAAAGAACCACCTTTATATATAAAAAAAATTTTGAGTCGTTCTACAAGCTACAAGGGTATTAGGCGAATAGTCTACCCGATTGTCAAAACCCTCAGCTCCAAAAGTTAATCACCCATAGCCATATCCAATTACCTTTTACATACTCATTTTTAGCTGGCATCTATAATAGAGAGGACAATCTACATTTGTCTTGTGGCCTGTCCAAGATTTTGCTAAGTCATCTTTAATTTAATAATGAACTGGATTAGACCAATTACATATTAGGCTTGTGAGTCCTCTCTAGCTACCCAATGCTTTGGATGCATCACTTTAGCTAGTTAATTAATTATTATTCTAGCCAGTATATATTTGTACATCCCCTAGGTTTTAATTAATATTACCATATTACTAGCACTATTTCAATGCTAGCTCGATTTAGATGTTATGTTCCAACAATCAAACATCTCTCCCTCTGTATGTGCATGGATGCAGAGAAAGAACGCCACGCAAAAAGAGTTTTTGTGTGTGTTTCTTCAAGCTAGAACAAAGAAAATTAAACCAGCCTGCAGCTATTAATTAAAATAAAAGTCCCAATGAAGCAATTAATATAAGGAAAAACACGCTTGTGAGGACTCAGACACAATCCGCAAGAGCGACGTCCACCTTAATTCACATCGCAAGCATAGATATATTATATATAGTTTCCCTGCAGAAGCATATATATATATATATATATATATATATATATATATATATATATATATATATATATATAAAATTAGTGGAAGACAAATATATAATATATATATATATATATACATATATACACGAAGAGGAAGTTATTCAATATCCACACCCAATTAATCCACTACAAAGTTGAATGAATATATTCAAAAAAACTCTCACGTACAGGTGAGGGTGGAGATTGAAGTGCATGCTTCATAAATATGAGACATATATATATATTAATTTGAATACAAATATATGATAAGATATATAGTTGTACTAGTAGTTGAAGAGTAGGCAGTACACGGCAGAGAGGTGTCCACTATCTAGTTCCCCCGACTCAAGAAGCATGAACAATTTGAAGGGCATGATTTCAAGAATCTAGAGGAGGAAGGACGTCTTCGTAGAGACAAAAGCACCTTAAAATTGGAAAAAAGCAGCAGAAAACATCGACCACTCGGTTTACTAAACCCATAATAAAGATAAAGATCAACAAACAAAGGACAAAACGCAAAACCAAATAAACACAGCATATAATATTGGATTGATACCTGTAGTGAAACATGGGAAGCTAGCTAGCTAGCTTCACTTTGAATGGTGAGTTGGAGCTGACTAAGTAGGAGCCGGAGTGACCTTGGGCTTAGGCCTCTTCCTCTTCTTCTCGTAGCTCACACCTCTTGCCTTTGCCTGAAAATCACGAACATCGCGCAGGTAAATCCTGACGGCGCGTGCACCGAACGGGTTTGTCTCCGGGCGACCACCGTTTTCCTCGTAGGCAGCACGGAGGCGGCCGATGAGGGCGTCCAGGCTGCCCCACGCCTGGCGAAGCGGGCAGGGGCACGGAGCGGGAGGGTTGGGCAGTCCGAAGAACGGGCAAGGGTGGTTGTGAACCTTAGTCTTCCCGAACTGGTCCAGGTAGTGGAGGAATTCCAGCACGTGCGCCCCGCTGCACAGGGCCAAGGACAGTGGTGGACGGTGGTTCCTTAGGTACTGGCAGAAGGTGTTCCAGTCTCGCCTCTTTTGGTTCTCGTAACGGCTCGGAGTGGTGCTTCCACTGTTGCTTCCCGAAGACGGAGATGACACTGCTACGTTTGGTCCTGCTGTTGGATTCCCGGTTTGAGTCTCCATCTTGTACCTGGGGTTTGTTGATTCGGAAACCAAATCCATGGATCTGATATGATCTTTCTCTTTAAAGCCTTGGATCTGCTTTAGATCTTGCTGAGGATGGTTAGATGGGGTGCTTGTTTGGAAGTACTAGGGTTTTGGTTTTATAATATTGATGTGTTATGTGTAGGAGCTAGTGATATTAATTAGAAAAGTGAAAAAAAAGGGTATATTTCTTTATAATAAAATCATGCAGAGAAAGAAAGATTGTCTGAGATGATGAGTGGGGAGTTGCTGGAAAAGGAAGAGCGAGACGACAGCAACCTGGGCAGTGACAGATGAAAGGTAGAACAGTGAGTGGTTTCCATAGTGAGAGGAAGGAATTTATTGAAGGGAGAATGAGCCTAGTGTAGTTAGGTTGGGGTGAATGATAATGTTGTTGTGGGTGTGCAGTTTGAGTTTGAGGACTAAGGACTAAGGACTAAGGAGTGAGTGAGGAGTGAGCAGTAACAGTAATTGGAGGAAATAGAATGATTCCTGGGTAAAGCTTAAGGATGGATCAGGTAAGCAGGTATTTGTTTCCAGAAAAGCCCGAGGGAACTGAGAGTTATGGTCGTACCGGAAGGGAGAGAAAGTGTGAAGTGGGCGTGGGTTGGAGAGTGGTGAAGAACCAAGGGTTAAATGAAGGAAAGGAGAGTGTTGTGCCGAAACAGGACAAAGTTTGGCAGTAAGCAGTGATGATGGTGACCAAAGATGAGCAGACATTTCAAATTATGCACATTCCACACTCTACTTTTCAGCGCGTGAATTACATGTTTTACCCTTTTCGTATCATACCACTTTTTCCCCCTTTCAAATACATCCTCTTTTTCAATTATATATCTAACACTCTCCACTGCTTTTCTTTTTTATTTAAAAGCAATATAATTATAAATGACGATTCCATCTTTTATTTTATGTAGATACATTTGTTTTGTCTTTTCTATATTTACTTCAATTTTTAATTTTACCTGTTCTTTAATCTATTCCTTTAACTTTTTTTTTCCCATTTATTCTTTCTAATACTTGCACGTTTTATTCTTTCTACTAACATCGTTTCGATCACCCTAATCAAAACGTTGCTTTGACTAGCATTCTGATTGTTCTTCATCACCTTAGTTGAAAATAAAGAGGCTAATTGGCAGGAAATGAGGCGGACAGTGATGGATAATATATCAATGTAATTAATGGTGTAATCCAAACATAGTGGCGGAAGGAGATGGATTTTGGTGATACAGATCCAAGATTGTTTTGACTGTCCGTTGTACAAAGGTTTGATTTTGGTGGTGTGGTTCTACGGAGGTAGCTAGTTTTAATTGCAACTACTTTCTCCTTTCTTTTTCAGTTTTTTTGTAATAGTGCTGAAATTTTAAGCTTTTTGGTGTACATGTGTCCTTGTTAGCATGAGCTTTTTAGTTTGCTGTATACGTACAATGATCAGGAAAAAATAGAAAACGTTTAGTTTACATTTTGTAATTTGAGCTTTGTTGTTTGTTTAGGATTTCATGAGAGGGGAACCGCGGAGAGAGAGAAATATTTATAATGTAGCTGCCTAACAAATGAAAATATCAAGCTTTCTACTTAATTGCTTCAGACCAAATGGTTTCTCTGGATCTACGATTGGGATTCTAGAAAATTTTACAGAGGTCGAGATCTAATTGTGTACAAGTTAAGAAGCATAAGTTCTGACTATATACGAAGTGAATGCAATGAATTGAAAGACAAAAAAAGAAAAAGTAGAAGTTTACAAGAAGAATGGAGACTCTGCTAAATAAACCACACATAGAAGGTGCACAAATAAAATGGCAACAAATTGAAAACGCAGTACAATTATAAAAAATTTAAATTCAGATTAGTTTAATTAAAAGAACTATTCTCTTATTCATGTTTTAACTAAAAATTTTGTTTCATTTTATTTTATTTCTAATTTTTAAAACTTGTACAAAAAATAATAATTGTTTTACTGTTTTCCATACAAAAACTTATTTTTAAAATCAGGAAACTAGATGGAAAAACAGGAAAAAGGATATAAAAGCATATAAAAGTAAATAGTACATAAAAAAGGAGATAAGACTAAAAGAAGTATAGTAATATACTTTTTTGTATGCATTGCAAAGCTTAATGATTTTTATAATATTTTTAAAAATACTCTATATCTTTTCTAATTTCTGTAAAATAATATTAAAATATATGTATAATAAAAGGTAAAAAATATATAATATCAAATGTAATGTTGAAATAATAAAATTCATTAACAAAATATTAGTTTTATATGAACAGATAACAAATTAATATAATATGTGTGCAAAATATTTTTGACTTATGCATTGTACAAAATACACATTGTAATAATATAATTAAATTTATAATAACAATTTCTAAGTATAAAACACTATATTATATCTAATAAATAAATATTTTAATACATGTAAATTAGATTTTGGATTTGTAATGTATAATTTAAACTTATTATAATATTATTATAAAAAAATATTTATATTTAAGATACGGAGACAAACGATGTATTCAAAGAGGAAAAAAATTAAGAAATACAAATATATATAAATATAAATAAAAGAATAGTATATAATATTCAAAATTTTGAGAGACCACTTTTTCATTTCTTAGTATTAAAACTATAGTATATATATATATATATAATAATAATAATAATAATAATAATAATAATAATAATAATAATAATAATAATAATAATAATAATAATAATAATAATAATATGAGGAGAACGTATATAAGTAATTTTAAAGAACTATTTTATTTTTATTATTGATTTTATTAAAATATAATAAGTAAAATTAGTTACTTTTTTGGAATGATTAGATTAAAAAAAATAAAAGATGAAATTAAAGATTAATTCATTTAGAGTTATTTTAAAAATAACTTGATTCTTTTTATTTTATAGTCAATTTTTTAAAATTTTACAGGTTACACTTTAAATATATTTTAAAATTTGACTTATTCCTTTAAAAAAAGTGAATTTTATTTTTTTAAAAAAATAAATATGTTAAGAAGTTAATATTATAATTTATTTTGTACTTTTTTTAAAAAAATATATAAATTAGCAAATATTTCTCTCTAGGTAGGGCGTGGGCTGATGTTGCAATGCGGAGAGATTTCATACTTTTTATATATATTTACATATAGTAGTTGATTTAATTGTAGGAGTCAAAGATAAAATTCTCATAGGTGAAAGTTATTATTATGAATTGTAAACAGTTTTTATGATTTTTTTATAATATTTTTTTTAAGAGACAAACAAATGATGAACTAATCTTCTAGCTAGGGGAGTGATCTAGTATGTCACTAATCATACTTAAGTTACGGTTTCACAATATATTATTATATAGTGAAATGAGATAAATATCTTTCTATTATATATATGATTCTTGAGACGGTTGTAGTCCTTAATTTCCAAACAAAAGAATAAAGATTATATATGGATGATATAAATAATTTATATAATAAGTTTATTAATTTTCATAATAGTTATTTCAAATCTCACATCAACAATTGACAAATAATGTCCCATTAGTGTTAGATATATAATGATTAAAACTGTTCCAATAATTAACCATAAATTCATAATAGAAACTAGGTTAATGGAAAATCGAACAAGCGGGCGGACCTTTCCACGAGGAAAAAAATTTAGTCTGATGAGCCAAATTATAAAAGTAAATGTAACTATATAAGGATGAGTGTAATTTTTTTTTACGTAAAAGAACTGTTTTTTGGCAAGATGTGTATAGTAATTATGGATTATTCAATGTATAAGCTGAAAAAAGAGTGTATATTTTCTGTAGTGTAGCACACAAGTGACTGTGATGAACACTGAAATTTAAAAGTTAGGGTTGGAATATTGTTTATAGGGCCATGCTAATGAATTGGTACTGAAAAGATGAGGATAAGATAAAAAAACCCTTGTTAAGCGATAATTAACCCTAGATAGTAGGTAGGCTGAATTAACCAAGGTAGTTTGCATTGGCATTGTGATGTGGTTGTAAATGGTAAGGTATTGCAGTGTTATAAATGGAATAAGGGTTGGCATGAACATTGTTCCACTTAGGGTAAGAAATAGATCTGGTGCATTTGTAATCTCAAAAGCTACAAATAGGGGCAGGGCAGCGTGGGTGATTTTGGGATGTCCAACGATTCGACCTATAGGCTAATGTGGTTGTGGTAGGAACCAATAAATGGATAGATCTACGTATTGTAGTTAGAGTAAACTAGCTTTGCACCTAAAATGGAAAGAATAAAACATTTAAATAGCCATACTATGGTCCCCTCCTTCATATTTGGGGAACAAAAGGAGTCTCAAGTATGGTTTCCTCTGTTTCTTATCGTTGCTACATTTGCTTTGAGGGTGCCAAAATTTGTTAGTGCCTCATCGCACCCAACCATACGCTTTCTCGCTCTCTCAACCACACTTCTTGTGAGTAATCTCAAAATTAATTAAAATTGGATTGTGGGTTCTCAGCGCGTGTACAATCCAATCCATATTGATAGATAATTAATTAAGGAAACTTGACAAAGAATTCGGTAAAATGTCCAGCAGGAGGACCACGTGCCCCCAGGAAAGTAATGAAAATGACTAATGTGAAATGAAACCTTAATAAAACTATATTTTAAAATTGAAATTCATTGCACCGTGGATTAAAAGGGGTTGGTTTAGATACACTAATGACACCATGTACATTATTCGTCAGTGGGATAAGTGGGACATGACAAAATCCCTGCTGGGACCCACTGCATTGTCAAATTCAACATGGAGGCATGGAGCGTGATTGGATAGGACGCGTCTCACTGTTAAAACTAATCATCATTTTTAACCTATTTCTATAAATTTATATTCATCTCACTTCTTAAATAAATAATTTAACCGTTTTTAATCAAATCCATATTTAATTTCATCTTAGAAATTTGTGTACCTTTTCAGAGATCTTGAGAACTAATCATGAGATCTGCTTAAATATATAATTTAATTTTACAGACGATTGATATACAAAAATTGAATTATTCTAATAATCAATTATCATTATCATTTTAATTAAATTCAATTTTTATTTCACTAAATTTATTGAAAATGATAATGATAAATTTTATTTGCATAATTAATTATCAGAAATATAATAATAAAATATTAATAAAAGTTATAGAAACAATTGAAAAGAAAAATAAATAATAAACTACAAGAGTTCAAACTAAAAAACAGAAAATAATTTTTTTTTTATTTTTAACTACAACAAACTTATTAATTATTTTATCAACATTATTTTAAAAAAAATAATGTTTTTTCGAACTATTTAAGTTAATAATATATATATATATATGTATATTATTTTTTTATTCCGTCACTATAAAATTCACACATTAATTTAAGCTTACATATGATTTGTATTCATAGCGAATATATATTAATAAATTTTGTATTGATTTTTTATAAATTTTTTATTTTATTTTATATTTTTAGAATATCTAAATAACTTTAAAAAATCTTTAAATAATTTAAACTATTATTAAAACACTTTAAAAACTAAAAAAAAATTATTAGAGACTTGACATAAAGAAAAATTTAATATACATTCAACGTAAAATTTTTAACATATTAAATATATAACAAATATTATTTTTTAATATAAATTTAATTTAATTTGTTTTAAAAATAAATAAATCTCATTTAATAAATTAAATATTTAAATAAATTTATTTTACAAACCTACAAATTCTTTAAAATTTTATTATTAACTCTATTCACAACAATATTTTGAAAGATTTTTAAAATAAAGTGATAATTAGTTACGTATCATATATGACAAATATATAATACAACGATAATAATAATTTTTTTTTATATTTATAAAATAAAATTATTTTAATTTTAATTTATATTTTCTTTTTCGTAGTGACTAAACAATTTTCCACCACATTAATTTTTAAAACATACATGTATTAATATATTATAGAATATGGACCACTATTTTCTTATTATTCTCTTTCTTTTTCTACGACTGTGCAAAGCACTGGCCTTTAACTAGTAATTGCAATACATTTATAACTTATTATTTTCCTCCTATCTCTCTCAGATTATAAGAAATGTTGCTGAATAAAGTGCTGTTGTCGTCATTAGAAGCTCGGTCGTGGGATTTAAAGTCAATTTGTATAAATTGTTATTTATATTCGAGCTTATGATGATCCAATAGTTTTTTTTATTGATAAAGGTAAAGTTTTTTATTGATAAAAGTGATAAACTATATATTTTTTCTTTTGCTGACAGTGAGATAAAACTGATATTTTTTATATATTAAAAGTAGTTAAATTAATTTTACTTAATCATATAAGCAAAAATGGACATTTTTAATATTAATTAAATTTTAAAATAAAAGGATGACTCAGATGGTTTTCATTGTGGCAGTGCTGATCGGGCTCGTTTTAACAGAATTTTATATTAACCGAAATGTTAAATTGTAAGGCAGATAAGTTACCCACGTTATTTAGGAGTTGAGGTTGAATTGTTTAATTTGTTTTTAATATCGACTTGTTTGCTTGCGTTTAGGACTTTAGGTTGAACGAATCAACGCCTAGCACAGCGTGTTTGAGGAGTTAGACGTGTGAGTAGAGAGTCTATTATTCAAGACTTAAGTTAAATAATCCGTTCCATGCACTCCTTTCATTGCAGTGTCATCAGGAAATGTTGTTCACTATACTTTTTACACTTAAGAGACATTCATTTCTTTATGTCAAAAGTTCCATACCAAACAATCATATTGCCCTATATTATTAATTAGGGCCACGTATAAATTATTATTGATTTCATCTATGTCATTTTCAATTCAATTACTTTTTTTATCTACTTTATCACACTTGTTATACCATACAAATATATATATATATATTAGTGTCCCATTCTTATTTGAGAAGGTAAAAGAATAAATTTTGGGAAAACAATTTACAGATCAACAGAGGAACCCAATAAACAAATTGTTGAGTTATTTAGAAATATTGAAAGTTAATGTGAATTGCGTCTCTGACAACTTTATGATGGCACATTCATGATATGCAGGTGAGTGGGTTAACACACGTGAGTAGGAAATAGACAATGATTTCTCATACACATCCAAGTGTCACATTTTGGGCAATTAAGTTGTGTTAGACTTAGACCCCCACCCACAAGCTAGTCTCTGCATTTGTTAACCTCAAGAAAGTGACCATGGAAGAAAGACACCACTACCGGCCACAAACACCAACTCCTGAGGCAGATTAAGGTCAGAGACTCGATTGAAAGACAGGTGAATAGCAGCAAGTGTGAAGTGAAAATGAAAATATGAAAGAAACTTGACGAGGAAAAACAACAAAAACTAGTTCACATTTCATTTATACTACTGTCCACAGATTAATATGATTATAGCCTCGGGACTCACTTATTCTTTCCCCACCAATCCATACTGCATAGACAACAGAGAGACCTCATACATACTCATGCCATTTACACTAGCCGCACATTAAACAAGTTGAGTATATATATTTAATTAGCAGCTTCAATATTATAATAATAGCAAGATAAATGAAAATTGGAAATCTCCTGCTTTTGGTGTCTTGGACGCATGAATATTGAATCATCACTATCGATCTTTCACATCAATGCCAATGTTTTTTTGTTAAAATTAATCAGAGACCCATGCCTATGTGTGTATAGAAAGAAAATGTACGGATAAAAGTATTTCAAGAAGACTTTTAAAAAATATATTATCATTTTTATTTTTTTAATATAATGATTCTAGCAAATAACTCATGTTTAACTGTTACAATAAAAGAAAAACAACAATGCTATCATGCATGTAAGATAACATTCCATACGAAGGAGTATGAAATTAATAACCGCAAATTAAAAAGGTAATCAAAGATTAATATTGTAAAATCATGTGGGATCATGGTTGATTAAACAGAGGATGAGAATGAAAAGTATCATTATTAAAAGATTGACTTTTCTTACATTAATGAGAAATTATTACTATAATCCCTCTACCAAATATTCCCAATCTAAAAGCATATAATAGAATTAGGCTACCTTGATATCTTTTATGCATATGCAAACACTTTTCTTTATTCAACTATAGTGTGTGCATGTGTGTGTCTGTGCGTGTGGTTGTGTTTGTGTGTTTGTGTCTGCATTTGCTTGTGTGTGCATGTGTATGTGTGTGTGTCTGTGTCTGTATGTGTGTGCGTGTATTTATATCTGTGTGTCTGTGTCTCTGTGTTTGTTAAATATAACTTTGGTATCTTTTTCTTTCTCATTTTTCCTTTTTACTCTTTCTCTTTTTTTCTCTCATCTCTCTCCTTTGCATATGGCACCTAGGAATGTTGGATTCCAACATGATCTCTTCTATTGTTCCTGATTCTGAGAGCTGATTCTCATAGGTAAATCTGATACGAATTTCTTGAATCTTTTACTATTTGTTTCTAGCTCGATCATTCTTGTTGAGGGGATATTTCCTTGAAATCCTATTTCTTCTCAAGTTCTTTCTTAGTATTGAGATTTTGTCAAGTTTTGAGTGATTTTCTGCAGGTGGATTCTTCTCTATCCTTAAAATAACTTTTTCAGGGGGAAATAAATAAGGAAAGCTCTTTTGTTGATTTTTAGTTAATAGAACTACGATTTTGTGGTTGGGAAGTTGAGCTAGCTATTTGAGATAGTGAGTATTTTTATTGTGGTTTGACTTATTTGAGATAGTGAATATTTGATTGAGATTTGAGCTATTTGAGATAACGAATATTTGATTTAGATTTAGCTGTTTGAGATAGTGATTATATTGATTGTATGCTTGAGCTAGTGGAGATAGTGTGTATACTTTAATTGTATGAATATATGAATGATGATTCATGATTTATACTGTTTTGAGGTGATTGAGCTATTTGAGATAGTGTATATCTAGATTGTGTGAAAGAGCTATTTGAGATAGCGTGTAAGTTGTTCGTATGAATATCTGTATGATTATTCATGTTTTGTATTGGGGGTTGTTACCTCTGGTAATTGAGTCGTGTGCATTGAATTAGGGATATCTGAATGATCGGTGTGATCCTAGTGTTTTACACCAAAAGGATGTAATCGAATAGAGATTGGATGCTCATTGGGTCCTATGGATGCCATACATCAGTTAGAAGTATCGATGAGTATTGCCATGACTTAGCTAGTTCTTTGTTGGGTCAAATAGATGTCATACACTAGTTGAAACAGAGAGCCTGAATGGGCCACCTCGGTATTTGAATCCAATGGTGTGTTTTCTGGAAAACATTGAGTCCTGTGGTATTATTGAGATGTGTGCTTATGTTTAGGGGAATATAAGCATGTATGACATGTTCGTTGGTGAAGTATTTCATGTTTGATTAGTAGTTATGATATGTTTCATGAAATTGATTTGTTCTCTTTGAACTTACCCTTCCTTGTTTGTATTTGTGTTTGACTACAATTTTGCACAGGAATAGATGGCAATGGTGGATCTCAGATGCTATAGAAACTGGATTGAGAATGAAGATGATTTTGCCAGGACTAAAGAGTCCATTTAGTTTTATTTAGATCATGTATATTAAGTTGTAGTTGAATATAGTAATATGAACATGCTGAGTTTCGATGTTTAAGTACAAGTTATAAAATGCTTACGTGATATATGGAATGAATATGTAATCATGTTGAAACTAATCAAGTTATACATTGGTTGAATGTGTAGTGTTAGTTGAGTATACATGAGGAGTGAATAATTATGCATGATATAATGTTTCAGGTATTTGGAGTGTTAGTGAACTTTAGAAATTATGCAGTTAAGGTTTTGCATTCTACATGGTCTCACCCAACGAAATTTAGCCTTTGTTAGGCAGAATTGTACCTTTGCACCCAATGAGATGTCTCGCTCAGTGCAAATTGTCTCTGGCTGGAATATTATTGGACTTGTAGCCAACAAGAGGTCTCACTCAACAAAATTACTCTTTGGTTAGAATTTAATAGGGTTTTTCATCCAACAACATATCTCAGTGAGCGAAGTCCCTTCATTGGAACAATGTATATCATAATCCTTGCTGGGCAAGCCACCCTATGTCTTGTTGGACGATATGCTTCGCTTGGCGAACTAAGGCTGTGTATACCATGACTTAGTTGTGTAAAGTTTTAAAAATGCTGAGTTTTGAATTGTACTAAATTGATAACTGTGTGCATATTTATTTCTTTTATATATTTTGAATAATAAATTATGTGAAAATATATGGTTTATTTGTAAGTAACATCATAAAAAATGTTATTATTTTTAGGATGTTACAATAATTCTTATTTTTCAAAATAAATACTCTTTTTTTTTAAAGATAGTTAATATATATATGATAGTTAAGAATGTGTAAATATTGATCTATTATATATTAAATGACATATCGAATATCTTGAAAAGTTTATATTATGTTAAATGTGATATCAATTATTTAATAGTGAAATTGTATTTTAAAAAAATCATTAAAGATGTAATGTGATTAATTTTAACATCAACCGTGAATCCTATACGTGTGTATATATACCTTTAATGTTATTTTGCTTTTCCATTACCGATCATATAAACATATACAACACTATAACGACCTTACTTAATTTGATAATGACAATATATTTGTAAAATATATAAACTTAAACTACTAACTGTCACCTTCAAAGTTATCAACAATAATTTGCTTTTATGAACAATGTATAATTGATAGAATTTTTTTAAAAAATGTTGGTACGTAATTAACATAAATTAGACAATAAAGTGAAAATTATGTCGATATTAAATATTATATATATATATATATTAATTAGATTAATATAATTTCATATCCAAATCATCTTGTATAAAATAATATATTTTATTTTCGAATTTTATATAAAATAAAGGATTTGGTTAATAAAGCAAAATTTATAAATTGTAAGAATAATAATTTTTAAAAATATTTTTTATTTGAAATATTCATTAGTATAAAAATATTTGCAGATAATTTTTCAACAAATATCTAATGGATAACAAAATACCACTACGTGTTGGCCACGATTTGTTGTCCTTTCTTATTGATATTATAGTCTTTAACATATATATTAGCATATGCTAATATAACATTAGCAATGTATAGATATTATGTAAGTATATAAGTTGGATTATCATATTATCCATAATGTCAACATGTTAGTATCATTTTCATCACTTAGATGTTACATCATCAATCAATCTCTCTTTAAAAACTTACGATAAATTAATAGAAGCTAAAATTGTTCAATTTGAAAATATAGATGACTAAACATGCTATAAATTTTTTAATAGATCAAAATTACTTAATTATAAATCTATAGACTAATTAGAGTGGATTTAAGCCTAAAAAATATATTGTCAATGTTTCACATTCTATACATAGATGATGAAAAAGTTATTCTATAAATTTTTTAAGAGATAAAAATTACTTAATTATAAATCTATAGAATAATTAGAGTGGATTTAAGCCTAAAAAATATATTGTCAATGTTTCACATTCTACACATAGATGATGAAAAAGTTATTCTTGGACCACTACATCACTTGTGATCTAGATCTATAATCATTAGACATATAATTCATTAATCAATTTATCAAATTTAAAAAAGAAAATTAATATTTTTTCTTGCAAATAATACAAATCATATCTAATTAAATTATGAATAATAGATTACTATTATCTAAATCATAGATGACATGATCATCTGAAATCATATAATAATTTCTTTATATATATATATATATATATATATATATATATATAAAATGAGACAAATTGGTAAACATATATATATATAAAATGAGATAAATTGGTAAACATAGGACCATTATTAACATAATTCATAGAAGGTAATAACTTTAAAACATGAATGATAATAATTTATATACTTATGGTATCTCTTTGATCTCGTTTAAATTTTAATGAGTATTACTCATTTTTTTATTAAGTAGGTATGTGTATAGTATTATTTAACCTTTTTAAACTAGAAAAACAATCTAAGTATGTAATTACCCAATTCATACCTATACATGCTCATTATAATTATAATAATTATACAATAAAGTTTAAATTATACATTTAATAAAAAAAATCTTAAATTTAATTTATAATTTCTTATTATTTATTATTTTATATAATATTTAAATTTAATTATAATTAATGACTTAATATATAATTTATTTAATTATATAAGTAAATTGAAATTATAAAAAATAATATATGGTTAACTATGAATATTTTTTAATATAAAAATTCCAAAAAATAGACATAAAATTAAAATTTTATACTCACTTTTTCATATGATTATCTGTGAACTCATCTTACATTTTGAAAAACAAAAATGAAAAGGACTTACATTTTAAAAACAAAATTGGAAAGGGCCAAATTCATCACCGATCAATTATGTTGTCATGTCCTTTTCGAAGATGTAAAATCTTTGTGCGCTCTCTAGAGTACACAACACATTAAAGAAAATAAAATTAGCAAAGTTAAATTGAATACGGAATTCCTTTCTTACTACAATGTGGCAGCAAAGTAGCAGATTCAACTTCTTCCACTAGTTGCACATTTCATTCTGTACTCCCATGGCAACTTACTGTAACATGCAACAAAGCTAAGTTTCATCATCTTCTAGCATTCAGTAAAAAATGTACATATGCCAAAGGAAAAGAACAACACATATTGGATCCATTAAACAACTGATAGTAGTCATGATTATCTGAAAGCACGACAAGGCGTACTGCACATCACTTGATGATATGTGGTGTGGTGATGGAGAACAACTCTCAATCTGGAATGAACAGACACTGTCATCATCAGTCTCTGGCCTATTAGCACATTGTCCACAAAGTGGAATAGTTATCTGATGATATCAACAAATTACTTGACATAAGAGAGAATTTAATAGAATTATATAGCTGCAAGCTTAAGAAGATTTGAAAATATATGAAGGAAATCTGGCCTACAAGTTGACCTTGGGCTCAACGGTTTAAATATAGAACAGTACTGTAATCCCACTGTTATGATGTGGAGCTGCAAAATGAAATATCATCTTATTAAGTTGGAGGGTTTTTTATAAGAGTTTAATGGACACACATTGGCAGTATAAAAGATTTTTACATTGACATTCAATCATGACTTTTCATTTATGTGACTTTTAAAGTAGTAATGAGTAAAGTCAACAAATTTACCATGAATGAAAGATTGTAATTGAATGTTAATGTAAAAATTTTTACACTAATAGTGTATATTAATTAAATTTTTTTGACAAACAGAGAGTGAATAGTAGTAATGTTTATAAAAAAGGAGCCGTCAAATAAAAAATTACCAAAATGGTATTGTTTGACCGTTCAACAACCATATACGCCAAACAAGTTGACGTATTTGAGTCTGTTATGTGTCTAGTACCCAACACACCAAATGGGTTGATGTATTTGGGGGATTAAATTGACTGATTCAGAAGAATATTACTATTCCCCTCAAATGCGTCAAACAGTTTGATGTATTCGAATTAGATTCAGACATTTCACATCAATGGGGACTACGTTAAATAGTTTGGTGTATTTGGATCTCTTGCTCCCCTCACTTTGTCGTAATAATAATTATAATAATAAAAATTATTATGATAAATATATTATATATTAAATATATATTAGTATATATGAGTATAATAATAATAAAATTTAATATAATAATTATTATAATATGAAAAGAGGTATATATTAGTATATAATAATTATAATAATAAAAATTTATATAATAATATGAAATGATGTATATATTAGTGTATAATAAGATGTTTAATTTTTTAATAATGATAATAATGTTTTGATTTAATTTTTTTGAATGATTTTATATATTAATTTTAGAGTTTTAAAAATGATTGAAATATAAAAAAATATGTGATATTTAATTACATATTTATATGAACTATTTTTGCTTTAATTTGTTAGTGTGATAGTAATAATATAGTAGTACGAGCATTATAGCATTTGTAGCAATTTTATAGTTATTTAACAACAATAGTTGTTAAATTTAGAAGTTGAATACAAAAACACAATTTTCACTAGAAATAAAAATTTTAAAATATTTTTTAAACATTGAAAAAAAATTATTTAAACATAATAATTTTGGAGTAATAGTCGTTTAGTATTATTATGCTATAACCGGAAAATACATTGTAATATCAGGGGACAATATTGATGACATTAGGAATGTGAATTGGGACATTGAGTCCTTTTATGATTAACTTGTTTGCAAATTGAACATGTAACTCCTTGTTGTGGATGTGTTTCTCTCAAATCCATTTCATTTTTATAGGGTAGATTTTGGACGACTTAATCCTCGAAGCACAGCTGAATTTGGAAAAATGTACAACCCACTTCTTGGAGGCATTGTCTCTACACTTTCGACGGATTCCATTGACCTGAATATGTTTCTATGATGTTTTGCAAAAAGTATACTTTATCTACGAATTGATAGTGATTGATGTTAACATGGGCACATGCTGCATATTTCTTACACCTCTAAAAACCTTGTTAACTGCTTCAGATAAGTTAGTTATCATGTGATCATATCTTTGGTTCTCTACATGTGCAATGCTCCACTTTTTTACTTTAATCTGATCAATCCATTCTCTTATTTGGCGGCTACTCTCTCTGAATTTTTTCAACCTTTAGTTAAATATATTTACACAGTTTAGGTAGCCGACAAAAAATATTAAACAATACATGTGATTAACAAAATTCAATTTTGGGTTTAATGTAAAATTTTGTTAAATGCGTTTAGGGTTGATGAAAATTTAAGTGATTTATGACATATACTTACCCATTGTGATTAAATATTGCTTCAACTTTGTGTTGTTGAATTTGTGATTGAAGTTGCTTGCTATGTGACGAATGCAGAACACATGATGAGAATGCAGTGGTTTCCACATTGAAGAAGCCTGATGCACCTAGAATGCTTTTGTGTCTATCGGAGATAAAACATATTCCACCTTTTTTAGTTACATGTTCTCTAATTTTGGCTAAAAACCAAACCCAATTGCTCGATGCTTCTCCGTCAACTATCATAAATGCAATTGGGAGAACACTATTATTGTTGTCATGTGTTGTTGTAATTAACAATATACCTTTATAATTTCCATATAAGAATGTTCCATCTATTTGAAGTATGAGTTTGTCGGAATCTGTCATCAATAACGTTGTCAATGACAAACTCAGTTGTTTGAAGCTCATAAGCGGAGCCAGGACATTTGTATAGCATCTAATTCAACCACCTTTGCAAGGTGTCATACGATTTGTCCCAGTCACTAAATACTTTTGTGATAGCTTTTTGCTTGTCCAATCATGCTTTGCGATAATAAGCTATGTGTGACATCTCGCTACGGATTCATTATTGAATCATGTTTATTGTAACGATTGGGCTATTTGAACCTTTCCTTAAAAAAATGATATTTGACTGTGTTAGTCACATAAAATGTAATTTCAGTAGTACGTAAATTCAATAATGTATCTAGCTATAATATCTTAAGTCAGTCTTGTGTGATCTTGTGTAAGTGCATTATTTACACATTGATGAGAAGCCCTCATTTGGTCACTGTCTACTTATTTGCCTTGAGACAACATGACTCTCATTCTCCAAGGACATTCATTTGTATGCTTTGAATATCTAATGGAAAAAATTGTTGGCCTTGTTTCAATAATTTCATTGGTGTGGTGCATCCCCATGCATTGTTGGGTTACTGCCAACTTGACTTCATCATTGGACTGAAACTCTAACACCTTGTACAATTCTTACCCGTACTCCTACTCAGAAGATGCAACCATTTGGGTAAAATCTAATTCTTGATCAGGATGTTCCTAGTTAATATAAGAGTAGTGTGGACTTAGTAACAAATTTTGGTTGGTCTCTAGCAAATTGTTAGGGACTTGGCCCAAAAATTCATCATATGGGACCCACTGTATCTGTATTAATGAGACATATGCAATGTTAGTGTATACAAACATATGTTAAAACATAAGAAGATTTGTACTTACATCAACCTTCTTCATGTTGTCTAACATAGCTCGATATCTCCAAATGTCCCAATTTTGTGCTGTAAAATTCTTTTTATTGTCGGCTTGTCACCTATAGAAAACGAAATTGAATATCTTCTGTTGTTCGATGTGATAATGAATTTTATAGTAAACATGCAACCATTACCTTGCTCCAATAGCCTCTCCTTCATTAGGGATGAGCCTTTCTACCGATGCAATGTATGGGAATCTTTCCCAGACAAATAGTTAGACCAAAACACCAGCTCCTCCCATTTCCTTTTCTTTATAATTCGTGGCCTTGCACAGTTCACGATATCAATTGCTAAGGACTGTTGATCCCCAACTGTACATGCCACACTCTTCAAGATTTTGTAGAAATTGGAAGAATTTCAGAGGAAGAAAATTTCCTGAGTGATCGGGAAATAAAAATCCTATGATAAGCCTAAAAATATAAGCTCGTGCTTGAATCAAAAGCTCATTAGCAACTCTATCAGTGCTGAAGACATAAATAACCATTTTGTCTTCAATAAGCTCCTTTTGATGTCAAAGGGCCTAGGTTGACGACCTAAAATAGCTTCAACTTCATCATGCCAATTTCGATGCTTAACCAATCCTGATAGGTAGTCCATATATTTTTAGGCCTAGAAGAAGCGCAACATCTTGTAATGTGATTGTGCACTCACCCACTAACATGTGGAAGGTGTGTGCCTCGGGGATCCAACGTTCAACTAAGGCAAAAATTAGTTGTGGTCCAAGCGAAAGTAGTGTAATCCACAAACATGATTGAAACTGGCCTAGATCAAGTGCGAGAGTATGTGTTCAGGTTGCCTCAAGATCCTGCCTTCAAGTATCGGGGCTTTACAGTCACATAATCGTTCTCTTTCCAAATATTTTCTGACATGTATCTCTTACAACGTCAACATAAATATACATCGCAACCTAATAATAATAAAATAAGTAAACAATATGACGTTAAAAAACAATAATATTAATTATAGTTGTTGAATAACATTCGTGGTTATAAATTAAAAATCATAATCAAACTAATTATTAGATTATTATTAATAAATAATACGACGTAATGATAATAAAATAAGTAAACAATATTACACACTATAACGTTATTAACAATTTTATTTATTTTTACATCCCAAACCTTTTAATATTTTTTATTCAAAGTTAGGTTATAAAAAAATATGTTATATTTTAACATTCAATTACTCTTAATAATTCTAGCATACATATTACCTATTTTTAAGATATAATATAAAACATAAAATATAAAATTACTTATAATAAATTAAAATCATATTATTTACCAATCAATGTTAATAGTATCATACTAATTAATAATAATTAAAATAATTATAATGTTGGCCATTAATAATAATAACAATAATTATCTGTATATTACATATTACATTGATAATAATAACAATAATCAATAATTTTACCATTAATAATAATTACAATAATTATAATAACATCGATAATAATAACATTAATTAATAATTTTACCATACATATATTACATGTTTTAATATGTAATATAAAATATAAAATTACTTATATTAACAAAAATACCATGCTAATTAACAAAAATACCATACTTATAAAGTATAAAATTACTTATAAAATGATATTATTTACCAATAAATCATAATAATATGATACCAATTAACAATAATTATAATAATAATGATAATAATCTACCATATCTTTCATTAATTAAATTATATACCCAAAAACAACAATAAATATGAACATTTGTACTACAATGACGTTATACATTAGCAACAATGTATTCTATGTTTTTAATTTTTTTTTAACACAGTTACGTTATTAAAAAATCTACCATATCTTTCATTAATTAAATTATATACCCAAAAACAACAATAAATATGAACATTTGTACTACAATGACGTTATACATTAGCAACAATGTATTCTATGTTTTTAATTTTTTTTAACACAGTTACGTTATTAAAAAATTTATATACTTTTATACTGTATTAGTCTTAATAATTTATTTATTTTTACAATTACATTATTAGAAAAATGAAAAATTTTAGTTTTCTACTGTTAACAATTTACCCATACAAAATTTACATTCTTTTCCATATATTAAATATAATTAATTATAGCAAATAAAAATTATTCTGAATCTGGCAGATTGATCCCTAAATACGTCAACCTATTTGATATACTGGGTTCTGGATAGGTAACATACTCAAATACGTCAATCTGTTTGTCATATTTAACTGTTGAACGGTCAAACAACATTATTTTGATAAATTTTTTGTTTGAATGGTAAATATTGCTACTATTCACTTTCTATTTGTCAAACACTCAGATGATTAAGTCAACTGTAATGTCTTTAGTGAACCTTAATTAGATCCAATTAATAAGAAAATATGTTTCCTAAAATAATTAATATAAATTGGACATGATTTCATATAATCAGAATAACTGATATTGTACTAAGGGAACATAACGAAAATTTCTTTCATCTAAACTAAAAGAATTATTTGGTAGCTCCGAGCCCTATTCGAAGCAAAACAAGTTGTTCGTGAATGTACGTAGGCTTGATTTTCATAGTACTGAAATTAAAAATTCAGATTTTAAAATATAGAAGTTTTGCATCTCTAAACCTATTCAGAGGGTTCATGCTTACGTGATTTTCGGCCAATGAAGAAAAAGTTTAGTTTAGATCCAATACTAAAAAAATACCATCGCTATTAGCCCGTTGTTATATTTAAACATGAAAATTTGTTATCATAATTAAAGATGCTCACAGTTAAATAAGAGTTTAATGGTAATGCATTAACAATTAAAATTATAAAAAGATGGCATGTTCAGTTAAAATCCATCATGGATAGAATATAAATGAGCAAATTATCATTTTAGTCCTTGAAAGTACAATTAATCTATCACTTTAATGCTGAATTGAATAAACAATTAAATAAGTTTGTGAAATTATTCAACGTCAATGGATTAAGTCCTTTTGTTATCGTATGTCTCTTACCCATAACAAAGATGCTGACGTGTACAGTTGTGTCAGACTGACTTGCTGCTAAAGATCTGAAATTGACATGAATACTTTTGAGGACGAAAATGAAATAATTTTTTCTCTATATTGTCTTCTTCCTCACAATTTGGGGTTTACAATTTTGGAGAAATTATAAAACTCTAATCACACCAAGGTGAAAATGATGAATAGTGATTTTCTTAGAATCCTCAATTTCTTCTTCAAAGAAGATCCACAACCCCAACCTGAAGTTCTAGTGCGACATCAATGGAAGTATTGGAAGTCCCACTATCCATAAACTAGTATCCATTATTCAAATTTGTTGAGAGGATGGCCTCTCTAGCTTTATTCTCAAGAGTGCTAACTGGAGTTACACCAAGAAAATGAGAAGTAAAATTTGTTAATTTTGTAAGGTTTTGTTTTTAGTAAGATTTAAAATGTATGTGAAATAATTAAAAATGGAAACTAAATTTAATTTATGTTTAGTTAATAAATTAATTACGAAATATTTTGTCATGTATTTATATATCTTATTTTATTTTGATAAAATGAGTTTATTTATTTATGAATTTGATTGGATTTAAGTGAATAATGGAATATGGGTGGTGAGTTAGTAAGGTGAGAGGTGAGTAAAGTAGAGATTCTTTTGAATTGAGGTAATTGGGTTGATTTTATGGAATTTTTTTGGAAATGGTGCCGTTAGCAAAAATTGGAAATTATGATGAGCAAATTTTGTACTATACTTCCGATAAGTGCACCGATCATATGATAATCCTAATAATAATTACTTGTGAAATGATTAAGAATTTTATTTTTAAACTACTCTAAAAGTGCAAAAAGTAAAATGCATGAAAATAAACTACAAATAATGTGACGAGAAGCTTGGTAGGATTTTTGTTTCACTTTGTCATCCCTCTAATGCATAAATACTCTATCAAAGCCTTGTTCATCACTCACGTTCCTATCACTTATAAAAATACCCTTACTCTGATTCCTTGAGAGCAAGAGACTAAGCTATTTAGGCTTTAGACTATGGGTCCGTCACATATCTAAAGTCAAATAACCCATATTAAGAAAAGGAGCTCAAGATAGCCAATGAGTTTTACTTTCTCCTGAGACATAAACCCCATTAGGAGCTCTTTTTTACGCAAGAAAAATCCATCTCCTGAGTTCATTCAACAAGAAAAGTCCAAAAAAGAAAATAGAAATAAAGTGCAAGGTAAAAAAGAACTCTAACAATGAGTAATAAACCCTAACCAAATAAACCTAGCCTTCCATGGAGGTGGAAAGTATGATTGATGGCATGAGGTTACAAAATATGATGTGAAATAGGGGAAATGAAGGTGGAAGATGTTCTTGAATGAAACCCTAGGGCAGTTGGGCGCAACTCCCCCTCTCTCAACAAGGCATAACTTTAGTTTTATAAAATAAGGTTTGTTTGCACACGAGAGCTGGGCGGCAGCGTGGGCACTAAGAAGCAGAAAACACAACCTCTTTGGTTGGCGAGCGTTAGGCAACCTCTCAAGATGGGCGTTGGGCGCTGGGTATCGACCAACGCTGGGCAACCACTCCTTGGCTGCTGGGCGCCAGTGTCAGACCCTTCCAAAAATCATTGCTTTAGTGTTTACAGACTACGACAACACCGTTTATGCTCTAATTCATCTAACACTGCTTCTAGCCTTCTTCAAAACCTGATTCAAATTATAGAAAACAAAAATATAAAAGTAAAATATTTACAAATATAAATTTATAACTAATTACCCTAAATATCCTAATTTTATATAAAAGCAGTAAAAGTAAGGCCTTAAGTGAGTTGAAATTAGGATAACTACTCTATTTTACCTATATAAAATTAGGTAATTTAGGTAGTTATCAAAGTACTAAATACACTCCCGGTGCTTACACTTTTTCTTTCTTCTTCATTTTCAGATTCTCTTTTCCTTTTTCTGCCTATTTTCATTCTTTCTCTGCATGTCAATGATCTAGCCATGGAAATCTAAGGAAAATTCTTTCATTTTTCCTCATCTTGACCGTGGATCTTAATAGGTAAATAATTGTTCTACTTTGATGGACCATTTTCCTTCTCTCTAAGGTTCATGCATCTCCATAAAAGGGAAATCAACCTTAAAATTCTAATTTCTTAAGATCTATTTGGTTTTTTTTGGGGGGGAGGGGGTTGTTAGGTTTTGAGGATTTCTTCAACTGAGAGGATTAGCTACTTTGAGGGTGATCTCTAGGTCCTTTTCATCCCATTATTTGGCTAAAAGAGAAATAGGTAAGGGGAGCTCAATCCTTTGTTTTAATTTAGGAAACTTTGATTTGATGATGCATGAGTAAAATTGGTTGTGAATTATGTAAGGTTTTTGATTTTATTAATATGTTAAGTGTGTGAAATAAATTAAAGAGAGAGCTAAATTTAATTTAAGCATAATTAATAATTAATTACACAATATTTGGTTGAGATATTTTTATCTATGTTTTATTGTTATGAATGTGATTGAATTTAAGTAAATCATAAATAATGGAATACAAGAGGTGAGTATAGTAAATATTCTATTGAAGGGGTTGCAGTTAGTAAATTGAAATTACTAAATACAATCTTTGGCCTTATATATATATATAATTCTTTCCAAACCCAAACCCTGATTTACGCGGCGGTAGTCCGCACAATACCGGATTTATATATATATATATATATATATATATATATATATATATATATATATTCTCCCTCTTTTTTACTTTTTCTTCTTTCTCCTCCCAGTTTCTTCTCTCTTTCTCCTTGCATGTCATAGGATTCGACCAAAGAATTCTAGGAGGTTTGTTCCATTTCTTCTAATTTTGAACGTAGATCATAGTAGGTAAGTTTTATTTTACTTCCTTGGACTATTTTCTTTCTCTTTTGGATGGATATGTCTCCCTTTCTGGAGAATCAACCTTGAAATTTAAATTTCTTATATTCTTTTTTATTTTGAGAGTTTTTGTTAGGTTTTGAGGGATTAGTTCAATTGAGCTACTTTGAGGGTACTCTCTAAGTTCTTTTCTACCATTATTGAGCCTAAAGGAAAAGTAGGTAAGGGAAACTCAATCTTGGTTTTAAGTTGGGAATTTATGATTAATTTCTATGTTATGGAAATTAATTGTGAATGATTTATGTTTTGCTCTTGACTTGAATATTATATGAAATTGGGTGTTCTTTGTAATTAATATGAAGGGTATTTTTGGAATCGATGTTCTTGATCTTGATTTGGTTGTTAAATGAATTGTGCTTTTTTTTAGATTGATATGATGTATGTTGAATTTGATGCTATAATGGATTGTCGAATATGGGTTGTTATAGTGGGTAACTTAGCCTTGGTTGAAATGCATGTTGTATATTGAGTTAGGGATACAAATAGGTCAATGTAATCTAAGGTACCAGTATGGGTAGCAAAGTGATATACATTGTGATTTAGGGAATCAGTGCGAGTACTAGAATGATATACTCATACAACAAGTAGTTTATTATATGGGTCAGGAGTCGTCAAACAATAGTTGAGAATTGTTAGATGAGTATGCTTAGACTTCAGTTGGTTGTCAAATGGGTTAGGTAGATGTCAAACAACAGTTGAGATAACTCATTAGGTGATATACATTGTGATTTAGGGAATCAGTGCGAGTACTAGAATGATATACTCATACAACAAGTAGTTTATTAGATGGGTTAGGAGTCCTCAAACAATAGTTGAGAATTGTTAGATGAGTATGCTTAGACTTCAGTTGGTTGTCAAATGGGTTAGGTAGATGTCAAACAACAGTTGAGATAACTCATTAGGTTGCCTGAGTATCCGAACCCAATGGGGTTTCCAGAAAATGTCATGTCATATTATCATTTTGTATTGATTGCTTATGTTCAAGGGGAACATAAGTGTGTT
Organism: Psophocarpus tetragonolobus; assembly: GCA_037954015.1. NCBI lineage: Eukaryota > Viridiplantae > Streptophyta > Magnoliopsida > Fabales > Fabaceae > Psophocarpus > Psophocarpus tetragonolobus. The sequence goes on along the minus strand of JAYMYS010000028.1, from coordinate 609,803 downwards.
TGTTTTTTTTATTATATTATTGAATGGAAGTTGATGCTTAATTATATTGTATTCACATTTAAATTGATTTCTTTTTGTTGTAAGCTTACCCTTACATTGTGTATGTTTTATGTATGACTGTGATGATCATGCTTAACATGATAGCAAATATTAGTGAAGATGCAGAGAAATGGGATAATTTGGAGTGAAAAAGACATGATAAGACAATTGTTATTGGTTGCTTTTTTGGGTCTTTTGTTGAAGTTCTATGATTTTTATGTAGATATGTATATGTTAAATAAATCTTAGGATTTTGTTACTTGAATATGCATTTGCATAATGAGAATAGAACTCTATAGTGTATTGTGGATTTATGAATGTTGGGTGTTAGTGTTTATGTATAAAGATTAAAAATTTGGGTTTTTAGTATGTTAGAATATTTGAGATTTTTGCAGTTGGTATTTTGGCATTCTATAGAATCTCATTGGGCGGCAGTTCTCGCCAACACATAGTTACTTTTGTTAGGCAATTTTATGACTTTGCACCCAATGATAGGTTTCACTCAATGAAAAGTTTTCTCTATCAAGTATATTTGGGATTTTTCGCTCAATGACATGTTTCACTAAGCAACATTCCTTCACTAAAATGCTATAACTCAGACTTCTTGCTTGGCGAGATTTGCCACTATGCGAGATTTTAATGTTTGTTGCTGGGCAACAGTGCTCGCTGAGAGAGATGTTCAAGATGTTTTTATTTTTAACTCTATTAAAGTTTTAATATTTTGAATATGAATTATAATTATAATGGACTTAATAGAATGAGAAATGGTATTATTTGTATTATATTTTTAGGATGTTACAAATGATTGCAATGTTGTTCTTGATGAGTTTCGAATGGGTTGTTTGTTCTTTGTAAATGTGTTGAGAAATTATATATTGATTGAAATATGTGGTATATTGAATTGATGCTTATAATGGAATGTGGTGTAGACTGTTACAAAGAAGTAACTAAGCCTTGTATGTGATACATTAAGTTAGGGATATGGCTAAGATCGTTGTGATCTTGATGCTAAGGTTGAGTATGATAAGAATGTACTTGAGGGATATACCTAGATAGAAACTGGGTGTCAAAACTCCATTAGGTAGACGCCAGATACTAGTTTAGGGAAGTCAGATAGGATGATAAATTGGATTTTTACTCCTATTTTCACCATGATTAATATCTATTTTTAAGAAAAAAACTGCATTTTTATTGGCAAAACTCATTTTTTGAGTGTTTATTCTTACCTTAGACAGGTACTTAAGAAATGGGCCAAAAAAGGGGGGAAATTGGGCTTTTTAGAGCAATTATTGAAAATTTAGGTCAGCACAGTCATGCTCCATCTCAGCACAATTGTGCTAAGTCAACACAAACAAAAAAGTCAGCCAAGCACATTCATGCTTAGAAGCAACACAATTGTGCTAAGATCACAAAGTTACGAGCACGGTCGTGCTAAAAAGAAGCATGGTTGTGCTACCTTACAAAATATTTCATTAATATAAGCACAATCATGCTTAATTCTAGCACAACCGTGCTATGTGGGCCTCGAAAAAAACTTAAAAAAAACCCAAATCCTCTTATAAATAGGAGAGAAGAAGACAAAGAAAGGGACTTGCCTTTGCTCAGAAGAAGAGTTAGGCCTGTGACCTAAGAGGTGAAGAATGGTGAGGAAGCTTTGGGTTCAAGGAAATTCAGAGTGTTTCGTACAGTAATTGTTTATCTATCTTTATGTACTCTGTTATTGGAAAGATGTTTGAATTTGTATTAATTATGTTGAGTTAGGCCCCCCTTTTTCTAGGGTTGTGATGTAACTTTTTGTAACTTTCCCTTGCAATTTGCATGATTATTTAATGTCATTCAAAGATTAATTTACTTCTTTTTGCTACTTTTGTATATCCTAACTATTTGAATAGCCATGGCATTGATATTTGAATGTTAGTTGCATTTTAATTGTTTGAACAGTCGTGGTCATTGATGTTTGAACAATCAATTTGGGAAGTAAGAAGGTTATCGTATTCTATTTTTTAACATCTTAATTGTTTGAATAGTCATGGCTATTGATGTTTAAATGATTTATTTGTGAAATAAATAAGGTCTTATCCTGGTAGAATTGGCCAAATCGTTGGGCAAACCCCTGATTGGGTAAAAAGGAACCGGTCTTAATTTGGAATCCGCCATGGCCATTGGGGATGAAAAATTAGGATTACAGTGTGGTATGCATGACCAAACTCACTACAATAAACCATGGTAATTTATCAATAATCATTGAATGATAAAGAATAAGATTGCTTAGTAATAGGGGGCAAAATCATTGTAGTAAAATCACAACCCTAGACCTCAATCCATTGCATTTCAACCCAATTTATCTCTTGTTTTTCTGTCTACTCTAATTCTGCACCATTGTGACATACTTATTTAAATACTGATTCATTGATAGTTGTTTTATCTTTAAATTGAATTAATTAAGAACAAGATATGTCCCTTGGGTACGATATTTAGACTTAGTTCTACTGTTACTACCGTGTAGGGTACATTTGCCTTAAGCGGTGATATTTTACGCATCATAGATTACCTTAGTATCTGAACTCAATAGGCTTTCCAGAAAATGTCGGCTCATATTAAATGTTGAAATGATTGTTTGTCTTCAAGAAGAATATAAGTATGTGTGGTTGTTTTATAACTATATTGAGTTGAAATTGATAATTGAATTATGATTTACTAATTGTATGGTTGTTTTAGTAAGTTTAACCTTGCTTGTGTGTGTTTATATATGTCTATGATGATCGTATTTAACACAGGAGCACATAACAATGGTGATGTTAAGAGATAGGATGTTTAGGAATCAAGGAGGCGTGTACCTAAATTACCTATTTTTACATAGGTAAAATAGGGCAATTTTCCTATTTCTTTCTCATTTAAGGCCTTGTTTTCCTTTTTTTCACTTAAAATTAGATTAATAAAGAAATTAGTCTTAGGTTTTCATTTATGCATATTTTACTGTTATTTCACTATTTTTCTTTGTTTTGAGTCAAGTTTTCAGAAGATCAGAAGAACCAACATTTTTTATGGTGCGTATCATGCCTGAGCAACCAGTTCCTCATCATTGGGTGCCTATCAACCCGAGAGCACTACTTTTCTAATTTTGGCGCCCAACGGCCACCAGTTTGTCGCCTAACACTGAATAAAGTTAATGCCTAAGTAGTTTATGGTGCCCAATGGCCATTTTTCCATCGCTAGGTGTCGGTGCTATGTCAAGTCACATAAAATATAAAATTTATATTTTGAAAAAGGTTACACACTATTACGCACAGAGACAGATTGGGATGCACAGTTACACACCAGAGGTCGCTCTGAGATGTCTAGACATTGTTCTCTTCCATTATTCCACCTTCACTTCCATTTTTGTACACTCCATCCCTTGATCATGTTCTCCATCTTCATGGTTGGCTAGGAACATAATTGGTTAGGGTTCGTTTGTAACTATGCCTAAACTCATATGTATATTTTGATGTTTTTAATGTAAAGTTTATTACTCATTATTAGAGTTCTTCTTTACCCTAGGCTTGATTTAATATATTTCTGTGGATTTTACTTGTTGAATGAGTTCGAGAGTGGATTTTAACTTGGAAAATAAGAAGAGCTATCAATGGAGTTTATTGCTTGAGATAGATTAAAAACCATTGGTCATCATATACTCCTTTTTTTCTTAAGGCAAGTTATTTGACTTTAGATTATGCGTGAGAGCGATAGTCTAATACTCAAATAACTTAGTTTCTTGCTTGCGAGAGATCGAGATTATAGATAGTTTTATGGGTGATGGGAACATGAGTGATAAATACCGATTTGTGATGTATTTATGCATTTGAGGGATGACATAGTGAGAACGAAACCCAACCAAATTCTTATCATTTGTGTAACAACATATTTTATTGTTTAGGCTTTTATTGTTACTTGTCTTAGTAGTTGATAGTATAAAATTCATATTTTATTTATTACAAGCAAAAATTATTGAAATTTCCACAGTATCATCCAAGTCCTTGTGGGATCGACTCAATATTTATCAAATACTACATACAACCGATGCACTTGCTAGAAGTATAGTAGAAAACTCACACATCAAGTTTTTGGCACCGTTGTCAGAGACTGGTGTCTGATAGTTAGGAATTTAAGGGATTTTTACTTGTCAATATTCATTTATTCTTTTATTTATTTATTTAGCAGATTGTATAGTTATTCGTTTGTCTTGTGCTAACCCATTGCTCTAGTTTCCTTTCTCTTATTTATGCATGGTAGACTTCTGGCTTATCAGCTATTATTCGACCTGGAGATTGAAAGAACAGCCAAGAGGAACAATAGCTTAAAAAAAGGTGGAAACTTCTTGAGAAGCAACCTAGTACAAAGACACCTACTCTTGAATTCTTTCTGCTAGATCCTATTGAAGAAACTATGGCAGAAGAAGAAGAAGTTCATCAAAATACTCGCACTTTAGGTGAATACTCTACATATACTAGACTAGCTTCCCACTAAGGCAAGGAATCTTGAAGTAAAGCTGCACTCATCGACTAGGCCAGAAAATCAATTTTCTAAGTTATCTCATGAATACCCTTACACTCACATCAATACATTTGTGGACATCTGCAATACAGAGAGGATTCAACACGTGAATGATAATGTAATTAGATTGAGCCTATTTCCTTTCTCATTAGTAGGGAAAGCAAAGGAGTGGTTGGTTGTTCCCATACAATGCTCAGATGTCATGCGGGGATTTGTTGGATAAATTCATCACCAAGTTCTTTCCTCCAACTAAAAGTGAATCAGAAGAAAATTGACTTATACATCTTCAGGAAATGAGCTGATGAGTCACTTTATGAAGTATGAGAGAGGTACAAGTCATTGCTCAGGAAGTGTCCAGCTCATGGGTTTGATGAAAGGACACAAGTCACTATTTTCATATCTGGATTAGCCCTTTAGACCAAGCTTTTATTGAATGCTTAAAGTGAAGGTACTATTGAATCATCAAGATGTCCTTTTGGAAGCCATAGATACAAATGCTCATTATGACAGGGCGCCATGTTAGAAGAAAGGTTTGCTTGAATTGAATCATCAACATGTCCTTTTGGCTAAAAACCACAAGCTGACTCAAAAACTTGAGAACATCACTAAGCAGATAGGTCTAATTCCTCATCAATTCTAGAACTACAACTCCATACTCCTCAAGTAAATCATCCCATGTTTCAAGTTCAAAATGGTGAAGGGTGTGAACTTTGCGGAGGAGGCCATCTCATTGGTAATTGTTTGGTGCAAAGTAGCTCTCATGAGGAGGTGAATTACATGGGTAATCCGGGCATGCCAAACTTTTATGGTCAAAATCCTCCATCAAATTCTTTCAATCCAAATTGGAAAAATAACAATTACTTTGTTGCTCATCCATAGACCTCTATTTCAACAACAATACTTACAATTAAGATTTTAGGGGCAAAATTAGTTCCAATCTCTCCATCAACCACCACATGCAGAACAGACTTAGCAAAGTTTCTCTTCTAGTTTTGAGGAGACATTCAAGGAATTTATGGAAGATTCAATATCCTAATAAAAACAAACAAGCATGTCTCCTAAGAATCTGGAGACTCAAATTAGGAAAATTGCCAATCAATTTGCTGAGTGCAAAAGTTGATCATTCTCTACTCAAACTCAAACCAATCCCAATGAGCATTGTAATAAAATCTTATCTAGAAGTTGGACATTGTTAGAGGAGAGGAAAATCCTAGAGGAAGTGGAGAGTGAAAAACCAATTGAGGCGGATTTAAGTGAAGAAAATATTGAAAAAGAGAAAGTTACGGAAGAAGCGAGAGAGAATGAAGGAGATAAAAAAAGGGGAATTGATTGAGGGAGAAAATGAGGAAGTGAGGGACAAAGAGGGTAGATTTAGGCACTAGGTGGCTAGGGAGGAAATGAAGAAGAAATTAGAATTAGTCACACCCAAGGAGCTATCATACCCCTACAATCCATCAAGGAAAGATACTGAAAAGAAATTGGCTAGGTTCCTGGATATCTTTAAAAGAAAAAAGATCAACTGACCCCTCTCTAAAGCTCTATAGAAAATGACCTTCTTTTCAAAATTCATGAGGGAATTAATGAAGAAGAGGAAGTATCCCGATGAAGAGGTGATTGAAGTTAGTGACAAACGCAATGCCATCATGCAAAAGTGGCTTCCACCAAAAGCTAAAGAGCCAAGAAGTTTTGACATCCCCTACACAATTGGAAAGCTTCATGTTGAGAAGGCATTCATAGACTTAGGATCTAGCATAAATATCATGCCCCTCTCAATGCTTAGAAGAATTAGGGATATGGAAGTGAGACCTGCCAATATGTGTCTTCAACTAGTAGATCACACTGTAAAAAAAATTACAAAATTGTGGAAAATGTGCTAGTGGAAGTGGACAAATTTGTTTTTCCAGTTAACTTCATTATAATGGAAATTAATGATGATGTTGAAGTCATACTTATCCTTGGTAGACCCTTCATGAAGCCACAAAAGCAGTGATTGACATGGATGAAGGCACGTTCAAGTTGAGAAAGCAAAATGAAGAAATCATTTTTAAGATGTTTGATCATCTTGTCAATGTAGACGCGTATTGCCCAGTGGATTCCTTTGATGGTGATGTTGGAGAGCAAAGGAAAAAGTAGAATCCCAACATGGTAGAAAAATCAAGAAGCAAGCAAAAGAAGCATGGTGGAAAGAAGGTAAAGAAAAAAATAAAATTTGATCTCTCAACCATAAAAAGGAAGAAAAGATTGAAGTTTCATGAAGAGGAAGGAATTCAGATCATTGTGACTCCCTAACTTTGCAAGAATTCATTGAGGGCCTACTTTAGAAAGATGGTTGATAGGCTGACCATCGCATGTGTCTTTGATGTTCATTAAGGACATCTAATCATCAGACTCGTGATGTTAAATAAGTGCTCATTGGGAAGCAACCCAATTTTTAACCCTTTTTTTCTTTTACTTTTCCATGTTGTATGTTTGAATATTGATGTGGTCTTTTGTTTGTTAGTGTTTTGAATTTCAAGTTTGGCATGTGTAGTTGTAAGCAATGTTTAGTTGTTGTTGTTGTGTTGTAATGATGTAGTAAGATTTTTGTGATTAGTGGTGTTAGATTCAATTTTGTGTTTTTGATAGGTGGGAAAGTTGTTAGTATGTTAGTGTAAGTTTAGTTGTTGTATAATTTGTAAATTATGCATAATTCTAAGTATCATGTGATGCAATCCCACCTAGCATGAAACTTAGCTAGTAAGAATCTAACATGGCATGGATGGAGCTTGGTGAAGATATTTTAGGTTGTAGTCTTTAAAATTACTTGTAAATATTGTTTAGTTTGTTTAGTAATTTTGGTAGGTGCATTTAGTACTTTGTGGGCTTGTATTTGACCTATTTTCCTTTATTTTAGGAGCATGGGTGTCATTAGTTATTCATGTGAAGTGTATGTTAGAAGGTAGACTTTTTTTAGAACAAGCGGGTGATGGCTTAATTTCCACACCCTCTTGTTTGATTACCACACCTCTCTAGCATCTACATGTGCATGACTGACATGTGAGACCCTTATGTCTCGTCCATATGGCACTTAGACTCATCCTCTCTCCTAGGTGGAGCCTAGTTGTCTCTTAATTCAAATTCAAATTTGAATTAAGAGAACTAGATCCACATTATTAGGTTCTAGTGTCATATGAAGGAACATAGATCCACTTTCTTTGAGTCTTGTTTGGATTAGTCTAGATTAATGAGTTCTTAGGCTTAGCTAGCTCATATAGCACATCCATTTAGTTTAGGATATCTATAAATAGCATTCATCTTTTCATGTAATGGTTTAACACTTGATTTGAATGAAAACTAAACTCATTTTTTAGAGTTTCTTCTTAGAGTGTTCGTGTTCTCTCTATCTTTGTGAGAGTTCTTCCAAGGCTTTTATCAAGTTTTCTTTTCTTTGTTGCAAGCTTCTACAAACCATGACTTATATCTCTAAGAGTGGCGCCTAATCACACTTTATCTTTAGTCCCTCCACTTTCATCTTCAACCTTAGAACCTCTTTAGAGCAAGATCATGGGAGGAGTTATCCAAGACTGCATCATTATGTTTATGTTTGTGAATGAGTTGGTTATAGTTAATGTTTTTAATTTTCGTTGTGTAAACTGTGAATAATTGTTGTTTTGATTACGAGTTATGTGTTTTTAGTTGTTTTGTGAGGCCTGCGTCTATTAATTATGAATGATATGGTGAGGAGTGAAATTTGTTTTTCATGTTTGATGTTTTTAGTGTAAAATGTAATTGTTAAGTATGTTTAATTTGATTGTTAATTTTGTTGATTTAATTGTGTGGTGAAGTTTGTGATGTGTTAATTAGTACATTTGTGCTGTTAAATTGTAAATTGTGTTGATTTTGTGTATGATATATGTTGTAGTAGGTCCCTAGTCAAAAACTAAAATTTCCAAACTGATATATGTTGTTTGCTAACCAACGCCTAGTGCTCAATCTGTGGCTGTTGGTTGTTTATTTGCGTCTAATACCCTACGCTTGGTTGTCATCGCCCAACGACCATAACGGTGTCCACATTATGGTTATGGGTGCCGTTTTTAAAAAAAAACTTTAATATTAGTTTAAATTTGTCTAAGAGCCCATCACCACTCTTGGGACCGTTGGGCACCTATCAGTCAACCAACTTGGTTTCGAAACTCTCACTTTTCCTCCCTAAAACACCCTTTACCCTAATATGATACTCATCTTTTTAATCCCAACCTTTCACCTTTAAGCTTTAAGCAATCATCTCACTTACTAACCTTTGTTTACATCTGGGTCTTTCATTATCTCACTACCACACCTCCTTCCTCACACTCACCTTTCAATCTCGCATCTGTTTTAATATGGGTTGGTATATCTTTTCTCTCTTTTCTGTAATCTAAGTGCCTTTGTATCTATGTTGTTTATGTATTTGTTGTGAATGTATGTAATTTGATTTGTTTCTTTTTGTGTATGAGAACAAAGTCTAAGTTTAGAGGTTGAGTTTTGGCTTACGATCTTGCTTGTGTTAGGTTTATTCTGTTATATTGTGATGTTCTTATGTTATCATTGGTTATGTTCTTTGATTTGTTGGTAATGTTCATTGTTTTTCTCATGTTCTATTTTTTCTACATTTCCTGGGTTTTAGGATGAACGTCTAGCGTTCACCTTTGAGTGAGTGGCGTTCCAGCGTAGGTCTTGGTTGTGTTTCTGCACATGAGCGCCTAGTGCTCACCCAGTCGTCGCTGGGCATTCGTCCATTTTCTGGGTTGGTTTGTTGCGTCTAAGTATGAGGCATTTGTGTGTTAATGTCCAACGCTCCCAGATTGGGTGTCGATCTGTGTTTTTCACTTATGTTTCGTGCATATTTTTCATTTTCTAATTTTAATCTATGCATGCTATTTTCCCCCCTGTTTGTTTTCATGTTCTTAATTTTTGTTAGTTGTGTTTGTGTACATATTTTTTTATATTGTGTCTTTTTCATATTTAATGTTTGTTGTTTTGTGTCTTGAATTTCTTTTGCAAATGACACCCCTACAAAAGAGAAGATATGCTACTAGTGCCATTTCCTCTAGACCTAGTGTTGATAGCTCAGACAATGAATCCCTAACACCTATCCCTTTTGACAGGCCTCAATTCTTCTCTGTAGAAAATGAAATGCATTATTCCAGAATTTTGTAGAGGCCTCTTCTTACTAAGAGGAGGATGGAATTTAGAGTTCCCGAACATTCAAACTAGTTGTTTAGAAGTAACTGGATGTAGTTAGCTACGCCATGGGCACACATCAACAACTTCATAGTGCGGGAGTTTTATGCAAATATCCTGAATACAGGCAGAAAGGGTATCAACCTTCGAAGGTCATATGTGCGAGGTGCCCATGTGCCCTTTGGTGGCAAGTACATTAATGTTCTTTTAGGACCACCTTGTAGCTCTGTCATGGGAGATTACTTGAGTTTATAGCTTGACTCAATAACATTGAAGCCGTCAATGAACAAGAGATCATGTCACAACTATGCATCCCAAGCAGAGGCATTACAAGAAATACAGCTGGGGAAGCACCTATCATTCGCCAAACAACCTTGACTATAGAAGCCTAAATATGGATGGCATTCATGCAAATGAATATTGCCTCGAACTCTCATGCATGGGCATATTTGATATATGGAATCATGCAAGGATGAGCATCAACATTGGAGGTTACATCTCCATTGAGATTTGTACTGATGCACTCTCTTGATCTCTTCAACCAAGGTTCTTTCCTCTAAGAAAATGGAGGATGGAGAGATTAGAAGTGGGAGAGGGTTGACACCACTTTCTAGGAGAAAGATGAATAAAAAATTTTATGTTGCTTGCCATAAGGGAAATGTCCCTTGATAAAAGCTTTAAGGGAGAAATTCCTCAAGAGAGAGGATTCTCAATGACACTCAAGAATAAATTGCTAAAAAAAGTCCTACTTCATTCAATCAAGTGTGATTTGTACAAGAGAGACTAGGTGTATTTATAGCCCAAAGAGGGAGCAAGACACTCAAAACTAGGAAATGTGAGGCTTGGGCCTAATTAGGATTAGGAGCACTAATCCCTCTCAGGCCCACTAAGAGTGGTGCCTAGCCTTAAGCTAGGGAGTGTCACGACCTAATCAAAGGGGTATGGAAAGAGATCCACACTCCTTTGGGTTATTAAGCCCTTTACTCCCCTCACCTCCCTTCCTAAGCTAATTACACCCTAAACTCTAGAAACTAAAATAAATGGCCAAAATACAAGGCCTAAAAGGGAATTAAAAACTAATTAATATTTACAAGAGGAAAACTAAGGACTATGGCCTAAAATATCTATCTTCATCATGAGTTGGGGTCTTGATGAGTCTTTCTGGGCCAAGTCTTCTTCAATCCTCCTAACCATTGCCCTAGTGAGAGGACCCTTGGTAGGTAGAATTACATCATCTCCTCTTCTGTCGGAAGGATTTGTCCTCAAATCTGAAGGGTCGTCCTCTTCCATGTCAGCACCTAAAAAGGGGGTAAGATCACAAACACTAAAGGTGGTGCTAAGTCTATAATCCTCGGGAAGGTCTAACTTATATGCATTATTGTTTACCTTCTCAAGGATTTGGAAGGGACCATCTTCTCGAGGGCTAAGTTTGGACTTCCTCTTAGAAAGGAAACGATCCTTTCTTAGGTGAAGCCAAACCCAATCGCCCTTTTCGAAGATGACTTCCTTCCTCCCCTTGTTGCTAGATGAAGCATACCCCTTAGATTGGGTTGCAGTATTAGTTTTGACCCTCTCATGTAATTTTTTGACAAAATCAACCCTAGCTTCCCCTTCTTTTTACTGCCTCAGTTTGTCCATCCGTTTAAGGATGACAAGTGGTAGAAAATAAGAACTTAGTTCCTAGCTTTGCCCAAAGAGTTTTCCAAAAATGGCCAAGGAACTTAGCATCCTATCAGAGACTATGGTTAAGGGTATTCCGTGCAAGCGGACAACTTCACGAAAGAAAAGCCTTGCAATGTGACTCGCGTCATCCACTTTGTGGCAGGGAATGAAATGTGCCATTTTACTAAACTGGTCCACTACCACAAAGATGGAGTCTACACCTCGTTGGGTTCTTGGAAGCCCAAGGATAAAATCCATGCTAATATCTACCCAAGGTGTAGAAGGAGTGGGTAAAGGTGTGTAGAGTCTATGAGGCATTACTCGGGACTTAGCTTGTAAACAAGCTATGCATCACAAGCAATGTCTTTGGACATCTTTTTTCATATGGGGCCAAAAGAATTTTTCTTTTAAAAGCATTAAGGTTTTATCAATTCCAAAATGCCCCATGAGCCCACCTTTATGGCTCTTTTTTGTCAGCAATTTCCTAATGGATCCTTGGGGTACACAAAGTTTGCCCTATTTGAATAAGTACCCCTCACACATGTAGAAGCCATCTTTGGCTTTGGAAGATGAGGCAGTATAAATGGTTCCAAAGTCTTGGTCAGAAGGATACATTTCTTTTATGTCATCAGATCCCAAAATTTGAGCACTGAGGGTGGCAAAGAGAGAATGCCTCCTTGAAAGAGCATCGGCTACCACATTTGTTTTTCCCTTTTTATATTTGATGACATAAGGAAAAGTTTCAAGAAATTAAACCCATTTAGCATGCTTCTTGTTCAACTTTCCTTGCCCCCTCAAATACTTAAGTGACTCATGGTCACTATGAATGACAAATTCCTTGGAAACAAGATAATGTTCCCAAGTTTGGAGGGCACGGATCAAAGCATAAAACTCCTTGTCGTAGGTGGGGTAGTTGAGGTGGGCACCATTGAGTTTTTCACTAAAATAAGCAATGGGGTGCCCCCCTTGCAACAGCACAGCTCCTACACCTACTCCCGATGCATCACATTCGAGCTCAAAAGTTTTTGAAAAGTCGGGGAGGGCTAGAACGGGTGCATTAGTGAGTTTATCCTTGAGCAGTTGAAAAGCTTCTTTTTTTTTTACCCCACTAGAAAGGAACTTCCTTCTTCACCAAGTCATTGAGTGGTGAAGCTAGTGTGGAGAAGTTAGGCACAAAGTGCCTATAAAATCCTGTGAGACCATGAAAGCTCTTGATCTCAGTCACACTAGTAGGGGTAGGCCACTCTTGAATGACCTTGATTTTTTGGGGGTCCACTTGGACCCCTTGGGCACTAATGAAAAAGACCAAGAAAACTACACTAGGAACACAAAAAGTGTATTTTTCTAAGTTTACAAATAGTTTATTTATTCTAAGGACAGATAAGACTTCCCTAAGGTGTCCTATATGTTCTTCTAAAGACCTACTATAGACTAAAATATCATCAAAATAAACAACTACAAACCTACCAATGCCATCCCTAAATACATGATTCATGAGGAGCGTGAAAGTGTTTGGAGCATTGGTGAGCCCAAAAGGCATCACCAACCATTCATAAAGACCGAATTTGGTCTTCAAAGCTGTTTTCCATTCATCTCCTTCTTTGATTCTTATTTTATGGTAACCACTTTTGAGATCAATTTTTGAAAATATTTTGGCTCTATGAAATTCATCAAGCATATCATCTAGCTTAGGGATTGGGTGCCTATACTTAATGGTGATGTTGTTGATGGCATGACAGTCCATACACATCCGCCAATTTCCATCTTTTTTGGACACCAACAAAACAGGAACCGCACAAGGGCTAATGCTCTTTTGAACCCAACCCTTCTCCAACAAGTCTTGAACTTGAGACTCAATCTCTTTGGTCTCAATGGGGTTTGTCCTATACGCGGGCCTATTGGGCAGACTTGCGCTAGGAACAAGGTCAATTTCGTGTTCTATTCCCCTTAGAGGTGGTAATCCCCTTGGAACCTCTTGAGGGAAAAGATCATCAAATTCTTTTAAAAGATTTTAAACCCCTTTTGGAAGAGACTCAATTTCATGACTTGTGGCAGTGCCAGAAGGTACCTCTTTACAAAGAAGGAGATAAAAAGGTCGATTAAGCAAGGTAGCTTCTTTAATATCCATTTTTGTTGCAAAATGACTCTCTTTCTTAATTACCTCTTTGGAAGGGGTACCTCCTTCCAACTCTTTCTCTTTACCCCTTTTAAGCTTTAGGGGTGGAAGTTTTTTTTTTTTTACTTTAAACTTTTTTTTTCCTCATCTCTTTTATGTTTCATGATGAGTTGATCCTCAGCCACTTGTGAAGGTGTGAGAAGAGTCAACTTTATTCTTTTGCCCTTATGAGTGATGATTATCTCATTAGAGTAGCCATGGTGAATGACTTGTTTGTCAAACTACCAAAGCCTCCCTAACAAGATATGGCCAGCCTCCATTGGAACTATATCACATAAGATCTCATCTTGATACTTTCCAATGGAGAATGGTACCTTCACTTGTTGGTTTACAACCATTTCCCCTTCCTCATTAAGCTATTGGAGCTTGTAAGGTCTAGGATGAGGAATTGGTTGTAAGGCTAGCTTCTCTACCAATCTTGAGCTACAACAATTGCAGCAAGATCCACTATCCACAATGAGAGAATAAGTTTTGTCTAAAACTTTACAACGTGTATGAAAAATGTTCTCTCTTTGAGAGTGATTAAGCTCAAGGGGTTGGCTTCCAAGAAGGCACCTAACCATTAAGAGTTCTCCATCACCAGGGTTTTCAATAATGTCATGCTCATGATGCTCATGATCCCCTTCTTCCTCACTCTCACTAGAGGAGGAAGATAGCTACTCTCACTAAAAATCTCTTGGCCCCTCATGATCATGGTTTTCATATTGGGGCAATGAGAGGCAATGTGGCCTCTCCCAAGACATTTAAAACATTTAATACTACTAGTCCTATTGCTAGAACTAGTAGGGGGGTTGTCTGTATGATGCATGGGTTTATGTTCTTTATGCACATGCTTGGATGGGTCCTCTTTGGGAGAGCTCTTGGAAGAGCTTCCCTTGCCTAGGTACCTCTTTGCATAATTGTAGGATGGAAATTCTCTTTTTGCTCCACCTTTTCTTTTTAATTGATTTTACACCCTTATGCTAAGTTGGACTAGGTCATCTAGATTATTATATGGTAAGAGCTTAACTTTGTCTCTTATGTCAGAGCTCAAACATGTAAAAATCTAGCTTCGGCGGCCCTTGGTTCTTCAGTGACGCCCGCTCTCATCATGAAAAGCTCCATGGTTTGTCTGTACTCCTCAACACTTGAGTTGTACTCTTTTAATCTTTGGAGTTTATCCAAGAGCTCTCTTTTATAATAAGAAGGGACGTGTCTCTGCCTCATAGCCCTTTTGAGATCATTCTAATAATCCACAAGAGGGTTATGAAGGCGACGCCTTTCATTGACCAAGGAGGTCCACCAATATACATGGCATGCCCTTGGAAGCTAAGGGTTGCCAGCGGAACTTTTCTTTCTTCACTTATGTTATAACAAACAAAGAGTTGCTCTACCTTCATTTCCCAATCAAGTTAGGCTTCCACATCCTCTTTGCCATGAAAATAAGGGAGGTCAAATTTTTGTTCCCTAGGTTGGGCTTGGGGTTCGTTATGATGTTGTTGCGCTCTCCTAACCCTAAGTCTTTCATACCCCTCACTTTCACATACTTCACTAGAGGCAGACCTATACCTATGTCTCTCTCTAACTCCTCTTTCTCTTCTTTCTTCTATTTCACACTCTTATCTTCTCTCTTCCCTCTCTCTGTCTTCTATTTCCCTTCTTTTTTATATTTCTTTCTCTTCTCTTTTCCTTTCTTCTCTTTCTTGTCTTTGTCTTTTCTCCTCTCTTTCTTTTTCTCTTTTCTCACATTCTTTCCTCTCTTCGTTGTTCTTCTCTTAACTCTCTTTCTCTCTTTTTTTTTCTCTTCACACCTCCTTTCTTCTTTCTTCTCTCCCTCTCTTCTTTATTTTCTCTCTTCTAACCTCCACTCCCTAAATTCACTCACAAACTTATCTATGTTGGTTGTTTTTTGAGAACTTTGTTGATTTACACTACCTTTACTAGATGTGTGTGAGCTCATTTTGAAGTGATTGGGAAGAACCTATGAGCAACACTCCTTACTCTTTTGTTTTGTTTTCTCCTTAAGTGAATTACTTAAGAGTATTTGGAACTCAAAAGCCTTTCACACTAAGATGCAAAGAAAATAAAAGAAATTTAAAGCAAAGGTAAGGATCTAAAGGCGTGCACCTAAGGTGGAGAGATGGGGTACCAATTCCTTCTCCCACCTAAACGAGAAACTAAAAACTATTACAATCAAAGTGGTGACCCTTATGGGCATCCAACACCTCAATTAAAGTGGCCTTAATAAAATTTACACCCAATTTAAACAAAAAGAAACAAAAGGCTTGATGTTTGAAGTTGCTCTCTACTCCAAGTATTTGCCTCTCTCAAAGTGGTGTTGCTCCCTTGAATGAACCTCTTCCTTAGCTTGCTTCAATACACCTCAAGATGCTTCCCTTGTGGAAAGCTTGGTTTGACCTCTCTTTTCGTTTCAACAAAGTGGCGCACCAAAGGAGAAACCAAGAGAGTGCAATGCAATAAAAAAAACAAGAAAAAGAAAACTCAAGGAAGGGAGATAAACATCAAACTGGAAAGAATTATTTAGACAAACACAAAGATAACCAAAGAAGACAAGCAAGTAAAAATGGTGTAGATAGAAAGATGGTACACAAAAGAAATTCCTAGAATGGGCCTATAATAGAATGAACTACAAAAACAAAAAAAAATGACTCAAAAGTTTCAATCATGTGCACCATTTAAAATCAATATGGCCAAATTATATGCAAGCATGTTCAAGAAAGATTCATTAATTTTTTTTATCACTCCTTTTAGTGATTGGTACAATATGAGGTGCACTAAAGATATTTTCTTCTTTTTACTTCTTTTTTTTAACAATTTTTTTTACTAACACTTTTTTTTTACTTGTTTTCTTTTTAATTTCTATTTTTTATACAATTTTGCTACACCTCTTAACAAAATTTTGAAGAAAATATGGTGAGGAGTCAAATAATCATAAATGCTTGAACAAAGGATAGGAAATGGCCACCATAATTGATATACAAAAGTGCAAAATTAAGAAACAAAACAACCTAATATGAACTAGTAATTTTAGGTTATAAAAAATAAATGGCACAAGGAGAGTTTTATGAAAGTTGAGGCCAACTTGATTACTCAATAATCAGCCCAATTACATACCCAACATGCCTCTCAAAGTCAATCAACAAAAATTACCACAAAAACTAGCACAAAATTAAGATACTAAAATTATTGAACAAGTGAATGAAATTTGGAAGAAATTGAGCATTAATTTTTTGAAGGTTTTTTTTTAAGAACATGCTAAGATCTAAATAGCATGTGAGACTCTAAGGACATGGGATCAAGAGTAAGCCTCTTTTATGCTCAATTTCCAATAGAGAAATAACACACTTTCATGATAAAATAACAAATTTAAACAATGGAATTTAAGTGACAATTAAAAGGACTAAACAATACCAAAATAAGACACAACGTAGGAGGATTAAAACTGAAAATAAATGACTCAAAATGACCAAGAATGTGACACAAAAATAGAGAAATAGGGCCTGGAAAAAATAGAGAAATGGGTGTAGGAAAAACAAAGAAAAAGGTGCAGGAAAATAGAATTAAAATGCAAGAACTCTAAATGAAAGAAACAAAAGTGCATCCAAGGATCAAAACCACAATTGTGTGGCTTCCTTCACAAATTTTGTGAAGTCATTACTATGATCCTCTTAGGGTAAGCACTAGAATAAGGAAAAATTAAAAAGATGGGCAGAAATTTAAAGAAACAAACCTAAAGGAAACACACAAAGATTCAATAGAAATGAACAAAATAAATTGAATCTAGAAAGCAATAAAGACATGGAAATAAAAATTGCAAGAACTAAAACATAAACTTCAAGACAATAAGGAATTTAAATGACAATAAAGGAAGCAAGAAATAAAGTATAAAAACTGCAGAAAAAAAACTAAAGAAAGACGCATAAACTAAGGAGAAGGAGGAGGAAATGAACCTTCATGAAGATGGCTCATGATACCAAATGATGCACTCCCTTGATCTCTTCAACCAAGGTTCCTTCCTCTAAGAAAATGGAGGATGGAGAAGTTAGAAATGGGAAAGGGTTGACACCACTTTCTAGGAGAAAGATGAGTAAAAAATTTTATGTTGCTTGTCACAAGGGAGAGGTCCCTTGATAAAAGCTTTAAGAGAGAGATTCCTCAAGAGAGAGGATTCTCAATGACACTCAAGAATAAATTGCTCAAAAAGAGTCTTACTTCATTCAATCAAGTGTGATTTGTACAGAGAGACTAGGTGTATTTATAGCCCAAAGAGGGAGCAAGACACTCAAAACTAGGCAATGTGAGACTTAGGCCTAATTAGGATTAGGAACACTAATCCCTCTTAGGCCCACTAAAAGTGGTGCCTAACCTTAAGCTAGGGAGTGTCACGACCTAATCAAGGGGGTGTGGAAAGAGATCCACACTCCTTTTATCCCTCTTAGGCCCTTTACTCCCCTCACCTCCCTTCCTAAGCTAATTACACCCTAAACTCTAGAAACTAAAATAAATGGCCAAAATACAAGGCCTAAAAGGGAATTAAAAGCTAATTAATATTTACAAGAAGAAAAATAAGGACTATGACCTAAAATATCTATCTTCATCATGAGTCGGGGTCTTGATGAGTCTTTCTAGGCCAAGTCCTCTTCAATCCTCCTAACCATTGCCCTAGTGAGAAGGCCCTTGGTAGGTAGGATTGCATCATGTACCTTCATTGGTTCCATGGGCATCAGAAAACCTTTAGGTTTCCTACTATGATCACCTTCCTTTGCGCTATTGTTGACATTGATGTGTTTGGAGAAATTTTCACCAGCCTTCGTGTTCCTATTGGTAGTGCTTACATTGCCAATCATCGCTCGAACATGAGAGTTGCAAATCCAGCACCACCAACTCCTAGACCTGGCCGACAGAGACAGAGACCAACTACTCTAGCCTACGTGATGCATACCCCCCAATCAAGGGCCCTATCATAAGGGCCATAGCTAGAAGAATAGAATAGGACATGACTAGAATAGATGGAGGAAGACCTCACCTCTATATGACCATCAAGATGTGCAAACCATGACTCACTATTAGCTTGGGAGGATTTCTTTATGCTTTTATTATTCGTAATTTTTTATTTATTTTACTTAGAGGAGCCTAGGATTTTATTTTGGATATGTATTAGTCAATTTAATTTTCTAGGAGGTGTTGTAGTAATAAAAAGGGGTAAGGATAGCTTTTGAGCCTTTATTTAGGTTGTAAGGGGATAGTTTGATAACTACACCCCTCTTTTCCTAAATAAAACCCCTAAGCTAATAAGAAGGGATCTTGACCCTTAGATCTACTTGCTTGGGCACCAATTAAGAAGCTAAGAGAGAGGATTGATTGGACTTTGAGCTTCAATCCTCCTCCCTTGGATTCTCCCTTTTAATTTTAGCCCTTCCTTTCTTTTATGTCTTGTTCAAGAGGCTAGCTACCTCTATAAATAAGTGCTCCCCACCACTGTTGTATTTTTTACACTTTGATCAATAAAAATTTTGCTTTGGCTGAATTATTTCTTAGTGTCCCCTACCTTCTCTTTTGAGAGTTCCCTTAGCTTTTATCAAGGGTTTCATTCCTTGTGGCAAGCCAACCTCCCTCAAGCTTATCTCCCTTGAGTGGCGCCTAAAGACTTCATCCCTTACCTCTCCATACACCATTTCACTAAATACTTTAAACCTCTAGAAAAGATCAAGGGTATGCATCACTACGTGACTTAGGAAAGATTCAACCATGGTGCATGGCCAGACTATACTAATGGAAAACATGCAATATCTGTCTTTGGGTCGCCCAATCCACTCCATGCATTATTAGGCTTCCTGAATGGCTGGTCCATTCTATCTTGGGGGCCAAGATAGATTTCTTCAGGGGGAAGCGACATTTGTTGCTGCTGGTAATGATGATGATGAAGATGAAGATGAAGATGAAGAACGACAAATTAGATGTGTAGAAGATGCAACTATTCACAATGAGGACGAGGAAGATTAACTGCATGATCTATGTACTTTTAGGACATATTGTTTTTTTTTTATTTTATTGCATTTTTTTAGTTAGTTTCATTTTGTTTTCTTTGCATGGTTAGATTTAGTTTGTATTTAACCTTTATTGGATGAGTCTTGTGTGTCTGTATGCATGTTCTTTTGATTAATGTCAATTGCTTCAAGTCTTATGATTAGTCCCTTAATTAGTATAAAAAAATGTTTAAATCCAATTTTGCTCCTGTTTAATATTGAATCAATCTTGACTTGTGGTTGCACTTGAGTAGTTGGAATAATTTTTCTTTATTAGTTTTTTTGGAAAGTTTGTTGATATGTAAATAATGGCATTTACCATGTAAGGTTTTGAGCCTAAACGTTGAATGCTGTGTGAGTTAGCATGTTTTTCATACTGTTGATTTTGCTTGATTCTTGTTGATTGCTCCTTTGCATGTATGTTGAGAAATGAACAAGGTCATGTTTCTTGATGTAGCCATTTAGCCAAAAGGCTAACCTGTATAACACTTGACCCTTGATTTCCCTTTTGGGTCTAATTGATTTTATTCTTGTTGTATGAACATGTGAGCCTAATTAGAATCATGCATTTGTTCCTTTACCCTAGGGTTGAGAGAGCATTTGATTGAGATTGGTTCAATAATAAGTTTGGGGAACATGTTTTGGGAAAGTCAACTACAATTGAAGGTTAGGTGTCTTATATATGAAAAAAAAGAAGAGAAAAGAAAAGAAAAGAACAAAAAGAAAAATATCGAAATAAAAAGCTTGGATACTGAATTGTGCTTAAATTAAATGATGGATGTAAAGTCAGTTATGCTAGTTGAGTTTTCGGCTTGGGATATATGACTGTAAAAAGGATGAACTGATCTCATTGAAAATGTTTCTTTAAACCCTTGTTGATTTGTTCACGAAAAAACTTAGCCCAGCCAAGCTACAAGCCTAATAAAGTCCTTGTGATCTTTTAGTACATACATTGGTTGTGATTGTGTTGAGAAGAAAAACAAAGATGACTTGTGTGATTGCATCATGTGGCATGAATGAAATGCTTTATCCTCAAATAGTTGTGTGGAGTGAAACATCTTACTTGTGAGGTTGCCTGAATTCTATGATTAGCATGAATTGCCATTTTGAATTGATTTGTGCAAGGTGAATTTGACTATACTTTTTAGGCACCATAGTTTGATTGACATTTTGTTGTTGAGCAGTTAATAATTGCAGTTGCTGATAGAGAGAGTGACATAAGTCTTGATTGTACCTATGTTGTGGTGCATATGTTTTTGCATTTTGTCTTTGTTGCATTTTTTGTTTAAGTTAGCATGCATCATGTGCTTTTGTTGTGTCAATGCCACTAAAGTGTCCTTTTGCTTAAGGACAAGTAAAGTTTTAAGTTTGGGAAAGTTTGATATCTGCCTAAATTACTTATTTTTATATAGGTAAAATAGAGTAGTTATCCTAATTCTTTCTCATGTAAGACCTTGTTTTCCTTTATTTTCATATAAAATTAGATTCATCTAGGAATTAGTCTTAGGTTTTCATTTATGAATACTTTACTGTTAATTTACTATTTTTCTTTATTTTGAGTCAGGTTTTTAGGAGGATAGAAGAAAGGTTAGAAGAACCAACATTTTTTTGTGGTGTCTATCATTCTTGAGCGCCCAGTTCCTCACTGTTGGGCACCCGTAAACCCGAGAGCACTACTTTTCTAATTTTTGGGTGCCTAGAGCCACTAGCCTGCCACCCAATGCCCAGTAAACTTAATTCCTAAATAGTTTATGGCGCCCAATGACCACTTTTCTGTTATTGGGCGCCAGTGCTCTGTCAAGTCACAGAAAACACGAAAATTCATATTTCGAAAAAGGGTCACACACTGTTACGCACAAAGACAAATTGGGACGCACAACTACATATTAGAGGCCACTTTGAGACGTACAGATGTGTGGTTTTCCTTCATTTCTTTCTCCTTCACTTTTATTTTTGCACACTCTATCCCTTGATCATGTGCTCCATCCTCATGGTTGGCTAGGCGTGTCATTGGTTGAGGTTCATTTGTAACTATGCCTAAACTCATATGTATATTTTGATGTTTTTAATGTAAAGTTTACTACTCATTGGAAAAATAGTTCTTGTTAGTAGTTGATAGTATAAAAATTCATGTTTTATTTATTACAAGCAAAAAGTATTGAAATTTCTATAGTATCATCCAAGTTCATATGGGATTGACCCGATATTTATCGGATACTACATATGGTTGGTGCACATGTCAAGAATATAGTTGAAAACTCGCACACCACATGGATATGCTTAGAAATTATTAATGTTTTGACTCTTTTTGAAATCATATAGTTTTGTGTATCTATGCATATGTAGAGTATAACATAGGATTTGCTATTTTGGCATGTAAATGTATGACTATGATATATGTATATGGAGAGTATCACATACCACCTACTGCATAGTCAATCTCTATGTTGAATTTTGTATGACTATGCAATGGGTGATATGTGATTTTTACATAGGCTCGTTGGGCGAGAACTCTCACCACTGTAAAGTTTCTTATTTCAGATAATTTTATGGCTTTTTGCTCAACAACAGGTCTTGCTGAGTGCAAAGTTTTCTCTATAAAAAATTTTCGTTGGACAAGATGTTCACGATTTTACTTATTTTAACTCTTTTAAAATTTTAATATTTTAAGTATAATTTATAATTGATTAGACTTAGTAGAATAATAAGTAGTATTATTTATATAAAATTTCTTGGTTCATTACAAATTTCACTGTCTTCATATTGCTCAAGGACACATTGTTTTTAGATATAATATATGCATACTGGAAATTTCAAAATAATAATAGAAAAAAGGTTATATAAAGGAACAACATGATTTATAGACATATATTGCAGATATCATAATAAGAAAAATTAAAAGGTAAATTATACATAAACAAAATAAAATGCATATAGATTATCTTAAGAAACTAAACAAACAATAATTGATTCACTAGTACTTACAAGATTTATTCTTTCTAGTAAAAATGGTATAATTAGGTTTATGACTTTCTTTTCGGCAGCTTTTGCATTTTCAGAAACCTTCCTCTATGCTCTTAAAACCTTAGGACTACTACGCTTGACTGGCATTGTGCCTAGAGGTTCTTTTCTTAGTTTGGATGTCCACTTTAAGAAAGAATATTTGGCAAACTGATTAATTTTTGTGAGAGTAATCAAAGAAGCAAAAACAAGTCTAGAAAGATTATTGCCATTGTTGGAGATGATTGGAATTTTTTAAGCAACCACAACAGAAAGTGATGCTAATTTACCTTTGAAGAGCTAAAAGTAGAAAGGTCTCCCTAGGTTGCAATCTATCTTTGACACACAAATAATGATTCTTCTATCATAGTGACAACAGAGCACCTTCAATCCCTTAATCTTTGTGGCATTTTCCATTGATAACACAGAAGAACTCCAAGTAGGGGTCGTGGATCTTTTTTTATGAAGAAATTAAATAATTAATGCACTATTACCCAATGATTAAGGTTCTATGATTTCTCCAAACTTGTAAACTCCAAACCATAAGGAAGAAAACAATATACATGGAAATTATTTCACTTTCGATCCTGAAA
The DNA here is from genome assembly GCA_037954015.1 of Psophocarpus tetragonolobus. Classification (NCBI taxonomy): domain Eukaryota; kingdom Viridiplantae; phylum Streptophyta; class Magnoliopsida; order Fabales; family Fabaceae; genus Psophocarpus; species Psophocarpus tetragonolobus. Next base: position 586,572 of record JAYMYS010000028.1, on the reverse strand, counting down.
GTATTCACTTCATATCAATGTCAGTAAGTCACCCTTGATGTCAGTGTCTTTATTACTGTTAACTAGGGATGGCAACGGGGCAAGCAGGTGCAGGTTTGCCTTCCCCATCCCCGTCCTCGAAAAGTGCGGGGCAAGTTCGGGTTCGGGTTTAAAAAGAGTGGATATGAAATTTTAATTCCCATCTTCGTTAGGTATTTTTGAGTTCAGGTATACCCGTAAATACTCATTATATTATTTTTTACAATTTAAATTTACTTATCTATTTTAAATAAATCATATATATTAATTTATTAATTATATTTCAATTTAAAAAATATAAAGAATAATTAATAAAAAAATTATAAATTAAAGTTTAATAATTAATAAAAAAATTATAGGAGGCGGATAGTTATATACTCATATCCATACTCGTATCTGGTTTATCACATCAGATAATACCCGTACCTGTACCCATACTCAGTCAAAATGGATAATACCCGTCAAAATCGGGACAAGTTCGGGTAATTACCCCGAATATGGATATTTTTGTTATCCTACTGTTAACAAACATAGTAATAGAAGGATTGACTCACGTAGAACAATTTTAAAAGCTTATTTGACAGTTTATTTAACTTAGAAACTAAAGTGAGGAATAATCAAATTTTCAAGGACTAAAGTAGTTGTTTACTCAGTATTCCTATAAGAGATACTTGTAAGTAACATATACATATGTTTTATTATCCACATATCAGGTCATACATATCTATACAAATAGCTATCTTTACATGTTAATATTCCATCTAGTACTATTTATAAAAAAATTGTGATTATTTTTTAATTCTAAATGTAATAAAAAAACCATATTAATAATTAAATTATTTTTATAAACTTAATTTATTACTAATATGGAGAACTAGATATATAATAAATTATTTGAAGGACTAAAAATTACTCAATTATAAAACTATAAGGACCAGGAGTGGATTTAAGTCAAAAAATATTTTAAAGGTTGTAACAATCATTAATCGAAAATAACTATTTGTATTAAAATATAAAAAGGAGCAAACTTATTGGAAATAATAATCTGTGTTATGGTAGTAATTAGTGATTAGATAATAACGAGATAATAATTTTTTTTCTCGAAATATATTGTACAATATATTATACATTCTAAATGATGGAGCAGTAACAATGAGCCAAATTACCATAATTCATAACAGGGAACAACATCAAAGATGTAAAATCCTTGTGTGTTCTTTAGGATACACATTAAAGAAAATAAAATGAGCAAAGACAAATGGAACACAGGGTTCCTTTTTCACTACTAATATGGCAGCAAAGCAACGTGCCAGATTCAAATTCTTCCACTAGTTGCCCATTTCATTTTGTACTCCCTTAACAGCTTGCTGCAACACGAAACAAAACCAAGTTTCATCTTCTAGCATTCAGCTAAAATTCTACTTATGCCAGTCAAAGGAAAAGAACAACAGATTTTTGGATCCATTAAACAAGAGGAGGTTCATTCATTAGTACTTTAGTAGTCATCATTACCTGAAAGCATGACAAGGCGTACTGTACATCACTTATTGATATTTGGTGATGGAGAACAACTCTCAATCTGGAATTAAAAGACAATGTCATCAATCTCTTGCCTATTGGCACACTGTCCACAAAGTGGAATAGTTACTTGTGACATATATTGAAAAAGAGAATCAATAAAAATGGCTAAGCAGCAAGTTTCAAAAGATTTTGGAGGGACATTGATATAATTTTTTTGGCGAAATTTACTCCTGTTCCCCAAACCCCGACTTAATTAGTCAACTAAAAATGTTAATAAAGAACAAATATTTCCTTTTTGATGAAAAAAAATATATTTAATACACTATACATATCATCATTAATATTATAAGTTTATCTATTGACCTGGTAAATAAAGAAATACACACACCGTCAAAATTGAAATATTGCTAAATGAGTGAACTTAGGGAAAAGGTCCCCGTACTAAAAGTATTCTAAAACTAACGCAAAAACAAGATTTCTCCAACATTTGAATAGTCACCAGATGGACAAATATTGCCACGTTGATAGAAGAAACTATGCCGATAAAAAAATAGAAAAGATCAGCATGCTGATTCACTTCTTACGTTTGGAAACACAAATTAGGAGATACTAGACAACAAAATCAGCAATTAAAGCATGAGTTTTCTTGAGGACAAACAAGACCTTAATGAGCTCTCTTGCATCACAAGGATACCACGTTCTTCCAAGTACTTGCATATCATTTCAGCTCTAATTCGTGCACCCTCTTCAATGTCAATAAACACCTAGAGAAAGAGAAAGCTTAGTTGTTCCTAGAGGATATATAAATTATTATAATTTCTGTTGTTTGCACTTTGCATTATAGGCTCAGTGTTGAGACAGAAGAAACTAAGAAACGTAATCAAGACAGAGTACTCGTTGAAAACAGAAACAATCAGAGCAATGGTGCAGTTTCACTATCATAAACAAGTTAAATTACATTATAGTTCTAAATACTCACCATATTGGTCTCCACAGAACAGGCATCCACTTTCAGTCCTTTAACTTCATTTAATCCATCTGAAATGAAGGAGAAAAGTTATAGTATAGTAGCAAGTTTTTTAAAAGAAAAAGGTTTTAGTTTAAAACATCATAACTCCGTAAACAGACTAGGACTCCTCTTGGAAATTGGAATCATCTAAAACTGACATTTACCGGCGAAAAGTCTAGCTTTCTTGTGATCACTTTCTAGCTTCCCAACATTTTCCTGTAATGCAACAAGTGCAGCCGCACAAAGGATGCCAATCTGTCTCATTCCGCCTCCTAAGGTTTTCCGGAGTCGTCTAGCCTGAAAAAAATAGATGAACTAGATTTCAACATCAGTCGCTCAAGAAAAATCTACCTGCTATTAATTTCACTCTAAAATTATTGAACTACTTACCTTGGCAATAAAATTATTGGAACCAACAATAACAGATCCAACTGGAGCACCTATACCTTTAGATAGGCAAACCTAATTCATTTTAAAGAAATAAAGTCAGTTCATTTTACCATTACTAAATAGGGTATGGATTTAACAAATTTTAAGTGAAATAGACAATAAAATTGGTACTCTGAAACTTTCACTAATAAGGATAAAATTAAAATTTCAAACGCCAAGATACACTGAATTATAGGCAAAGGAAGAAAAGTAAGACAAAGCATACAGAAACCGAGTCAGCTGCTTGGACAAGTCTATCCACTGGAACGCCAAGTGCCTGAAAAACCAAACTTTTCAGTATGCATATGTTAGCAGGAGGGAGAAACAAAAAGCATGATATTATTCTCATACCTCAGACTATGACAATGAGAAAAAGTGACAAACAAGAGAATCATATTGCTCAGTGGACAATAACAATAGGCAGTGAAGGGGTCAGATCATATTCAACCGCTTAAATCACTTCATACTAAACAAATTTAGAAGTCACATGCAATCATTCAAATTGTAACTAAACTTTTTTCTCGATTTTATTTGACAGTAAATTCACAATGTCATACCCATACTATATATGAAAGTAATATACTCACAAATAAATTGTATCCAAACACTGGGATAGGATGGCAGAAAGGAAAGTCACCACTACAAGGTTCTCCACAGGCAACTAGCCCATTTTATGTATGGGACATTGGCAACCAACAGATGTCAGTATTCACAATGCTCTATGAAGATTCAAGGAGCTAAAAGGTGTTAAATCATTATGAGACTCTAGAAGACATTTTTAAAATATTGTAGTTAAAGAGTTCTCATTTCCAAGCAGATCTCTTTTTATGTTTGACAAAGAAAAGCAACAGCCAAGGTCATTTCCAACTGATCTCTCTCAAATTAGTAGCGGTTATCCACACCTTCTGTGTTATTAAACTTGAATTTCCTCCAAATATGCTCATGTTGAGCATTCAACATTTCATTGCAGCTAACAGTGCCAGAACAAGACATCTGGCAGAAAATGTATGTTCATTATTATTATAGATTATTTGCTGTGACATTTTTTACACAAATGTATGTATTCATTAAGCAAAACAAAAGATCTTTATAGCTATAAAGCTTTATGTTGGAGTATGAGTTGAAATCCTACGTTGATTAGAAATTGGAAGTTGAGTAATATATATGTGAGAAAGACCCACAAACCTAATGCTTTAAAGTTTTTTATTAAAGGTAGTGTCACGTTCTTTTGTATATAGACTCATGTTCCATGGTTATACATGTCTCCGGTATTTATCATCCCTTGATCGAGCTAAAGTTGATGAATGGATTTCCTATATCAAAAGTCTTGGATTGTTGGTGTGATGTTCTCTTATATATGAACTTGTGTTCCATAATTGTACATCTCCTTGGTGATTAGCTCCCTCAATTTTACCCAACACTTTATTATAAATATTTTTAAGAAAGCATCCGAAAAAACACAAATGTACTTACAACTGATGCGTTAAAAATACGGGCTCCATCAATGTGAAGCTTTAGTCCGTGCTTCTTAGCTAACTCTCCAACTCTGTCTGTATATTCAACTGAGAGGCATCTACCCCCAGAGCTGCACTCAGGTAAAAATGAGTCATAATGCTTTTATAAATTTGAATTAATTAACAACTAAAAGGGAATTTTAAAACCCAAATAAAAATTAGGAAATTGCCAGAGCCAGAGCAAGTAAAAATGAGTCATAATGCTTTTATAAATTTGAATTAATTAACAATTAAAAGGGAATTTCAAAACCCAAATAAAAATTAGCAAATTGCCAGAGCCAGGGCCTAAAATCATTCTAACAGCTGTGTGGTAGTCATTACCAACAACAGTAAACAGAACAATGAAGTGAAGTTACTGGATTAAGAAGCACTGCCTCTGGTCTTGAGTTACACCGCATGGGGAAATAGTGCAGTACTTCGAGACAAATAAAATGATCTGCCATGATCAGTGAAGGCTTTGAAATACGCAGCACTTGTACCCAGGAACCAATATACATTATGAAAAGGTTATATGTGCTTGTAAACAGAGAAAATTTACAGTAGACAATTTAGCAAGATAAACTAAGTGATTTTTTTTCTCACTAGAAGTAGAAATCATCAAAACCTAGTATAAAATGAAAGTGTTATGTGGTATTAAGATCACTATCAGCGCGAATCTAAAAGATACGTTCTAAACCGAAAAATATTGCTTACTTTGCATGTGTATTTTCCAAGCAAATAAGCTTGGTGGTAGGATATAATAGCTCCCCATTCGGGTCCCTGATAGCAGCCTCAATCAAATCGATGTCTATGGTTCCATCATAGTTATTTTTCACTGGTCTTGGATGCACCCCTCCAATAGTTGCAATGCCTCCATTCTCAAAAATGTGAATATGGCAGTTGTCTCCAAGAATAACTTCACTTCCCCTGACATCACAATGGACAAGTACAGATATAAGGTTCCCCATAGTGCCAGATGGAACAAAAAGAGCAGCTTCTTTGCCCATTGTCTTTGCCATCTCTGTTTCTAAGCGAAAAGCTGTCGGGTCATAGCCTAGAACATCGTCATCAACTTCAGCACTTGCCATAGCAGCTCTCATTGCTTCAGTTGGCTTAGTAACTGTGTCTGACCGAAGATCCACAATTCTAGTTACCATTTTCTCTGGAACTGAAACAAGCCAAAAGTTTACAAGTCAGTCTCCATTCATGGAAACAAATAAAAACTACAAGCTTCCTAAGCTACAAATTAATGATTAGTATTTTAGATTATAAGTGTAGCTTTCACAAAATTCTATGAATAACAAATTATAAACAGAAACACATGTATATGTATCAGTAGTGATATCCACAACTCACGTTAAATAAATAAATAATAAGGAAAATTAGGAAATTCCCAATAATTTAGGAGCCAAATTGAACAATTCTACTAAGAAAAAAAGTGGAAAACCTTTCCCAAAAATGAGACTTGAAATAGTCTCCACTCTCACGAAATTCAAGAAAAACACCAACAGTAACAATAATAAAAGTATCACGAAATAGAGCATTACACGATAGGCTCTTCTGGAAGTAAAATTATTGTCCAATTTCCTTCTTTGGAAAACCAGATTCTATGGATGATTAAAAGCCGTAATTGAAGTATATATAATAATAGAAAAGCGAATCACTCTCATAGCGCCGAAAAAGACAGTACTAACATACGCAATACCAAGACCTGCAAAGGACATTATGACGCATGCAAGAGCAACACAGCCCGTGAACTACTTTAATAAAACAGTTTTTTTACTTTTTGAAGAAATTTGCAGAGTCATTTTATTTCCAAAAGGCAAAGCCAGAAAAGTATACACGCCATTATTACTTGGTTTCAGTGGTAGAGAAAGAAACTAGACGTGATGGTGTGATGAAATTTCAGAGGAGTTGTTAATTTACCAGAAGATCCCCGAAGAAGATCGCAACAGAGTAACCCTAACAAATGGAGCTGTGTCTGTGGCCCAGACTCAGTGGAAGCTCTCTCGCTTTAAAATGGAGTGCATGCAGCGCAGGAAACACAAGCTTTATCGTATTGCCACTTCAGAAAACTTATATAGGGACCATTTGTCATACTTTCGCATTAGTAATTTATTAGTAATTACTTTGATTTTGAAACATGACGACCATTTGAAGTGATCGTTCCATTTCATTCATGAACATGTCCATCAATTGGTGTTTATCTCCAATTTGCCTTTTTTAACCTTTTGGAGGACGCTCATCTTAACCATTATTAAAAACTACTTTATACTTTATGCATGTTGGCATTGACTCAGCTTTCTAAGTGGCTCATCTTCTTATTTAGTATTTACTATTAAAATATGAAATACTTTTCCAAATATATTCTTTTCATTTTTTAACATACTTTTAATAAATATGTTAAAAAGAACTATTAGCATTTTCTTAAAATTATAACATATATTAAAGAGATATAAATAATATTTTTACTTAAATGTAATTTCAATTTCCTATTTTTTAAAAGACTTTAATTAGTATGCACTGATAGTGTAAAAAAAAATTTACACCAAAGTTTAATCATATCTACATTTATATGACTTTTAAAGTATTAATTTGTAAAGTCAACAAACTTAACATAAAACAAAGGGTTATAATTCAACATAGTGCAAGAGTGTGTTTAGTTTGTCATTTCAATTCCGTTTAGATAGCAAAAAATGTATGAGTTTCTTTAGGAGGTACTATTTTTTTTCAAAAAAACTACTCAAGTCACTTTTTCAAAAGATCTTCTATTTTCATTTATTTGCTCATTTTATATTTACATGTTTACCATTCGATAATTAATGCATTGTCCTACTAGTTCTCTCTCATCACATTATACAATCTTTGTCCTTCATTTCTCTCTCCTTCATTAATATAATTATAGTAATTTATAATATAATTATAAAAATTATAATTTAAATATATAATTTAAAATTTATAGATTTAATTATAGAAATTATAATTTAAATATTAATTATAGTAATTTATTATTTAAATATGTAATTACATAAATTTATAATTTAAATATGTTATCATAGACATTTATAATTTAAATATATAATTATAATAATTTATAATTTAAATATAAAATTAATTTATATTATTAAAATATGTTATAATTATTTTAAATATCTCATTGTTGATCTAATTATTAATTATGCTCTTATGTGTCATTTTTCAAATTTCATGTAATTGATACACTAGTTTTATTAAATATTTACAACTAATTTTTTTGCTTTCAGTTAATTTTTTAACTTTTAGTCAACTTTTAGTTTTCAACTAGTTTTTTAGTTTTCACGTAACATTTCAGTTAGTTTTCAAACACATTGTAAAACTTATTACATTAATAATCCATAGTAATTATTTTTTTTTAAATATGCCATTTTGGTATTTTATATAGTCTTTTTTACTTTGTAAATGTGATCCTCTATTTTAAAATAGAGACATTTAGTCTCACAATCATATAAAATTTTGGTTTTTAATAAATTAAAAATGTTGACAGTTAAGATGTTACTTAATATGGTATAAATTTAGTAACATGACATAATATTATTTGTTAATCCAAAAAAATAAAAATTACAGATTTTGAAAAACAAAATAACTAAGTATTTGTATTTTAAGATAAGGACTAAAATTATAAATTTTGAAAAAAAAATACCAAAATTACATCTAACATAATATATTTATTAAAATTATTGTTTTTAAATAAAAATAATATATACATTAATTGTATAAAATATTTTATGGAGTTATTTAATAATACTTTGTTATGTGTGATATTTTTAATAATATTTTTTAAAAAAAATTATACTTACTATTAATTTTAATCTTGGTTGTTACATTCTTTCAAAAAACAAAATCTTGGTTGTAAAAAAATTATAACTAGCAATATATTCTCTAACCTACTTTTTCTAAAAGGCACTTTCGTATTAGTTAAAACTTATTAAAAATTATAAATTAAATAAATGTAGAAGTAACAAAAAAAAAAAAGTGTTAGAAGAAGAATAATAGCATTTCTAAAATTATAATTATTAAATGGTTGATGATATAAAAAAGTTATATGAAAAAACCTAACCTTTTTAATTTATTTTTGTTGCTTTAAATTGTTTTTACATTATTATTTCCTTATCTTTTTGGATAAGTGGAATCCAATTATTATTGCTGGTAGCTTTTAGAAAGAGGAAGGCAGGCAGCCTTATTAGGTATATATGCAAGTGGGGTTGGAAAGAGATGATGTTTCATGTACGTATGTATAACTTGAGTGGCATTTCAAATTCCTATCTTTCAATTATCAAACACTGACCAGCCAGCAGCCAAGATTTGGTCGCTAAGACTAAAACTTTTTCATGCTTTCGTTAAGAGAAATCCAGAAGAGACACACTCTCATTAGTCGTTACTCAACCTAACCGCACAACAATACCACTCACTGCAGTATAAAGAGTATATTAATTTGCAGGGACCCAGCACAGAAGGGATCAAAATTATATTTAATTTTTTACATTTTTACTCCACACCAATAATTTTTTCTATTATACTCTTAAATATTTTTTAAAGCTGTTTATTTCTTAATTGCTAATTATTTAATTCATTTAAAAAGTACCTCAACTTTAAAACTTTTTATCAAACTATGTAATATTTCATATTAAATTTTTGTTTTTTATAGCATTGGTTTTTAATTTTTTATACTTTTATAGATCACGTGTATTTTTTATTAGAACAATCTTGTGATTATCATAAAAAATAAAACTCCTTTTTCAAATATTTAACATAAGCGCGTATAGTACAAATAAACAGAGTTTAGTACAAGTAACAAAACTAAGTATAAAGAAAAAGATTTATAATTCATTCTGTAAAAGAAAAAAAATAAATAAACATAACACATACTCCTGAACTGAATTGCATGATATATCATCAATATGGAATGTGCAAAGGTCATAATCCATTTTTTAAGATGTTTTAATATTGAATCCATTTTGATAATTGTTTCGCAAAATGGATTACATATAACTTTTTAATTTTTATTCAATAGAAAATAAAGGAATAAAAATAGTAAAAATAATTAAACTGAATAGTGTAATTAATAAAGTATGAAATATTAATTTATTGTACGATATAACATTAAATGCTAAAAAGTGTCAGTAAAATATATTATCAAAATCATTATACGATATAATATTCATTTATTGGTACTTCTAAGATTTTATTTTTTAAGTCCGCCACTGGTTATTTGAACCTTCTCATTCACAAGAAATCAATGGATATTGATAATGTAATAATACAAAAATGATAGGTATACTGTATACTAGCTTAAACTTGTAAAGGGATACGAATAAAAAAATTTCCGTAAATAAAATAAAAAGAAAAAAAAAATGTATTTTGTGTTCGTTTCTTTGTGAGTTCCATCGGGACACCGGCAGTTAAATAAAAAAAATCATCTAAGAAGTAATCATAAGGTGTTAGGGATACTTATGGCCTTCTTAGTCTCTATAAAGCGTTGATGGTAATCAATTTGAAAACATCTAATGTCTTCTTTTTTAGATTAATAGTACAACCAAGATTTAATAACTCAATTGTTGTAACTAAAAATTAATTACAATATATTCCTTCACATGATGACTATGAGTAGTATTATTTTTCTGTTGACTATCTCAATATCAAAGTGACACAATAACATTCTCAGTTTCTTTGAAACCTTCATGGTAGAATTTATAGCTAAATTTCTAAATATCATCAATTTGAAAATACCTTAAGTTCTTATATGCTAAATTAATAATGTAACCAAGATTCAACAACTCAATTGTCTTCTCATTAAATTTACTATTCAATTATTGTAACTAAAGATATTCATATGATAACAATGTGTAATATTGTCTTCGTGGCAATGAGCACAACCTCATCTTCCAACGTAGAAAAAACACATATTATGAATATTAATATTATGACATTTATCTTAATAAAATATTAATTTAACAACTTTAGTTTAAAATAAATTAAATAAAAATATATAAAGATAAAAATAATTTCACATAATAGATATTAATTTAAAGCAATATATATATATAAATCGAGAGAGTCATGACTCCTTTAGAAGTCTCATCTTCATACCAAATACCTTAAAGAGCTAAAATAACTCTTCAACTACTACCTTCTTAATTGATTTTAAATCCAATGGGTGAAGAGATTTAGTGTAAGGAGAAGACAACCAGTACTTGTCAATTTGGTGAAAAGATTTGAGAAAGTGTTGTAGTGTGAAAAATTTTTATAGATGATTAGAAAGATGCTTAGAATGGAAGGTTGGGAATGAATCTGAATTTAAATTTTGGAAGGACAACTAGTTAAGGAATGAAGCTTTATAATAGAAACTCAATCATTTGTTTCTAAACTCAATGAACAAAAAAGGGGTAATAAACACATTTGGACATAAGGAAGAGGGAGCTTGGGTTTGGGAATTTGAGTGGCGTAAGCAGTGGTTTAGCTGAGAGAAAGTGTTGCTCAATGAATTCAAATCATATATAGATAGAGTGAGAGTGCTAAACACTGGAGAGGACAATTGGGTTTGGAATCTAGACCCATCTAGTATATATTCTATTTCTTCTTCTTATGCAGCTCTGCAGTTTTGGTCTTCCGAAGAGCAACCTCAACAAAGGTTTAAGCTGTTGTGGGAGCCCCTAGATTTCTCTTCTTCGCCAGAGGGTACTTAAAGATAGACTTCCTATAAAGGTGAATCTCATAAGAAGAGGAGTGCAATCCAACAGCATGCATCTTCTGTCATAAGGTCTTGGAATCAACAAAACACTTGTTTTTCTTATGTGAAGTGGCAAACAACATTTGAGATTCTTGGTATAGGAGAATTGAAATATCCACACTGCGCCATCGTTTGCAGGTCAACATATATTGCAACATCAAGTTTGGATTGGTGATCAATCTAAAAAATCTTGATGGATGGTCATTTGGTTAGCTGTTCTACGGAGCCTTTGTAAATTCAGAAATAACCATGTATTCAAAAACACTAATTCTGACCTCGATTCAATAGAGAGGGAGTCTCTATTTCTCGCATGGAGTTGAATTAAAAGTGAGAGTAAAGATTTCTCATTCTCCTTTGATTTATATTCAGCACTGGTGCTTGTCTGGGAATATTTTTGGAGTAATAGCAGTATGTTGGCTGACAGTAGAACAAATCCAGGTACCTTGTCTCACCTCATTCTGAGTTTGTCAAAGTTGAAAACGGCAGGCTAGTTATATCTCTTACGGCTGGTTAGTATTGCCAATTATGCGATTATGGTCGATTGGGAAGTTGGTCAGCTGGTTCGTTCAGAGCAGTATAGGCATCGGTATTAATTATTCTTGTTACTTCAAAGTCGGTTGAGTATACTTGCTACACTGGTACTTTCGGGTTATCTGCAGGGTAATAGTCCAAGGCTGTCTAGGTGAACTTGAGTCAAGCACATAAGGTCCACAACATCTACTTTATGATTACTAACATTGTTCTTGATGCGGCTTGTCGATGATGGAAATGCATATGATGCGGTCAAAAAACTCTGGGAGGTTGTCGCTGATATATTGCTTCTTTGCAGGGGTCGTCCTCAACTTTGTTGTCTTGTTTTAGTATACTGCATTGCTGGTGTTGGACTCATACGTTAGCTATCCAAATTCGATTAGCATCTGTCCTGCTATTATTGGTACCCTGTTTTTCTGGCTGTATGGCTCTCTATCTGATTTTAATTTCTTCTAGTTGTGCTACAGGCTTGCCTGTGCTAAGGCTGTAGCATTGTATTACTTTATTTAGGTGTTAATATTTGGTAATCATTTTCATGCTCAGTTAGTGGTCTTTTTTCTTCTTTTTTTTTTCTTTGTATATTGATGCTGATTACTGTAACTCTGCACCTCTGGTGCTTCTGTTTATATATATTGCTTGCTTAAAAAAAAACACACACACACACTCTCTCTCCTTCCTTATCAAATAATGCAAATAATTAAACTTTTACAGTTTTATGTATGTGTGTATAATTTTAATTTTTTATTTATATATGAATTTATACCTTAATTAATATATTAAAACCATTATGAATTATGTTAAATTTAACTGTATATTTAAAATATTTAATTTTAGTTATTATTTTAAAAAAAATTATATCTTAAAATAATCAAATTAAAATTATCCAATATATAAATACACATATACTCATAAAAATAAAATTAAACATAAGTATTACAAAAAAATACTTATGTATTATCAGTGTACAAATTTTTACGGACATTTAACTATAACTGGTATGAAAGATTTTTACACTCTTAATGTATGAGTATTAAACTAAGTATTAAGTAGTATTTAATTGGTTTTATTAATATAGTATTTTAACAAATGTTTAACTCAAATAATATTTGAATTATATATATAATTATTATAATTAATAAGTATTTTATATATACTCTTAATAAAATGACTAAATATTATATTTATTAAATATAAAATATTTAATGAATATAATAAGTCTAATGTTAATATATGCATACTAATCATATACTTCTTAAATAAATCTAATGAAATTAAAATATATTGTTAAATAAAATATAATTATTAAAAAATTATGTAATATATAATTGATATATATATATATATATAAATTTAATTATATATTTTAAAGAAATATTTATCGAATGATTGAAGGTAAAGAAAAATATTTTATACTATATATTTTAATATTACGGTAAATATTCTTTATATTTTAACATTATAGACATTATAATTCTACATCGACGAGAAAAAAAGGTAACTTACTTTATTTTTTGTCAAGATGTAACTTATTTTATAATTTAATATAAAAATATTGGTATAATATCTTCCTCAAGAAGAGAAGTGTAACTTCGTTTGTGGCATTAAGTAGTATAAATTAAATTATATATTTTAGGAAGGGAAGTATAATATTTTTAGAGTTGAGTTAGTATACACTGATAATGTAAAAATTTTTTTACAGAAACGTTCAATCATATCTCTTTATTTATATGACTTTTAAAGTATTAATTGTTAAAATCAACAAACTTATTATAAATTAAAGACTATGATTGGATGCTAGTGTAAAATTCTTTATACTGTTAGCACATATTAATTAAATTCATACTTTTATTTCTCATAAAAATGAAATATAATCACTAGTATTTTAAAAACTGTCTTATTAGTGTCATTATAAGTTGAATAAAGTGTTCTATTGTCTTGTGAAAGTGTGATATAATATTTTTATTTTTTTAATTAATAGTTACAATCATAATATTAATGAGTATGAATATTTATATTTAAATTTTTAAAAAAATTAAAATCTCTCTTTTATTTTTCTTTCTTTCTCCTGAAATTCCTCTTTCTTTTGCTTCTCTTTCCCCATCATATGAGTAGGAATACAAAGTTGAGTTTGGATTGTGGAAAGAACTAGGGATATACTCACACCAAGTGTAAAAAGCACTCATCTCATCTTTTTGTTTTCTCACCTAATAATGCAATAGTCTTAGGAACTGGTGCAATCCCACCTAGCAAGGTCCCTTGGCTTGGAGGATTAGAGAGAAGACATGGCTAGGAAAGAGTTTTAGGAAGATCATTAGGGTCATAGTCTTAAAATTGTGTAAATATTTTGTCTAGATTCTGTAGCATTTTGAGTAGGTTCTACAAGTAGTTTTTAGGCCTTTGTATTTTAAGTCATTCCCCTTAGTTTTCCCTATATTTTTAGCTTGGGTGTCATTAGTCATTTTTGTAGGGTGTATGGTAGAAGGTGAACCTTTTTTAAGCAAGAGGATGTGTGAATTTTAATTTCCACACCCCCTTGTTTAATTTCACCTCCTAATATACACATGTGCATGAGAAACTAGTGAGATCCCCTTATTCTCCCATTTAGGCACCACTTATTCTCTCTCTCCTAGGTGACATTTTCAAATTCAAATTTGAATTTTGGAGGGAGTCCACATGGTATTTCAAATTCAAATTTGAATTTAGAGGGAACATAAATCCTTAGAATCAGGGGCTTGTTTGGATTTTTATTTTTCTTAGCCTTAGCTATGAGTTGAACATCCAAGTCCACTCTCCTCTCTATAAATAGCACCTATCTCACTCATTGTAAGGATCTTTGATCATTTTATACAATTTAGAAATTGTGAGCTTATTTGTGAGTGTCTTCTTCTCTCTAAACTTAAGAGTGCTTCATGGCTTTTATCAAGGGTTTCTTCCTTTGTAGCAAACTTCTATAAACCTAGCTTATCTCTCCCTAGAGTTGCACCTCCATTCATCATCTCTACCTTCTCCAAACTTCATCTTCTTCACCTCAAAGAACCATAAGAAGGAAGATCCTGGGAGAGCAATCCAAGATTGCATCAGGACTCAATACACTAATCTAAAACGTAAAAACAAGTAAATGAAAATAAAAACAAGAGTAAAGACCTAAAAGTGCTCCTAAGGTATTAAGAGACATACCAATTCCACCTTCACACCTAAAACGAGAAACTAAAAGTTATTATACATAAAGAGGTGACCCTTAGTGGCATCCAACACCTCTTAGAAAAAGGCCTTTTATACAAGGAATTATGCAAAAAATAAAAAGAGAAGTCTTTAAGTCTTCTCTCCCAAGATTTTATCACCAAGTGTATCTCTCCCTATGTGTCTTACTCCTTTTTTTATCAAGTCCTCCTTGGCTATTTCAACTCTTCCTTAATATGCTACCTTTGTGGAAGGCTCCTAATCCAATGGCTTCACTACACAAAGTGGTGTTGAGATTGAATGTTGGAAAGAAAATTTGGTGAAATATCTCAAGTCCTTGGAGTTTTGGTTTTGAAGTTTAGCTTAGTTCTTATTAATTCATTTTATGGTATCAAATACATTTGATAGGTGTGGTTCTTGTATTGATTGTTTAATTAGACATGAGTGTGTGGATGAGTAGTAATTCC
Organism: Psophocarpus tetragonolobus; assembly: GCA_037954015.1. Taxonomy (NCBI): domain Eukaryota; kingdom Viridiplantae; phylum Streptophyta; class Magnoliopsida; order Fabales; family Fabaceae; genus Psophocarpus; species Psophocarpus tetragonolobus. The sequence continues at coordinate 571,158 of JAYMYS010000028.1, read as the reverse complement.
AATTATGGAATCCTTATTTTTATGATTGTGTATTGTTTGGAAAGTAAAGGAACCAAAAATACTAAGTTAAGAGTTGAATTACCTTATGGGTAATAGATTACTTAAGTTGGTAATAGATTACAAGAGTAGGATCAAGCAAGAAATTCATAAAATCTGAAATTTTTTATATGTTAGTCAATTACCCTATTTAGATAATTGATTACCTGCAGAAAAATTTGGGATCTCAATTTAAGTGGTTGCGAAAGTTAATTGATTATCTTGGTCTATTACTCACATAAAACCATTTTGAAATAGTTATTTTTAGAAGAGAATGAAGGGATTTTAGGTTTTCAAAGAGAGAAAATGAGTTTACAAGAAAGAAACTCTTTGAAATAAAAGAAAAACCAGAAATTTGTGTTGAGAATCAATATTTTTTTATTGGAAGAGAAAAGATTGTTGTATTGCGTTTCATTATTTTGGGTATTCATCACGAACAGATGATATTGTTCTTTACTCGTTTCTTTGTGTTTTTACATATGATTTGGTAATCTCTTGATGAGTTCTTGAGATTATTGGGAAATCTTGCAACGGGGTGTTATGAGTGAGGCATTATAAGTGATGGGATGTCATGGTATAACAAATTCTTGTGGGGTGCAAGGGGAAGCCTTTATATTGTGTTTTTTTGGATCTTTCTATAAAAATATGTATATGTGGTGTGCATGTATATGATTTATAGTGGAAAACAGATTAACAGAAGGCTGAGTTTGGAACTGGATGTAGGTCTTGTTGATTGAACCAATATAACAACAATTGTGCAAAGTCTCTCTATCCTTTAACTCTTTATGCTTGATTGAATAGATATCTATATTGAATTGTATTGGTTTTTATTGCAATAAAATAGAATTGAATCTTTGTGTTAATAAAATTGAATCTTGCTATTTGGAAAGTTGAATCTTTTATTGAGAAAGTTATATCTTGAAATTGCATATTACTAAGGCTGAATATTTATCTTGGATAAATTGAATCTTGAAATTCATTGTGAATTGGTTAAGTGTTGATTTGGAAATAATTGTTGTACAATTCAAAGTTATTCAATCTTGATGTTTGAAATCTTAGAAAGAATTGACTCTTAAACATTGTTTCAAGTTTAATTTGAAAATTGGTTTTGGAAATTCTTAAGGTAGATTTTGAAAACTTCATTAAGGGGTTATTTTTTAAACTCTTATATTTGTAAAAGAAATTTGTGAAAACTTTTTGGAATCTATTCAATCCCCCGTTCTAGATTCTCGCCTGAGACCAGCAGTGACACACAGCACAAGCAACCAAGGATGCAAAAGTACAAGCAGAAGTAAAGCAAGAAAATCACAAAACAAAGAAGAGTACACTTTCTAATTGGAATGAGTGAAGAGACAAAACTCAAAGATTAAGATGAAGAAAAACTAAAATTAAAGGCTAATGAAGGAAGTAAGCACAAACTAAGGAAAATCCTAGAAAGGCACTAAAGTAGAATAGGGACTAAAATGAAAAATGACTTAAAATATTTTCAAAAATTGCAGTAATTAAAATAACTATGGCTGAGCCTTCAAGAGACAATTTTCAAGCAATTTCAATTAATTTAGAGCACTCCTTTTTAGATTTTAATTTGCTATTAGGTACACCAAATTTTTACTATTTATTTTGCTTTGTATTTTTTTTGTACTATTGTTTTTCTTTTATTTTCTTTCACTTTTTTTATACTTTCAGCTGCATCTAATTCCTTTTTTGAATTCAATTTTGAGAGCAAAATAATGATAAGAAATGCTTGATTCACAAAATAGGCCACAAAATTTGAATAAAAGTGCAACTCAAGAAAATGAAAAGCAATTCAAAATGCACAAAAATTGAAAGTTATGCTATGAATAAGAGTGTTGGTTTTGTGTATAAGTTAGCTTGTTTTGTATAAGATACTTGCTGAAAAATACACTTCCCAAACAACCAAGCACAAGATCACTTCAAAATAGTACAACAAGAGCTACTAAAATTCAAGACTAGACAACATGAAGTAAAGGAGAAATTGAGCTATAATTTTTTTAAGAACATGCTAAGACTAAGAGCATGTGAGAGTCCTTGAACAAAGACTTACTCAAGAGGATGAACTTCTTAGATGCTCAATATCACAAGAAAGTTTCAACGCACTTTTAGGCAAAATAAAAAAGGCTAAAACTAGGAAATTAATTTGACAAAATTAAGAACTAAACATGTCTAACTAAAACAAGACATAAAGATTATAAAATCAAAATTAAGAAGTCAGACTAGACATGAAAAACAGATAATAAAATGCAAAAAAGAGAGCAACAAATTCACAAAAACAGAAAATACACTTGTGAAGCCAAGGCGCCTAGACCACAGTGTTTTGTGTTTTCCACAGAGGTGTGATGTCACCATTAGGCTCCTTTTTGGTTCACAAAAGAGAATTACACCACACATTAGGTACAAGGACAAAAATAGCATCCTAAAATAGAGAAATACATAATGATTCAATGAGAGAATAAAAAAAATTGAATTAAGAAAAAAGTGACAAAAACATAGTATATAGAAATTTAAAATTCAAACTGCAAGACATAACAACAAGACATGACCAAATTAAAAGGTGTAAAAATTCAAGAACAAGATGAAGAATAGAAAACGAAATTAGAAGATAGAGCAAAGGAAAAGAACCTCCGATAAGTAGGCTCTTGATACCACTTGATTTAATCCTCGATTGCTCTTCCTATAATCTTGCTCCAAAGAGGTTCCAAGATAGAAGATGAAGGTGGAGATACTACAAATATGGGTGATTAGGTGCCATTTTATTGAAGATAAGACATGAGTTGTGAAGTTTTCCACAAGGAAAATAACCTTTGATAAAAGTAATAGAAGAACTCTTACAAAGATAGAGAGAACATGAACAGTCTAAGAAGAATCTCTCACAAATAGGAGTCTAGTTTTCATTCATCAAAGTGTTCAACCGTTATATGAATATGTAAGTGCTATTTATAGATTTCTACTTAGTGTTGGATGTTTACTTACGAACGCTAGCTAAGTTAAGAGTTAAAAATCCAAAGAATGCTCTAAAAAAGTGGATCTATGTTTCCTCATGTGACACTACATCCTAATAATGTGGATCTGGCTTCCTTAATTCAAATTTGAATTTAAATTAAGAGATACTAGGCACCACCTAGGAAAGAGAAAGATTCTAGGTGCCATATGGAAGGGACATAAGGGCCCCACATGTTACTCATGCACATGTATATGTTAAAGAGGTGTGGTAATTAAACAAGGGGGTGTGAAAATCAAACGATACATCCACTTGCTCTAAACAAAACCCACCTTCTAACATACACTCCACATAAATAACTAATGACACCCAATGCTCTTAAAATAAAGGAAAATAAGCCAAAATACAAATGCACCCACCAAAATACTTAATACAATACAACATATTTACAAGTAATTTCAAAGACTATAGTCTAGAAATGTATTCACTATGCTCCATCCTTGTCATGTCTTCTCTTTATTCTTCCTAGCTATGTTTCATGCTAGGCAGGATTACATCATAGGTATAAGCGTATAATAAGTATTTTGAAAAGTGGAAATCAAAAGAAGAATTCTCTTTATTAATAGTATAAATACTATATATATATATATATATATATATATATATTATAGATAGATTATTGATAGTGGAACAATTATGGATGTTGGATATAAATGTTTTAAAGTAATTATTTTCTTAAGGTTATAAGATTGATCTAGTGACAAAGTTTATATTTGGGAAGGGAGAGATTGTGGGTTCGAATCCCTCTTATGAGAAATTAGTTTATTTTTAAATTTTCAAATAGGTAAAATGGTAGAATATGAATTTTGAAAAAGGGGAATTCCCTTTATTAATAGGATAGATAATATATATATATATATATATATATATATATGTATATATATATATATATATTATAGATTATTGATAGTAGAACAATTATTCATGTTGGATATAAATGTTTTAAAGTAATTATTTTCTTAAGGTTAAAAGGTTGATGTAGTGACAAAGTTTACATTTGAAAAGGTAGAGGTTGTGGGTCGAATTCCTCCTTTCACAAAGTAGTTTATTTTTTAATTTTCAAATAGGTATAGTGTACAATATGTATTTTGAAAAGTGGACATCAAAAGAAAAATTTCCTTTATTAATAGTATAGATTATATATATATATATATATATATATATATATATATATATATATATATGTGTGTGTATATATTATAGATTATTGATAGTGGAATAATTATGGATGTTGGATATAAATGTTTTAAAGTAATTTTTTTCTTAAGGTTATAAGGTTGATCTAGTGGCAAAGTTTACATTTGGAGAGTAGAGGATATGGGTTAAGGGTCCCACATGTTACTTCAAATTTGAAGGATTGGAGTAGTATCTTTTTAATTCATCTTTATGGTACCAACACGTTTGATAGGTATGATACTTGTATTGTGTGTTTAGATAAACATGAGAATGTGTTTAAGTGGTAAAGGAATAGATTACATAGGCTAGGAAGTGCTGAAAAATCATCAAATCTGGTTTTTGAAGTAAGGTAATTGATTACTTTATTATGGTAATCGATTACCCTTCGAGAAAATTGGGTACTCTGATTCATGCTCTTACAAGTAATAGATTACCTAAAAATAGTAATCGATTAAACCCAAGACCAAGATTTCTGCACCAATTTTGAAGCAGTTAATCACGTAATCAAGTGACTAATCGATTACCTTGTATCAAAACTCATAAAAGCATTTTTAAAAGAGTATTACACAAGTTTTGAAAGGTCCAAAAAGAAAGTTTGCTCATTCCTAACAGAAATACCCATTTTCTACAAGAAGAAAACTCAGAATTTGATGACTTGAAGAATCAAGAATTGATTGATCAAAGGGAAAAAGAATAGTTATCTTGATTTCTATTGTTTGGGTATTCATTACAAATCGGGTGATATTGTGCTATAGCCTTTTTCTTTGTGTTTTTGCACAAGGTCTTGATAATCTCTCAAGGTGTTCTTGAGGTTATTGTGAAATCTTGCAATAGGGTATTGTGAGTGAGGCATTGTGAGTGGTGAAGTGTAACAATTTAGGAAACTCTTTTGTTGTGTTGTTTGAATCTTTCTAGGTAAAAATCTGTATGGGTGGTGTGCATGTATTAGATTTTTAGTGAAAAACAGATTAGTAGAAGACTAAGTCTAGAAACTGGATGTAGGTCAGGTTGACCAAACTAGTATAAACAATTGTGCAAATTCTCTCTTTCCCTATACTCTTTATGATTGTTTGAGTAGAATTCTTGATTGATTTTGTGAGTGGGTTTTACTGCTGTAACTGAATTTATACATTATTATGCAACAAAATTGATTTGTGTATTCATATAGCTGAATTTGGAATTGGGTTGTTGAAACTTTAATTGAATCACTGAATCTTGACATTATACTTTTGTTACCCATTATCTTTGTTGAAAAAGATTAACAATTGGAATTCATATTGTGTTTCACATATTTTTTCAAGCCTTATTTGAAAACCCATATGTTAAAACACTAAAGGTAGATTTTGGAAATTTCTCTAAAGGGGATATTTTGAAAACTCTGATATTACTTTTTGAATAGGAAGTTTGTGAAAATACTTTTTGAAATCTATTCAATCTCCCTTCTGGATTCCCCTCTGGGACCAACAAAAGTGGTTTATTTTTAAGGGTACAATAGGTATTTTGAAAGTGGATATCAAAAGGGGAATTCCCTTTATTAATAGTATATATATGTGTATGTGAGTTTAATTAGTATGTGCAAACAATGTAAAAGAATATTACACTGACATTTAATCATATATTTTTATTTATATGAATTTTAAAGTATTAATTGGTAAAGTCAACAAACTTACTATAAAATAAGGGTTATGAAAACTTTTTACACTCACAATGCGTACTAATTAAACTCTCTCTCTCTCTATATATATATATATATATAAATATATATATATATATATATATATATATATATAGTTATAGATTATTCAAAGTAGAATAACTATGAATGCTAGATATAAATGTTTTAAAGTAATTTTTTTTCTAAGAGTTACACAGTTGATCTAGTGACAAAGTCTATGTTTGGGGAGACAAAGGTTGTAAGTTTGAATCCTTCTTTTGACAAAGTAGTTTATTTCTTAATTTTTAAATACGCATAAGAGTAGAATATGTATTAATAAAAGTAAACATCAAAAAGGAAATTCTCTTTATTAGTAGTATAGATAATATATATATATATATATATATATATTATAAATTATAGATAGTAGAACAATTATGAATGTTGGATATAAATATTTTAAAGTAATTTTTTTTTGTAAGGGTTATATGATTGATCTAGTTACAAAGTTTACGTTTGCAGAGATAAAGATTATAGGTGAATCCCTCCTTTACAAAATAGTTTATTTTTTAATTTTCAAATAGGTATAAGAGTAGAATAGATATTTAAAAGTGGACATCAAAATATAAAATAAAATTTTTATTACGTATAAAATTGTAAATAATAAATAAATAAACTAATCTTTCTCAAACTCTCATCTTTCATTTCCATAAACTCATGTAGAAGACATAGAGTGCAACACATAAAAAACATATTTGCTAAATTTTAAATCATAATTAACAAACTAAAAATATGTTTAGGGCGGTTTTGAGTTTCTTATTTTCGGTTTTAAAATGTATTTTAAAATAGAAATATGTTTGACAAAAATAGTTTTGATTTGGTTTTTTAGTTATTTTCAAAACAATTTTCACCCATTTTAAAAAACAATAAAATTTAGGTCCTGTTCGAGATGGTTTTTGGTTTCTAGTTTTGAAATTTATAAAATCAAAAACTAGTTTTGGTTTTAAATTTTCAAAATTTTAAAAACAACGTTGTTTTTGTTTCCAGATTTAAAACATTATTTTCAAATCTTAACCGAAACACTAGTTGGAGGTAGCAGTTGAGATAGTCATTGAAGGTGACGGTCAGTGATTGACGATCAAAGGTAGTGGTCATTGACCGACGATCGGAGGTGGCGGTCGATGACCAGAGATCGGAGGTAGTGGTTGGTGACTGGTGGTCAAAGGTAGCGGTCAGTGATCACTGGTTGGAGGTAGCAGCTAGTGATTACCAGTCGGAAGTGGTTACAGGTGATCATCGGTCGGAGGTGGTGACTACTAATCGTCAATCGGAGGTGACGGCCAGTGACTGTTAGTCGGAAGTGGCAGTCGGTAACTGTCAGTCGGAGGTGGCAGCCAGTGACTGTCGGTCGAAAGTGGTGACTGGTAACTGTCGATCAGAGGTGACGACTAGTGACTGCTGGTCAGAGGTGGGGCCTTAGTTTTTAGATTTATGTTTCTGTTTTTGTTCAAATTCACCACTTGATATACTTGCCACCGTTAACCACCATCACTAACAAGTGATCGTCAGTCATCACCTCCGACTAACGGTTACGAACATCACCTCCAATCAATGGTCATCAGCCCCCACCTCTAATCAATTGTTATTGGTTGCCACTTTCGACTAACAGTCATTGACAACCACCTCTAACTATTGATCATTGATTGTAACCTTTGATCAAGGGTCACCAACCGCCACTTGCGACTGACAACCATCGACCACCACTTGTGACTGACAGTCACTGATTGTCACCTTCAACTGATGGTTACTAGCCACCACCTTCGATTGACAATCATAGGTTGCTATCTCTAATTGTTAATCATCTACTGTCACCTTCGATCGATAGTTATCGATTGCCACCTCCAACCAACAATCATCAACCACTACCATCGATTTTTGGTCTCTCAAAAGGAAAGAATCTAGTGTTGTTTCAAATTTCAAAACAAAAAATGTTGTTTTTAAAATTTTTAAAACTTAAAAGCAAAACTAGTTTTTGTTTTTATAAATTTCAAAATTGGAGACACAAAAAAGTGTGTCACTCATGCAAAAATAAAAGAAATAATGATATATATCACATAACTTGATCATATAGTATTATCATCCATCAATCACGTACACATGTTAATGACAAGTACGTGTAAAGAACACAAATCGCTCTAATACCATAATTGTAACATCCCAAAAATCTGCTATAAATAGTATCACTTACTATTCTAATAAGTCCATTTTAATTATAATTTATACTCAAATTATTAAAATTTTAGAAGAGTTAAAATAATTAAAATTATGAACATCTCACCTAACAAGAAGTTCAAGTTTTAGTATTGCAGTGAAGGAATGTTGTTTAGTGAGACGTGTCACTAGTCAAAAAACCCCAAGAATACCTAGCAGAGAAAACTTTGTATTGAGCGAGACCTGTTGTTAGGTGCAAAACACCATAAAATTGCCTTATAGAAACAATGCACTATGCAAAGTTATTGCCCAACGAGACTATACATAATTCTACAACATTTGTTGCATAACTTTCAAGCCATTTTATCATACCACCAAATACATTCATTCCTATACTATGATACTACCTTACAAAATTCATAAATTCATAAATACACTATAAAGTTTTTTCACTATTATAAATATACATACTCAAGTAATAAAATCCTATAATATATTGCTCATATACACAATTACACCAAAATTACATGTTTTTCTACAAAAAATCAAATGTCATCATCCTCCATTCCCAAACCACACCTTCTTTAATCCTAACTATCTCACCACTATGTCTCACCACTGATATTTGCTCTTGTGTTAGACATGACCATCATAGTCATACATAAAACACACAATGAAAAGGTAAGCTTGAAATAACAAGAAATCAATTTAAATATGAAAACAATATAATTAAGCATAAACATTCATTCAATAGTATTATCAAACAAGTAAACAAACTTATTTTACATTGAACATAAGCAATCATTACAATATGATAATATGACATGAAACTTTTCAAAAAACGCATTGAGTTTAGATACCAAGGTGACCTAATGACTTATCTAAACTATTGGCTAACGTCTACCTGACTCATATGACAACCAACTAAAGTTTAGGCATACTCATTTGACAATCTCAACTATTGTTTGGGGTCTATCTAATCCATATGACAACCAGCTATTGATTGAGTACATCCCCCATGTACATTCTTGTCCTCATCGATCTTAGTACTAAGATCACAATGTATCCATAAATTACATTAAACTTAGTTGTATTCTTAATTCAATGCACAACATACATATCACCTAAGGCTAAGTTATTCCATTGTAAAACTCACATCCAACATATTTCAATCAAAGTCAAGTTACCCAACTATAACAACCATATACCATTCCATTATGAACATCAATTTTAACATATCATATATTTCAATCCATATAATACTTAACTTCTCATACATTTACAAAGAACAAATAACCTAAATCAATAACCCATTTCATCAATTATATAGAAAACCCAATTTCATTTAATACTCTAATCAAGATAAAAAACTTAATCACTCAAACTCAATTGACTTCACACACCATCAAATCAAAGTTTCCTAATTTAAAATTAAGGATCGACTCTTTGTTAAGATTTGAGCAAAATTAGGAAACAAAATAATAATGCAGATTAAAACAGTAATTAAGACAGATTGACTCTTTGTTAAGATTGCAACTCTCTTATCCCCGATTCACAAAAGATTTCTCTGTCAACTTAATCCTTGTTCCATCAGAGTTAATCAACTAAGTGAAGATTAACTCAAGACTTCCCTACACAAATTAAGCAGATGTTTACAACATTAACCCTCTCCATAGGATTAAGCAAACTGTGGCATTAAACACACACAACCCAGATTCATTAAGCATGAACAGATGTTGAATGCATTAATACAGAGATCCAATAAAGAAGAATCAAGTGGAACAGAGATGCACAGTACGAACAGAAGCTCAAATAGAAATTACAATCTGCTCAAGGACCCAACCCCAAGGGTTTTAGCCTTCCACTAAAACGAAAATATAGCAGATAAATAGACAAAGAACAACAGAAATATAAATGCAGAACAATAATGAAAAACAAAAAAAACGTAAATAGAAGCAAAAGTAAAATGTAGAAGAGGGTAAGAGTAAAACAAAAACAAAAATGCAGAGATAGCAAGGGAGAATAAAAACTAACTATCTATATTAACCTCAATGTAAAAACGTAAGTTTGGAGATAAACAAAGAAACAAAACATGAAAAAGAAGAAGAAACAGAGAAAACCTAAAACAGAAACTAAGTTGGACGTTAGAATGAGTAGTCGTTGCATGGGCAGCAAAACCTAGGTATATAAAAACCTTAAAAAAGCAAAATGGGCCTAATTACAAGGCTGACCCAAAATACAAAATAAAATAAATGAAAATAAAAATAAGGTGCTGATGCAGGATCTAATGCAGTACTGACGTGACACTCTATCTCTTGAAGTTCAAAAATAATATCCAAGCCCAAAATGCTTCACAATTAACCTGAAAATAATTAATGGACAGAAATTAGACCAAGTGAATTGAAATTAATTAAAATTCGAATTACTGGCCCAAATGAAGCTCAAACAGTAAAATTGTGCAATTAAAAAACAATTAAACCCAAATCAATAATTAAAATAAGTACAAAAATATAAGTAAATAAGGGAAAATAATGACTCATCACTTACCCACTAGAATTTGTGATCAAGATCAAAAGAAAAATGGAAGGGATTTCCTTAGATTTCATGGAGAAATTGAAAGGCATGCAAAAAAGAAGAAGGAATGATAGAGAGAAATGAGAATGAAAAAGATCAATGAAGAAGAAAGAAAAATAAGAAGAAATGAAGAATATATGTATATATGTAGTGTCAATGGTGTATTTAGTAATTTCAATTTGCTAATTACACCCCATTTTCAACCAAATTTTTGTAAAACCAACCTGAATACCTCCAAAAAAATATCTACTATAGTCACCACTTATATTCTAATATTTATAATTTATTTAATTCCTATCATATTCATAACAATAAAACATTGATGGAAATATCTCAATCAAATATTTCATAATTAATTTATTAATTATGTTTAAATTCAACTTAATGTTCTCTTTTATTTATTTCACACACTTATAACATATTGTTTAAATTATGCATTAATTTTAATTAATAAAAACATCTCTTAATTGACTACATCAAAATCTCCTTTTTTTTTTTTTTTAATTATACCAATTCTTATTCAAATTAATAAATAAAATATTATTATAAATTTAAAAGTTCTCATGTTTTAAAAAATGTCTCACGGTTTATTTTAGACTTAAAAAAATTATATTGGACTGAACCCATGTGTATTAATTGTCAATGGCTCTACTTACTTGTAATGCTATTTTTACATTTATTTAAAAACTATTTTATATTCTTAAACAATATTATATTATCGGTTTTTCTCATGTGCCTCCGAGGACACATTTTAATCATTATTAAAACTTGATTTCTATTGTAAATTTGAATGTATTTATTACATGAGAGAATCATTATAAATGTATTTATATTCATGACTTTTACCACTATCACCATTATCACCGTCACTATAACCACCATGTGCCACCACCACAATCATTGTTGCTGCCATCACCACCACGTGATGGTGGTGGTCACCACAGTGGTGATGATGGTTGTGATGATAATGAAAGTGATGAAAATAAAAAAAGATAAAAGTGAAAAAATCAAGATTAGAAATTTAAGTAAATTAATGTTGAAAATCACATTTAATGCTTTTAAATATAGTCACTTTCTCATTATAAATACATTCAAATTTGCATTAGAATTCATGTTTTAATAATTGTTAAAATGTGCCTTTGACACATATTAGAATGTATTTATTTAATAAAAGAAAGAATATTAGAATATAATTAATATATGTTTATATATTAATTATTGGCACACATTTAATTTAATTTATAGAGTTTAACACTTGTAAAAAAGTTATACATTGATATTTAATAACAATCCTTTATTTATATGATTTTTAAAATATTAATTAATAAAATTAATAAATTTACCATAAATAAAATTATAAATATCAGCAAAACTTTTTAAACATAAATATAAGTGTCTTTCTCTTATTCATATATTAATTATGAACATAAACTATGACTAAACTAACCGGTCCTTTTAAACAAGCGTGAGAAGTTAATTAAACTAATCCAATAATTAAATACAAGTCAAAGTAATTATTTGTTACTTCACTGCTATACATATACCTTCTTCAGCCTTTATTACATTTCCACTCATTAACTATAGCATCAAAGTGAATTTAAGTAATTAAATTTTGCACACAAACACAAAACTGTTGCGATATTTATTATAAGATCTAGCTTACATTTTGGCACCCTTGTGATGACTGTTCATAAACATATTATACCAAAATTCCATTTCTTCACCAATCTCACAATGCGAATTATTGCCAATTATTTCTCCTGAAATATCTGAAGAGACGGCGCCATAGAATCCTAGACCTACAAAAGATGGATTTCTCCTCAAGAGTACATTATCATTGGCAATCAACACTTTCCCTGTGACACTAGTGGCACCCGAAGTTTCCACAGTTACTTGTGGCATATTTATTAAATTCTCTGCACTAGAAGCTGCTTGCAATGGATTAGAGGAGGTGTGCATAATACTAGTACTCTGCACTTTACTTCTCTCCACTCTCTTCTTTAAATGGGTGTGCCAAAAATTCTTTATTTCGTTGTCAGTTCGTCCTGGCAATCTTGATGCAATAGTTGCCCATCTGAGCATCACTAAGAAATTAATTTCAGCAAAATTCTTATGTCCCGTCTCAATTAGATTAAGTTAAAATTAAATTCTACAATAAAAAGGGTAGAAGTAAAAGAGAAATAAATATGATGAAAAAAGAGTTCTATGGTAAATTGGCTGAGGAGTAACGTTTCTCTTGTAGACTTATAGTTTATTTTCCCCACCTATTTCCAAGAATTCCATGGAGTTTGAGGATGATCTCTTCTTCTTCCTTGCTGAATTTCCCCCTTTTAATATCTGGTCTTAAGTAATTTATCCATCGAAGTCTACAACTCTTACCGCACCTTAACAAACCTAAACATCATAATTTAATTAAATAAGCGATCTATTAAAAAGTAAGAAGAAAAAGCATGTGATTTAATTTGTTTTGGCTAGCTGATTCACATGATAAACCCAAATGGGAAAATAAGTTTAAGTTGCACACACCAGCTTGTTTTGGAAGGGCACGCCAGTTTCCATGGCCATATTGTTGAATATGAGAAATCAATATGTGATCTTCTTCTGGTGTCCAAGGCCCCTTCTTCAAGCCCATCTTCTCACAACAAGGAGTTCTGGCCATCGTGACTACTTTGCACAGCTCAATTTCTATTTCTGAGCACAAACTTGTAAGCTCCTTCAGGGTGTAGCCGTTGGGTTGTAATATCCTCTATGCTGGTGAAAATGTAGATGCGGTCCAAATAAGCTGTGTGGTTTTCAAAAAGTACTTGATACTATTCCTTTAATTGGTTTTCCTATTCTTGTTTTTCTCTCTTAAAAGCACGCACATTTGAAATTTAATTAAGATTGGGTGATCTGATCACAAATTCACAAGAGAGATGGGCCACCCAAAGAAATTAACTTGTACACATAATTTAATATGGAACAAATAACGACTTTATATATCCAACAAAACTCTAATACACTCACTTTCTTGGTTGCTTCCCTTCAATTCTAGGGCTTTAGTATAGCCTAAAGAAATCATTCTTTGGTCCATTAGTCAAAAGTAGTACGCGACACAGGCAAAATGGAGTACTCGTGCATGTCTCACTACTGTTTTGCCGTCTCTGCTTACATTATTCCCGTGAAGTACTAGTGTTCAGTGTCTTTTATACTGTTTATGCCATCTATACTGTTTAGATACTATATTTCCTTTGCATCAGGACTCATAATCTACATATATGACTTTTGCTTCCATCTTTATTATGTATATACGATTGAGAAATAACATGTACACATTTTGCCAATTTCTGGTGTCCGCTTATTATAGACTACAGAGAAGTAAAACAGTTAGGAGTGACCTGCATTTGTTTGAGTCTATCGCTCGTAAATAATTTATATTAATATTTAATTACAAGTTAGAATTATGAATAAAAGTCAATTATAATATATAAGTGATTATTTTTTTATGGCAATGAATTAATTATATATTTAACTAAAAAAAGACACAAAGATGAGATGTAAGTGAATTTAAGACTTAACATAATCATAACATATAGATTCAGTTGAGATGGATTGTCTTTTTGTTTTTTTTTTTTTATTAAACTAAATCAAACTGAACCCATCCTTCAACAAATTGGATTAAGTTAGGTTAATTTGATAATAATTTTAAAAAATAATTTTTAAAAAAATTAAATGATTAGAATATTTGTTAACTATTTTAGGATATGTTTCAAAAAATACTATGTAATTATTGTAACAAAAAATAAATAATAATTTTATAGTTACAAATTGCATATCAAAATTAAAACAAATTAAAATTAATACATGACTAAATTGTCAAACAATAAAAACTAAAGAAATATTTGTTCCAAATAAAAGTAAGCACAATTTGCTCTAGTTAACCAAGTTATAAAAATAAACATAAAATACACAATTTGTCCAAATTAATTAAACACATAATATTAAAAAAACACAATAACAAAACACATAATTTAAAAAATACCAATAATAAATAATAATTTGATATTATGATCAGGTTGTGTTGAATCAGATCTTAGGGTTTAACTTACTGAATCCGTTGTGGATTAAGTGCATGTTTGGAAAAAATTAAAAAACATGATTTTATAATTTATTGTGATTTTATTAGTTTTTAGGCCTTTTTGAAAGATCGAAAGAGCTTAAAAAAGTTTGGCTATTTATGTGGTTTGCAGATATATGACAATTATGAAAAACTAGAAATGCGATTGTGTTTTAAGGTTGATTAGTTGATGTCTAAGCAACTAGCTCAACTCAGTTATATCAATTTCCTGCAATTAAAGAGACGTTTGTTTTATGAATTAAAATATCATTCTTGGGGATGTAGACATGAGAATGTAACTTTTATTTATTGATATTTTTTTATTTAATAATGTTCTCATGTTTATTAAAAGTTTGAAAATTTTATTTATTGATATATTTTTATTCTATAAATGTTTTAAATTTTTATTTTTATATTTTTTATTTTTATGGTAAAGAGGTGTGAAAGATATATTCTCAAAAATATTAAAAGTTACTTATAATATACATGTAACTTCTATTTTTTTTTTTACTTAAATTATTTTAAAATTTAAAACATTCTAAAAAATTATAAAAAATAACTCAACACAATTCAGTATAATATTTTATTTCTATTATTCCTAAAAATATATTCTGAAAAGATAATATGTTAACTTGAAGCAACACCCATACCATCAACTGAGACAAATTTGAATTATGGGGATTGGGGAAAGAAATTGTGAAGGGAAAAAAAGGGTGCAAACTCCAAACAAAATCATTTGTCGGAAAGGCGCAGTATAGGAAAGAAGTCCGTGCATGATGTCATGTAATATATTTTTCCAAAACATGTGGTTGAATAGCTTCAATGACCATGTTTTAGAAACATTTAACAGTGTCGGCATGTCAAACTAATGACAAATGTGACGAGAAAGTTTCACATAATTATTAGTCCTATTTATTTATCATTTTTATTAGACTTAATTACCTAAGCTACTTTTTAGTTCACTTGTTTAAGGATAAATATAAATATAAATATAAAAAATTATTTTTTATTTTAATAATTTATTTTGTGAAAATATCAATCTAATAATTTAAAGAATAATATTAAAAAAACCTAATATAAATGAAGAATACATCTTTTATATTTATTTTTTGAATAAGTAAATCTTTTATATATATATATATATATATTTAAATAACTTACAACATTTATTTATTTAAATTAAATTAATAATTCTTAATTAGAGATATCTTTATATAAAAATTATAAAAAGACACTCTATGCTGATTCTTAAAAAAAACGAATAAAATTATAATTTAATTCTTACGAAAAGAATAGAAAGGAGACATAGTTGTCTTCTTTAAACATGTTAATAGAACTTTAATTTAATTTTTATTTAAAAAGGGAATTAATTAAGTTGGGAAAGTTCAATTGGTTGAACGGAGTTACAATTTTTTTATCAAATTCAATTCCTTCCTCAACCAAAAAAAAATATTTTAAAAAAACTTAGCTAGGGTAATAATTTTTACGTTTTAAAAAGAATTTTAATTCCCAATAAAAAATTACTAATATTTAATACTTATTACTTAGTTCCATTTTATCTAATTTATTTTATTGATAAACTATTCTTTTTTAATAAAATATATTTATAAAATAAAAATTTATATTATAAAATAAATTTCTTAAAATTTAAACTAAAATACTATTAAACGCAACTCTTCCTTAAAAAGAATTACGAAGTCATAGGTTGGAGCAAAGGAACCCAAAAAATAAGAGCAACACAAGATTTCCTTGAAAGGTCTCTTTCCGTATATATTCTTGCCGTTGGCCCAATTGCTACTCAAGTCTCTAACAATCATAACAAAGGTTGACTCTGCTGTGCAAAAGGATCCCCTGCTTTACTTTGGTGATTATGCTTTCAAAAGGTCTAATTATTTCATGAACTAAAGTTCAAAATACGAACATCCCCATTCCCAACTTCCACCTACACTGAATTTGACCACAATTGAAAAACACAACATCAATCACATTAACCAGGTGATAAAATGAAAAGAACGATTCGATGAGGAGAAACTTCATAGAAGTTACCAAATATGGTCAAAGTCTCATGAGTGTAATTTTCATGTTATAATTATAAAATCTGCAAGCATAAGACTTTCGGCTGAGCCCTGAATATCTCATGTAGAGAAACTTTTAGAAACTCAAAATTACATAATTCGTAAAAAAATTAACATGTTCAAATTTCGTAATTCAAATAGCATGCACGTTTTCTAATTCAACAATCAAGTAATCCAAAAATATTTTTTATTTTTTTAGAGATAAATTTTATCATAATCGTTAGAGATAAGTCATAAACAAAATTTATGGATACTTTAGTGACCCAAAAAAAGTTATAAAACATTAGTGATTTTTTTTAATAAACAATCTAATCAAATTATATATTTTTTAATAAACCGGATTGAGTTAACTAGTTTTTTCATAGTAATTCATTTTGACTTAAAGATTAAGATTTGTGTTCATTGATATTATTCCTTCAAATTTCAAATTTGTTAGTTGATATTGTGTAAGTTTGCTTAAGCTTAAAAAAAGTGAGTTTAAAATAAATAATTTATTTATAAGTAATTTTATAAAAGTAAAAACTTTTAATGTTTAAGTGCATTATAAGAAGTGTTTTTTTAAAATTATAACGGTTGCTATTATAAATAATTGATTACATTACTAGCTATATATTTATAATCAGTTACATAATTAGATATGTCTAACTAAAATGAATTATATAATCAATTAGATATATAATCATTATTTAAGCATTTGTTTCTATGTAAAGATTAAATATTTTGAATAAAAACTTGTTTTTAATAGTGATTTTTAGCGCATTTTTTTAAGTATGTAGTCCATAAAGATGTGTACTTGTCACAAAAGTGTGAGATGTTTGTGGAGAGATTTTTTGTCATAAAGCATTCATAGGGCCATTGATATTGCAACAAAAGTGTGGGTGAAAGCAGAAAGGTTTTTATTTCTTAGCTTTTCTAGTAGAAATGTGATAACGTTCACATATGTAGATTTTACTTAGGGAAATTTTTTACTCAACACATTATCCACAAGGATGTGACTTTTTCTATATAAGTGTGGATTGCACAAGTAAATTTTACTTAGCACATTATCATGTGTCTTTTGACACAGAAGTACGAGTAGTTTGTAAGTAAGTTTTTTATTGTTTAGTGTGTTTTTTACAAGTCATAGCCATTGTCACAAGGATGAAAATCTTTGTCCCAAATTTGTGTCTTGTTTTCTATCAACGCAATAAAAAAATTCGTTAAATGACATAACATTTCTTTATTAGTCAGGATAGAAGATGAGATACGATTTGTAGAGGATTTTCATCCTATCACAAGTGTGGGCAATTTCAAAGAAGTTATTTTTCTATTCAGTGTACTTCCATAAGAATGTGGTCATTGGCACAAGGGTTGTACTATATCAATAAATATTTTTACTTAGGGTTAGTTTGTTGTGCTTAAGAAAAGTACTTTTTAAAATTATTTTAAAAAATTGATTTTATTTTAGAGATTCTTGTATAATTATAAGTAAATTTTTATTTGGTTACAATCATAAAAAATAAATGTTTTAAACTTTTGAGAAACAATTGTTTTCTCTCTTCCATCTAACTACTTTTTTTTAAACTTTGAGTTGTTTAAAATAAGATGTTTTTAATTTTTTTTAGCTTTTTCTATTTTTATTATTTAACCAAACATCTAAAAAATACAGTAACTATTTATTATAATTAAATAAGTGATTTTTTATTAAAAATTTAAATAAACTCAACCATTATCTTGTTAATTATCTAGATTTGTCCATTTTGCAATTGTTAAGCTTGGAAATATCATATTATTTAACATGATTGACTTACGTTCCACGGAAATATTTTAGCTTTTGATAACTCTTCTATTAAAAAAAAAAAAACTCTTCTAAAGGTTACATTTTAAAAGAGAAAATATTGTATAATACTTAAACCATATTTGGATATTTTTTTGCAAAAGTACTTTGGAGAAAATAATACAAAATAAAAAATTTAAAAAAATATTTTCATAAGTTTTTTAAATATAGTAAAAATTTTTACAAATAAGATGTTAAAAAGTCTCATTTTAAAAAAAAAAATTGAAATAGTTTATACATATTAGTTAAAATTAACTTGAAAAATCACATATCTTTAAAAAAATTGTAATTTTTTTATTTTTTCTTTATATTTTTTTAAAAATACTTATAGGAATTCTACTCAAATATATACAATATTCACCTTTTTCATGTTATAGATTTTTTCATATTCTTTTCTTATTACCAGAGACGTATGTATACTACTCTTCTAGAGTTATTAAACCTTTTTTTATAATATTATAGTTTTGAAAATTTATTAATTTAATTTGTTAATGATATTTTTTAAGGAACTCAATTAGTTATTTAATTTGATTTTTTCTCACAACAATTAAAAATAAAATATTCTATTTCAATTATATTTTTTATGTACAATAGTTGAATATGATATAGTTCAATCACATTTTAGTTTATTTGCATTTTCTTTAGGTATTTCGCTGTGGCTTCATGAAAAAAAAGTATTAGTAATAAAAAAATGTAGGGCCGGAAGGATGAGGGAGCAAGATGGGAGGTGAAAGTTGGCCTGAAGGATAGAATTGTTTGACTGAGAGTTAGAGTTGCTCAATAAGTTGGAGAATAGATTGGAGTCTGTGGTGTTGAAAGAGGGGGAGACAGATAAGTGGATTTGGCAAGTTAAAGGGTTAGGAGTCTACTTTGTTCCATCAACATACAAGTTACTTACAAATGACAGGTGTCTTCAAAAGGACAACTTCCTCAAGCTACTATGGAAGAAAGGTATACCCTCAAATGTGTATATGATGACATAGCAATTAGAAGTATATAGGCTACCAACAAAGGCGGATTTAGTGAAGCGCAGGATAATTTAGCATGAGGCAACATTGTGTGGGCCTTACAGAAATGACATGGAAACAGGAGCTCATTTATTTATTAGTTGTGAGGTATCTGCAAGGGTGTGGCTAGAACTTTGCTACTAGTGGGGGGTATATCTATAGCACCATCTAATTCGGTGAGAAGCCACAAATTTTAATTTCAAGGTTTGTTTAACGGTACTCCTTAAAGGCAGCAAGTGTGGTCATCTGTTTGGTTTGTAGTCATGTGTCATATTTGGAAGCCAAAAATAATGTTGTGTTTAATGATCATGATGTTGATGCTATTGATATTGTTCACCACAAGCAATGTAGTTTGTGGGAGTGGTGCCACGTTGCTGAATTCATAACTCAATCGTATGTCAAATGGGTTTTGAACCCACGATACTGTGTATGGAGGGTTGAGTTCTATACAAACTATAAAATGTGCATGCCTATTTTGGCTCAAGCAAAATACGTATCATATATGCATTTCCTTTAATTAGTATATATAAAGACAAAGAAAAATGAGCATGAGCATTTTGGTTCCAAGAAAAATGAGCATGCCTATTTTAGTTCCAAGAAAAATGTGCATGCTTATTTCCTTCAATTATCATATATACACCCTATTCTCTAAATGTGCACGCTCAATTTATTAATTTTGCATTTAGTTAGTATATATACATATTTGGGAAGATTTCTGCAACAATAATGATTAAATTTAATTTTTTTCATGCTCAATGATGATATTATTTTTTTCATTTCAATGTTATCATTAATGTTAACATTAAATTATCTTTATTTTAAATACTTTTATTTTAATTAATTAATTAATTTTACCTTTTAAAATAAATTTAATATTTTTTTAAAAATAAATTATAAATAAAATTTAAATAGTGTGGTCCATTGTAAGACTCATACAAGGTATCTTAAGATCTTAAATACGAGATATTTCATTAGAAGAAAAAATAAATAAGGTCTTAGAACACATGTGGTATTATATGCCCCAGAAAAAAGGTATTCTAAGATCTCAAATAAGATCTCGGGATAAAAATGCCCTAATCTTACTATGTTAGTGCTCAAGAGCTTGAAATATCAAGTAATATTGTGCCAAAGAATTTTGGTCGATATTAATATTTTTCGAGATTCACATGAAACTATCATAAAAACGTTACATGATAATTATTTTAAAAAAAAGTGGTCCAACATTACCATCACATATGCCACCTAGCCACTTCATCCATAACCCTTAACTCGTCTAATATCACCACCACCGCCCCAACTTCTCATCCAACCAACACTCAAACCATCATCGCCCTCAACATCCCACCTCTGAACCACCCAAAGCATATCCATCCCCAAAGGAAATTGTTTTTTAATCATATTTCATTCAAACTATGAATAATATATTAGAGTATCTACATAATTCAAGGCTACAATATAAGGAAGAAAATCAAGTTAAGTTGACTAAGATTATTACTAATTACCTAGTATTGGCTAATTAGGACAAATTATAACAAATATTAAAAATATTTACATATTCTATCACACCCTGTAATCAAAGTGGTAGGTTTTCCTGCACTAAGATTGGCTCAAACATCATCAAATAGTATATATTATCTGGATGAACCAAATTCTTGAATTTCAAAAGTTGATGCCTATAAACAATCTCATTTAGCTAATGATGCATAAATGCATTTGGACATCCAATTGATGAATGGCCATGATTTAGATAAAGCATTTCTAAGAAAAAATTAAACTATTGCTAGTTTCACCATAGGACTGAAAATTTCATCAAAATCTACTCTAGTCATCTAAGACCTATCATCTCCAACAAAACAAACCTTATGCTACTCAAAAGAACCATCAAATTTCTTTTTAAGCTGAAAAATTCACATAGGACGAATAATATTAACATAAGAAAACCATGATACTAAATCCCATGTCTTAGTTTTAATAAGACCATTGTATTCATCCTACATAGTGGATTTCCAATTTGGATCAGACAAAGCCAATTTTGGGTTTTTAGGAAAAAGAGATAAAGTAAGACGGGTAATTGAAGCAATCAAAATTAATGGTTGATTTTATTTAAAAATGACATGCATGATTCTAGTTGTAATGGTTTGTATGAGTCATTGGGCCTCTTGTTTGGCTGGGTGGTTGGAGGTCTATTTGGTGGTGAGGAGAAATGGGCTACAATTCTGGTGAGTTGGGCTTAGGTGGAGACATAGGCAAGCAGACTGATGTAGAATTTGCAATGGGGGGTTGTGGCTGGTAGCTAGCCCCTATTTGGAAAGGTAGGATGGATGACAAGGGTACAAATTGAATTGGGAATTAGAGGTGTAATATGTGCATGTTGGGTTGCTTGGGTGTAAACTATAAAAGGAGAATTTAGTTGTGTTGGTGGTTGCATTGATTTATTTTTCCATTGATGCAAGAAAAATGGATTTAATCCATTACTCAAAAAATCCTATGTAATAACATGTATATCCTCTATTATTAGAGGGGTAACCCAAAGACACATACGGGTAGAATAAGGTTGTAATTTAGGTATTGTAGTGGAAAGGAAGAGAGAGCAACATAAACAACCAAAAACCTATAAATGTGTATAAGTGGTGTCTCGATAATATAGAATTTGAGTTGGAGAGTTGTGTTTAAGGGATATGTTAGGGATAATGTTCAAAGGATATGTCGTTATTGCTAGTGCATGATGCCAAAATGATGGATGCATGAGCTATGAAGGTGCAAATTAAGTTGTTGATGGTTTGTATTTTTCGTTCGGCTATTCCATTTTGGGGAGAAGTATGGGGGTGTGAAAAATGAAAAATAAGACCATTTTATCACAATAAATTTTGAATTGTTCATTGTTAAATTCTCTCCTATTGTGACATTGGAAATATTTAATATTCTTATCAAACTATGTCTAGATAAAAGCACTAAAAAAATGAAAATATCAAGTATACTTGGGATCTTTTGCTAATGGAAAAAGTCCACAAAAAATTAGAATAATCATCCAAAAGAAGACTATGATATTTATGCCTTCTTGTGCTTAAAGTTGGTGAGGTCCATAAATCACTATGCACAATGTCAAGTGGCATCAAAGTATTAGAAGATGAAGCATAAAAGGGCAATTTGACATGTTTCCCAAACACAAGAGTCACAAACAATGGAGAATAATAAATGTGCAAATCGAATAAATTTATTTTTGCTAAGTGAATGTAAAACAAATGCTCCTAGGTGTCCCAATTTGTTGTGCCATAAAACAAGAGTAATAGTTGAAAAGTGGCTTAATGATTGATGGTTGAGATGATAGGCTATAAATCCCTAATTCTATCACATTTCATTACTAGTATCCCCATATAAAGGTCCTTCATAGGAAAATTAAAAGAATCAAATTCAATGAAAACATTATTGCAATTGTGAAACAATGCACAAAGATAAAATTTTTTATAAATTTCAAGGCATGTAGAACATTTTTTAAAATTTAATGGTGGATATGGTGAGGAAAGGGATGATTGGCCATATCCTCAAATTAGAATTCCTTGTCCACTACCAACATTATTATTATTATTATTATTATTATTATTATTATTATTATTATTATTATTATTTAAATTGCTTGTATTAAAATAAGATGAAAGATTAGCTTTAGAGGTCATCATATAGGATGTTGCCCCAATATCCATATTGTAACACCTAAAATTTTCCAATTAGGATCATTAGATAAATATTAAGAATTATTTCTATGTATATTCTCTTATTAGGCCCGGAAATGATGTAGAAATTAACCTTACATGTAACCAATTATTGATCTAGATTAATGACAAGTTAATAAAGCATTTTCATAAAAAAACTTGAAGTTTTTCATCTTGAGAATTTCGCTATATGGTTGTGGTATAATTCGATCTTCCACATCATGAAGGATGCCTTGTAGGATTATTGATTATTCACTCTTAACTAGTATTTATATATAGTTTATCTATTGTGTGAATTGTGATGCTTGTATAAAATTATACTTGAATCATGATTGTTAATATTGTGACTTTTGCATGAAGGCTATATATATGTATTTTGTGTACTCCTTGAAGAAGTAGAATAATAAGGTGAAGAGAACTTAATAAGAGTATAGGTTCCCTAGTAGTGACATTGTAAAATGTGTGTGGTGTTTAGGAAGTTGGTGATGGAAAGTTTATTATTGGATGGTTATAAATAAATGAATATTCCGGTTGTTGGTGTCTTAGACTTGGGATGTTTCATCAGGTGGATGAACATCTGGAGTGATCCTTGAGATTACTTGGTGGGAATATTCGTTTATTTAGAACATTGATAGTACTTGACATCTCATGATTGGTGAAGTATATCTTCTTCTTTTTCTTGACCTTATAGGGGGTCAAATTGATGTGTAGGGTTGGAGCCCTAGATTTGATGTGCAGGTTTAGTGCCCTGGAATTGATGTGTAAGGTTGGTGCCCTAAAATTATTGTGAGGGTTGATGCCATGAAATTAATGTGTAAGGTTGGAGCCCTAAAATTTGAAGTAAGATATACAGCTGTCAATCACTTCCCAAACCAAATCCTTGATTATTGGGGGTAAAATCATCATGAATGATCATGGATCCATATTTAAGTGTCAAGTGAGATTGCGTCTAGCGAAAAGATAAGTGAGATTAAGTTGGGATGGTGAGGAACTAAGTCTTAGGATAAATCTAGGCCCTCATTGTATAGTTTATTAAGATTAATATTTATGGTTTATAATCATCTCACGTCTTTGTGTATTTTCTTTGCATGTACCTTTCATATGCAATCAGCATGTAAAAGGACCAAATCAGTCCAATGAGATAGAGAGTGCTGAAGATTTCATATATGCCTGAGTTCATGTTTAATGTTGTTATGTGTGATGATATTTTGATGTTTTATTAGTTTCTTTTTGTCAAAGGTACAAAGGACCAAATCCTTTGTTTTATTAATACTTATAAATACGGGGTAGTGGTAAAAAATGTATTAAAGTATTTTGTATGAACAAGTATTTTGTAATATATTTATCTTATATTTATAAGATTATGGTTCTTTATGTAAATCATGTTTTGAAAAAAAATTCTTATGCTGATTACCTTTGACAAATATTTCATAAAATACATAATTGAATGAGGTAGGAATAATGGGTGTTACACATACACTAATTTCCATAAGGAACATCGAGTGACATGTTATGCATAACTGTCTCAATATCCATAGGTACGTAAGAAGGTGTGTTGGCAGCATAGGCTTGTGGACGTTGAGCCAAAATTCCTCACTATTTTGCTGGGCTATTTAGACAAACCTATTGAGAATATGAATATAGGCAAGGGGATAACCTAAGGTTGTGGCATCCACCCCCAACCAGGATACACACGTTGCTACTGCTACTAAAGGGGTGTTGTGAACTATTGAGGTTATTACTAGCTACCGCCACGATTACCACTATGGTCGCCTTTACCACCATTGCAACCCCTACCGCCACCATTATTGCAGTTTTTGTTGTTCTGATTTCCACCCTTTTTTCCACCTTTATTTTTTAAGGAATTTTCAGCATAAGAGGAGGTCTCATCAAAATCCTTAGATGCTGTCTTGTCGCAATCATTATCGTATTTGAATTTGTGGCTTCCATCTGAATCAAACTCGCTTCTTCCAGTATAAGCATGGAATGAGCTTGATAGAAAGTAGGAAGATAGGTGGTTTGTCAGATTAATGTACCTACCCCTTTATATGCATCAGTGGGTCTGAAAATCATTGGAAGAATGAGTTGTTGATTTGAAATAGGTGCACCAACATTTTTTAATTGATTCGAAAGCATTTTGAGTCATTGACAGTATGTTGATGCATTTGGAAAATCTTCCATTTTAGTCGTGCAGAATTCTTGCTTGAGCTTGATTGCATATGAGTTTTGCTTATCTTGAAAAATGTCTCATAACTTATCCCACACCTCCATTGTAGTGAGTCAGGCTTAAGTTTCAAAAGATAATTCGAAATAATGGAATAAATCCACTAGAAAATTGTGGCATTAAGAATCGATCACAATTCTTTTTCCTCATTGGTTTCTAATGCTTTATGCTACTTGACTTTTTTCTATGGAATTATATGATGAATGGCCTTGTGAGATCGAGCATAAATTTTGAAAAGTTCAACTCATGTTCCATATTGAACGTTTTGCATTTCAAGAAAGACAGAGAAATGGTTCTTGATATTGGACATGGCAAAAGTTGGATGGAAGGAGTTCATTGAGCCAGATATGGCTCACAAGCAAAAAGACGATGGAGAAGAAAGAAGATGGTCAGGAGAAGAAGATAGGAAAGTCCCTTGATCTTTTGATACCATGAAGGAAATTTTTATGTGATCGTATTCCATTCAAACGGTCAATAATACACTAGAGTATTGACATAATTCAAGGCTACAATATAGATAAGACAAATAGGCTAATTTGACTAAGGATATTACTAATTACCTGATATTGGCTAACCATCGCAAATTAAAAGGATATTAAAAATATTTACAAGAATATTTACATCTTCTATCAATCCCTAACCTTTGAACTCAGGGATTGACGTCTCCACAAGTTTCTTCTGCTGCTTTTGAGAAGAGTTTTAATCCTCAATTTCTTCATCATAATGCTTCGGTGTAGGAGTGTAATTAAGTTTGGTGAGTAAGTTTAGTGTAAATGGTTGACAATTTCTTCTAGGATGACAAAATTATTTGCATCCATAAGTATACCTATGTGGATAAAATTTACAGCAGATAGTTAACGAGTATTAAAACAAATACTTGAAAATATTTTTTATGGTACACTTGCACCCATTAATAAATGGGTGTAGATATAAAGGTACATATCTTGTGAATACCCATTTAATACTTATGAAGGGTAAAATAATAAAATATTATAATACACTTATTGAATTCATTATCCAATACACGTGACATATCTAGACTAACACTCATTACCTTAAATCTCACTTCACTTAATTACTTTTCACTTTTCTCTCTTATAGATTTACCCTAATTCCCATATTCTCTAATTTTTCTTCATTGTTTCATAATTGTTGCTTAAGAAGGGAGTGAAGATAGAAGATTGAAGAACAATTCATTCGTCACTACTCACCACCCACACCACTTGATGCTGAGGAAAAAGAAAACCACAACATCACCATCACTAATGTGACCACACCCTATGCAACATTGCTTGATAATAAGGAAGAAAAACATCAGTGCATTACAACACTGTCATCCAAACTGTTGAGGCCCAACCACAACCATCTAGGCAGTCTTCTTTACTATTTTTTTTATGGAAAAATTTGTAGATACTAATGAATACCCGCACATAGAAAAATATTTGCAAATATTTGTTTCGTGGATACCCATGTGAGTATGGTGCATGTGCGAGTGTGGATTTCTTTTGTTGGTGTCGTTGATGATCTAACAAGTACATCAATCGTTTGTAATAACCGATAAATATATCAAGTTGTATCCTCAGAGAACTAAACAATACTATTAATTTACTATATGCTAAAATGAAAGATTTTTAAAATAAAGTATGGAGAATAATGTAAAATAATGAATAAGGGCAAAAATTTAAATACAATTAAATAATTAAAAAGTTCATTGATAAGTTAAAACATCAAGAATTTGATTAACTTTGCAACACTTTTAAAAGAATAACTTTCAACTAAAATTTATCATATATTTCTAAATTCATTTAAAATAATCTCTTAATCCTAATTCCTTATAATCCAGATCTTAACTAGTAAAGTATTTAGGAGTTATAAGGTTGGTTAGATGGTAAAATGGAGAGATGAGAAAGGGAGAGGTCGTGGTTCAAATCCTCTATTAACCAAAACTAACATATTGACAACTAACATTTGACCTAAAAAAATATTGAAGTATTTCCTAATTCCTTAGAAAAATAATTCAATAGTTGATCGAGTGTTATCAAGTAAAATTCAGACATATGGATCATGTTCTATTCCTAGAATCAATCTTTATATAATGTTCTTTATTTTCAAAGTTCAAGGTTGATGAATCCAAAAATAAACATTATTCATACGAGTATAATATATGAATAGAAACTTCAATAAAAGAGAAATTGAATACAGACTGTTGATCAATTTATCAGATTCTCGACTAGAGAATCTAGTCATTTATTGTTACTAGCAAAAACACAGGCGCTACCGCACCTGTGTATTCGCATTTCTATTTTAATATGTTATAACAATTGTAGGATTTTAATTTAATATCTTTGTAAATTTTTATATTTTGAAATATAAATTGTTATGTGACATGTTTTGAAATATATTTTGTTAATTTTATATTTTTGTTTATGATAACATGATAAAAACATGTCAGATCATTAATGGATATGTTAAATATGTAATGAATATGAAAAAATGGAAAGAGGAGAGTTTGAATAGAACTCAAAATATTGTCACACCTGTGTATTTGCATGTTTATTAAAAATATTTATCATGAAATGTACGCATATATTAATAGGGAGAAGTTATATTTGTAAAAGTCGGAACAGTCATAAAATGTTTAGAAGGTAAAATAGTCATAAAATGTGGACATCAAAAGGTCATATTCTCATTATATAATATATAGTATATAATATAATATCATATATTATACATTATAGATATCATTGGACAATTATGTATGTTGGATATCAATATTTTAAAGTAATTTTTTACTTAAAGTTATAAGGTTGGTCTAGTGGTAAAGTATATGTTTGAGAAATAAGAGGTTATTGGTTCAAGTCCCTCTTTTGACAAATTAATTTATTTTTTTATTTTAAAATAGGTGTAATGATATAATTGTTGTTTTGAAAAGTAAACATAAAAAAAGAATACTTCTTTTATTAATAGTAATGATTGATTATAACTATGAGAGATTACAAAGGTAAAAGAAAATGGAAGTATCTACCGTTGTTCCCCCTCTTCATACTCATGATATATATACATTATTCTCAAATGACCATTTTGTCCTTGAACTTGTGGATGTATCCTTGCTAAGGGACCAAAAGCTGACTAAGCAAGATTGTCTAGTCTTGAGACACTCACTAGGCTGTGAGAATCTCGTTTACCGAAATTTCTTCTTTATCAACCCTTTTGTTAGATAGAAAATTTACACAAACACATTTATGTTTAAGTAATATTCTAATTCTTCTTATTTTTACAAAACCCCTTCGTAGTAATGGAAATAACTTTCTAGAATGGCATGGACCAATTATTGTTTCGGAAATAATTTCGGAATTGTATATGATATTTTGAAAAGTAATTTTTTATAGTAAAAAAGAAAAACACCAAAACCAAATTTGAACGCTTGAATAAGACAAACGGTTATCATTGACAGTGAGACGCATTAATCAAACGTTGAATTTGAGAGGATGGCAGTGAATAATCATAATTTTCGATGGACAATAGCAAGAATCACTTTAATTGAGCAATATTACAATTTTATTTGCTTATGATATCTTTTTTTCTTATTGCATAAAAGGACGAAACTCATTTGACTATATAATGATGGATCTAATTAAGAGCTTCGAAACACTGTTTCACATAAAAGAAAATATACAATATCTCAATACCACATAAGTTTCATGAACAATACTGTTTCACATAAAAGAAAATATACAATATCTCAATACCACATAAGTTTCATGAACAATACTGTTTCACATAAAAGAAAATATACAATATCTCAATACCACATAAGTTTCATGAACAACCTAGCATTATATAATGAATATGGAGAAGATGGAGTTCAAAATTAAGGTCTAAAAAATAATAATGATAAGATGAGCTAAAAATAAGATTTAACGAATAACAACCACAAGATTACAAAAATTGGATTTAAAAAGACATTTTGCTAATAAAAAGGAAAAAGGGAATGAAAGTAGATAGAATAGGGGTGTAAATAGCAAAAGCCTCATGTTTTCATTTTCTCTATTTGGGCTGTTAATTTCTTCTTTACAATTGATCACTCAAATAACAATAAAATCATGTAACATAATTACAAAAGTGAATTACGACAGTTTTTTTAGCACCCTTTTATTTACTTGTCACACACATATAGTGTTTAAAATAATATAAAAACTCTAAGATACCTTCATCTTATGATTTTTAGAATGTATATTATGAATTAACTTATGTGTAATATATATTTTAAGGTTTTCCAAATCATTTGATCTAAATGCTTTAAAATGTGTATTTTGGATCAATTGATTTGTAATGCATTATGTTAATTCTGGATCAATTAATTTGTAATGCATTATGTTAATTCTGGATCAGGTGATCCAAAATTTTAACAATACTTGCCCATTTTTATTCCAGATAGGTGCATCCAGAATTGTACACAATTAGCATTCTAGATTGACTAGTAAAGAAGTATAATATCATATTCATATTCAAGATAAATTGACCTGAAATATTAATTATTTTGTGTTCTGGATTAATTGATCCGAAATTTTAAGGCATTCTGGAAAACTGATCCAGGACATCATAAAATGCATATTTCAGGTTAGTTGATCCATAATATACATGTAGCTTAAAACAAGGTGAGAGTATGTTAAAGTTTTCTATAATATGTTAAACACTATGGGTGCAATGGTACTCCCAACCAGTATTATGTATTAATAGCATGGGAATAAGGAGTGTTCTCTGATTGTATTTTATTAGGAAAGTCTATTTTTTAGTCTGTATTATTGTTTGTGGGAGATTTTTGTAAGTTGCGTTATTTTTGTCAACCTATCTGTAATCTCTAGGAATTCTTCCCAATCATATCTTGTGACTTGGAGAAATCTTACTATTGATGAATAAATTTACTTTTTACAGAAAAAAAAACATTATGGAGGTGCAAATAGCAAATAAGGTGCTAAAATAAAACTGCCTTGAATTATTGCCTCATCTCATTTTCTAATAAACACAAGGCTAAAATTTAAGTACGTTTTAAATACAGTTCCGATTCAGAACTTAAGATCCATATTTTTCAAATATATATCAGTCGAATCACTCAACTACTAAAAAAATAACGAAGTAATGCATCTATAAAGCATTGAACTGAGATTATATAATATTAGTATCAAGTTCAATTTCTTTCAAATCATGAGATGGGAAAGAAGTGTATCATGTAATTACCAAAAAAATGACACCACCAACAAAGGAAAAACATGATATAAAAAAAGTAACACATAACATGTACTAATAGATATTGTTTTCATTCTTTGATTTTCTCGAGTCTTGATTCTAATACTAATTTGAGCTTCGGAATCATGAATACTATACCTATATAAACATGAAGAAGCTAGGTAGCTAATAATACGATTTCCAAAAGGCCATATTGTTGATGTTAAGCTCATAATGATGATTAACATTGATTAATAAAATATATTACCTAATAGGTAATTACAGGTCAAATACCCATAAGCTCATACCTTATTTGATTGGCATAAACAGACATACGATTATTAATGAAACAATTTGAATTTATTTTATTCATTTATTGTTTTAAAGTGAGTCAAGTGTGAGAGAATATCTTTGGCAGGTATCCTATCATTCAGAGTTGCATCCAAGTATCATAAACAGGGATTGAAGATATCAATAATCCTTACAAGTGGAAAGAGTATCCGACTAGGCTTTGGCAGATACACTACCAAGTAT
The DNA here is from genome assembly GCA_037954015.1 of Psophocarpus tetragonolobus. Classification (NCBI taxonomy): domain Eukaryota; kingdom Viridiplantae; phylum Streptophyta; class Magnoliopsida; order Fabales; family Fabaceae; genus Psophocarpus; species Psophocarpus tetragonolobus. The sequence goes on along the minus strand of JAYMYS010000028.1, from coordinate 539,800 downwards.
CAACCTCTCACGCATAGATTGGTACTTAGCTTATAAGGCTTTAACTGACACTTGTTTTGTAAGCTTGTTTTCTATTTTACTTAATTAAAGAAGCTTAATTAAACAAAACTAGACAAATGCAAATTAAAGTGTTCTACTAATTCGACATGGCTTCTAATTTATAATTATAGGTTGGTCCCCATCGGTTTAACTATATTCCATGTATAACAAAAATGAAATGAAATAAATGTTATTATCAAACAAAACAAACCTAATGCGCCATGGCCATGATGTCTACCACGATTTTTCTGTGGTTGTCTCTGATTGCAAAATTTAAAATTTCTGGAATCAACCACGCCTTGCGATTTCCACGGGCAGCTCGCAGTGCTATTTGATTGTCGAATTAAACATTTTTCCCAGTTACTTTCTTGTTCCAATACTTATTTTCATTCTCATGTTTGACAAATCACTTCAACAACTTAAAGCCTATTTCTCTCTTCCAACGTATTCCAAGTCCAACCATCAAATTTCTAATGCAAACAACTCAAAGGAAAATTTTCTAAAGTTCAACAAAAGAAATAAAAACGCATCTGACAAGTTGTAAATGATAAAATTGAGGAAACTAAGATGAACTAATTATAATAAGCGTACAACATGAATGAATATGCAAAACATAGACTTCAGCTTCTAGCTAATCAATTAGTTACTGTCTTTTCTAGGAATTTTTTTCAGTATTTTACCCTTTTTTCTCCCAAAGAAAATAGTTTACTTATATAAGTAACAAGTTTTAAGAATTATAAAACAATTAAAGACTTACTTTAAATTCTTAATTAAAGTTAGTACGAAAACTAAAATTTAAATGTAGCATTGTATGGTAAAAAAGGGAGTTAAATGTATGCCCATTATAATTACAGTTTTGGAGATATTTTTATACCTGAAGATCAAGTTACTATTACAATGGCCAGTGTTAAATATCTATATGTAAGTTTCCATTTTGTTGATAGCAATAATGTAAATGGAAATTGACAGCGACAGTTACAATGGGAAGGGCGCGTAGAGAGGAAAAACATAGAAGGCGTCTGAAAATTACGAAGGAGAGTGACTGGTGAGATAAGTCGGTAAATGCTAGCTACAAGATGAAGATATGAATCCAATCCCATGGCAGTTCGAAAAAAGAAAAATCCGTGGCAAGCACTGTTGATTTATCCAGCACAGAAATGTAATTAAACAGGTGAAAAGTGATAATAAAAAAGTGCTAACACCAATGACAATTTTGGAGGATCATAAAAAAAAAAAGAACTATTCCTCATAGTCATAGCATTGTGTGATACTGATTGATAATGTAATGGGTGGGCAGTTGGGGCATATTTTTGGTGGACTAGCATAGATTTGATTAATTAATTGGTTGAAATATGAAAATCGAATTCCTAATAGGCTAATTGGAAGATGAAGATCCTCCCAAGGCAAGTGGCAAGTGCAATAAAGAGGTAATTAAGATATGAAATGGAAAAGCAATTGTGGGCACTCACACTAGAATTATAGAATAGAAAGATACCCGAGCACAGAGACAGTAATAATAATAAGTAGAGGGAGCAACGATGCTATGCTATCTCTGATCTCTGATCTCTGCTCTCTGCTCTCTGCTCTCTCAGTGTGAGACGGTGTTGGATGCCTTCATGTGCTTTTTGAGTTGTGTGTGTCAGCATTAACCATTAACCTCTCTGAGACTCACTGACTCTTAGATCCAATCTCTCTCTCTCTCTACCTCAATTCAACCCTAAACTAACCCCATCGCTCTCTCCCAATTCCCTTCCCTTTCATTTTCAGCTACTTTCTTCTCTTCACTTCTCCTCCTAATTTATGTACCCACACGCTCTTACCGAATCCAAATCCGCCAATTTTCCTCTTTATTTTAGTCATTTCAAAAACCAAAAACGCACTCTCCGTGGAGCTAAAACGGATCCCAATCTTGAATGAATAATCCATTTGATTTGAATTGATTTGATTTTTTTGCCTTTTCCTTGCTTCATAGCAGCGTAGAGGTAGAGAGAGAGATCGGATGGAGGATATATCGAAATACGCGCACAGTCCTGCACACGTGGCAGTGGCGAGGCGCGACCACGCTGCACTGCGGCAACTGGTTTCCAGTATACCTCGACTGGCGAAGGCCGGTGAGGTGAACACAGAAGGCGAATCGCTGGCGGCGGAGCTGAAAGCTGATGAGGTATCGGCGGTAATCGACCGCCGTGACGTACCGGGAAGAGAAACCCCGCTCCACCTGGCAGTGCGTCTGAGGGACCCTGTGGCGGCTGAGATTCTCATGTGTGCGGGTGCGGATTGGAGTCTTCAGAACGAGCAGGGTTGGAGTGCGCTCCAAGAAGCAGTGTGCACAAGAGAGGAAGGCATTGCGGTGATAATTGCGCGGCACTATCAGCCTCTGGCTTGGGCCAAATGGTGCCGCAGACTTCCCCGCATCGTCGCTTCCGCCGGCCGAATCCGCGACTTCTACATGGAGATTTCTTTTCATTTCGAGAGCTCTGTCATTCCCTTCATTGGCCGCATTGCCCCTTCCGACACTTATCGCATTTGGAAACGCGGTTCTAACCTCCGCGCTGATATGACCCTGGCCGGCTTTGACGGCTTCCGCATCCAGCGTTCTGACCAGACCTTTTTGTTTCTCGGAGAGGGTTATGCTTCAGAGGATGGCAATTTGGTCCTCCCACCGGGTTCTTTGCTTGCTCTTGCTCATAAGGAGAAGGAAGTCACCAATGCTTTGGAGGGAGCTGGTACTCAGCCCACCGAAGCTGAGGTCAATCATGAGGTTTCTTTGATGTCTCAGACTAATATGTATAGGCCCGGCATTGATGTTACTCAGGCGGAGCTTGTTCCCCATTTGAATTGGCGCCGCCAGGAGAAGACTGAGATGGTGGGGAATTGGAAGGCCAAGGTTTATGACATGCTTCATGTCATGGTCAGTGTCAAGTCCCGTAGGGTGCCCGGTGCCATGACTGATGAAGAGCTTTTTGCTGTGGATGATGGGGAGAGTATGGTTAATGGAGAGAACAATGATGAGTATGATGACGTCTTGACTGCTGAAGAAAGAATGCAATTGGATTCTGCATTGCGGATGGGCAACTCTGATGCTATTTGTCACGATGAGGAACCTGCCGGGGGTTTTGATTCTCATGACAATGGTTCCAACTGTGGGGTTAAAGAGAAGAAGGGCTGGTTTGGTTGGAATAAGAAAAACTTGAAGGGTGGCCCCGTCGATGAGCCTGAGGACTTCAAAACTGCAAAGAAGTTTTCCGGTGATCAGCCCAAGCCACAACCTGACTTTCTGAAGGAGGATCCCGCAGAAACAAAGAAGGGGAAGGATAAAAACTTTAAAAGGAAAAAGAAGAAAGGAGTAGTTAATGAGTCTAAGAATGAGAGTGAGTACAAGAAGGGTTTAAGACCTGTCTTGTGGTTGACACCAGATTTTCCTTTGAAAACAGATGAGCTTCTGCCTCTGCTTGACATCTTAGCTAACAAGGTTAAGGCTATTAGGAGACTCAGAGAGCTTTTGACAACTAAACTTCCTCATGGTACCTTTCCTGTTAAGGTAAGCAATAGTCCGTAATTTTTTCATACCTTCTTGCTTTGCTCTGCACTCTTGTGGTTATAATATTGACACCTCCTATCTTTGGAGGACAAACATAGGAGTTTCTTTAGAGTTCTCGTTTGTCTAAACATTCTTCCTCCTCCTATTCAAGGTTATTGTTTTTGGATTAGGGGACTGGGTTTTCTGTGATTTTGCATGACTTACGGATTCTTGTCCTGCTGTCACAAGTGGGTGCAATACAATTTCTTTGATTTCCAGAATGCTTAACTGTCTCTAATAGACATTGGTGAATAAAATTATCGTTCTCTGGAGATATACCATCATCATTCTATTGCCAAATATGTAGCTCGAAGTTCAGAGTATCATTATTTAAGATACTTATGGTTTTTAGATTTTTTTTCTTTGGATATTTGTCCTAATTTAACATTTGTTAGAAGAAGTACGGAAAATCCCCCCTCCCCCTGGCTTACACCCCACCATTCTTTAGGCAGACACATGTAGTTGTGCTTGTGTGGATTATCATTTATCTAAAAGTAGATGAATTAAATATTGCAAAGCAAAGTAAATATTGTTGCCTTACAATCGATTTAGCACACTAGTTTCTTTTCTATTATCCGATCCAGATTTTGTTTCCAGGTATGAATACACTAGCATACCTAAGAGTGGAGTCATGATGGTGTTCTAATTACAATGGACATCAACATTGAGAACACCACTTTTAATACAACTGCTGTGCTTGCATTACTGAAACGAAAGATACTAAAATCCTCATCTTGGTCCGTTTGAACATTTTAGAGACACTTTTAAACATGTCACACGTATAGTAGATGTATGAAAAATATGTTGGTTAATATTTCGAGCATGTCAATTGTATTTGATAACATCAATATTATATATACAAACTAATTAATTTATCATATAATTGCAAAAATCTATCTCGCACCGTGCCATAAAACGACAATGTGACACTGTTTCTCTGTCGCGGCATACTTTGCATGGATGCATGTTTTTCATAGGCATCTGGTTATTGTTACTGCCATGCAGGTAGCTATCCCTATAGTCCCTACCATACGAGTCCTTGTCACTTTCACAAAATTTGAGGAGCTTCAGCCAGCAGAGGAGTTTTCAACACCACTCTCTAGTCCGGCATACTTCCAGGATGCCAAATCCAAGGAATCAGAAGGGTCTACATCGTGGATTTCATGGATGAAAGGAAGTCGTGGTACGCAGTCTAGTGACTCTGATAGTCATAGATATAAGGATGAAATTGACCCTTTCAATATACCCTCAGACTACAAATGGGTGGATGCCAATGAGAGGAAACGCCGCATGAAGGCAAAGAGAGCCAAAAATAAGAAACATAAGAAGCAGACAGCTGCTAAAGGAGGAGATGGAGTGCAACTAGGGAATGAGGATGTGGAAGAATACTAATAGCATGTTATCTCTGTAGTTGCTGCCTTTACAATCGTTGTCAGAGAGAAAGTGTAAGTCATTGTGCACAGCTGACTTTACTTTTCATATTGCATGATCTAGCCAAGAATTCACTGGATGCTTTTTGGGCAATTAATTGTTACTCCTTCAGAAAAGGGTGCCACTATGTTTTTCCCCTTTCGCAATATTGGATTATGAAGAGTTTTCATCATCTGGAAATAATTGTATTGTCATCTGAAGAGAAAACGAAGAAGAGTCTAAATGGCCTTCAATTAGTTGGCTTCGTTCTGATTTTGCCCAAGATACCTATATTTGTATGTACATCTGTATCTCTGATTATTATTGATTTTGAATTTTTGTGAGTGGAATTTGTGTTTTCACTGTTCGTTCTTTAAGTTTTGGCTATTCTTTTGAACTAACTTTGGCCCAGTAAAATTTGTTGGAATTTGTACCTAAATCATTGAATACAAAAAACCTCTTTTCTTTTTTTACCTTGGTGGTTTTCTGGTACATATTTTCACTTTGATAGTTAGGATCTTCTCTCTCTATATATATATATATATTCTCTTTATGTATTTATATCTCTTCTTTTTTTATGATAAATATATGTATATCTCTTAAACTGGATAATCCAAAATCCTTTACAAAAAAATTATAATTCCTTGATATAAAGAAATCATTAATCTTATAGGTATGTCTACTAATTTTTAATGGACAAAGATACTAATTTTTGTTGTGTTCTTTCTCTGACAAAAAAAATAATATAAATATAGTTTTATGGTTACTTCATTTTCTTTTTCTTCTAAGATTTTATAATTAATATTTAGTATGAATGATCTTTTGTTCTTGAAATTTTTTTTTATTTTTTTCTTTTATATTTTTCTCCTTTAATTTCTGATTTTAGTCTTTGATTTTTAAAAATAACATTAATTAATAGGAATAGTGGTATTAGCTACTTGTTACAAAAAAGTTTGATAAGATAACCAGGGTAATTCTTTAAAAAAACATACAGGACTATTTTTTGGATTCAATGATTATGATGTAACAAGTCATTGGCCTAGAGATTAAAATCAAATCAATTTTTTTATAAGGATAAATATAAAAAAATATTTAAAGGACTAAAACAAGTTTCCTGTTTAGAAAACAAAAAATTATTTAAACAATGAAGGTTTTCAAAGTGCTCAACAAAAGTCGGGCTTTCAAAGTTAGGATTGGGAATGAAACATCTTCTCCATATGTCTTAATATTTTGGTGGGTGATTATTTTTTGCAACAGAGACGTGATGGAAAATTTTGGTTGCCATTAGTAGCTACTAGCTTGCTCCTTTTTCTTATTTTTTTCCACCATTATTAACCACTTAATCTGCAATTTGGCTTGGAGAGTACCCTCCAATATTATTTCTTGTCTCGTAATTTTTTTGCTCCTTTCTCTGTATGACTTATGCCAAAGTGATCTTGGATAATATTTTGTATTTTTACAGAGGCAATAAAAGCTTCATATCTCAGGAAAGATTACTAGACTTTTTTCAGTAACTTTAGAATCGGGAAAATTTGTATCCAATGATCGTATCTTATTACTAATGCCATGCAATTTCTCCAAGTGACCTTTAATTGGCTCAGAATATTTAATTTTTTGCATATCAATTTCTTTCTTTAAGTTCAACACTCACATGCCTCGAATTGGCTCATCCCCTGTATACTCTTCTTTCAAATAGTTTCGATTGATTTAGGTGTTTTGCGGGTCATGATTATGTTAAAGACGGTATGGTAAATTCTAGCAAATAGACATAATTTTGCCTTTTCATATTGATTTTTCTCTTCTTGTGATTTTTATTTGGGCCATGATACGATTATAAAACAACGAAGACTTTTTCTCCCTGCTCTCTATTTTCTTCCTGCAGCTCAATATACTTTAAAAATGGCAAAAATACCTTTAGATTAAAATTTTCAATAACGGTAACACCTCCAAGCCCTCTATTGCCATGTTGTCCATTTGCAGAATCGCATTCTCCATCTCCTTCTTCCTTCTAATGCTATTAAAATCCAAAGGTGAAAAAATCCATTCTCCCATCATGCGTGTATGCTTCCTGTATCTCCTACCGCCGGTTATGTGCTTCTCACTTAATTTTCGATTTCATGTTCACTGAGAAATTTCATTTTTTAGGGAGTCAGATTAACTCATCCATATTTGTTAAAAAACTTGTGAGTTTGATTTAGCTAATCCATATTTATTAAAAAACTTGGTTCATATGTTGTAAAATTTATGAATCTAGATTAACTAATCCAAACCTTGATAAAACAAGGTTCCTAGATTACCTAATCCTGATTCACAATTTTTTCAACATCTGAATTTGTAAAAAATACCTCCAAATGCACAATGCTTTGTCGAATTCCACCTCTTGATTAATGTAAGGATATTTTTGTGTTTTTTAATCTTTTACCATAATTTTTTAGATATTTAAAGTCTTGGAACATTGTAATAAACACTCAACCTTCCTTTTCTTCCTACACTTCCATAATCTCCATGCATTTTCATGTACATTAAATTATCAAAATAACCTCGAGTGAATTTTTAGAATAGGTAATTCAGATTTAGGTTTTTTTACCGGACCACCTAATTTAGACTCCTTAAAATATGTTTTTTAAAGTCCGGATTAGATAATGAGAAGTTTTTTTTTCTCTTCATAAATCCAAATTCATTTAAATTTATTCTTTTACAAATATAAATTAAGTAATCCGAACTTATAACAAAAATTTTTCTTTATTAGATTTTATAATATAATTAATAACTTAATCTATAACTTAAAATATATAAACAAAATAAATTTTGAAAAAGCCTAAATTTTTTCATGAAGTTTTCAAACCCAGTATATCCAATGGAAATTGAATTGGATTTATTTTTTCATTCCACCTTTTAAAAGCATAAACCCAAATCCACCCCACCAGTCATGTTCTCATGCTTAACCTTCCAATAGGACTCTTTGTTTTGAAGGGTAAATAAAGAGAAATTATATTAACAAAACTAGTGATAATAGTTGTATAACTAATCAACACAATCTTCACAAAAAAAAAAAAAAAACACTAGTCAATACAAAAAACATGTGATTAAAGATAACAGTTCTAGAAATAATTAATCTATGACATGAAAGAGAAGCGTATACCACAATACATACAAACTATGATGAAAATAGAGTGTTAAGACATATCAGAGGTTGATTCTTAACAGAAGAAATAAATTCTATTAACCTTAGTCATCATCCATCTTCATGATATAAAAATAATCATATGGAAAACCTCCTTTCTTGAACAATGTCCTTCATTCAAAATTATATAATTTCTATGGATCTAAATTGACCAGATATCCGCAAGCCATATTACAGCCGGCACCTTCTGCATTTTCATCCTTGGCTTAAGACTCATTTGTTGTAGCAAGTGGTACAACACAAACATAAAGGACTTGCCATATCCTGTATGAAAACCTATAATATTTCTTTTCCATAAATTCTCATATGATTGAGTTATGCCAAGTACAACCTCCAACTAGGGGATGCCTTCCATAAATATTTGCATGCAGCCATAAAATGATTGTCATATGCATAGATAGTAGACTATAAGTAAACCTAGTTGAAGACACTTGTTGGTCTATCCACACCCACAAGTGGGCAAAACAACTTGTGAAAAAGTTATTTAGACATCATCTTTATAAGTCCTTTAAAAGATAGCTTTGATACCCATTGTTGATTTATTTTGTAGAAAATATATTTTTAAACAAAGAAAAAATATATTATGAGAAGGAGCTTGGTAAGTATTTCTTTCAAATAAAATGAACCAATATTACCCTAATTTCAAAATAAAAGGGATAATTTCCTATATTTAAATGATAAGAACAATATTCTCCTCTTTATTTAAACAATAATTAAAACTTAAAACATAATAAAAAAATAAAAACTTATAAAGACTAAATTATTCTAATTCAAATTATAGATATTTAAATATGGAAGTATATAATCTAAATAAAAATAATTAAAAAATCCTTTTTTTAAGTATATATTTTTTTATTATGAATCTAAATAAATAATTTTTTATATCTCTATCTATTTAAATTGAATTGATTAAATTTATAAGAATTAATTGCATTGTAAAAAAATAGAATTTTTTAAGAAAATTAAGATTTCTATAAAAAATTCAAAATTGGTATCATTACTATTAGTAGAAGAGAAGAACTTTCATTTTTTTATGGTAAAAAAAACTATTTATACTTATTATTTTACAAGAAAAAAAAAAAAAACTCATGATGTTTTGAATTTCAAGTATTGGAATTTACTAAAAAGAGTATTTCAACACTTAAAATTTTGTGAGTAAAAATTATGATTTTTTATTTATGTGACTTCAAATTATAAACTTATATCACTATGAATAAAATAGTGTGAAATTGTAATTGAATGTGAGTGTTAAAATCATTACACTGATCGTGTATACCAATTACACTTAAATTTTATTGAAACAAAAAATCACAGTATCAATTCACCTTCAATTAACAGTCAAATTTGAAGAAAGGAGATATCCACACGTACCTAGAAACTCTGCAAGAAAAAGAACAAAAAAGACAGACAAGAAATAACGAACTGGAAGAACAAGATGCAAGTATTTTGATTCTTTCTTCAATTCGCACTGTTTTATCTTTGGCATATGTACAATAATTATACATACAAAGAATGATATTACTATTGTAGTCACCAGTTATCTAATTTACTTTACAGACGTAACGTAACCCTACCAAAATCTGTCTTTGTTGACACTCAAGTACCCAGCCATTACCTTTCCCCCGGTATTTCTCATTCCATCTATTAGGAAAGACCAGGTAGAACCCAATGCCCCAACGAAAAAATCTGAGTCAGCAGCCATCAAGAAATTAACCAGTGGATAATTTGTGCTGGTCTCCCTACCCAGACTGGCTTCGTAGTCAGCCATTGACATGTTAGTCTTAACTTGGCGTCTTACCTTTGTATAGAAAAAGTTCCAATGAGAATATTCTCTGCTTTTGTCAATCACTTCCTGAATCAAATTAGTCTTATAATGTCAATGTATAGCAAGCTATCATCTAAAAAGATGATTCCAAATAATTAGCAATTAGAAGGTTTAATTTTATGTCTGGCAACAACCGTTTTAATATATACCTGCATCTCAGTGGACAGCCAAATGCTATTAAGCTGAGGGAAGTGTCTCCGAGTCCGATCCGCTAGCTGCATGTATTCTTCAAATCCTACTACCTTCATTTCACATGCTTTGTCTCCCATCCTTACATGCATACATAGAAGAGGCCTAGGGACCCATGGCTTGTGATTGGACCACACATATTCATCAATATCAGACCTTGGCTTGGCTCTAATTTCCTGAGGCAAAGGAGTAATGGAAAATAATCATTATGAAAAAGATAATACTTCTATAACAATTTTCTAATCAGACCTTTTTTTTTTAATATTCTTTCCGTGTTTAGGGAAAAATTAGGTAAATTTTCTAATGAGACCTATTTTTTTAATATTCTTTCCGTGTTTAGATGCCAAAGCATGGTATAAATATACTTCTATAATCTACTCTTTAATTCTTTCATGTCCAGAAAAATAGTGCATATTTAACTACAACCTTTGGCCAATCCCCAGCAAGACTTTGAAGAACCATTTTTGCAGCTAATTTTCCAAAGCTAGAATGGCGGGCCTCATTCATTAAATTGCATGTGTATTCGGTTGGGAATCTCATTAAGTAGCGCACTGCCTGGAAACATATTTATGGCAACTAGATCAAATCATGAACTATTACTAAAATGAGGACATAACATAACTCCTTTACTACAAGTCAGATAGTTTACCTGTGCTCTCCACCACCGTCTATCCATTTTTCTATGAGAAGCTAGCAGACTCCCATTTATATCAGTCGTAGGTTGCAAATAATCCCACGGAAGCCCCCATTTCCTGATATATTGACATTGGAAGAATAAAACTCCCACACGTTCAGGTTCTCAGCAAGGAAGAAATCATAAAAATCTTATTGCAGTTGTGAGAAGTTGGTTACCTCGGAGTAGGTCCTGCCCATATATGCTTGGTTGTATAATTTTCTTTTGTGGTCACAATTCCCCTACTCCACGCATCTTCACTTTTTAGGAGTTCAAATGCACGCTGCCGACATTCTAGGGAGGTTTCAGGAAAGAAGTAACAACTCCAACTAGCCCCGGAAGACCCTACATATAAAAGAGTGTCACTTCCAATATCATCAGAATCGTATTGGTTTCTTATAACAATTTTAATAATATTTGAAGGTTTTTGTGGGACTAGAAGTTCATATTGTATACGTTGTTATAACTGAAACAGATAGCACAAGTAATGGCACGGCTTTTATTTTTTCACAAAAAAAATATACCTTTGCAACCCCCATGGTCAGCTCTGTTATAGTAGTTAGTGACAAGAACTCTTCCTTCGTTGATTGCAATACCAAGAAGTCCACACATCCCAGCAATCTGAGCCCCAATTCCAAATCCAGGCAATCTCTCCCAGTCAGTAACAAGGAACTTGACATCTGAGCTGCTACAGTTTAACGGATGCTGATGGATCCATATGTCACGCTGCACTATTCTAGTCAAGGGATAGTTGTCTTCATCGGACCCAGCAATCTGCAAAAGCTTCTATATGAATAAACCTTCAACATTCCAACTTATTTTTAATAATGAACATTGTAAATGTCATTTTTGGATTCTAATGAAGTTAAAAAATTTCATTTTATAGCTTCTATATGCCGTTTTTCTATTAATAATCATTCCAGCTTTTGCAGACAAAACACTGAACTGGGCAAATCTAGTGAGGTAAATTCTAACCATAATTAGCTCTGCCAGGAAAAAGAAATAAGTTTTTTTTAAAAAAAAAAAATCAGAAACAGGTTTAAGAATTGAAAAACTACATGGAAAAAATGGTGGTTATGAAAAGATGATTGTTTTGGAAACAAATGCCACTTCACTAGTATTTTTGGTGGTAACAAACCTAATATTGGTTACCTTGACCAAATAAATCATGTCTATTAGTGAAAGAATTTATGGTGAATCAGAAACACTAGAGAAATAGCTAAGAACACACCCAGGGTGGATAAGCCCCCTCAGATACAGCCTCATGCCTAAGATTTTGCATTTGCTCATTTAGTGCAGCAACAGGGGAAGTCTGCAACAGGCCCTTCCAAGTTGTCCATGGCGGGAAAATCTCATTTCCTGTACGCTTATCAAGATAGTCATATAGTTTTGTTTTCACCTTGCAGTTTTCCAAATGTGGGGCATTAGGCAAACTGGTCCCACTAATTCCATGCTTCTGCAAGTACTCGATACCACCACTTGTGGGTTCATTCAACATAGCACTCCAAGCTGAATAAAGCAATGATATTTTCTCATCGTTATCTCGCTCTCTGCTGCTCTCTGAATCCCATAATCTCTCTGTTTCCTGAAGCTTAAAATGGCAGTCGGGATGTGTAACCATATCTAAGAAAACAAAGAAAACACGCTCCATTGTTAATTTCATTTTATCTGTTCATCATAATCAATCGGATTGATCAAAGTATTACGACATCATTGGAATCAGTTCACCGTGTGTCATAGCTATAAATAGTGATTACAAACATGTCATAATTGTAATGCTGATTGCGAAGGACAACATGTATACTGTCTAGAATAAACAGTCCAAGTCAAAAGAATGGTCATTAGAGTATGTTTAACGTAAAGCCAGCAATTACTAATTAAAGTATCCTTTAAAGTTGCTTCATGCCCAAGCTTAACAAGTTTTCATCAAGTTCGCTTCACCGATAAACGTCCTTGATACATCAAACTTTAAAAAAAGGTTGGAACTCATAATAAACCCGGCTCTTTTCTTCAAGAAAAGAGGAAAAAGAAAATAAGAAACACGAGTAACAAAAGGTGAAATAAAATCTGTTGCCCCTTCCCCCAGCCCTCCCTTTTTTTAAGTCTTTAAAATTTAAAGTTAATTATGGATATTCTTTGTAACTAAATTTCAAAGTTTCTTGAATTGGTCATGTTCTATGAATTATTTAAAACTAAAAGTCATATGGTAGCAGAGGAAGATGCATCCTGCATCCACAACATCATTTCCATAAAATAAAGAAAAAGAAATGGTTCAAATCAAAGAAAGGAGAAGGAAATTGACTCACTGATATCATTAGGAAAAGTAGAATTCCCTGAAGAATTAGCCGTTGACATGGTTGAAAATAAAATGGGACCAAACTGAAAGGTGCCAAAGGACGTGAGAGCAGCCAAGAACAGAGAAGTGAGGCAGACTCCGCAGAGAAATCCCACCACACAAATTTGGCAAGAAAACGAGCTTCCCATTTGCAAGGCTTTCTGCGAAACCACTCTCTCAATAGACTTCTGATTCGGTGGCTCCATTTCACTTTCCTCACAACGATTCTTTAAAGCTTACCCAGTGACACTTTTCCTCATGAACGAACCACAGTTAGCTTCTTCTACTTGTGAGTCCCTTCAACCACTCCAAGGAAAGAGAAAACAACTCCAAAATCACACCACTATCTGCACCTGTCTTCTTAAACACTTTTGTGGGACCACGCTTGTCATCCTTGCAACTGTAAAATTAATGCAACTTTCCATCACAATTTATCAAAGCCACTCTCATAGAGACTCGGCGAAGGACAAATAATATATATAAAAAGAAATCCACGTATCACCAAGATGAAGCAGCCAGAATAGCGTCATAAATTTACAAAAAAGTTAAAAAAGAAAATGTAATTCACCCTTTTTTATATATACACAATGCAATCATCTTATGACAATAATATTAATACTGTAAATAGTAGAGAGAAAGTGATAGGTTAATAAATTAAGTTGAAAGCAGAAGAAGGTCTAACCTAACCCAACTGAATTATTAGAGGCTAATGGTAAAAATATAAAAATGAAAATAAAAAGAAAAGAAAAGTGCTTAAAAAAAAAAAAAAAGGCTTGTGAAGGAAAGTGTGGCAATGACAAGAAGTATGAGTGGTGATGAAAAGACATATGAATGCAAGGAGGAGAGGAAAAACATTGATAAAAACGTGATGAAAACGACAAAAGATACAATCGGAGAAGAAGAAGATAAGAATATGTGGCAACAGCTTTACCAGAGCCACTCAGAAACAGTGACACAGATTTTTATCTGAACTCAGTACTCAGCCCGTGTATAAATATCTATAGTGATAAGAATAAAATTGAAAAAGTCATAGGAAAAAAGGATAGAACTTGTCCCAGCCTAGGCAAAGGAAAGGTGAAGGTGACGGTGAAGGTGAAGGTGAGGTGTACACTTAAAAACAGAACAATGGTTGAGAGACATGAACATGAATATATATGAATATGAATATGAAATGGTTGAGATTTGAGAATGGTGAAGGGATGCAGTCCAAGTGTTGGTGTCCCAGGATCACATTCTGGTTTAGTTGCCACATATATTCTACATCCTTCTCTATTATCCATGGTCCCCACTTTTTTTTTTAATAATATTTATCTATCTGTCATTTACCCAAAATATTATGTAAGTAGTTCTTTTATTCCAAGAAGAAATTTTCAATTTACATTACCTAAAAGAAAGGAATCAGTCCACTTGCATGACTTGTAAAATTATGATGAAAAGAAGACGCCACCACAAACTTTCCATATAATGCTTCTTTTCTTTGTTAATTAGTAGAATATTGTTAAACAAACAAATAAGTTATAATTAGGTTGGAGAAAAACCTGCTCTACTTGTTTCCGCTGCTGCCGTTCCTACCATAGCATGTATCCGCCAACATAAGTGTCAGTTTTTTCAATTATATTTTAGTTTTAAATAATTAAGTATGATTTAAAACGCCAGCAGCCACAAAGTTTGTTACAATTCGTAAATAAATAACTAAATCATTTAAACAAATCAATTAGAGTTTGACTTTAAATTATATTCATGAAAATAATTATTTCTGTACTCACAACAAATTAATTAACAAAAAATTCTTTATTATCTATTATTTCTATTAATTACATTTTGTTTCACTTACAAATTAGTGCATCTTATTTCCTTTATATATTGTGGAGATGACAAAAAAGACTTGTAACTGCAAGCACCATTTCAATTTGACTGGTAATATTCACTGTTTAAATATAGATACAGTATAAGTATTATTCAATGTTGCAGACCAGTATTATTATATTGATAACAATAAGTATTATTATAATACTTATACTCATATCTATATTTAAAATATGTATTTGTATTTGATTCTTTATACTCATGTCCACAGCAATTTTAATTTCATCCTCATAAACATGTTATATATATATATATATATATATATATATATATATATATATATATATATATATATATATATATTTATACATATCATCATTACTGCACTTTATTTATATATAAAAACGATAAATTAATATTTTTTATATAAAATAAATATAATATAAAAAACAAATTAACATGATATTAAATATAAAATAAAAATATTCTTTCTAAATTTTTATATGACTTTACATAAATATTTTTTTTTATAATAACATTAAATAATTTTGTAAGTTTATTAAAAGTTATTTTATTAATAACTCAATTTTTTTATAAATTATATTTTTGTTTTAATAAATTTGTGTAAAATATATTATGTCTCTTTTTATCCTTACAGTTATATTATTTATCATAAATTATAATACAAAAATAATATTTTTTAAAATATTTTTATTCAAAATTATAATTATGTAATATTATATAATATAATATAATTATATATATATATATATATATATGAAAGGTGTGGAGCGGCTCGGTATAATATCCATACTCACATATTTTTTGCGGTTTGGATCCACCTCATACTTGGACTCATTTTTTTAGATAACTGTTTGTGGCACTTTTGCATATATTCAAATTCGTATATGTTCTATTATATTTATAATAACTTTAAAGTTATATATTTAATTAAAAATTTTAATTTTTAAATTTTAATTTATAATTATTGTTATTTATTCTTTATATATATATATATTTAAAATTAAAATATAATATAATAAAAGTTATATTTTTTTATGCGAAACCTAAACTTGCACTTTCAGGATACAAAACCGGAAAAACCAAATTCGCACCTGTCCCACTTAGTCATCATCCTTGGAATATAATTTAAATACTTCTTTTAAGCCAATTTCAAAACATTCCGATTTATATATACATATATATATTGAACTAAGAAACTTCTTAAAATGTCTTTATTCGGTTTCTGAGTAACAATATTTTTTTCAACATTCTTTTTAAGTATATATTTAATTATTGATTAAGATTTTTCAAAACTATAAAATCAGAAGAGAAATTATTATATATAAAATAAAATTAAAAAAATATAAATTTCAACCAATAATAATAAATATATTTAAAATAATATATTCTTAATATTTTTTCCTTTTAACGTTCATTTAATGAAGTTTATATAGTTTAATTTTAATATGTTAGTGTATAAAAATTTTATATCATTTTACCACACTATTTCATAAAATTAAAAACTTAAGCATTATAAAATTATTAAATGACTTAAATAATATTTTGGTCATAAAATATAATATCTTTTTATTTTGTCATTTACAATATTTTTTTATTGTGGTCCTTTAATTTTTTGTTTTACTATGACTTTTCATGTTATTAGGAAATCTAGAATAGTCCAATATAAGTTTTTGGATAATGACATTTTTAATGACAGATAAACTTGTTAGATGTTATAAACAATTTTAAACAAACAATTCACGAGTAGTTATAAAGTTGATATAAAGTGTGTTTGATTTGTTATTTTACTTAGTTGAAAGTTGAAAAATTAGTTAAAATAATCGATAAAATGATTTTAGCTCTATTTGATGACAAAACCTAAGAGCTTTTTTAGAAGTTACTAATTTTTTCAAAAAGTTACTCCAAATAGTTTTTCCAAATAATCTCCTATTTATTTTTACATGTTCATTTTTTATTAATTAAAATATTGTCTTTCACTAATTATTTCTCATCATGTTATACAATATCTTTCTCCTTCCTTTCTCTCTTCTTTGTCAATGTAATTGTAATTATAGTAATTTATAATATAAATACATAATTATAGAAAATTATAATTTAAATATGTAATTTAAAACTTATATATTTAATTGTAAAATTATAATTTAAATATTAATTATAGTAACTTATTATTTAAATATGTAATTACATAAATTTATAATTTAAATATGTAATTATAATTTAAATATATTATTATAGACATTTATAATTAAAATATATAATTAATTATATTATTAAAATATATTATAATTATTTGAAATGCTTCATTGGTGATCTAATGATTAATTATGTCACTTTTTGTCATTTTAAAACTTTCAGTTAATTAACTAGTTTTACTAAATATTTATAATTAGTTTTTCAGTTTTCAGCTAGTTTTTCAGCTTTTAGCAAATTTTTTAACTAGTTTTTTTTTCAAACACACCCATATTAGTAAATTTCACATGTAGAAAGAAGAAAAGAGGTTGTTGGTTTAAATCTCTCCACTATCACATTAACAACTAGCATTTAACGTATAAAAAAAACAAACAATACCTTAAAAAAACATTTTGTTTTAAGAAAGTTTACATAATACTAACGACTAAAACAAAACATAAATTTTTTTAAAGAATCAAATAAATAATATATATTTTTTATGAACCAAAATGTTATTTGAGCCATATTAAATTAAAATTTTCAAGAAATTTTATTTTACCTCACAATATTTTTTTTTCAAGATATTATATACTTTAATTTTTATTCTATAATAAAATAGCAATCTATTCATAAAATTCAATTTAATTTGTAATAGCGTGAATATGTAGAAAAGTACACATTAAGAGGTTAACGTCGTGTTTTTCTATACACAAACTTCAAATTAAACTCCTTATCAATAATTTAAAAAATAAATTTATCAACCCAGCATATTACATCCTATATGTATTAATGGATTGGTTTTAGAAGAGCTTTAATATTCGTAATGTCGTATCATATAATTTTCAGACTTAATTATATTTGCATGAATATTGATTATAGTGTCTCTCTACGTCTTCAAAATTTACAATTTTGTTAATATTTGTCTTCAAAATGGATTTATGCATTAAAAACGAAGGTTTGAGGTTTTCGTTAAAAGGTCTTTATTTTATTTTATTTTTGAAAGTTTAAAAGGTTTTTATCAAAATACAAATATAAGAATTAGTATTTACCATAATAAATATATTTTAAATCTCAAGATTTCAATTTTTAAAAAGTAATATGCTAATCCATCATGCAGTGCAGGGTAGAGTTTGCATTTATGCTTGATGGAAATTCTCTTATTATTTTGTGTCTTCTTTCTATCGCAAGAAATGAAACAAATTATGAAAAATGAATTTTCTTTCATAAATTATTATCTAGTAACTCATTAAATGTCATGTTTTTTATATGTGGAGATAGGAATGGGGACAAAGAATTTCTATGTATCAGTTTGTCCAAGAGTTCTACTCCTTGTGAGCCCATTTACAATTAAAGACATTTATATAATAAACGTTTTATAAACAAATAATTTGTGTTAGTATGGTTTAATCCTGGTATTTTAAAAGGTGTATTATAAAAGATAAATATAGGCTTTAATATAATTAAAATTTATAATAAATAACAATATCAATATATAAATATAATTAATTTTTATGATAAATATTTTAAATAAAAAAATTTAAATTTATAATAAATTATTTAAATTTCATTATAATGCTTTTCATTTATATGATTTTTTTGAAAAAAAAATATTAAACTTTAATTTGAAACTAGAAATAAAAGATAAAGATAAAAAGAGTGTAATTTAAAATAATTAAAAAAATTTACTATAGCATTAGATATAATTTATTTTTAGAAATCTCTTGTAATTAATATTAGGTTTAATTATACTCCGTGTTTTATATTTTTATTAATTTTTTATATTTTGTAATCCTAATTTTAAATAATGAGATTGAGCCTTAATTTTAAAAGTGTTGAATTTCTTATAGTTATTGATAAATTGATTTTGATTGTACTTAAAACTTAATTTTTTTATTTAAAGATAATTCAAATAATAAAAAAAATAGTTGTACTTCGTTAAATTAATTAATATCTTTCACATTATTACTTTAATTTATCTATTAATCTATCTGTTAATCAATAATTTACACTTTACATTAGATGTCAATGCACTAATAACATGTTACAAATTTAACAATTTTAAAATTTGAAAATACAATATCATATTTTAAAAATATGAGGACAAGATGTCAAAATTGAAAAAAAAAATAAAAGTATAAATTTTTAACTTATAGATATTTTTTAATTTATAGGTATCGACCTTTCATCCACCATTTTAACTCATGGATATCTACATTTCATCCATTTTGAATATTTTACCCTTTAAAAAATATGGACCACTATTTGGGTCTATTATTTTGTAAAATATATTTTTTTTGTATTTTTTATTAAAGAAAATCTTGTACGAATCTTGTGAAACAATTATGCACGACAAATTTATCTTAAAATATTTAATATAATTGCATATATACTTAAAACTTTAAACTTTGAATTTGGTTAAACTGAAACAACATATATCAATTTATCCAGAAGAATGAATGGACCACTATTCTTAGTTTTGTAATTGAAAAATAAAGTAATTTATATGGATAAAATAAATGAAGCGAAAAGTAAGGTGGAAGTAGAAAGCAGAAAGGAGGAAACAGTTGCTCCGCCGGAGGGGTTGTAGGGCAAGGCTTTTTGGCAACAAAATAAAAAGGCATGTGATGTGTCATGTGAGATGTCAATGTTAACCACTTTCGCGTTGGCTGTGGTGTGAGTGTGAGGGAGCAGCCCCTTTCAAATACTCCTATAATTGGCCAAATGATAAAGTGAGGAAAGAAATGAGGTTTGCTTATTGATATTAATTATGCCAATGGATCTGGGGAATGGAGCTGCCTCATTGGTGTGATTTATTATTGGCTCGTTGCTTAATCCTGAATCCGTGGATAATCAGTTACTAGTAGCGAACTTAATTTGAACGAAGCCACCTTTTCGCTGAAGGAACCCACTAATGTTACATAGGAATACTTGATTCATAGTAACATTTGCTACAGGAAAACGCTGAAAGCAGCATAATCTACTGAGTAATCGGTACATATATATATATATAAAAAAAGGCTTGCGATAATCAAGCATACATATTAATCTTGTTTATTTTTTTTATTAGAATTCGATACCAAAAATAAAGAGTTATTGAAAATATGAGAAATATATTAAAAATGACGTCATTAAATAAGATGAAATATATTAGCATTTTTTAAAATTCATAATTAATTAAAATTTAGTTAGTTAATAATGTAAATATTTTCATACTTGTATCTGTCGACAAAAGTATTTACATATACTTTTTATGGGTATACTTGCTTTGACCTAGCATGGTACGACCATGTACAAGTATGAGCATGTAATATCTACTTATCTCATTATAACTTATAATTATATAATAAGTTTAAAGTTATATATTTAATTATAAATTTTAGTTCTTAAACTTTAATTTAAAATTTATTGTTTTTATCATTCTTTATATACTATTTAAATTAAATATATTAATAATTTAATATATAACTTATTTAATAATAATACATAAATAAATGTAAATTATAAAAAATAATATAATGAGTTACTTGTAAGTACACTTGAACATGAAAATACTCTATAAAGATGGGGATTAAAAGTTTATACTCGCTTCTTTTATACCTAAACTCACCTAACACTTGCCCGACTCAGTTACAATCCTTATTAGAGGTTGAAAATGACAGTCAATGACTAGTGGTTGAAGGTGGAGGTTGATGTCGAAGGTGGAGATTGAAGGTGGTGGTTGGTGGCTGATGATTGACTATCGGAGGTGGCAATCAGTAACGATAGTCGAAGTGAACATTGGTGACTAGTAGTTGAAGGTGGTGGTCAATGATCAACAATCGACTGGTGACAGATGATCAAAGATGATAGTCGGTAACTAACGGTCAAAGGTGATGACACGTGATTACCAGTCATAAGTGGCAACCATTGAGCAACAATCAGAGGTGTCAACCGTGAGTGTCAGTCGAAGGTGGTAGTGGTTGACATTAAGTGATGAACTTAAATAAAAACATAAATATAAATATAAAAACCAAATTTTATTGTTTTTTAAATAAGTTTAATTGGTATACACTATCAGGGTAAAGATTTTTATACTGACATAAAATCATAACCCTTCATTCATGATAAGTTTGTTGATTTTATTAATGAAACTTTAAAAGTCACATATGTAACGGTATTCTATATATCCCAATTTAATGATAATTTTTTTTTTCATTTAAACCTATTATTAGTTACAAGGAAATAATTTATTTTCTAATTAATTTTTTTTACAAATAATTTTTTTCTTCAATTATTTATTTATCAAAGTAAAATAAAATCATAAACAAAATCATATTTATATATATTCACAAGTCATATTTACAATATTATATATATTTCTACTATATACATATTTATATATATAGTAAGATTTTATTTATGTACGATTCTCCCCTTTACTTATAATTTTTTTTTCTTTCCTACAATATTTACATGGCCGGTGAAAAAAATATTCAATAAGGGATTTGTATAGTTAGTCGATGGAAGATAAAACGTAACAACCACGGGTCTCTCGATCACTACAGGTCCATCTAGCTCGTAGTAAAACATCAAAATTGATACATCAGTTCCTCTAAATGTAACTGAATTCTCAATTACATTGGGTGACCCAATTAGTGCCTGGAAAGGTAGCCAAAAGAACTGCACTAAAAGGTCTTGGGGCATTGGGTGCATTCATCCTTTAAGTTTGCAAATTCCATTTTTTATAAGAGGCAAGAAAATAAAAGAGTGAGAACAATTACCATATAAATACTTTATATATTGACAATTTAAATAACAATTTAAATAATATATATATATATATATACACTTGTTTATAATAATTACACATATATAAATCCTTTAAGTTTGCAAATTCCAGTTTCTAGAAATTTGAATTATTTTTGTAGTGACTAGTCAGGATAAATGAGTTTTTTTACTATGGTTTTTAAAGAATACAAGGATATGTCACTTTGAATATTTGCTCATTTAAATCCTCAAGGTCAAACCTTCAACTACAACTTAATTCAAATCTTTATTTAAAGATTAAAATTTTTATTAATTAATTTTTTAATATCCAAAATAATAAAAATAACCATTATGTTTAAAATAAAATAGTTAGTCAAAAAAACTAATTTAATAAATCAAATAAAATTATAAGCAACAAATTAAATAATTATAACTAAAAGTAGTATAAAATAAAAAATAAAACGAGATTAGAGACACCTTACTAAATAACTATGGTTAAAAGTAACATAAAATAATAAATAAAATAAGATTAGAGATACCTCACTAAATAATTATAACTAAAAGTAATATAAAATAATAAATAAAGTAAGATTAGGGACATCTTACTAAATAATTATAATTAAAAATCACATAAAATAAACAAGTATAATATTTAAAAGTGATAAATATTTCATCTCTCTTACCTTAATAGTTGGAATAACACAAGAGTTAAATATTCTTTTTTTTTTTCGTCTGAATACACACTCACTATCACTATCAATTTCACAAGTTTTTCTCTGTTATTCGTTTCTTCACCTTTCCTGTTTAACATTTTTTTTTTCTCTGCCTTCCTTACTGCATTACCGTATAATTTCTCTATTTATAATAACCACCTAATGATATCTTTCATTTTATTATTATTATTTTTTTAAAAATAATAGTTACTACTCTTTAGCTTTGTTGTTAGTTATGGATAGAAATTAGTTAGTTTTTTATAAGGTTTTTTTTTTATTTCTGTAAATCTTATCTTATGTTTCACGTGTGTGCTTCTTTTTTTTTTTTTTTTACTGTTTCTATTTCTTTTGTTTCTCATCACGTTACTATTTTTTTTCTTCTTCTTACTATTACGTTAATATATATATTTACGTGTATATAAAAATTTGACAATCTAAGATATTATTTAATAATATATAAATTATAAATTTGTTCTATATATATATATATATATACCATATATTCTATTAAATATTTACATTTAATATTTATATTTAATATTATACTATTATACTAACAGTTTAAAAAGAAGGTATTTATTTATTTTAAAATATTTTAGCTGATATTTAAAATAGCATAATTATTTTATAAAAATATAATTAAAAATTTGTTATATTACAATTCTCCCCTACTAAAAGAAATTTTGTCCTCGAATTTTTTATTGACTAAACAGATAAGGATATTGTTCTCTAATTTTTTCCTCTAATTCCCACGTAGGATCTCCTGTAACATCATCCCAAATGACTTTTACCCGTGGAAGTTGTTTGTTTATCAAATGTTTGATCCTCTTGTCTGCGATCTATATAGGCATTGTTTCAAATGTAAGGTTATCCTTTAATTGTACTGTATCAAGCGTTATTATATGAGAAGGATTATATATATATTTTCTTAATTGAGACACATGAAAGACATTGTGAAGATTAGAAAGAAAATGAGGTAAAGAAATTTGATACGCAACAGGACCTATCTTTCTGAGAATTTGATAAGGACCTATAAATCAAGGAGCGAGTTTCTTTGATTTCATTCCCTACCAATTCTAGTTTTTGGAGTAACTTTCAAGAATACATGATTATCTTCTTGGAACTCAAGTGGTCTTCTTTTCTTATCAGCATAACTTTTCTGTCTGCTTTGAGTCATTCTCAATTTTTTCTGAATCATTTTTATTTTCTTTGTGGTTTGTTGCACCATTTCAGGACTCAAGATCAAATTTTCCCCAGTTTCAAACCAACATAGAGGTGTTTTACATTTTCTTCCATATAAAGCCTCATAGGGTGTCATACCTATACTAGAATGGAAACTATTGTTGTAAGTGAATTCAATCAAAGGTAAGTATCGATCCCAACTACCTGAATCTTCTAGAACACAGGCTCTCAACAAATCTTCTAATGATTGTATGGTTCTTTCTGACTGTCCATCTGTTTGAGGATGATAGGCTGAGTTAAAACGAAGCTTGGTTCCTAAGGCTTGATGTAAACTTCCCCAAAATCTGGAGGTAAATCTAAAATCTTTGCCAGATATTATGCTAGACGGGACAGCATGTAATCTTACAATTTCTTTTATGTACAAGTTCGTAAGCTTCTCTAATGAATACCTAATGTTAATGGGTAAGAAGTGAGCAGATTTTGTTAGTCTATCCACGATAATCCATATGGAATCAAATTTATGCATTGTTCGTGGTAATCCAACTACAAAATCCATTGCTTTACTATCCCATTTCCATTTAGGTATGTCTAAAGATTGTAACATTCCGGCTAGTTTTTTATGTTCTATCTTAGCCTTCTGACAAGTCAAACACATGGCCACATATTGAGCTACTTCCTTCTTCATCTTGGGCCACCAAAACATTTTCTTAAGATCTTGATACATTTTTTTTGTTCCTGGATGATTGCTCAACTTACTCTTATGTGCCTCATTTAAGATTATTTTCTTAATTTCTATATCATTAGGCACACATACTCTACTATTGAATTTCAAGACTCCTTCTTTATCTAAACTAAACTTTTCACCATTCTTTTCTCCTAACAATTTTGTTTTCTTTTGAATAAATTCATCAATCCTCTGAGCTTCATAGATTTTCCTTTGTAAGTCACTGATAATTTGAACTGAATTCAATTGTATCCTATCATGACTTACTTTAACTGATAAACACATGAGTTTAAATTCTTCAATCAACTTCATCTCATGCACCATTAATGAAGAAACATGTAATGATTTTCTACTTAATGCATCAGCCACTACTACATTTGCCTTTCCTGGATGATAATGTAATTCAAAATCATAGTCTTTCAAGAATTCCATCCACTTTCTTTGTCTCATGTTTAATTCCTTCTGATCAAATAAATATTTTAAAATTTTATGATCACTAAAAACCTCAAACTTACTACCATACACATAATGTCTCCATATTTTTAGTGCAAAAACAATACCAGCTAATTCTAAATCATGGGTTGAATAATTTTTCTCATGTGCTCTCAATTGCTTGAAAGCATAGGCCACTACCCTTCTCTCTTGCATAAGAACACACCCTAATCCAATTTTGGAGGCATCACAAAATATTACAAACTGTTCATTGGGATTGAGTAAAATTAAAACAGGTGCAGTGGTTAGCCTATTCTTCAGTTCTTGAAAACTATTTTCACATTTTTCTGTCCACTCAAAAGTTTGTCCTTTCTTGGTGAGTTGGGTTAAAGGTATGGTTATCTTAGAAAATCCTTCAATGAATCGTCTATAATATCCAGCCAAACTAAAAAAACTATGAATTTCTGTCACTGTTTTTGGTGTATCCTACCTTAAAACTGCTTCCACCTTGGTTGGGTCCACAGATATTCTATCTTTGGAAATCACATGCCCTAAAAACTTAACTTTGCTTAACCAAAATTCATATTCAGAAAGTTTAGCATACAATTTTTTGTCTTTCAAAATCTAAAGAACAATCTGAAGATGTTCTTCATGAGTCCCATAATAAATAAGAATATCATCTATAAATACCACCACAAAATGATCCAAAAATGGACGAAGAATCCTATTCATATAATCCATGAACACTGCAGGAGCATTAGTCACACCAAAAGACATTACTTGATATTCATAATGACCATACCTTGTTCTAAAAGCAGTTTTCTGAATGTCTTCTGCTTTTACTTTAATTTGATGATATCCTGATCTTAAATCTATCTTTGAAAATCAGTTACTCCTCTCAATTGATCCATCAAATCATCTATCCTAGGAAGGGGATATTTATTTTTTATAGTGAATTATTTAACTGACGATAATTTATGCATAACATAAAACTTCCATCCTTCTTTTTAACTAACAAAACAGGAGCTCCCCAAGATGATACACTAGGACGAATGAATTGTTTTTCAAGCAAATCTTCCAATTGTTTCTTTAGTTCGACAAGTTCAGAAGGTGACATCTTATAAGGTGCCATTGAAATTGGTCCTATGTTTGGAAACAAATCAATTGAAAATTCAATTTCGTTTTCAGGTGGCAAACCAGAAATATCATTGGGGAAAACTTTAGGAAAATTTTGAACAACTGCTATGTTTTCCAAATTTACTTGTTCTTTTTCTTTTTCTTCCTCAGAAGGTAATAACAAATATCCTTGAGCTTCATTCCCTGAATACTTTTTTATTGGTTTGATAGATGAAATCATCATATCCTCAGAGTTAGAAAATATTACAGACTTTTGTGCAAAATTAAGGAGAACGTGATTGGAAGATAACTAGTTCGTCCCTAAAATCACATCTAATTGTAATAAGGGTAAATAAATCAAATTTACAAGAAATTTTCTATTTTTAAGGAAAATAGGACAATCTAAATAAACTTTATTGGTAACCACAGATTTATTTGTACGCATTGAAACAATTAAACTGGTATCTAAAGAAGAAATTGACAATTCAAGATTTTGAACACAATCATTAGAGATAAAAGAATGAGTGGTGCTTGAATCATACAACACATTTAAAGTTTTACCTTTAATGGAACATGTACCTTGAATTAGATCATTATTTTGGGCAGTTTCGATGCCCATCATGGTGTAAATTCTGCCAGTTGTAGTAGACTTTAACTTGGGTGTAGAAGAGTTAGAATGCATTTTTGGTTGTCCACATTCAGAAAACACATGACCAAGTTTTCCACACTTGAAACAAACCGGCCCTTTAAGATGACAATCTTTAACATAGTGTCCTTGTCCACACTTAAGACACCTAACTTGATTAGTCATAGGTCTACTGAAATTTCCTGAGGAAATTGGGAAGTTTGAGGTTTCCCTAGAGAACGGTTATATGGTTTTCCTTCATGGTTTCTCTTTTTATTTATCTAAGGCCTGAAATACTTTGGTCTGTTATTTTGATTATTTTCAAAACCCTCAAGAAAACGACACTTGTAAATAAGTGTAGGAAAATCAGAAATTTCTAGTATCCTTACCGCCTTCTTTAGTTCAGGCTTAAGTCCATCTTCAAACTTAATACACTTCATTCTCTCATCTGGGTGATAAAAAAAAGTAGAGTATTTACCTAATTCTTCAAATTTAGAAGCATATTCTCTACTGTCATGTTCCCTTGTTTTAATTGCATAAATTCTATCTTTTTTGCTCTTCTTACATCATTAGGAAAATACTTTTCTAAAAATTTAGTAGTAAATACTTCCCATGTAATATTTATTCCTCCTCCTTCTAATAATCTTTTAGTACTATCCCATAAATATTCAACCTCTCCTACTAGCATAAACACAACATAATTTACTTTTTTATTATTAGGACAATTCATTGCTCGAAATATTTTTTCTATTTTCTTAATCCATATTTCAACTTTGTCTGGATTATAACCTCCATGAAATCATGAAGGTTTGTTCCTTCTAAATTCAATTAATCCATGTGATTCAATAGTTCCTTCTGGCCTTTGGTTTCTTATTAAAGTTGTTGCCATGTCTTTAATAGCTTGTACGACCTCCGTTAATTCAGTATTTCTTTTTCTTCCTGCCATTTGAAATGGTTCAAGTTAAAACTTAGTGACATTGTTAGCTCATTTCTCAAGTCTCACATGGAAGGTTGCTCTGATACCATCTAAATGTAACGGTATTCTATATATCCCAATTTTATGATTTTTTTTTTTCATTTACACCTACTATTAGTTACAAAGAAATAATTTTTTTTTACAAATAATTTTTTTCTTCAATTATTGATTTATCAAAGTAAAATAAAATCATAAACAAAACCATATTTATATATATTCACAAGTCAATATTATATATATTTCTACTATATACATATTTATATATAGGGAAGATTTCATTTATGTACGGTTCTCCCCTTTACTTATAATTTTTTTTTCTTTCCTACAATATTTACATGGCTAGTAGAAAAATATTCAATAAGGGATTTGTATAGTTAGTCGGTGGAAGATAAAACGTAACAACCACTGGTCCCTCAATCACTACGGGTCCATCTAACTCGTAGTAAAACATCAAAGTTGATACACCAGTTCCTCTAAATGTAACTGAATTCTCAATTACATTGGTGAGTTAATTGGTGCCCGGAAAGGTAGCCGAAATAACTGTAGTAAAAGGGGTTGGGGCATTGGTTTTTACACATATATAAATCCTTTAAGTTTGCAAATTCCATTTTCTAGAAATTTGAATTATTTTTATGTGACTAGTCAGGATAAATGAGTTTCTTTACCATGATTTTTAAAAAATACAAGGATATGTTACCTTGAATATTTACTCATTTAAATCCTCAAGGTCAAACCTTCAACTACAGCTTAATTCAAATCTTTATTTAAAGATTAAAATTTTTATTAATTAATTTTTTTATATCCAAAATAATAAAAATAACCATTATGTTTAAAATAAAATATTTAGTCAAAAAAACTAATTTAATAAATCAAATAAAATTATAAGCAACAAATTAAATAATTATAACTAAAAGTAGCATAAAATAAAAAATAAAACGAGATTAGTGACACCTCACTAAATAAATATGGTTAAAAGTAACATAAAATAATAAATAAAGTAAGATTAGAGACACCTCACTAAATAATTATAACTAAAAGTAACATAAAATAATAAATAAATAAGATTAGAGACATCTCACTAAATAATTATAATTAAAAATAACATAAAATAAACAAGTATAATATTTTAAAGTGATAAATGTCTTCTTCCCCTTACCTTAATAGTTAGAATAACACAAGAGTTAAATCTTCTTTTTATTTTCTCTCTCTAAATACATACTCACTATCACTATTAACTTCACAAATTTTTCTCTATTATTCGTTTCTTCACCTTTCTTGTTTAACACTTTTTTTTTCTTTACCTTCCTTACTGCATTACTGTATAACTTCTCCTTTATTTATAGTAACCACTTAATGATATCTTTCATTCTATTATTATTATTTTTAAACTAATAGTTACTACTCTTTAGCTTTATTATTAGTTACGGATAGACATTAGTGAGTTTTTTATAAGTTTTTTTTTTTTTTATTTCTTTCAATCTTATCTTATGTTTTACGTGTGTGTGTGTTGTTGTTCTTTTCTACTGTTTCTATTTCTTTTGTTTCTCATCACGTTACTATTTTTTTTTCTTCTTACTATTACGTTAAAAAATATATATATATATATATATATATATTTACGTGTATATAAAAAATTGAATCTAAGATATTATTTAATAACATATAAATTATAAATTTGTTCTATATATATATATATATACTTATACCATATATTCTATTAAATATTTTCATTTAATATTTATATTTAATATTATACTAAGAGTTTAAAAATAAGGTATTTATTTATTTTAAAATATTTTAGCTGATATTTAAAATAGCATAATTATTTTATAAAATATAATTAAAAATTTGGAATATTACAACATAAATAAAAAGTTATGATTGAACGTGAGTGTAAAAATTCTTTACACTGACAATGTATATCAATTAAACTCTTTTTAAATTGGGTAAAAATTGTTTTAAACATAATTAAAAAACCAAATTAAAACTATTTTTTAGAACAATATTTTGTTTTCAAAATACATTTATAAACTAAAAGCAAAAACTCAAAATTCTCTTTTTCATGCATTACCAACAATAATATTGAAAATTATATATCTTGAATAAATTCTATTTTTCATCTTGCAGATACCATACCATATGTGATTTCATATTTTTTGAGTGATATATTTATATGTCTATGTAGTTAAAATCATCAATTTTGTGTATCCATTATGTGAACATGAATGTTTTATTCATTTATATTTCTATATTTTTTTTAATATGTTAAAAATTGTAAGTTCTCATGTTATTTAATAATTAAGTGTGCGAATAATGAAAGAGAAATTAAATTTAATTTGAATTTAACTAAATAATTAAATTCAAAATAATAGATCTAAATATTTGTATTGTTATTTACGAATGTGAATGTAATTAAATGTGAGAAATGAAGAGAATGTTACCTAGAGAACTGAGAGGTAAGTTTAGTGATTATCCTTTTCAGTTGAAAGTATTGATTTAGCTTTTTGGAAATCTAATTATTTAAAAGTGGGGGTTGTGGGTAGCAAATTGGATTTACTGATTTTACAATTAGTTCTTCTTTTTCCTTCTCCCTTTCTCTTTTCTTCCTCCTTCCTTTTTCATTTTCTTCCTTTACCGCTTAAAGCTCTCTCTTTCTCTCTCTTGCCAAAATTTCTTTTTTCTTGCATGGTGACCTTCTAGTCCTCGAATCCCACAAAAATTCTTGTCTAATCTTGTACTTTTGGTTGTTGGTCATTATAGGTATATTTGATCTATTTCTTTAAACCTTCTTTCATTCGTTTTTGGCTTAGTTGTTACCATTGAAGAGAAATCCTCTATAAAATCCCAAACCCTTATATTCCTTTTGGTTTTGGGATTTTACTAGGTTTTGAGTAAGTTATGCGGTTGAAGTTTCTTTATTTTTCAAATTCAACTTATACGGGAGAAATGAGTAAAAGAAACCCTAATTTTGATTTAGTTATATGGATTCGATGTTTGCAAAAGTAGATGATTGAGATTGATTTAAGCTTAATTTTAATTTGATTGTTAGATGAAATTGAATGATGATATGGATGACAATCATACTCACCTTTGCGGGTATTGCCCCATCCCCGTCCACAATTTTGACAGGAAAAAGTCGCATTGTTGGCCCTCGCCTCGTCCCTATCTAAGATAATCAAGGATGAGAATTGGTATGGGTTAGTTAGTCCCTGCCTCGTCCTCGCACCTGCCCCCGCACCGCTTCTATGTTTTACATATAATTATATGTTAAATAAAATCTCATGTGTTTGTGTACAAATCTACACCCCTGTGAGCCATTAAAACTAAGATATAATTAATAACTTAACAAATAATTTATTTAATAGTTAATAAATTAACATATAATTTATTTAATAAATTATAAGTAAATTATAATATAAATTATAAAAAATAATATAATGGGGTACCATCAGGGATACCCAAACCCAAAAATATCCTACAGGGATGGGGATTAAAATTTCACATTCGTCTTCTTTATACCCCCACCCCACACTTTTCGGGGACGGGGATGGGGAGGACAAACACGCCCCCACCCCGTTGCCATCACTAAATGATGGTATTGATTTATTATGTGTATTTAAATGGATTATGTTGTATGTTTAAATTAATTAATTTAGTAGATTGTAGGATGTGGATTGTTGTAGGAGATAACTTAGCCTTGTATGAAGTATATTGAAATAAGGATACATATAAGGTCATTTTGATCATCGTACTAAGGTCAATGAGGACAAGATAGTACCCGTGGGATATACTCAGATATCAATTAGTTGCAAATATTGAGTCAAGTAGATATTAAACACCAATTGAGATGTAGTTTAGTGTTATTAATGGGTCCTCTGGACACTATACCCTAGTTGGAAGTATCAGATAAGTGTGCCTAGACTGAAATGATTTTCAAAAATTGGGTCAAATAGACACCATACTCCAATTGTGAACGGTCATTAGGTCACTGGTATCTGAATTCAATGTGTTTTTCAGAAAACATTGAGTCTTATGATTTTTTATTTTTTTGAGATATGTATTTTATGTCTGAGGAGATATAAGCTTGTTTGATTGTTTGGTAATTTTAAATTATAATGTAGTTATAATAGATGTTATATTCCCCCTATGTTTGGTTTCTTGTTTTTAAGCTTACTCATGCCTTGTATGAGAGCAAATGACAAATTTGTTACAGATAAACATGAAGGACTCGATTGAAGTGAGTGGCTGATTAGCAGGGATGAGATAGTTTTATTTTATAGGAGTAGAAAATATGTATAAAAGATGTAAATAAACCTATGTAATGATTTGTGTAAATCATGTTTTGAGCTTGTATAGGTATATGTTTAATGATGAGACTTTAGTACACTTGAATATGTAAGATGTAAAATAACCATGTTTGGTGAAATTGATATTGTTTTGGATAGATATAAGCATGAAATTGAAGTGATTTCATGGTAAGTTTTGTGAGCAAGTATTACTAAAATATAGTAGTGTTTGTGGGATGTTGTACTATAGTTGGAAAGTTAGTTTTGGTTCATGTTAAATGAGTATAGCATTATTCATCTAAGATTTAGCATATCTACAGGGTCTCATTGGGCGATAGGTCTCACCTAGCAGAAAGTAGCTTTCGTTATTGAAATTATTGACTTTGTGCCCAGCGAGGAATCTCGCACAATGCAAAGTTGTTTCTATAGGGAAAATTATTGGTTTTTACGTCCAGGGAGGAGTCTCACTTAGTACAAAGTTTTTTCTGTTAATAATTAAACTAGGTTTTCAGCCATCGATGTATCTTGTTGAGCAAAGTTCCTTCTCGTTGGGCGAGATACCCTATTCCTTGCTGAGCGACCTAGTTTGCTTAGCAATCTTATGTAGAGCATGTATTGATGATTAATAATGTTAAGTATTGTATTTGTTTTTATTTTAAAAGTTATTTATTTTGGTAATTATTTGGGATGTTACAAAAATGATTTATTGAATATATTTTAATATATTACAAAATTAAATTAAATTTTTTTAAGAGTATTAAATTAAATTTATTTTAATTTTTTTTAATATAAACCACAATATTATTCATGGAAGAAACTATGTTCGGTTAATATTTATTAAACACTTTTAACGGTGGAGGTCAAAGTCTTACTATGACACATCTAAAATTAAATTTTTTAGATTATCTGTGATATAAACTATATAATTATTCATGATGTTTGATTAAGATTTGTTCATTAATATTTTAGCCGGAGAAATCATAATCTTAATAGCTGTTAAAATTTTTCATGTGAATATTTAACCATATATGATTTATACTTTGAAATCTTATAAAATCATTTCAATTTTTGTTAAATATAATTATTTAGTATATTTGTACAAAATAAATATTTTGACTCTATGTTTAACAAATTGATATATTATGTATGAAAATTTTGATGATTAATGTAACATTTTGTATTGATTAATCTTTTATATGTGTATGAAAATAATTTAAAGAGAAATTAAATTTAATTAAGTTAAATTAATTAATTAAATACTTACAAGGTGATAGGTTGTAGTGTTTATACTTATGTTTTTTTTATTATGTTTAATATGTGATTAGTTGTTTACGAATGTGTTTGGAAGATTTGAATGATAGAATTCTGGTGGGTGAGTTTAGTAAGGTAGGCAGTGTGATTACCAGATAATTTTTGGACTAAGGTTTCGGCTTTTTATAATAAAAAGAAAAACTTGTTGATAGTAGAGTACAATTAACAGAAATTAGGATTACTAACGACACTCCTTTAGTCTTTTTAATTTCTCTTCTGTCTTTCCTAAACCCTAGTTTATTTGCCTCTCTACTTACTCATGAGCTGCACCCCATAGAAACCTAAGCTAGGGTGACTTTTTCTCCAATTCTCTTCTTCTTAAGCATGAATTCTAGTAGGATCTTGATAACTTGCAATAACTGTGAAAGTGAGTTAGGAAGCCAAAAAGCTTGATAGCTAAGTTCTTCTCTTCTTCACAACCAAGCTTAAGCTAAACCTTTGTTTTTTATTTGATAATTCTTGATTTAATAATGTGTTTGTATAATTTTCTATTGATTACTGTTGTTTTGAACTTGTATTGAGACTTAGAATGAGCTTTTAGTCCTTTGTGAGTGATTTAGGAGATTGGAAATTATCTGCATCTTGTTTGGATTCATAACTGTTATGCAGACATGCATGACATATATGTGGCAAATCTCACATAATGTGGGTGATACGCAAAATGAGAATGCATTAGGAGTTTTCCCATAAAGCTATGGAAAACCCTATAAGGCTGTGAGAAACATGCCAAAGAACAAAATATGATTGTGATTGTTTGTGATGCTATTATTTGTTATGATTCAGATATTTATTCAATGGATCAATGGGTGGTGAAATTGATTATTATTGATGTAATTTTAGTGTATGATGTAATTAAATATTAAAGATATTAGAAATAGAATGTTTGAGGGTCTGAATTTGGAGTTATAATTTAGGAGTCCTAATAAGTTGAATACTTGTTATCTGAAAATTTTGGTATCAATGTACCTAAGTAATTTTGCAATATCTTTTTGTATCTTTAACAAAATCAATTTCTGTTTGTTGGGTTAGAAATTATACATTTGAGGCTAGAGTTTTGGCTAAAGAATCGCATAAAAGTGTTTATAATTGATTGAGTTATGTGATTTAGAAGTTTAATCTCCAATCTAGTGCACAAAATATAAGTTTGTGTGTTATAAGCCTTGTGAGTTGACCTAAGAAACCTTATTAAGTTTCATATTCTTCATTAAAGTTGTAGTGTTGAATGTTATCTTTCCAATGGTATTAGAGTCATTAAAAAATAATGTATATAACTCAAGTTATGAATAAAGTAGCGAATAAAGGTCAAGCTTTCAAATTTGGGTTTAATTGCTACATATTTGTAATTTTTAAAAATAGTGAATGACAAAATCAACTATGGACATGAATATAAAAGTTTTAGGTAATTGTATATCTTTTAAGTTAAATTTTTATCACCTCCATATCATTAATATAACTATAGATATTATATTTAGGCTACACAATGCAATAAAAGAGTAAGATAAGGATAGTTTGTGATTTGTAACTGTGACACTCTTCTAATATAAAACTCTTTAATCTTTAATTACAAAATAATATAGAAATTTGTTCATTTAAATATTAGACTTGACATTAGGTAAAAGAATTCACATAATCCAATATACACTTATTTTCCAAAACTATAATATAACAAAATAGAGATATATAAGTAAACACATTAGACTTTAAAAAATTGTCTTTACAAGATTCTTAACTAATAAAGTTCATAATGAAACTTTAAATGATTCTTATACATGATGAAAATCTATTAACCTAATCAGAGCAGTCCAACAGAAAGAGGTAAAGAAAAGTTGAAACTTCATCACCCATGATATCATCAAGATCTTACTCTCTTAAGAGTGGCGTTTAGTTAAACAAAATACAACAACAAACAGTAAAGAGGTGAGAATACGTCTCATGCATGTTAAGACACATATAAAGAGAATGTGTAGTTAACTAAAGTACAAAAAATAAATATATAAATTCACTTTACGCTCATGACAGAGATTTTACATCCACGCACATAAATTCGTTCATATTAATGATGCTCATGCATGCTTTCTCAAGTTCATGCCCAAAACGGTCCTCTTCTAAGCTAGTAACACGTAGGGACAACCATCTCATAATAGGTTCACCCAAAGTAAATCCTCTTCTACACCAGTAATGCATAAGTACAATCGTGCAATGCAAGATAAACAAAAAAGATTTGGTCTAGAGCACCACACAATGCTGATCTTTACAAAAATTCTCTTATTGTTACACTTATGCATGCTCTCTCAGGTACACGCCTGAAATGATCTTCTTCTACGTCAGTAATACGTAGCTACAACCATATCACAATAGGTTTACCGAAGCAAATCATCTTTTAGGTCAGTAACACATAGGTATAATCCTGCAATGCAAAATAACCCAAGAAGACCCGTCCAGAGCACCACACAATGAGTGATCCTTACAAAACTTCTTTGACTACCATATTCATGCGTCATGTTATCCACAACATAAATCACAATGTCAACATTTAATAATTTCATCACACTCCACCCTAACCCCAACCTAGATGACATCTCGTCAGACACACTCTGATCATCACCATGAATATAAATCACAATATCAACATGTGATCATATCATCACACTTTACCATCAACCACAGTTGAGATGATACCTCGTCAGGCACACCCTGACCATCATCATTAACACATTATACATTCAGTTCAAATCAACATCAATATCATATATATGGGACAAATCCCCAATTCACGCACTTAAAATAACTTACAAACATTCAAGCATTCAATACACTCATAATTATAAGATACATCATAATAATCTAATAACATCATCACAATCCACCCTCAACCGCAGCCGAGATGACACCTTGTCAGACATACATTGACCAACATCAACAACACACTATACATCCAATTGTAATCAACACCAATATCATACGGTGGGACAAATCCTCAATTCTTACTCCTAAAACAAATTTTAAGCATTCAATCATCACCATAATCACAATTATAAGATACATCACAATATTTCACACCACAACAATCAACCTTATTACAACTCACATTATCTCTTTTTATATTACTCTTTTATTACATGGTGTAGTCTAAATACAATATCTATAGTTGTACTAATGATACAAGGGTGATAAAAATTTTATTATAAAGAAAATAGAGTTATCTAAAACTTTTATGTTGATGTCTAGAGTTGATTTCATCATCCACTATTTTTAAATTACAAACTCACAGCAATTAACTCCAAATCTAATAGCTTAACCTTTACTCACTATTTTATTCATAACTTGAGTTATATACATTTGGTTTTACTGATTCTAACTCCAATATAAAGATAACATATAAGGGTACAACTTTCATGAAGAACACGAAAACTAATGAGGTCGTTTAGATCATGTGGCAGGGCTTACAACACACAAATATATGTTTCACACACTAGATTAGGAACTCAACTTCTAATTCACATAACTCATTCAATTATTCACATTTTTAAGTGATTATTGAGCCTAAATTGTATCCCTAAATATCTAATTTCTAAAACAATAAACAGAACTAAATTTGAATAACCACACAGAAAGATATTATAGAGATACTGACGTAAGTTCATACAAACATTTTCAGATAACAAGTGTTCAATGTACATAAGGTTCATAAAATATAATCTAACTCCAAACCCTCAAACATTCTACTTATCTATATCTAATACTTAACTATGATCACATTCTACAATTTCAGTGATAATAATCATTTTTTTCATCAATCCCCTCAATGGAAGAAAACCTCGAACACCTAACACTTAATTTTTTACATATGGAGAATAGTTTAATTAACCGAACAGTCTCTTAATCATCACATTAATTGATCATATAATTAAATTTCTATATAATTAGTAATCAATAGCATTCATAGAAACAAACAATATATCAACACAATTAATAATCCAATAATATATCATCATTTTAATAATTAATACAAACATTTATTACTGTGCTTAGGGGGTAATAATCTCTAGGGTATAAAAATGGAGAATCTCGATACCAACATAATCATTATATCCAAATAATCTATTAGTGCACATGATTCCCAACAAAATAAATTTATACAAATATCAATTAATTATTCAGTGGCACTAAACACATTGAGTCCAGGTTGTCAATTTTTCCCATCATTTAAATGCAAAACTCTAATTAAATAAAACAATATATTCTTACAGTCATATTTATTTTATCAGCACTCGTTGCGGGTGTTCATAACCTTTCAATGACATACATAAGACATATTGAGGCTTAGGGATTGCTTTACCACTTATTTTCCCTACACATGCAACATGAGAGATAATTTCTCATCTGTTACCTTGAATGGTGATCTTGGATGTAAATGGTGTGTCCTTATGTTCCCAAATACAATGCTTTTCTCCTTAATCTTCATCGATAATGTTCCCTCTATAGCTTTCTCTCAAACCTTGGTAGTAAAAAATGTGAACCTGTCGCACAATACTCTAACTCCTTTTAATTACTCTAGGTTAATACTTGGATTGGGCTTTCTAACACTAACTTAAACTTAACCTTCAAACAATCTTACTATTTACACCCACATTTATTTATTTATTTATTTTATAAAATTAATTCTTAATTTATTCTAATAAACAAAAATAATAAATTAATTTAAACTTACTAATATAAATTACAAATTTTTATTAATATTTTATTTTTCTAATAAAAAGGGATGTTATAATAATGATGTTAATTGTTGTAGTGTGAAATATTGCAATGTATCTTATAATTGTGCGTGTGGTGAATGATTGAATGTTTGAAAGTTATTAGAGATGTGTGAATTGGGGATTCGTCCCATAGTGTGAAGTTGATGTTGATTACAATTGGACATATAACGTGTTGATGATGATGGTTAGGGTGTGTTTGACAAGGTGTTATCCTAGCTGCACTTGGGGGTCGATTATGATGACTATATAAGATATTAATATTATGATTTATGTTGTTGATGACATGATGTATGAGTATGACAATTGAAGAAGTTTTGTAAGTCTCACTCATTGTGTTATACTCTGGATCAGTTCTTCTTGAGTTATTTTGCATTACACGGTTGTACCTACACATTACTAACATATAAGAGGATTCACTTCAGGTGAACTTATGTTGAAATGGTTGTACCTACATGTTACTAAGGTAGGAGAAGACCGTTTCGCGTGTGTACCTGAGAGAACATGCATGAGTCTGCATTGCATGAGCATTATTAGTATGAATGAATTTTTGTGTTGATGTTTATTTCTTGTTATATGTGTTGAATGGATTGACTTGTACTGAAAATGTATCAGTGGTGATTTATATCTTATGTTTTGATAAATATGATAATATGTTGGATGTGGGCAGTTCCAGTGGGGTAACTCATCGTTGTTTGAAATGTATTTTCTCATAAGTATTATGTCACATTAACATGTTATAATGGTCACTTATTTGAAGGAATACATAACTTTGTTTGACTGGATTTGTATGTAATTCTTGTAGATTAATGTTAATGTTTTACTTTATTATACTTATCTTTATTTGAATTCATTATTTTCATGAGTTTACCCTTGCTTGTTTGCATATGCGATATGATTGCGATGATCGTACGTTAGTACTGGAGAAAATAACAATGCAATTATAGGTTGGGGAATAGCTAGAAAAGGAAATTGTTTTAGTAATAGCAAGGATGTTTGTGAACTTTATGTTTTTAGACTTAGTCATGTTTAATTTATTCATATACATCTTTTTCGAAAAAAAATATGAGTGAGATAGTGTGTATGTAATATGAGTATAGTAGTAGGTCGTTACAATTAATATTAATATAATAATATTAAATTTGTAATAAATATACTAAAATTATAAAATAATTTTAAATTGCTTAATAATATGACAAATTAAGTTATCGTTTAGTAGTAGAAATTATGTTTAATATTTATTTAAACATGATAATTACACACCAAGAACAAAATTAGTCAATGGTCTAATGAGTTAAGGATACCCACCCGTTTATGTTCTATGATAGATTGATCTAGAAAAAATATAAATATATTCAAAATAATTTATTAAACATATTTATGATAAAATAAATTTAAATTACTTATTCAATAAAATAATAAATTATATTATTTATTTTAAATAACTTGATTTTTAGAAAAAAACCCTCCAACCTATATTGTGAAAGAAACCACCATTAACAAAAAAAAACAAATCATAATCAACACCATTATGAATGAAGAAATATTTTTCTAAGAGCATTTACTCAGTTATATTCCAAATACTTAATATTGTAACACCATTATGAATGAAGAAATACTTTTCTAAGAGCATTTACTCAGTTATATTCCAAATACTTAATATTGTAGAGCTTATGTTTAATAATTTCATATATGTTTACAAAATATATGATACTTATTTTTTCTCATAAATATATGATATTTATATTAAAATTAAGTTTACAAAATTTTTTTCTCATAAAATAATTTTAAATGATACTAAATAATATAAAAAATTGAAATTAATTTTAATTTTTATGACAAATATTACCGATATCATTTATAAAAAATTATATTACTTGAAACCAACCCTATAGGCAGAAGTATCAAAGTTTTGTTATAATAGAGATCATAAATATCAAATTTTTTTTAAGTATTTAACATTATTGTATATTAAAAGTATAATGCAATTAAAAGTTTTTTTTAATATTTCATTAAAAAGTAGTTTTATATTTGTGTTAAATAGATTCAATGTAATTCTATTTTGAAATTAAAATAATATCTTTTAAGTAATATGGATGTCAACATTTTGCATTTATTAAATTAATTATACATTTTAAATCATTCAATTTTTTTTATTAATTGATTAAAAAGTTGTTCGTAAAGTATAATATTCTAAATTATTAATTTTTTTATATACAACATAGTTGCAAATTAATCAAATAATTTTATTATTTCATATTTTAAAATAAAAAAAAATACAAAGTGTTTAAAAAAATTGTATATTCAAGATTCAATAATATTAAAAAAGTGTAATATGATTAAATAAGTTTTTTTATTAACATGTCATTGTGAAATATTTCTATGTATATGCTATTTAGATTTCTATTTAAATATAAATATGCTATGTAAATATTCTAGAGAAGTTTATCAACTACAAATTACCTTGGTAAAAATATTTAATTTTATAAATAAACATATTTTAAACATATTTCAAATTGAGAATAATTCATGAAAATGTATAAAAATTTATATATACACAAAATACGCATTAATTATTTTTGAATCACATTATTTATTATCTATTATTTAAAATTTTTAAATTATGGATTATATTATATTAAATTTAAATTTTATGTTGACTAAATCTCTTTTATGTGATATTAGCTTTTATTAATACTTAATTTACATCATATTTATTTATATTCAAAACTTACTTATTTATTATTATGATCTTAATTTAAAAAATAATATATTTTTAATAAAACTTATACTATTTACATATTAATAACTATAAATTAAAAAAACTCTACATAATCATTCAAATTTTGTCAATAATTTAACATATATATATATATATAAATAAATAAAAAGTTATATGGTTACATAAATTCAAGGTGTAACATACACTTATTTTAGAAAACATATGTCTGTAAACTACACGTTATAATTTCAAATTTTAACTCATTAATGTTCTCTAACTAAATTTTGTAAATGTTAACTCACTTTTTTTTAGTTTAGCTTAGCTACACAAATTATTACACTATTTAATAGCATTATATAACATGTGGATACGATTGTTTCTACTATTCACTCATAATTATATTAATTTAATACTTGTATATTGTGTAATATAAAAGAATTTTATATTTAATTATAACTTTTTATTCATATTACTTTATACACGGACAAAAGTCTTTTTCCTCT
Source organism: Psophocarpus tetragonolobus (assembly GCA_037954015.1). Lineage (NCBI taxonomy): Eukaryota > Viridiplantae > Streptophyta > Magnoliopsida > Fabales > Fabaceae > Psophocarpus > Psophocarpus tetragonolobus. Next base: position 498,476 of record JAYMYS010000028.1, on the reverse strand, counting down.
AATTGTATTTGTGTCAAATTTTTTAACAACTATTAAATGAGATTAAATAATAATGATGATATAACTTACACAAATTATTACACCATACACCTGTTAACCTGTGGCATGCAGAGTTTTTCTCAAAAATATATTTAATATATCAAGAATTATTGAGGATTTTTTTTTTAATGTAAGGAAAGAAAGAAAAATAAGCTACAAGGCAAATAAATCCAACTAAAAAGTAGTCAAAACTCTCATGGGGAAGATGACAAACAATCCTCTAGAGGATAATTTGCGACAGATCGGCAAGGCAGTAAGCTAGGTTGGCCTCCCTGGGAATGAGTCGAAAATCAACCATTCAAGAGGATAGAAGCAAACAACAAATGACTTGGATGGTAAGAGAGCATTATATAAAACATGTTTTTACCCTTTAATTTATATAAACACATACAATATAATTTTTAATTAAAGCAGATTTTGTAGATGTAATTTATACAAATTTCTAATCTAACAGTAAATTCTTAAATAAAATTATCCAAATTTAATAGTTGGTACTATATATACTAATGTCATTTGATCCTTTTATATATAACGACTTTTATAAAAATATTTAGTTATTATAAAATAAGTAAATATAATTATAAATTATTACATCACATTTGAATGCATGGATTAAAATAAATACATACAATTTTTTTAGTAATTATGCAAGGGAAAAAAACTTTCTATCTCTATTTTATGTTTAATTTTTTGTTTTTATAAATAAAAAACATTAATATCATTCAATAAGTCACATAAAAAATTATAAAATAAAATTTATTAAATGATGTACAGTTTTTTTATTTTTTATTAGAAATAAGATATTAACTTCGTGAAACTAATAACTTTGATTATCCATGTATACTTGTACGAGATATTCAGATTCATATATATATATATATATATATATATATTTTTATTTTTTACAATAATTAAATGATCCACGCAAGAAAGGACTTACATTAACGAATTTCAAGTAATCCTAGAAAATTGAGCTTCTCACTAACTCAGATACTTCCGTAAAAAAAACCATGTTAGCATTTGCTGCACCCCCAAATTGTTTTTTTTTTTGGAACATCCATAAGGTGCTTGAAAATACTTATTGCCAACCTTTAGCAAATATGATGTAAATGAAAAACAAACAACGAATGTCAACTCCTCCATTGGTGTGGCATGTGTCTCCATGAGCTTTTTTACTTTTCAACAATATTGAGTTCCTGGGAATAAATTAAATAATAATGTGTAAGAATGAAGCAGAGTCTTCTATACCTCGTGAATTATACATCTAAAAGATAGGAACAAAAAAATGGTAACTTGTACCGTGCACAAGACATGTTGTTGAGAGAGAAAATATAAGGAGACTATAGAAATTTTTTATTTTAGGAAGATTATCATAAAACTTTAGTTTTAGATAATTTGCACAAAATGTTTAACATCAATTCACAATGATTAACGTAGAAGTGACTTTTTGACCAAAGGAGCAAATTATCAAGGTTTACTTAAATTTGTGAGTTTTAAAAATTTGATTTTTAAATTTATAAAATTTTAATTAATATATAAAAATTAGATATTTCAATAACATAATAACGTAACAAAGTTATAATAATACATTACTATTAAATAATTATTTATAAATATTATAATAATAGTAGAACATTTTCATTAATGATTTAGTATTTTTTGAAAAACAAGATTCTTAATGTTTTTTGAGATAAAAGTTTTTTGAGTAAAGAATTATCCACCAAATAAAGATATGTCAAAATCCTATACAAATAGAAAACAACCTAAAATGACTATCCTTTTGGTATCGTTTTTTAATTAATTTGTTGAGTCATTGACTTAGGTCCTATTTAGATAAGCTTATATAATAGAGTTTATAAAGAACTTTTCTAAAAGCTCTAATATAAAAAAATACCTTTAAAAAAAGGTTAATTATTGTTTGGATGATACATATGCAAGAACTATATAGAACAACTAATAGAAAAAATAGTGTTTGGACAAAATTATATAAGTTCTTTCATATTAGTAAAATTACTAAAAACAACATTGCTTTCATTTGTAAATTTTGATTTTAAAAATTAAATTTTCCATAAGCTCTACTGAGAGCTTTTAAAGAGGTAAAAAAATTATTAAAAATTATGTATCGAAACACTAATTTTAAATGAAATAGAGCTTATGGGAATATAAAAACTTTTAGTAGAGCTTTTAACCTATATCTAAATAGGTTAAAATATTTATATAGAATATGTTAGAGTCTATCAAATTGGATAAAATATTTAACATAAGTAGGTGAAATTGCAAACTTTTAAGAGCTCTGAGTTAACTCGAAATAGACAAATGGGTATAATTTTTTTTTTTTGGAAAATTATCAAACTGGGTAATTTTGAAAAATTTTATCATTTGGGAGTAAGTAATATATGTCATATTTGACTTTAATAGCTAAATAAATTGTAGAGATATCAAAATAGGTCTAACTCACCACAGGTTTAGACAGAGCAAGGCTAGAACATAAAAAAAATATCATTTGATAAAACCCGATAGTAGTCTAACCCACTTAACTCGGGGGAGAGGGGGGGTGTTAAAACTACGTCAGACATTGTATATTTTGTATATTTTGCATAAAAAACTTCACTTAAATAAAAGAAAAAAATATTTTGTATATCATCTACATATTTTTTCTATGCTTAAATATAATTGATGTCTCCAAATTTTTTCAATTTAAGACATTGTGCCCCAAAGTTTAGAATTTGATATTATGCCCAAAATTTAAAAAATGTGTGAATTGATACCCTCTCCATGAGTTGTTGATGGTTGTGTGTTTTGTCACATGTAAGAAATTAGGTAACGAGACAAAAAACATTGCTTAAAGAGTTAAGTTAATATTTGGGGTTTACTTAATCCTTTTATTAAACAATAAGTCTATTTTATTAAGCTGTTAACTTAACTTTTTTATTATACAATAATGATCTAACACACCATGTGGCGATTAACACACCTAGAATTAACCGTCAACGTCAACAATTTATGAAGGGTATCAATTCACATTTTTAAATTTTGGAACATAATGTCATGATTTTAAACTTTGAGAGAACAAGGCCTAAAATTGAAAAAAACTAGGGACATTAATTGTATTTAAACCTTTTTAATATTGTTATATTATTCTAAATTGACAATTTGAGTTCTAAAATCATAACATACGTTTTTGAAATTGCATCAATAATCTGAATTTTTAGAGTATGAGTAAAAGATTTATAAAAAAAGATATGGAAAGTTTATTTCTAATTGTAACTAAATCTTCCATTCTTTGTTAGAGATTGAAGCAAAATCATTAATTTATATTTTTTTATGAAAAATTAATTAATAAAAATAAGAAAATAATTTTACTTAATTTTTATTTTATTTTAAATTTAATGGATTAACCCGTCTATAAAGTGTTAAGTCTGTCAGGCTAAATTGTAACACATAATAAACCTTCCAGTATAACCTAGATTAAGCCATTTTGACACTATTAGTAGCATGTTATTTTGCAACTTTGAATAGGATTTTTTTTTTAATTTTAAGCCAAAGTTGTCATGTTATTTATATATAATATAATATAATATAATATTTTTTTCTAAGTGTTAGAAGTTAATTTTTTTGTTTTTTATTTAGAATTTAAAGTTTATATTATATTTTGTGTATATATATATATATATATTTATCTATAAACGATTGGAAATAGAGTAACAAGTAACAAAGCATCCTAAAAAAAAGTAAGAACGAGAAAATACAGTAAAAAAGCACAATAAAGTTAAATTCTGACATGAGACAGCACGACTAACCTTTTTGTTTATTATCACGGCAGAAGCCACTTCCACAACAACAATTAAATGCTTTAATGGGATGCTCATGATCATCGAAGTCTATACCATAGTCCTGCAAATGATTTCTGTTGTCTTCAGGAAGCTCAAACGACTCACAAAAACTTTAGAGGAGTGCAATATAAGCTTATTTTTAATTTATTAATAATTTCTTTTGAAAATTATTAAAATACAATTTAAAGATAAAATAAAAAGAAACTATTAAGAAAAAAAGAAAACTTTCATAAAGAAAATATAGTTCAATTCTCCAAAGTATATATTATAACTAGTATACTTAGTATATACGGTTTAGGGTTTGTCCACACATTATGCGTAAAAGCAATAGCAGGATTATCCAAGGTCATTTAATCGAGGATCAAATGTCTACATGCAATTCAGTTACATGTGAACGGGCAAAATTGAATGAAATAAGGCGGATGGAAAGATACGACTCAAGTACCGAAGATGAGGTGAATGCCAAAGTGGCAATACAATTTCATAACATGGAAACTGGTGATACCAAGACGGGTTCAAGCGCCACAAAGATTTACAATTGTAAACAATGGGAGTGTGTGGGTGCGGAAGAAATGTCCTGGGGTGGGCAGGGGAAGAGGAGGATGGTGAACACCTGGAGACAGGTTCGAAGGCATAGTGTTGATGGAAGTGATTTACAAAGGATTTACCAGAATGGAGGAATGGAGCAACCAAGTCAGAACAAAGAGGAAAGAGGTAATGATATGAGAAAAATATGGTTAGCAATGAAGGAGATAGGAATAACTGGGAAGCAATCAGAGGAGGTGTATCTAGCAGAGCTTGCAAGAATGGAAAAGAGAGACAAGGAGGAAAAGGAAGAGATGGGGAGAAGGAATCAAAGTGTAGTTTAAATGAAGATTCTGTCACTGAATGTGAGGGGGTTTAGGGAAAGGGTGAAAAGGAGGCGCATTAAGAGGATGTTGGTGGGAAACAAGATTGATATATGTTTATTTCAGGAAAAAAATGCATGAATTTGAAGGAATGGGAAATAAAAGAGGTTTGGGGAGCAGAGCTTGCAAGAATGGAAAAGAGAGACAAGGAGGAAAAGGAAGAGATGGGGAGAAGGAATCAAAGTGTAGTTTAAATGAAGATTTTGTCACTGAATGTGAGGGGGTTTAGGGAAAGGGTGAAAAGGAGGCGCATTAAGAGGATGTTGGTGGGAAACAAGATTGATATATGTTTATTTCAGGAAAAAAATGCATGAATTTGAAGGAATGGGAAATAAAAGAGGTTTGGGGGAGTGAGGAATGTGAATGGAGAGTACTTTCATCAATAGGATTGAGTGGGGGTTGTGTGACAATATGCAGGAAAGGTTTATTGGAGGTGGTGTGGCAAATACAAGGGCAAGGTTTTATAGGAGTTGCATTTAAAGGAGCTAACCCAGATGAGGTCAACTGTGTCGTCAATGTGTACACCCCGTGTACGCTGGAGGGCAAGAGAAAGGTCTGGAATGATTTAATGATGACTAGGAGGGGAGCCCTAAATGTAAGATGGGTAGTTGGTGGCGATTTTAATGCGGTGACAGGTAGGAGTGAAGTTATAGGAAGATCAGCCTACATTCAAGGATGGAGATGGAGGATTTCAACTTCTTTATACAGCAGATGGGGCTGGTGGACATTCCAGTTATTGGAAAATGAGTGACATGAATCTCACCAGATGGACAATCAGCCAGTAGATTGGACAAGTTTCTATTCTCACCGACACTAATGGAGGAATGGGGAATTAGTGCACAGAGGGTAGGCACTAGGGAGTTTTCTGACTATTGTTGGATAAGTACAAGAGATAATAAGCAGAATTGGGGACCTAAACCATTCAAGTTTTTTTATTATTGGATGGAAGAGGCTTCCTTTGGAGATTTGATAAAAGCAAGGTGGAATTCAACTCAGTGTTTAGGTGGAAGATGTACCAGCTGGCAAGGAAGCTAAAGACTATTAAAGGGGAGATAAAAAAGTGATCTGAAGCAGTGTGGAAAAAGGATGATAATTTTTTGGTAGAGAAAGTTAAGGAGATGGAAGTGGTTGATCAACAGTTAGTGGAAGGAGTCCAGGTGATTAATAGACTAAGGCAGGATCTCATGTCCGAATATTGGGGCAGGGCTAGGGTGATGGAACATGCACTGCTACAGAAGTCTAGGGTACGATGGGCTCTAAATGGAGACAATAACTCCAAGTACTTCCATAATTGTTTTAAGGCGAGATGTCATGCAAACTCCATTTTTGCAGTTCAGTCAGAGACGGGTTGGCTGGAGAGTGTGTATGATATTAGAGCAAAAATATTAGATCATTTTTCGGATAATTTCCAGGAAAGATGGATGGATAGACCCACACTGGATGGAGTTCCCATCTCTCAATTATCAGAACAGCAGCAGCAGTTTCTGGAGGAGCCTTTCTTAGAGGAGGAGATTAAGGCGGCAGTGTGGGCTTGTGAAGGAGGGAAAAGCCCAGGACCTGATGGTTTTGGAATGAATTTCTACAAATCCTGCTGGGGAGTAATTGGGCCAGATGTGGTGAAGGCGGTACAGGAGTTTCATGAGTCTAGCATACTACCAAGAGGGGTAAGTTCTTCTTTTATTACTCTCATTCCAAAGGTGACCAGACCTTTAGGGTTAAGCCAATACAGGCCCATCTCTCTAATATCAAGTGTTCATAAGATTATTTCGAAGTTACTGTTTTTGAGGCTGAAACAAGTGTTGAACGGGCTGATATCGCCCTCTCAGACGGATTTTTTGTCTGTAAGATCAATTCTGGATGGAGTAGTGGTGGAAAATGAGCTTCTGGATTGGGCAAAAAGAAGGCGAAGTCCATGTTTTTTGTTCAAGGTGGATTTTGAGAAGGCTTACGATTCGGTGAACTGAAACTATCTAGATTACATGATGGTTAGGATGGAGTTTGGATGAAGATGAAGGCTGTGGATGAATGCTATAGTTCGGAACAGTTATGTTTCGATCCTAGTAAATGGGTGTCCGACACCAGAGTTTCAGCCAGGGAGAGGGTTGAAGCAGGAGATCCGCTATCTCCTTTTCTGTTTTTTATGGTGGCGGAGGCACTAACAGGATTGTAAGATCAACAATTCATAAAGGTTTGTACAAAGAAATAAAGGTGGAAGAGGGTGCGAGGTATTCAGTGTTACAGTATGCAGATGATGTCATTATGATGGGTGAACTGCAAACTGTGTGGTACTTGAAGGTGATGCTGCGGGGTTTTGAAATGACGTCAGGTTTAAAGGTCAATTTCAGCAAGAGTAGTTTCTATAGCTTAAATGCGTCAGAATCCTTTACACTTGCTGCTAGTACCATTCTAAATGGCAATGTTGGCACATTATCGCTCAAATTCTTGGGAGTACCAGTGGGAGTGAACACTAAGAGGGAACAAGTTTGGAATCTAGTCATTGATCAGTTTAAGAAACGATTGTCAGGTTGGAAGGCAAGTAATATGTCCTTCGCTGGGAGATTGGTTTTACTGAATTCTGTGCTAGCGTCTATTCCATTGTATTTTTTCTCCTTTTATAAGACACCTAAGACAGTGTTGAAGTCTCTGAAGCGGCTGCAGCGGACATTCTTATGGGGAGACAATGACAGTCATTCAAAAATTGCATGGTTAAGTTGGGAAAAAGTTTGTCGACCAAAAGACGAAGAAGGTTTAAGGGTGAAGTGTTTGGAGAAATTTAATTTGAGTTTGTTGGCAAAGTGGAGATGGAGAATATTATCAGCTGATACTGCTATCTGGGGTCCGCTTCTGAGGAGTAGGTATGGGGAGGTACATAGATATATGGATAGGCCGAAATCCTTTATCCACACTTCCCAGTGGTGGAAAGACATATGGGGCATTGATGGACCAACCGCGTTAAGGACACAATGGTTTCAAATTAGAATAAACATGATAGTAAGGTCTGAAGTGGGCACTCTATTCTGGAAGTAGAGGTGGATTGGAGATATGGCATTCATTGTACTTTTCCCCAGATTGTACGCCTTAGCAGAGGATAAGTTTATTACTATTAACGACAAATGCGACTTAGGAGCCCCACTATCATAATGGAAGTAGGTCTGGCGGAGGGAGTTGTTTGTATGGGAGGAGCACCTGCTACATGCTTTACAGGAGGCTTTAAGTGAAGTGGTATTGGTGGGTCGGAATCTAGATGAGTGGGGGTGGAATTCAGTTACCGAGGGGGGATACTCGGTGGCCGAAGGGTATAAGGTGTTGAATGAAGGAGTATCTGACTTAGGAATGAATTTTGTGAAACCTCAGGATTTATGCCGATTGTGGAAGAAAAAGTTACCATCTAAGGTACTGGTGTTCTCTTGGAGATTGCTAAGGGACAAACTTCCCACTGTTGATAACCTGCTAATGAGAGGAATTCATACTCCGGTGCTCAATCCTGTTTGTGTGTTCTGTAATAGTGGGCCAGAGACCAAAAACCATCTTTTCCTACAATGTCCAATCACACAAAGGCTGTGATATGAAGTTATTAGCTGGGTAGGGGTACAGAACCCACTTCCGAGAGATATTAATCAGATGTTTCTTTTATCCTCTGGATGGTTCGTGGGAAAGCGGAAGAAGAGGTGCAGGTATGTGTTTTGGCTTGCTGTATGTTAGTGCATTTGGTTGTCCAGGAATGCTATTATTTTTCAAAGGTCCGCGATAGAATCTCTTGATATCTTAACGTCGATAAAGTTTTTATCGTGGAAATGACTGTTGTATTCTTTTAGTTTTACTACACCATGTGTATTCTCTGACTGATGCTCCCATCCTAGACTGTGTCTGATGAATATGAAATAAAGATGTAGGTTACGTGGAACACAGTTTAAAAGAATACTTAACTACTGTTTATCAGTTGAAACATTTTGTTTCAACTTCACCTTATATGTTATAAATCAATATACTTTTGCCTAAAAAAAAATACTTAGTATATACGGTTAATCTAAATAATTTAATTAACATGTATTTTCATGATAAAAGATTTTATGTTTATATTTATTCACAACTATTTATTTATAGTAAGTTGGTTGATTTTACTAGTTAAGAATTATGATTGAATATAAGTGTAAAATTCTTACATTATTAATGCATACTAGTTAAACTTTATTATAATCTTTAATTTATTATAAAGAAATAAATTTCTAATTTTTATATTCAACAAGAATCACTAATGTTCAATTTAAAAATATAAAAATAAAAATAGTAAACTATAAATAATAAAATGTTAAGATAAGAAAATATTTAAAATGTCTAATTTAGAGAGTTAGAGTTTTATCCTCTAAATTATATATATTAATTTATAATATATAATATAAGAACAAATTTTTAATTTTCATAATAGGGATCACCAATGTTTCCTTTTATTAGGATAATTATATGGGAACGGAACAACTACTTGTCAGCCAATTAAAAGCAAATCATTTCAGAAGATAATGTTTGCAAATAAAATATAAAATATATTCAATTGCTTCAATCGGCTTACCCATGTCAATTCCTCGTATGCGTTCACATTTCTGTTTGTGAAGAGGGCAAGCTGCAAACAAGGATGGAAAGAAAAAATAAATAGTTGATTTTCGTAGTTTTCCAACAATAAGCAAAATTAATCTGCTAAAATGAGATCTATCTATGAATATAAACTCAAGCAGATTTTTACATGATAATAGTGACGATCAGGCGTCTCCACTTCAACAGGAATGTCTATCAGATTTGCGTCCGAGCATCTGGAATCAAGAAACACAGAAACCAATACTAGAAATCAATAGATAAAAAAGGCCTAAAAACAATAAAGAGAAAAACATTTGTAAAGATGAATGAAAAAGAAAAAGAAAATATGATACAAGTCATGGACTTGGGTACTCTTGTTTGACCAGAAAAGAAGGAAAATATGTTGTGTTCTATGATGGTCATTAACAAATCATACTGATAGATAAATACAAACAGTTCTATAGTTCTCCAATCGTTGCCATTTTCAGTATACCTGGAGCTAGACATTATCAGATATGGTTCTAATCTTTGCTCCATTATTCGTAAAAGAAAGAAAGAAAGCAGACAGTAGGTAGTTATTGACACTTCAAACAAAAACATGATAGAAATAAAATAACAGTAGAAAAAATTGTAGCAGTTTTGTCATTGAAAGAGGGTATTCTTTTATTTGGGATAACCAAGTGATCAAGCTTAAACTAGTTTCGTGCATAAAGACTTCGATCTGAAGATGGGCTAAAACAATTTCAACAATGTGGATCAAACAACACCATAATGCTTTGCTGCAAATCATGTCTACTGATAAACTTTTTCATGTCTTAAATCAGCGTAACCCAATTTCAGCTTCATGGTAATTGGACTGACACAATTTTGGCCGGAAGTGATTGACAATTTCATGCGAATAGTAATTGGACTGCCTCAATTTCATCCTGAATAAAAAATATGGTTGCTCAATTTTGAAAAAGCACCTAACCTATGATTGATAAACCTTGCAACATTTCCGTTATATGTTGCATCTAAGCATAGTGCCTCCTCATCCTTTAATACCCCTTCCGATCCCCAGTCTGCATCAAGGGTTACAGGATATGTATGCCTGTCATTGCCGCTATTCTGCATAATCCTTTCATATAATTCTGTATTGGTCAATATTTCCCCAGAATATTCACACACAAAACATCCTTTAGGCAAATCTTCTAGTGTTCTGACCCCCCATCCCTTTCCTTCTCGAGTCAAAAACACCTGAAGAATATATAACAAGATTTGCCATATATCAAATACAAGAAAAATAGCCACAATAAAATGACAATAAAGATATTTTGACTTCCAACAACATATTGTAATTTTTACTTCTCTTGAATTTAGAATAGATTTGTTTTTTTCTCCAGACTTAAAATTACTCATTTTAATCCTATAATTTGAAAAGGAAATGTTTTAGTTCCAATGTCCAAATATCATAAAAAAAAAAAAAAAAAAAAAACTTATCTCACCATATGAAGTCGGCTACATTACCATTCAGTTAGATAAAAACTCAAAACTGTAGAAATATTATTTAAATTCAGATCCTCTTACTACTTTCTTGGGTGACCATGAAAATCTACTATTTTAACAAGTATTTTCTTTTTGCTTTATCTGTTTATTAACTAGTTTTATGTTATTCACCCTTAATCATGTTATCTCTACCTTTATCTTATGCACACATCCATTTTAACATTCTTATATTTACCACTTCCACTTTTTTTTTTATTAAGTTGTTCTACTAAAATTCAATATTCAATGCTATATATTTGAGAGTTTGATAGTTCCTTGGAATTATAAATAATTGTTAAAATCTTTCTTCATTTAACTCATGCTTCCTTTATCCTATATTTGTCATCTCATTAATTTCTCCATCATTCTATATGATCTTGAGGTTCAAATTTTATAGACATCCTTTTTAGTTTCCCAACGTCCAAACATCATTTGCTCAAAATCAGAATACAACATTAAAATGGGTTATCATTTGCTCATTAGCCACGTGAGCAAAATCTCTATTGATATTTGGACAAAAAATTAACTATTTTTTAAAATTACGGAGACTAAATAGCTTTAAATTTGAAAGTCCTAAAAAAAAAGGCTTAAATTTGATACAATAAAACATATTTAAGTTAATAAAAAAAAAACTAAAAGATTGCATCTTAAGCTTAAATTTGATATAATATTTTACCTGCAATTTACATCTTAAACCTCGTTGCACTACCCGATTTCCACACTGCATGTCACATCCACATTTCCTCCAGCATTCCTTGATAAACTTCCTAACCAGATGCCCCTTGCATGGTTCAGGCATGATGTCACTCTTAGACCTCTCCAAGGGGCATTCTTGGCAATACACAAAATGATGCTCTTGAGGTTCCAATTTCATAGACATGCAAACTTTCAAAAAATCTTCTTTCAACAAACCCTGTGGAGTGTAAGCAAACTCTCCACCTGTTTCTTGAGAACATGCACAAGGAAGTGATAAGGAAAGACAGTTGCCAGCACAGTCAGCACAGCAACCCTCATCCGCAATACGAGCAAGTGAAATGTTCACGTTAGCATCTTGGTATATTACATTATAGGGTATGTAATTAAACTTTGGCAAGGCCTCACTTCCAGTTTCATCTAACAATGATATATTTACATTCTCTGAACCTTTTGCAATGTCATCGAGGAAGTGTAAGGAATTCTTCTCATCTTCAGTAACAGCTTGCGGTGGCAGGCATGCAACATTGCGTGAATTCAAGCCCAGCTTATAGTAACTTCCACATAAATCATCTAACAGCTTAACCATAGATGATTGAGGCTCGACGATCTGGTAAGCCTTCAGGTATTTCTCCTCCATGGACTTCATCACAGCATCTAAATCAGGAATACAGAAGTTTGGTTGTCCCAAAGCAGCATCGCAGTTCAAAGAAATTTTAATTTCACCCGAAGGAGAAGACGCAATGTCAATATTACCCTTCTGAATTCTGTTTTTACTATTGCATGCTGAGCTACCATCTTTCTTGTGCACATTCTGATGCAGAGCTGATAGAGATTTGCCACCACGATTTCCATTTGAAGCATCAGATGAGCCTACAGAATATCAGCAACAAATTCGCTAAACAACTGTTATATATATAAAAAAATCTCTAAACCAAAGTTCAAGTGTACAACAACATTGGCTTTTCTCATGCTTTAGAATTTGGGTTATGTAACTCAATCCTACGAATTCCTCACTTATATTCTATATATTGGTTATATTTTCGGTTAACCTTGGATCTTCATCATATCCCATCACGCTGAGGTCCGGGAACGTGAAGCTTGTACGAGGACAATAGATCTAAATCCAATAGTTCCAACAATAATTCTTACGATAGATTTTAATACCATTTTAAAATTTAGATAATAGATCCAACTCAATTTTACAAAAGTAGTTTATTAATAATTAAAAGGTAATAGTAAATTATACATATAATCTAATTAAGAGCTAAATATTAGCAACAACTCTTTTAAACTTATGATTAGTTAAAATTTATTAATAATTAGAAAAATGTGTGGTCTCACATTGTTAATTAATGATTCTTTCTCATGGTTTTTTAGTTATAAGTAAATTTTAGAATATGCGACAAGAGGATGCTAATGAAAATCGATCTCTCAATTCCCTTTTTGTTTATTTCTTTCTATTTTTTGCTATTTCCAATACTTTTAAAAAAGTTAATTAAATAAATATGATACAAATTTATAGAATATAAAATTTATATACTCAAAAGTAAAGAAGCTCCTAACAGTTCTAATTATGATGTATAAGATATTTATAATAGCTCATTTGTATAAATATATTAAGCATTGTTAATAGATATCTCTTAAATCACAAAAAGAAATTGCAAATTAATTTCCTAAATTGTACTTAAATTCTTAGCTAAATCTCTAACCAAATAAGTGTTTATTCTATTTAAAATCAATAGTTTTCAGGTTTCCTCTCTTTCCTTTTATAGAGAGAAAAAAGAAGAAAGCAGGAGACGTTTTAGGACCCAGATTGAAACAAAGTGGATCATCACAAAAGATGTAAAACAAATACACAAAATAGGGGGAGGGGGTGTTTAATTAGAAGGGCTTTCTTAATTACCATAGTAACTCTTTGGAACGGGTCCAAGATGTAACTGAAGTTTCTCAGTTCTGGGTGTCATCCGCTCCTTCTGATGATGATGGGCTGATATATTTTTCTTCTGGTTACGAGGATTGCTTGCTTCATCAATTGGATCTTCACAATGACCTGCCTCACCATGAAATTTTCTATCTCTAGGAGCCATGCAAGGTAAAGCTGAGATGCTTTTTCCACCACTCAACATTGTCCGTAATGCTTGTGAGCTCGTTGTGGGCTCCATACGTCTAACGGAGGTTTGAGAGCGTTTAATGATTTCCTGTTTAAAAGAGTTGGGAGGTATTTCCGTGTCTTCTACAGACAACACTTGACTTGAGTTTTCAGTTGAATGAACCTGGTCATCTCCATCTACCAAGTGCAGTTTCTGTTTTGGCTTTTTCTCATCAAGATAACTCGTTGGAGCTTTTCTCTTACCTTCTGCTTGCTATTAGAAAAAATATTACAAGGTTTCACCATAATATACACAAATAGAAACAAAAATCATATGGAATGAGGCGGCTTAACGTAGATTCAAATGAATCAACCATGCCTCCGTGAGTACTAATTTGTCCTCTCCCAACTTTGAGGAAAAAAACTCGTATTCTCATGGATTTTTCCCGCCTAAAAACCGGGAGTGGAGATAAGTGGATTTGTTGATACTGTTTAAGTGCAAGACAAGGGCATAGTGGGCCGTTAAAACCAGATCAGGAGCGGAGGTGGGTCAAATTTTTTCTCATCTACTCATAAAAAATAATGCTAACATAATAATATTCACTTCACGTGTAAATTCTCATCTACCCTATAGGAAGATAAACAGAAGAGAGAAAAAAAACAGATTCACACATAAAAAGCTTACAAATTAAAAACAAAATATTACAAGGTAATATATATAAACAATGTAATATATAAACAAACAAAAGATGTTAATACAAGGCCAATTGATTAAATCAATGTAATATATAAACAAACAAAAGATGTTAAGACCAACCTTATCTTCCTTTAACTCAAAGTATGCATCTATAAGTGTACGATAATTGTCTTCTTCAATAAGTTCCCAGTTTCTATCAAACAAACGTAACAAATTTTTCAGCACGGGTTTCACCTCTTCATCAGAAATTCCTAAGGACCTCATAGCATTATAAGCCTTAATCACTCTTGGATCAGGAGCCATGATAGTTCCAAAAGTAATTTTCATGCAATTGAACACTGATGTAGAAGTCAACTGTAAGCGAAGACTTTGTGCTTCCAAACGGCCTTTTACCAAAACTCGCGATCAAATTGAGCTTTGTGTGCCCCCGTAATTAACCTTTATTCCCTGCATATAACAAAATAGGATCACAGTACAACACCTTAGAGAGCTTCAATGCATTGAGAAGAATGTTATCGTGGAACACAATAAAGCAAATAATATAACTGCTATCCTTAAAGACCACTCTACAAACATTAAAAATAGAGGAAAACATCAATGGACAAGAATTAGTGACCAACGCAAAAAGTTCCCAGGAGACATGTTTGTCAATATTCTATGTACAGTATGACATTACTTAAATGCAATTTTAAGTTTTTATTAGAATATTGAAAGAACTTTATCCAATATTAATGCTCTGAAATATAATGGTTTTAGCAACTTTATGTAACACAGCATAGCAATTAGGAAAATGTCAACTAGTTTCAAAATGAACTAAAATGAAAATCTCTTATTGGGTTACACAAAGTTACACTCTTCTTCTGTGATTTTAAATCACACTGACGTATGATTTCCAATAAAAACTTTATCTTGCCTCATAACAATGACAATGTTAGCATCACCTAACAATTAACATGATAATTAAAGGGAAAACAATTTTTTGTCTGTTTGTTTAAACAACAGTTTAGGAGGAGGCCGCCACTTTTCAACTTTTAAGGCAAAGACAAGCCAAAATTCTTAGTAAGGGCTTTAAATTAAGAGAGTGAACAAATGCTTTAAAATTTAGTGTTATATTAATTAATAAAACATTGTCATTTACCTAATTATTAAGCATTTCCGCTTGGGTTTCTATAATTTTTTTAAAAAGTATAACTTGTGCTTTTCAGAAGAAAACTATACCACTAGTAATTAGGAATAACCGTGTATAAGGTCCTATAATACTTCATCTCTAGTTGCTTTCACCCACCAAAACATCTCAAAGGTTCCTACAATAATGTATATATGTATGTACCTTCAGAAATCATATTCATGTAACTAGACTATCGTTTGGCTGCTCTTTTAAAAATAGAAAATGAGCTTCTGCCTTAAAACAGGGGAAGGATTTTGCAAAAATGGTATGATTGCACTAAGAAGTAAAGAAAGTTATTAAATTCAAATTCGAACTTCTCAACCCAACCTATATAAGATCAATTTAACCTTGGGATGAAATCCTTCATAAAGTGTTTTTTATTACATTTTTTTCTTTTATAAAATATAATTTAGGGCAAAAGAACTTATTTTTGGGATTAATTACAAATATCTTACAAATCTTGTTATTTTAGAGAAGATATATATCATAGCGAACTTACCACATGTCCGACAATCTAGTACTTATTTTCTTTGGCTCGAAAAGAAATATATATTTATAAATAGGCACCAGAAGTACCAAATAACATATGCAAAGATGAGCATGGTTACCAGCCATAACCAGCACTTATAATAATAATAGCTAAAAATAATCTTCCCAAGGATATCCAGCCAGAGGTGAAAACTACCCACTTCTTTGTGTGTTCTCGGACCCCACCCACTGTGCTTTCACTGCACTGTATCTGTTTTAATCGAGGAGGTTGGTTCACCTCATTTGTAACTAAAAAAGCCTGCTCATCTACAAATTCCATGGTTTGAAGCTATGCATCTCTTCTCAAAAGAAAACAAAAAGGAAAAAAAAAAAAAAAACAGCACAATGCATACAACTAGTAACCTATTTAAAAGATACAAAACTGGAGTAATGAACTTGGTTCAAACGGGTATCGTGATTGGCAAGGGATTTCAAGAAAAAAGGAATAATTTTGTGGTTAATTCAAGGCACGGACAAATTCATATTTTAACTGCACACATTGATTATGAAAAAAAAAATTATAAATAATTTCTAACTAAAAAAATACTATATTTCACTTATTCTTGTATAGCACTATCAATTTGAAAATGACAAGTTCAATCTTAATATGGATTATCATGTTCTAACTTAACTCAATATTTTGATGGAATAATGAAAATGGCTAACGATGCATAATAATATAAAAAGAAGAATAAAAGAAAACAAGAGTTTTTCACGTACAGAATGTCACGATGGAAACGTGAAGGCAAGTAGTACAGGTGGTATCGGTGAAGAAGAATCTCCAGAAGAAATCAATCTTGCATTTTTTTTCTTTATGAAGATGCTAAGATGTTGATGGAACTTGCAGAGCAAGTTATTAAACCAAGAAAAGAAACGCGATTTGTTCATGCAAGCAATGCGCCATAGTCCAAACCCATCAATCCTCAGAATGTGCCTTTGGCCACCAATGTATTGAGAAAATAAAAAAAAATAAAAAAAATACATGCGTGACTGCGCAGTTATATGTAGCTGAAGCGGAACAGTCACCTAGTTTATCGGGTCGGGTTTGTCAAGTATATCCATTGCGATGGGCCATATACATGTGTCATGTACAGGTGATGTGTAGAATTTTTATTGGATTCAATTTTACAGATTGACCTATCAGTATAATTTGACCACGACTTTCAACGTGTTTGGATGGATACACGGTGCAAACAATTTCACCAGAAACAAGAAACAATTGCTGCATACATTCATTTATGGTGGTTTAATGAAGAAGGATTCAAAAGTGTCACAGAACAGACCAAAGCAGAATGCCCAGTTTTATACATTCATCAAAATGAGCACATTTCACTCATTAGCATATTTTGGATTGATCTTTCTAGCATGTAAAACATGAATTTGATGATACAGCAATCAAATCTCTACTAATTAAAACGTATATATTAATTTTCAAAAAATCAAATAAAATCATAACATAAAATATATACATTAATCATAATAATAAAAAAAGATTATGTTTTCTAATTTAACTTCAAATAAGATAACATTTATATTAAAAGATTTAGCTAAAAAATACAATAATATTAAGAATTTAATTGGCATACTCAATCATAATTTTTCATTTATCTGACTTTTAAAGTAGTACTAATTAATAAACTCAATAAACTTACCATGTATGAAGGGCTGGCTGTGATTAAATGTGTAAAAAAGATTATATATATTTTTGTTCCTATAAAATTATCTAATGAGTTTAATTGGTATACACTAATATTTAATCATAACTCATTTATGTGATTGAGTAAAGTCAACAAATTTACTATGAATTGAAGGTTGTGATTGAATGTGAGTGTTACACTGACCGTGTATACTGATTAATCTTTTATCTAATTTTGTTTTTGTGTTTCCTCCTTGTAAATTTTTTTAACTAAAGCATCCTGCAATTTTTTTTGTTGGTTTTACATAGCTGTGTGTAATGTGTAATTAATTAGCAAAATCGTATGAAGAGTTAACAAATTGAAATAATTTAAATTTTTTCTTATATCATCATCTTCTCTACTGTTTGAAATTCAAATTTGATGAAGTTGAAGTACACCCTAAAACCATTTGTGTGAAAACTACACAAAATATTATAGTGCAAAACCAAGTTTGAAAAGTCTTAATACCTGCTTTACTTCTTCAACTTGAATTACAGGGCATATTTATTGGGATTATAAATGCCTCGTTTTCTATCTTTCTAGATCTCTGAAAGACACAAATGTAGCCCTATGTAGAAACTTGCAAGATAGAATTATAAATTGTTCAAATTGACATACTTGGTAGAATGAAGAATGACCAATTTTAATTTTTTGGAAAAAAAAATTTATTCCACAATAGAACACATCCTCACTGCATGAACAACGCATCCTTCGCCATGGAGGATGAAGAACACTTGAAAAAAACATCTCACTTGTCTTGAACAGAATCGATCCTTTACTTTTTTCGTGACTACTTAGCAAAACAATGATTTTAGAATTTATATCAGTTTCATTAAATATGAATTCTAAGAAAGGGGAAGGTAGCACAGAAGAGAATGACACAAGAGAAGATTTAAAATTTAAATTTGTTAATTCCAAAAATTTAATTCTACCTAGGACATAGAAATCACATAGGGGTATAAAACAAATAAATATTTACAAGGATGGAAAACAAAATTTGCTAACTTTATAGGAACTAAAAACATATTAAATCATTTTAAAAATTCATAATTATTTTCTAGATAATTTAAATAAAATACTAATTATTTTTCTATCTTAGTAGCTAATATATAATTAGGATATTTATGATATTTTTGTATCTTGTATATGTGTCATGACTTACTATATGTATTTTATAGTTTAGTAGTTATATAGCTGTAGAAAAATAATTAATGTTTTACCATAAATTAATTAGAAATTTCGAAAATAGCTACAATTTTTTTAAAAAGTTAACTATGAAATAGGCAGGATTTTGGGTAATTGACAACTTGTTTCATGTTATTATTAGTATTGTAGTTCCATAGTAGTTTGTTTTCCCTAATATATCAATTTTCACATTATTAGTTAATGTATAATTAATTGCAAGTAATTATAGTTGATTGTTTGAAAACAATTTATTCCTAATTTTAGACACTATTACCACTAGTCTTGTTATTCATTAATGCTAAATCTGTTGTTTTATAACATTTTTTAAACTTTTTTTGAAAAAATATGGAGGACCTAATCTTTTGCTTGTTTTCCTTATTTTCCCTTGTATTTTAGGGAACCTTAATCACTTAGGATTTCATTGTGTATTTTTATTTAGCCTTTGTATTATGGGAAAAATTAGTTTAGGATTTATTTTGGGACTTAAACCTTGACTTGTGAGGTCAAAAGTCCATTTCTTTCATTTTCTAGACACAAGGGTATTTTACTCATTTAGGGGGGAGGGACCTACATTTCATTTGAGGTCCATTTAGGGTTCATTTGACAGACATTTAGCTCTCAAAATTTCGTGCAAATGGCCTAGAGGCCTCCCACCCTCTCTTTAAATACCCTAGGTTAGACTACAAATTTGGATATATTGGATATTTGGAGAGTTTTCCTCATCATTCCTCTTCCTTAGTCATTTAGGGATCGCTTGGCCCCCTTCCTCTCCTCTCTACCTTAGAAGGAGCTTAGGTCTTCTTAGGATTGGCCTTCACCCTCTCCAAGTGAAGTGAGCTAGTCAAAGAGACACTCTCCAACCACCACTACTCAACACACCATTCTTTTGTCTCCATTTTTCATGAACCACTTTCACCCTTCATAAGCCCCATTTTCACGCCTATTTCAGCCCTTAAAGAAGATTCATTTCAACATCTCATCTTGGAGAAGAGTTGGTGACATCATGGAGAAGGTGGAGTCATCATGTGGTATCAAAGCTAAGATGGTCTTCAAAGGTAACTAGTGTTCTTCTCTATTCTTTTTTTTTTCTTTGTCTTTAAAAATATGTTTCTTTTCATTTTTATGTCTTATCTTTTGTCTTGAGTATTTTGTCTAAATATTGTGTTTAAAAGTTGTCTCTTTTTTTTTGTGGTTCATCATCATTCATGAGCATTCTTAGTGTTCTTTGAGTTTTTCTCAAAAGGTTGTTCTTTTAGAGCTTTCCTTTGTTTTTCCTTGGCTGCATTTTTTTTTTTGTGATGAACATGCTATGAAAATCATTTTAATCTTGTTTGAATCCTTATTGTGTCATGAGTTTCCCTCCTTATTTTTCAAAAACTAGTCAAATATATGCATATTTCTCTCACAAGATGCATGAAACTTTGAAAAAAAATCTGGTGTTGTTTCTTTCATATTCTTGGTTGGCTAAACCTTTTGTGAGCCTTAGGAGACTCATATTTGCATGTAAAAATTGACTCTTGCATGCTCCATGTCTTATTTGACTTATGTGTATAATTAATGCCTTGCACATTTTTGGCTAGCCTTCCTTTTGCATGACTACATCATTCCTTGTCTTTATTGCATGATCCTAAGTCAAACAAAGTGTTATATGGCTTAATATATTCTAAAAAAAAAACTGCACCTAAACAAGAGAGCAAAAGACAAGAAACATTTCTTAAAAAGATACCTTTCTTACACCAAAATAGCAACTTTTATTTACCACCTTTTTGTACCCACTTTTAACACACCACAAGTGTAAAATCCATCTAACATATAAGGTTAAAAAATAGAATCAAATCTTATCATCCTTGGTGTGACACATTTTGAGTGAAAAGAAGTGAAAGTGAAAAAAAATTAAAAGGAATTGTTGCTAATTTGTGGACCATTTTACCGTTGGACTTTGGACTTGAACTTTGACCATATTGGACTATTTTGGACTATCATTGAACCTATTTTATGACCAAAACCTTGGCTGGACTTTAGACATTGGACATGAAATTTTAAGGACAAGGTACATTAAACACTTAAATTCTAATCTAGAGTCATTCTAAGTTCCTTTTGAGTGCTTAACTTTCTTGTGTGCCTTAATTTTTGCTTGTCTTTCTTCACATTCTTTGAGTCTTGTCTCATAATTAATCTCTTGAGTTTAGCCTTCTTAATTTTCCTTGTTTAGTTTTTATTTCTTGGACTCTTGGTTCTCTTTCTCTTGGTTGGCTTCTTTGCTTGGTGTAGGTGAATCACCTTGGGTTCACTTGTGAATCATGGGAGATTGAGTTGGAGGAAGTTGCCATAAGTCTCAAAGTGCTTTGGAGAGAATCACCAAATAGTGGGAGTGCAAACACTATAAGAGAGGACTAACAAGTTTGTTATTTTTGAAAGAACACCAAGTTGGAGGCTTGAAGAATTTCAATTTTGTTTCTTGTTTTTTATTTTAAATTTACACCTAATGTCTTTCTATTTTTATTCTTATTTTATTTTTGTACCAATTTTTCTTCTTTCTTTTGCTCTTTGTTGTTGTTTTTATTGGGGCCATTTGTACTTGGTCCTTTCTTGTTCATTTGGGTTGTAATTTGGACACTTTAAACTTTCATTTGATTCGTGATAGCTTAGGTGTAATTCGTTTTAGTGATGAGATTGTTTCCACCTTAGGAATTTCGACTAGTGTATGCCTTTATTACTTTCCTTACTTACTTTGTTGTAATTGTATGCTTTAGGTTGTTGTATGTTCGTTTAGAAGGCTTCTAAGTTCTTATTAGGGGTCTGTTGCACATCACACACTTGTAGTGTAAACATTTGTTTTTGTAAGGCTTACAAAGGGGAAAAGGTTGATAAGTTTCCCACTACTAAGAGGCTTGGTTATTAAGTGACTCCTTGTAATCCACCTCCCTTTTAGAATGCAATTCTAACCGCCCCAAGTAATAAGTTTAGCACCAAAATATCTTTGTGAAAAGCTTTATTACTAACACTTTGTAAAAATATTTTGAAGAAAACCTTTTGTAAAAATCTTTCCTAGATCAAAGATGAGTGATTATTCAAGTGTCCGTGGTCAAAACTCACACCCTAGTAATGTTAGCCTTAGAGATGAACTTAGAGAACTTAGGGAGTATATAAGAAGAACAGAAGAAGAAAGTGCAAAAAAAGAGGAAGAATTTAGGAAGAGAGAGAGAGAACATGATAAACAAAATGAGGAAATTAGAGAAATTCTTGCTAAGTTACTTTCGGGGGTAGGAACTAGTGGTTCAAAACATAGAGTCCAACCATCTAGGTCCCAAAAACGCAAAGGGGTAAGGGTTTCTATGAGTGAAAGTGAGGATAGTGATCATCATCATACCAAAACCCCAAGTGTTAGCCTTTATAGTAGTCATGACAATAATGATTATTATCAAAGGCCCCCGAGAACACATAAGCAAAAAGAATCCTCCAATAAGGAACCTAATGTAAACCTTCCTTCATTTTTTGGAAAGGACAATGTTGATGCATATTTGGATTGAGAAATGAAGGTTGAACAACTTTTTGCTTGCCATGGGGTAAGTGAAGAGAATAAGGTTTCTTTGGAAACCCTTAGCTTCCAAGGGCATGCCATGTATTGGTGGACTTCTTTAGAAGGAGAAAAGAGACTGAATCATGAGCCCCCAATTCAATATTGGAATGAACTCCGTAGTGCCTTGAGAAGGAGGCATATTCCTCCATACTATGACCGTGAGCTTATGGATAAGCTTCAAAGGTTGAAACAAGGGTCATTAAGTGTGGAAGAACATAGGCAACAAATGGAGTTACTCATGATGAGGGCGGTTATAAGGGAAGATGAGAGGGTCACCATCTTAAGGTTCCAAAGTAGCCTTAATCTTGAAATAAGAGACAAAGTTGAACTTTTTCCATATAGAGATTTTAATGAACTTGTCTAACTTTGTTCAAGAATGGAGCACCAGCTTAAAAGAAAAAGTTTCAGAAAAAGACTTCACCCCATCTTATTCCAAGAATTCTAAGAAGGAGGGTCTCTCTTCCAAACCTTTTTCCAAAGAAGATGAAAAAGAAAAAAGAAAAAGAAAAAGAAAAAGCATATTCTTCTAAAATACCTTCTAAGGAGTCTAAGTCAAGTGACATCAAGTGCTTTAAATGTCTTGGAAGGGGTCACATTGCTTCTCAATGCCCCACAAAGAAAATAATGATTTTAAGAGGCAAAGATCACTATAGTAGCTTTGATTAAGCTACTTCTTCTTCTACTCCAAGTAGTGAAGATGAAGCCATGAATTCCATGGAAGAGAGCTTACCTTGTGATGGAGACTTACTTATGGTAAATAGGCTCCTTAACAACCAAACTAGTGAGATTGACCAATCACAAAGAGAGAACTTGTTTCATACAAGATGCAAAATTTTAGAAAGCACTTGTTCTCTCATTGTGGATAGTGGGTCTAGTTGTAATTGTTGTAGTACTAGATTGTTTGAAAAGCTAGCCTTATCCACAAAACCACATCCTAGACCTTATCAATTGCAATAAATTCATGAGGATAGAGGTATTGTGGTTAACCAACAAGCACTTGTACCAATTTCCATTGGCAAATACAAAGATGAAGTTTCATGTGATGTTGTGCCTCTAGAAGCTAGTCATGTGTTGCTTGGAAGGCCTTGGAAATTTGATAAGAAAACCACGCATGATGGCCTTACCAATAAAATAAGTTTCCAACACTTAGGTAGGAAATTTGTGTTATGCCCTATAAGACCTTCTCAATTGTGTGAGGACCAACTCAAAATGAAAGCTAGGAGAGAAGAAGACCAAAAAGAAATAAAACAAAAAAAAATATAAAAAGGGTTTTTTTAAGGCCAAAGTAAAGGAAGAAAAGGTATCAAGTTTAGAGGAAGGTGTCTCCTCTAAAGATGTTGTTCACAAGAGTCATTTATCACTTAAGAATGATATAAAGAAAACACTCTTGCTTGAACAACCTTTATACCTTCTATACTTCAAAGAGACACTCATTGCCACTAATCATGAACTTGAATCTCTACCTCAAGAGGTCCACAATCTTTTAAAAGAATTTGATGATGTATTTCCTCAAAAGGTTCCAAGTGGACTTCCACCTTTAAGAAGGATAAAACATCAAATTGACTTCATCCTGGGGGCAAGCCTTCCAAATAGGCCCGCCTATAGGACTAACCCCCAAGAGACCAAAGAAATAGAAACTCAAGTTCAAGATTTGTTGAATAAGGGTTGGGTTCAAAAGAGCCGTAGTCCTTGTGTTGTTCCTGTTCTTTTAGTGCCTAAAAAAGATGGAAAATAAAGGATGTGTACTGATTGTAGAGCTATTAATAACATCATCATAAAG
Organism: Psophocarpus tetragonolobus; assembly: GCA_037954015.1. Lineage (NCBI taxonomy): Eukaryota > Viridiplantae > Streptophyta > Magnoliopsida > Fabales > Fabaceae > Psophocarpus > Psophocarpus tetragonolobus. The sequence continues at coordinate 474,204 of JAYMYS010000028.1, read as the reverse complement.
TATAGCCACCCAATCCCTAGGCTAGATGACATGTTGGATGAGTTACATGGGTCCATTATGTTTTCCAAGATTGATCTTAAGAGTGGTTATCACTAAATAAGATTAAAAAGGGTGATGAGTGGAAAACTGCTTTTAAGAAAAAGTTTGGTTTGTATGAGTGGTTAGTGATGCCATTTGGTCTCACCAATGCCCCTAACACTTTCACGCGTCTAATGAATCATGTAATTAGGAATTGCATAGGGAAGTTTGTAGTCATCTATTTTGATGACATCTTGATCTATATCAAGTCCTTATATGAGCATCTTGGGCATCTAAGTGAGGTTTTAAAGATTCTTAGGGACAACAATCTCTTTGCCAACTTGGAGAAATGTACCTTTTGCAAGGAAAATTTAAATTTATTAGGTTTCATAATTGGCAAAGAAGAAGTGAAAGTTGACCTCGAGAAAATCAAGGCTATCCAAGATTGGCCTACCCCAAAAAGTGTTGGAGATATTAGAAGTTTTCATGGTTTAAATTTTTTTTATAGAAGATTTGTGAAAGACTTTTCCACACTTGCATCCCCTCTTAATGAGCTTGTTAAGAAGGATGTACCTTTCATTTGGGGTGAAGCTCAAGGAAAAGCTTTTAATGTGCTTAAGGAAAAGCCCACTAATGCACCCATTCTAGCCCTTCCAAATTTTGAACAAACCTTTGAGCTAGAATGTGATGCATCTGGTCTTGGCATAGGTGTCGTTTTACTTCAAGGAGCTACACCATTGCTTACTTTAGTGAAAAACTTCCTGGGGTCACCTTGAATTATCCCACTTATGACAAGGAGCTTTATGCCCTTATTAAGGCCCTTCAAGTTTGGGAGCATTACTTAGTGACTAGGGAATTCGTCATACATACTGATCATGAGTCACTTAAGTACATTAGAGGGCAAGGGAAGTTAAATAAAAGACATGCTAAGTAGGTTGAATATCTTGAGCAATTCCCTTACATTATCAAATACAAGAAGGGAAAGTGTAATGTGGTAGCGAATGCCTTGTCAGAAGGCACTCCTTGCTCTTTTCTTTGGGTTCCCAAATTCTTGGATTTGATAATATAAAAGAGTTGTATGAAGTGGATCAAGATTTCCAATCCACTTGCACCAAATGCCTCCAAAATCCTTTTGATGGGTTCTACATCCTTGAGGGGTACCTTTTTAGAATGGAAAACTTTGCATACCCTAAGGATCCATTAGAAAACTTTTGGTAAAGAAAAGTCATGAGGGAGGACTCATGGGCCATTTTGGGGTTGATAAAACCCTTAGTCTTCTAAAATCTAAATTTTATTGGCCTTAGATGAGAGTGGATGTTCAATGGTATTGCTCCAAGTGTATCACTTGTCTTCAAGAAAAATCAAGAGTGATGCCTCATGAACTCTACACTCCTCTCCCTATAGCTAGCACCCCTTGGGTTAATATTAGTATGGATTTTGTGTTTGGTCTTCCAAAGACTCAAAGAGGATTTGATTCTATCTTTGTGGTTGTGGATCGTTTTAGCAAGATGACTCATTTTATACCATGCCACAAAGTGGATGATACTAGCTATATTGCTAAGTTTTTCTTTAAGGAAGTGGTTCGTTTGTATGATCTACCCAAGACTATTGTTTCCGATAGGGATGCTAAGTTCCTAAGTCATTTTTGGAAAATTCTTTAGCAAAAACTAGGAACAAAGCTTGTCTATTCTACTACTTGCCACCCACAAACGGATGGGCAAACTGAGGTAGTAAATAGGTCCCTATCCACATTGTTAAGGGTGATTTTAAAAGGGAATAAGAAAACTTGGGATGAATGTCTTCCCCACATAGAGTTTGCCTACAATATGGTGGTCCACAAGACTACTAATTTATCCCCTTTTGAGGTTATATATGGCTTTAATCCTCTTACTCCTCTGGATTTTCTTTCACTCCCTAATACTACTTCCTTGTATCACAAAGAGGGAGTATCTAGGGTTGACTTTATAAAGAAATATCATGAAAAAGTCAAGAGTCAAATTGAAAATCAAACTCAAAAATATGTCAAGTACAACAACAAAGGAAGGAAAAAGGTAATCTTTGAAGTTGGGGATTGGGTTTGGCTTCACTTGAGGAAGGATAGATTCCCCACTCAAAAGAAGTCCAAGCTAAGTCCTAGGGGAGATGGTCCTTTCCAAGTTCTTAAGAAAATTAATGATAATGCATACATCCTACACCTTCCCTCTGATTATGAAGTTAGCTCCTCTTTTAATGTTTGTGATCTTACACCTTTCCTAGGAGCTAATGACATGGAAGAGCTTGAAGATTTGAGGTCAAATCCTTCTCAAGAAAGAGGGCATGATGGAGGACCATCCTTGGGGCATAAAATAGGACCCATCACAAGGTCCGTGGCACGAAGAATAGAAGAAGAGGAAGGACATACCACACCAAGAGCCAAACCCATTTAGAGATCTCTTGGTCCCCTTCCTCTCCTTTCTACCTTAGAAGGAGCTTGGGTCTCCCTAGGATTGACCTTCACCCTCTCCAAGTGAAGTGAGCTAGCCAAAGAGACACCCTCCAACCACTACCACCCAAAACACCATTCTTTTGTCTCCATTTTTCATGAACCACTTTCACCCTTCATCAGCCCTATTTTCACGCCTATTTTAGCCATAGAAGAAGATCTATTTCAACATCTCATCTTGGAGAAGAGTTGGTGACACCATAGAGAAGGTGGAGCCATAAAAAAAAGTTGTATAAATATAATTTTTTTTGTAAGAAACATTTTATAAGTGAATATAGTGTTTCTCGTTGTATAAGTGAATATAATGTATCACTTATAGAATGTTTATTTTAAGAAGTGTTATATAATATTTTTATATATACAACATTGGTTTTAAGAAACGTTGTATATGTTTTTGTTTTTTAAACCTGTTGGTTTCTTTCATTCATTTTTATCATAACTTTTCATACTTGTAAACACAATCTCAATTATAAGATAAATTGTATATATTGTGTTGTTGTGTTTCAGACCTAGATAAAAAATAATGCAACAACTTTAGTGATTTCAAAGCTATATAGAGTGCGCATTTTCATTTTGTTTAAAATTAATTTGAATAAAACAAGATTCCAAAAATATCTCCAAAATGGTATACAATGATATATAAACATAATACAACACATAATTTAGGTAGTTTAGAATAGGTTGATCATGACAGGAATTTTGATAATTTTCTCTTTTAAATTCAACGCAATGGTGAGACTGCATTTTTGGATTACATATTGATATCAATTTTCCTTAACTTCAATGATTTAATTGTCAGAATAGTAATTTCAGTTGCAATTAAAAAAATACTACAAAAAGTAAAATAAAAATACGTGAGACAAAACTTAAATTATAAAAGAAATTTAAATTGTGAAATTTTTATTATTCCAATTAAATAAATCAATAAGATAGATTTTTTCACAGAAAGTTGAGTCAATATCTCTTAATTATAAAGTATAATTAAGAAATAATTAATTATTTTTTATCGTAAAAAATAATTTAATTATTAAAACGAAGACACTATTAGAATATCTGTATGAAGCAAAAATATGTCAATCTTATTTAATATTTTCCTGAATAAATTTCTTATGTTTCCACCCTTCTTTAAGACGTAGTGGTTGAATTGAAGCAGTTGAGCTTTTTTGTAATTTTATTAGAAAATTACTATAAGATAATAAAAAAGAATGAAAAAAAACTAAAGAAATAAAAACAACCGTTGGCACTAGATTGAAAATATAATGTATCTTATAATTGTGAGGTGGTGAACGAGTGAATGTTTCAAAGTTATTTGAGGTGCATGAATTATGGATTTGGTGCATGTATGAAAGATATTAACACCCTCCAAACTCCATTAGTTTTAATTAAATATGTAAAATTTGATAACTTAAAAAAATGTATTTCACCCATTATGACATACATACCATTTATTATTGAATTTATAATTTTTAATTATTATTATTAGTGTATTTTATGATTTTTAAATATATATTTTTTATATTTTTCCCTCGACAGGAATTGTTTTCTGCTTCTACATATCTCTATTTGTAATAGAAAATCAGAGTTTACTTAGTTTTTAGTTAAAAATATTTGTGTATTGAGTTTTTTATTTTGTTAGTTTTTTTACATTAAGATATTATAATATTGATATAACATCTTTTATCTCGTAGAAAATAAGTTTACTTTTATGTGCTATTTTAGAGGAAGGTTTTTAAATATCAAGTTTTCAACTTGTGTTTCAAAACCTCAAAATTAAAAAGATGTCACATCTTATTAACTACTTTCCTAATAAAAATTTTGTTATTAATAATTATTTTAAATTAATTATATTTAGGATTATATTATAATATAATATTTTGAATTTTATAATGATATATATTATTTTTTAGTAATTTAATTTCAATTAAAGTGCTAACTAGAGAGAAAAATAATTTAAAACGTCAAACATAGTCACAACTTACATTTCAACATTAAAAAAATGTCACATCTAAATAATTCATTCTCTAATAATCATATTTTATTATTTAAGAATAAATACTTGTATTTAAATTTAATATTAAAATTATTAAAACACGTAATTTTACTTTTTACTTGTAAATTTTTAAGGGATGTTTTGATTTATATTAATTTTATTTTAATTTAATAGTATCATTAAAGATAAGTTTTAAAATATCAATTTTCACAGTTTGTATTATTATAAAGCTTTAGAATAAAAAAAAAATGTCACATTCAATTAAATCTTCTCTAATAAATGTTTAAATTCATTAAGAATAAAATATTTTAATAATTATTGTATAAAATATTATAAATTATGTAAAGATTTATGTTATTTTAAAAAGGAAAAAGGAAAACATAATGAGTTACAATTAAACTTAATTAAGAAAAAATAAAAAAACACCAATTTGTCACAACTTACTTCAAGATTTCTTAATTACTTCAAAATTTCTTTTTTCGTCTCTACCTATGTAGTTTTTTTTTTATAAATATATATAACCTTTGTTTGTATTTTACCTAAAATTTTAAATCATTTTTTTGAATTCTTTGTTTTTCTTATTGAATTTCTTTTCTTTAATCATTGAATATTCAATTCACAATTCGAGATAACTAAGACTTTGTTTTTCTAATCCTATAAAAATTTAGGGTAGTTACCCGATTAATACTTTCATTTTTCTAATATTTTATTTAAATCAATTATTTTTTTAGGTGAATGGAATGGGCAATTGCCCATTTAAATCAATTAATTATTTCAACTAAACTATAATCGTATTGTTTATTTAATATATAATATTTAATAAACATTACTTACACATTGTAGGATGTATGCATGCAAGTAAAAAAAATAAAGTCATACCGGCATCCAATTTTATTTTATTTTGTTATAATTTTTTCGGGTAACATTGATTAAAGAGATTTAAAAAAGAGATAAAAAAGTTATCATAACTGTTGGAATAAATTTGGCTTTTGAGGGAAACAAAAATTGGACTTAGGTCCAGAAGTGCAGTACTTGTTTCACAAAGCAAAAATAGACATGTTTTTATATGTAGTCCCAAATGCAAGTGGAAGCGCGAACAAAAGGATTAGGGATTGGAATCCCTAGTTATCTATATCTCGCGAAGGAGGAGAAACAAGAGAGGAGCGGCGTTGTGTTTTAGGAGGAACTGGTCCAATCAGAATCGTTGCCAACACGGTTATACTTGGGTGGAATCGTGGAAGGGATTTTGTGATTACGAGAATCCAATGACACAATGGTAGTTTTTATTTGTGAATACTTTTGAACTTTGATTCGACCTTCTCTTCCTCTTCTCTAGTAAATTTTCTTTTCTCTTAATACTCTTGTTTGCATTTTTTCACTACTTCCTCCCCTCTTTTCTTTGTCAAAACTCCTCTTCATCCCTTTTTATTGTGGTTTTTCTCTACTCTTCTCGGATTCCTTTTTTGAAATTGATTATCTAATGTTTAAGGAAGGTTTTACTTTTGGGAAGTAGCCATATTTGTCTTTGGTCGCCACTTGTAGTGAAGCAGCACAACAAACCCAAAATTGACTTAATACACATATGGCATAACAAAATGGAGTGCAGTTTGGAGAGCATGAAAACTTGGAATTCCCGGTTAAGCTTTCTTGGTGTAATTCTGAATATTGTTTTGTGATTTAGATACTGTAGTGTATGAAAATAGGAAAGTATTTTTTTTTTGTTTTTTTTTTTAAATTTATTATTTTCACCGTCCACTATGCTAAATAAACCCCATTATTATTTTCTCTACGATTATAGTCTTTCTGTTTACACCCACAAAATGGTTAAATGTAAACTATCTTTACGGGTGTATTTAGAAAAAATATGGAGTATAAATAGTAAGTTTCTATTTTGGTGATTTCTATTTTTTGATTAATTTGGGTTAAAAGGACCTTATTTGAGTAAAAAAATACTAATATAAAAGTTAGACAAAATTGGGTGTTTACAATTTTATAATTGTGAGATTGTGAACAATTGAATGTTTCAAAGTTATTTGAGGTGCATAAATTGTTGATTACAATTGGATGTATAGTGTGTTGATGACAATGATTAAAGTGTGTCTGACAATGTGTCGTTCCAGCTATGGTTGTGGTTGATTGTGATATTACATTATTAGATGTTGACATTGTGACTTATATATGACATACTGCATGAGCACGACAGTCGAAGAAGTTTTGTACAGATTGCCCAATGTATGATGCTTTGGACCAAATTTTCTTAGGTTATTTTGCATTACACAATTGAATCTACATGTTACTAATGTAGATGAGGAATCACTTCAGGTAGACTTATGGTGAGATGGTTGTACCTATATGTTACTATGTAAAAGATGACTGTTTTGGATATATATTTGATAGAGCATCCATGAGTTTGCATTGCATGAACATCATTAACATGAATGAATTTATGTGTATTGATGTTTAATCCCCATTATGTTGTGAAATGAATTTGTATTTATTTGTTGTACCTTAATTGATTACTCATTCTCTTTATACGTGTAATAACATGTGTGAAATATATTCTCACCCTTTATTGTTTGTTGTTCCATTTTGTTTAGGCTAAACATCACTTTCAGGTGAGCAAAAATTTGACGATATCATGAGTGATGAAGCTTCGAATTTCTTTATCTTTTTTTTTTTGTGGTGTGATATTGGACTAGAAAAGATTAGTTAATAGTTTTTTGTTATGTATAAGAATTATATATTTAAAATTTCATTAAGAGCTTTATTAATTGAGAATGTTATAAAAGACTATTTTTTAGAGTTTAACATACTTATATGTCTACATTTTATATCATATTTTTTGAAAAATAAGTATATATTGCTAATAAGTGTTCATGTTGTGTAAAACTCAATATCTTTTATGAAATTTATCTAATAAGAAATTAAAGAAAATACATTGTATAACTTAACTTTAATACAAAAATCCAAAAATATTTGATAAATAAAATATTTTGAAAAAAAGTATTGAAAAATTGTGCATCTAACCATTGATTTTTATTGAATTTACCTTAAGACAAACATGAAACAAGGAGTAGAAGTGAATGATATGATGCTAACAAACAACTTCCAGCATTATTTCATGTGATTTGCAAGGCAAGAGGTAGAATCTCAACCAACAATGCCATTAGACCACAAGAAATCGCTGATTCAAGCAAAACTTCACTAAGCCACAAGGAGAATCAGGATCTAAAGGTCGTTTAGCGAATCAATTTTTGCTAAGTGAAGCCTCCAGGAATAACTACAAATATTAGCATTTGTTAAGCAAACCAATTTTCGCTTAATGAAACTTTGGGAGATGGCTAATTCGTTCAACAAATTTAATTTTGCTTAGCGGTCTCCTAGTTGAAGGCTATAAATAGGTTGTGAAGTAAAGGAGAAAAACACCCTTTAAAATTCCCAAAATCCCCCAAATCCCTCATTTTGTCTTATAATACTCTCTTCTCCTCTCTTCTTTTCCCACTTCTTTATACCCTTGTAAATACTCCATTGTGGGATCTAACTAAGCAAGATTATCAGGGGCAAAGACACTAATCAATACTCTGTAATTTACTTTTACTTTTATTTAATTTCTATTATCGAAAGATTTTCATGAAATTAAAGAACTTGAAAGTTCATCATAAAATGACATGTCTAATTTAATAATTTTTTTACGCTAATCAAATTATTGAGATTATTCTAGCGAAGGAATTACGGAAAAATTTTAATAATTTAGTTCTCTATTGCTGAAGAATTAGATAGAGAAACTTCTAACAATTCTAGGACTAGATGAATCAACTTAGGTAAGAGTTAGTAAATTGTTAAGTAAATCAAAGCCGTGATCATTTTGCATTATTATCAATATTTATAAAAATTTATAAAAATATAATTTATTTTCCCACTTAATTTAGTTTCCTTTATTTCAATATAAAATTTCAGAAAAGGTTTTCATAAAGGGAGGATTAAAATTCTAAATAATCTCTCAAGTTCTTGAGGATATAACATACGACTGTTGTCAAAAGTATTGTAGAAAACATTCAACAATAGTATGATGTAAATCATTTTACCTAACTGAGTCTAGTAATTAAATGAATTAATTCCTATAAATAAATCAAGTCTAGAATAAAGCGTCTTGGAGTAGAAAGATTTCACAAATCAAGAAAATTGTTTAAAAATATAAAATGAAAAAAAAGATATCTCACGTGGTTTTTATCTTCCTAAAAAATATGCGCCTTATACTTAAGTTCTTCTAGAATCTTTATAAAAAATGTGAGCAAGATATACCATTATAGTGGTGCATTTGGATTTGTAACTCTTGCTTCAACATTCCATTCATCTTCGTTATTCATCTTTAACACAGACATTCTGAAAAGCATAAATTAAGAAAATAAAATACTACATAAGATTTAAGTCTGCTATAACGTAATATGAAGAGAGAAAAAAATATCAAACCCCAAAATACAACTACACGAATTAAGAAAAAACACAACTCCAAAGGAAACAATACAACTCTATATGTACTATTTTTTTTATTTAATACATGTATTTTTCTTTTAAAGTAATTCTATTTAAGTTTTGTGAGACTAGTATGGGACAAATTCTCCTTTCGGATACTTAACGCAAATTTATACCCAAAGTTTAAACTAATGTGATTTACTGAGTGCCTAATGATATGTGATTTCATAAGAGAGAAAAATGAACGCATGCAAATGAAAATGACAATGGAAAATGGAAAAATAATTAAATCAAAAATAGAAAATAGAATGAATAACAACAACGACAATAATAATAACCAAAAGGTGAAAGAGAGCAAAAATCAATATTGAGGGAGATGGAATCACTTCAAAGTTAAATCGACTATGGATTGAGAGTAAGCGTTAGATTGGGTACGCACAGATAGAGAATAGAGATGGATTCACTTTTGTGAGTTTATATTGTTGTTGTTGTAGCAACACAACACAATAGAGGGAAACCACAAGTTTGTTCATTTAAGGGCCTTCGATTTTGTTGTTTTTGTCGTCTTTGTTCAGTAAGAGTGCCTCCAATTCAGGCACTGGACAAACCGCAAAAATCGCATGTTATTCAAGCACTAGGTGGACCGCATGCTGTTGAGGCACTGTATCCCACATAAAATCGCAAGTTTGACATGTGATTTTATGTGGCAGACATGTAATCCAAAAATTGACGCAAAGGTAAAATCATAGTTTTAAACTGCAATTTGACCAAGTCCACGATCAAAAGAGACTAATTTAGGTAGATATTTTAAAAAAAGACTCATTTAAGTGAATATTTTATAAAAGAGACTCAATTTCATTAAGAAAAATGCTAATAACACACTCTTTCATACATTCCTCCTAATACACTATCTATTATTGGTTAAAATTTATGGAAAACAACAAATTATGTGAGTACCTCTTATCATTAAATAACTCTCTTCTAAATTTGTAGTTTTCAATAAATTTAAATCAATAATAGGGAGTGTGTTAGGAGAAGTGTGTAAAAAAGTGTCTTGCTAGCATTTCTCTTTAATTAATCACCTACACATTAGCATGCATGTTTTCTAACATAAAAACAAATTATGTACCACTTGATATTTAATAATAAAGTTAATTACGGATGCACCCTTGAGGTTTAATGTAATTGCACATGCACTTTCTACTTTTTTAAATATTATTTTTGCACTCGTGGAAGGGGTATTAGTATAAAGTTTGATAGGGATGTTAGCACAAGGTTTTTAAATATATATGAAGTACAATTATAATAAATACATAAAAATAAGAAGATTATATGTAATGTAAAAAAAGAGAGGAGATGCATCCGTAATTAACTCTTAATATTATTATTTAATAATGTTGATATGCATTTTTGTTAATATATAATTATATACAGTAAAATAATTATGAATTTTAATTACAAAAGTAAAAAACATTTAATTTGATTTAGTATTAACTATTAATTGAACAACAAAACTACATATTGCTTACCTCTTATAAAAATAATTAAATTATATATCACATATATTATAACCACTAAAGTTTTAAAATAATAATATCTAATCTAATGGTTAATATTCATTATGTAAAATTGATATTAGTAAAATATGCTATCGGTTTGGCTTTGTTGAATTTTAAAAATATCGTCTGAGATCTACCGATCAACTTAAAAAAAAAAATAAAAATCAGTTTTCATTTATTTGTATTTTGATTGATTTTGCTCCTTGCTCCTAAATAGCATATAATAAATCCCTTTTTAAATTTAATCATGACTAATTCTAGTTGATATGTATGCAATACATCTTTGCCTTAGAATTCAAAATGTCCCTCAACTTAAATATTGCAATCTGATACGAACCTAAAAATGAGAAGTAAGAAATGTTTTCAGCATTAGTATTATAGAATATAGATACAAAGTGTTTTCTTCTACTAAAGAGAAAAAGAAGCAAAAATGATTATTATACAGACAAATGTATCTTAATGGGTGAGTTTGTTATTTTTTTTAAAAGAAATATTCATTTAAACATTTGTTAAAGTTTGTAGACGTTTGGATAAAAATTAAAAAAAGAAGAAGCTAAAAACAACTTAAACAAACTCGTCTAAACAGAAAAAAAGAGTATATTTTGTTGAAATAATAGAAATAGAAGACCTTGGCTGTTGATTGAATTAAATAATTACCTGGGCGAGAGTTGGGAAGAAAGTGATAGCTTATGAAACAGGTGGGAAGATATATCTGTGCGGAAAGTGAAGCAGCACATTCTTCCGTAGCAAGCTGCAGTGCATGGCTAACACAATTACTACAGTGGCAAGTGTCTGAATCCCCTTGACACTGCGCCATCAATTTGACTGATTTATAATTGGTGGTATAGTAGCCATTACTGTTTAGAATCCCAGTTTGGAGGGTCAGAAATGCCTCCTCCATCAAGTCGTTAAATTTGATATAATCCACAGCCGGATCCCCACACTCCTTGTGAAGCAAATTGGTACTTTTTGATTCGGCCGGAAGCTGCTCGGTTTGGTAGTGAATGTAGCAACCGTAAAGCTGTACCCGTGCATATATGGAACCGCTGCACAAAGTGTTTGACATCTGAGGCAGCATGTTTACGCAGCTGAAACAGTCTTGTGTGCTGATATCATCTCTGCATTGGAAAAGGCCTGAGATGGCTGCCTCATCGTTCACAGCTTCCGTGGTTTTGAAGAACTTGTGTTGGGCGGATTGTGCCAGGAGTTCTTGGAATACAGAATTGAGGGTTTGAGATAATTGGTGATTGACGTTTTGGCTTGCACATGTTTTGTACACTAAGTTGCTATAATCGGAAAGTGGTTTGGAACAAGGTACGAAGAAGAGGAAAGTGAGAGTGAGGAGGATGGTGGAGTTGGAAACATCCATTTCGGAACTGACTCTGGGTGCGCAACGCATTCGGTGTTGTTTTTTTCCCAAACCACATCGGCTGCATCGATACTTTTGGAATGCTCATATGGGGATTGGGACTTTGGTGTTTTTTCTTTCCTAATCCCATCTACCTAATAAACTCACAAACACGTAAAACAATGAAGAACAAACCCTGTGAATGTGATTTGTTCATCTTATAAACCTCCTCTTACAAGTTATTCTATCTACACCGCATTCCTACGCATGTTAGGTCAGAAATTTCAACTTTCCTTGGTTTAAAGGTACTGGTAAAAGTTACTCTTAACTTTTTAAGAGAAAAATGCTCTTGCTGGGAATTCCTAGTACACCAAAAATATAAATATAAATCACTCTGATTTGTGTCAATTTTTTTTTAATTAATTTGTCTCAACGAGGATTAAGTAACATCATTTTAATTCACGATCAAAGTTAATACCACAATATAAACTATGTGCAACCTAATTAGGTTTAAAATATTTTTTATGTATATATTTTATGTTTTTTAAATTTAATATTTATATATTTTATATTTTAAAATTAATATTTTCATATTTTAAAAAGTACATTATCATTGAAATTGTCTAAAAAATTGATTAAGACTAATAATTTCTAAAAAAATAATTTTAAAGCATAAATAAATTGAGTTTAATGTGTTTTCAATACAAATACAAATCAACTAAGAAAAAAATTTAATTGGTATACACTGTCAGTGTAAAAGATTTTTACACTTATGTTCAATCATAATTTTTTTCATTTATGTGACTTTTAAAATATTAATTAGTAAAGTCAACAAATTTATCATCAATTAATGGTTTTAATTGAATGTCAGTGTAAAAAAATCTTTACATTGATAATATATATCAATTAAACTCTTAAGAAAATCTCTCACTTCTAGAGATAAAGTAATCCGAAATTATACTAACTGTTGAGAATAAGCTGATTTGAAACATAGCAGATAGATATGTAAATTTGCGTGAGGCATTGTTGGGAGGAGGATGTTGGTGCTTGGTGAAGAGAGGCGTAGATGTGTAGCTGTGTCTATGGCATAGTGCCTCGTCTAATTTTTAACCAGCACCCGCACAAGCATATTTTTTTTTTAAGAGAAAATCAAAGTATTTTATTTATATGTATTTAAGAAACAAATTGTTTCATCATTTACATATTCCTACACCCAGAATATCGTCCATCCACTCTATCATGAGCCTATGAACATATCACCCTATTTCATATTTAGCATACACAACCTAGGGTTTTGATACCAACCTGAAAAAACACAGCTCCTATTGAAACTAAAAGAATAACATAACCACTTCCATGACAATATCTTTATAGACATCAAAATATCTAAAGGCTTTACCAATGCATTATAAAAAACAACTGAATTCCTACATATCCATATACTCCAGTAATTAGCAAACCAGAATATATACATGTACTTCTTCTTCCATTTACCCGTCGTCCATGCACTGGATCCGAGAAAAAGCTGGACCAATTCTCCCGGAAGTAGTCCTTGTATCCCTAACCAACTGTGTACTTTGTACCACACCAATTGCACCTTTGGGCATGTTAGAAATAGGTGATTTCTACTTTCTGAACTATCATTGCAAAACACACATCGTGATGCAGTTAGAGAAATGACCATCCCTCTCCTCGTCAAATTATTGATGGTCGATAGCCTATCTAAGAGCAACCTCCAAGCGAACGCAATCACCTTATATGAACATTTATTTTTCCACATTCCTCGGAGCACCTGAGCATCCACCTCAATAATTCGTGGGAGATTCACCTGTCCTTGTAATACTCTATATAATTCTGCCACCGAAAAACCTCTATCTATAGATGGAGTCCACCACCATATGTCCTCCACGTTCTCTTGAAGCTCCACATTCTGCAACAACGATTCCAACAAGTTCAATAGGTCTACCTCCCACTCAAATAACTCCCTCCTCCAACCCCATTTCCACCTTGAGATTATTGTCGCTGAACTCCTTTTTTCCTTTACAAAGATGTGCTTGTCTTCTGCTATACTATACAACCTAGGAAACACCATCCTTATTGCTCCGCCCCTTAACCAATTTTGCTCCCAGAACAATGTGTCTTTTCCATTGCCTACCAGTTTCTTCACACTATTGGAGAACCACCCTGGTATTGACTCCTTTGGTCCATCAATCGCCCAAATATCTCTCCACCATTGAGAAGTTTTCACGAATGTTATAGGCCTGTCTGAGTTATGCTGCACATCTCTATACCGACTTCTCAGCAATGGTCTCCATATTGCATTTTCCTCCATTAGCAATCTCCATCTCCACTTTGCCAGCAAACTAAGGTTGAATTTCCTTATACACTTTACGCCTAGTCCTCCCTCTTCCTTTGGCCTACACACGTTCTCGCAACTCACCCAAACAATTTTGTACTCTTGCTATTTAACCCTAAACTCGCAAAAGCATATATATCCTAATTGTTCTTGTTAACTTTTAAACAGGGGAAAAGGTAAGATGGGTATTTTAGAAGATTGTGCCAAAAAAATTACCCGAAAAATGTAAGTGGGGAAAAATTAGAAAGAGAATGTAATAAATATCAAAAGTTATTTAATAAAAAAGAATGAGAGAAATATAAATAAAATAAAAGTTAAAAGTAAATAAATATGGTAATTCACGAAATGCAAAATAAGAAAAAAATGGATTGAGATCCTCTCCTTTTCGCCTTATACAGGTGACGTCCTGTTTGATAAATCTATGGCATCCATTACATATAAAATTTCATTAACGGCTGAAATTATAACCCACCTAAACTCACTATTTCATCAATTCTCCTCTTCTTCCATGGTTTCATGGAGGAGAAGTGTAAAAACGGCTTGGCTAGAATGCTAGTCGGATAGTTCAAACCCCCATGGATTTGGGTAAGGCTAACTCAAAAAATTTAAAATTTTGTCTGATGGAAACAAATAGTACGCTTAGTTAATCCATAGTTTATTCGAGTTTGGACCACCACAAGTAATGTTTCTTACTTAACAAAAAAAAATTAAAATAATATATATTTTTCATAACAAAACTTCTTTTAAAAGAGAAAAATTATTTTATTATAAATCATTCGTATGTTTTTTAATATTGTTATTTTATTTATTTATCAACTTTTTTTATAGAAAATTAACTTAAAAAAAGAACAAAATAAATTTTTATTTATTTTTATTTTATTTTAAATATGATGGGTCAACTCTGAATAGAGTTGAATTTTTATATATCATTAGAAGATGTTTGTTTCAAGTTATGTAATTTTATTTCCTAAAATAATGACATTCGTGAATACTTTAAAGAATTGGTTAAAAACTAAATTCATGGAAATATTTCTTTATAACTCTCAAGAATAATTAAAATATGATATTTTCCTCAAAATATAGGTGATAATTATCAAAATATCCTTGTAATTTAAAATATATTATTTTTTGTATAAAATAAAATAAAATAATAATTAATTATTATATGTTTCACGTATTTTTGTATTTTTAATGAGCAAAGATAATTATACTTATATAAATATAAAAACAAAACATGGACATGGGACAAGATATACAACACCCAATGCATAAGTACTATTTTGTAAAAGAAAAAAAAAGATACATGAGTACTTAATACTTAATTAGAAACTTTGACAACATTAATGTAAAATAAGTGATCAACAAACTTTGATTATCAATCATTTTACTTAATACTTAATTAGAAACTTTGACAACATTAATGTAAAATAAGTGATCAACAAACTTTGATTATCAATCATTTTACTATGGCTCAATTCTTCTAAATAGTTTGTTTAGATACAAACTTAGTGTTTCTTTATTTTAAATTGGAAACTTTGACATGGGAATCTTAGAATAATAATAACAGCACTGTAATTCTTAGAATAATAATAACAACACTGTAATTCAAGTCTGAAAGTTTTGTTCACATAATTTAAAGATTAGTTTGTTTAGATACAAACTTAGTGTTTCTTTGTTTTAAATTGGAAACTTTGACTTGGGAATCTTAGAATAATAATAACAACACTGTAATTCGTCTGAAATTTTTGTTCACATAATTTAAAGATTCATGATGTTCAACTTGGAACATTAATAGTATACTTTTTAATTGTTATTGCGTCTGTATATTTGCGTTTCTATTTTGATATGTTATAACAAAACAAAAATATAAGATTGCTAGCAAGAACAATTTATTCCATTCTATTATAAAGGGAATAATAAGTTCATTTAGTATCATGTTTTTATCTTCATAGTGCATTAAAAAATTGATAGAGAATTAATCATCTAAATTATTGATTATAACAAGTCAAAGAATTTTGTTTCATATGTGCATAAAGATATAACGAGTTTTTTCAACAAATTAAAACATATGGTTCAGTATTTCACTACAGCAAAATGGCTGGTCCATCAAAGCCATAAATCAAATACTTGTTATGGAGAGTGGGGTGGAACGAGTTGGTCTACTATTGTCATGGAAGACTGAGGCATCAAACAACTATAAAATTCAATTTCTTTTAAATACTATGCTTGTTTTTAATGTTCAGTATGAATTTAAAGAAAATCAATTAAGTGGAAAATAGAGATCACACATGAGAGGTTGTATTTCCAATCATAGGTGCCCTTATTTTTACCAACATGTATAATTGTATATATACAATACGCTTTATCCAATTTATGATTCAAATTATTTCATTCTTATGTACACAATTTACCTCTAAACTCAAATACATGTTAGTAACATGTCTAAGATTTGGATTACTAATCTGTGTCATTTTACCCTTCCTTTTTGTGTGCTTAAAATAGCTTTTTCTTGGATGGATTACAGTCATGAGGACACCAATATGCAAAAATTACTCAAATAAAATGTTAAATTGTCCTGCTTTGTCTACTTAATAATATCTTGGATTTTAGTAAAGTGAGTTATAAAGCTAAGTCTTTCCAACAACTTTTAATCCCACACACAGAAATAACAATAATGAACTCCAAAACAAAGTTCATTTGCCATTGCCAATAAAACTGAATTCATTTAAAAAAGAATTTTAATATTTTATAGAATATATATGGATATGTTTTGTAACGTAGATATGTTTTCTGTGTAGTGCATTAACCACAATGTAAAGAATATTTTAGACCTATATAATGTATGGTATGTGTATAACCATAAAACAGAGTTACATCTAGAAATTATCAACATATTTTGGATTTCAGCAAAACCAAAAACCGAAGCGCATAAAACACCACACTGCTAACAGGAATCTTTCTGAGAGACTTTGGATCTCGGCATAACCAAAAACCAAAAGTACATATATAAACAAAAAAAATGACAGAGAGACAGACTCCAAATAATAGACTTCAGATTTCGGCATATTCGAAATATAATAAAAACTTCAACAGGGAGAAAAATGAAATCCAAGGGATTTTGGCCAAACCGAAATCCAAACCCCTTAAAAACAAATAAACAATCTATTAAGTTAAAACTCGGGGATAAAATCAACGTAATCACCCAATTAGTATCACTTCCCATAAAGCAAAGCAGGACCTACCAAAAACCTGTTGGATAAAAGTCAAGCCCACTGGGTAAAAGAAGTATACTCTCGGTAAAAACTATTGACCGACCAGGTAAGAACCGCATTTTTTACGATAAATACAAGACATGTCCATTACTCATTCAGGAAAAAACGTATCTCACTTTGGCTTCTCTCTCTTCCTCTCTCTTCCCTTTTTTGTTCATCTATTAACTTGAGCATCGGAATCCTCTTTTGCAGGTTCTCTTCCTTTGTGATCCGTTCCAAAAAATATTTGGATACTTCTTTAATCCAGTCTAGTGCATCTCGTAAAGTTCAAAGCGCTTTGTACTCAAGTACATTTTGATAAGAACAGTATGAATCTTATTTTGTCTGTCTAAGGGAGTCAAAATTAGGTGATAAGAAATCATCACTGTCCAAACTTGCATCCAAATTAACAGTGATCAACATGCTTTCAAGAATTTAAGAGATTTAACAAATCAATTACTATGGATTCCATGAAGCACTGAAACTAGAAGACTAATCTTGACTCTTTCAAGTGGTTTACAGTGGGTCACATTATTCTGAGAGGACGGTGTTCACATTGACAATAACACAAGTTGTCATTTGTACTAAAAACTTGAGTTAAAAAACTGCGTTGAAGAATGATATGTATAAAAACCCTGCCCAGGACCAATATAGCAGAAGCATACCAGCAGCCCCATTCCCAGTACCAATACAACAACAGCCAGCAGCAGCAACCATCCAGCAACAACAGGTACCAACAACAAACTCAATGGTAGTAGTCATCTAGATGCTGAATTCATGATGTAGTGACCTGCTTGATGTGCTGGAGGTTTAGCCCTTTCCTACTGATCATGTTTTGCAGCACTGGGAGCATATCTGCACTGGAAAATCCATCAAATTTTGCAAAAAGCACCACTCCACTCAATCAACCTCAACCACCTTCTACTCAAGAGTCAGTTCCAAACAAACACTTGTGTTGGCAAACCATATATCAAAACTATATGATTACATTGCCATTGACATGAACTTCAAAATACGTTCAACACAGTAAGCAGCTAAATAATCTATTGAAGGACACAGTTGTTGCTACCTTCACCAGACCAGAAACCACAGAATACTGCATACTATAATAAAATTACTCTGTTAAACCTTTTAAAAATACCTTTATTTCTTGAAAACTAAACACTGTTCGTTCCACTAAACATTAATGATGTATTACATTTACATTTAAAGAGCATAAAAAGAAAAACAATACATTCAATTATAACATAATGGGAGAAGAAAAAACAAATCATGTAATATATAAATTCAAGGAGATATATAAATTCAAGGTGTGCTAATAAGCTCAACATTACAGTGAATTCTAGTAACACAAGAAAAACATTCTAAACTAATAGGCAATATTCAAGCTCACATTTTAGTAAAAAAGTAAAAAACTACACTATTTAAGTTTAAACTTCAGTTTCTATTATAAAACAAAAAAGTCTTTCAAATTCTATCAAACACCAATTTTATGTAAAGCAATTTCCACAAATTTCTTCATTCTTAATTGAGTATTCATAGTGAAAAAGCAATGATAAAGGTTGTTATTGTTTGTGATCAATATAGAAGTTCTCACTATATCATTTTCACACAATCCTTCTATTTTTTCCAACATTGATGTAACTTTATCTTTCCTTTCAGTAGCATCTTTCTCATGCATAAAACAAGAAGTTAATTGTTGAATAGTTCTAGCATAAAACTCACCCAACTTATTCAATGAAGTCTTTAAACTATTAGAAACATCATTGTACTTCACCCTTTTCCCGATATGCTTTCCACTTTTATTCGTAACAGTTTCACTTTGTGATTGATCGATTGGCCTTGAATCTTGAGTAGTTTGATTGATTCGTTTTTCTGGTATTTATGATTTAAAGTTTTCATCTCCATCTAGATTTACTAAGCTTGACTCACTCTCGTGCACTATTTGACAAAGTTCCTTCACCATAGAAAAAGCAACTTAAACTAGACTTTCTACATAAGCACGTGTTGCTCTATATTTTCCAAATGCAATTTCCAAGCTATCGAAATGGGGAAATAGTTTACCAAACAAGCCAACTACAATAGAATGAGATTGCATAAAAGGTAAAATATGTATAAAATATACATTTAATTAAAAAATAAGAGTTTACTTCACATAAAAAATTATTCTTAAAGTGTAAAAATGGTATGTCATAGTATACAAGGTTATCAATATCGAGATATTATGTAAACTCATGAAAGTCTTGTAAACTCGTAAGAGTTTACTTCACATAAAAAATTAATAATTAAATACCTATAAATAAAATATATAATCATGAATTTAACATTTTAACAATATAAATATATAATAATGCCATGATTACCATAAAATTCCAAACATAAGTCTAGAGTCCAAATATAAGTCCTTAAGTTTGACCGATTTCAGTTCAAAATAACAATTCTCAAATCTAAGTCATTGAGTTTGACAGAATCAGAATAAGCAACTCATAATAACAATTTGACAGAATAACAATTCTCAAACTCAAGTCATAAGCAACTCAAAATAATAGTTTGACAGAATCATAATAAGCAACTTAGTTGTCATATTCAGAATAATTCAAAAAGTTGAGACTGAGAAACCGACTTACTGAGAGTGAGAGAATAAGTTTTGGTGGAAAGGGGCCTCGCTGAAATCGGAAGCACGCGCACGACATCAAACCAGGGACAACGGAGGAGGCTATGGCACAACTACACGAGAACAAAGGAAATTTTGGCAGAAAGGGGCTTCACTGGAATCGGAAGATTCGCGCAAGGTTCACTAGAATCTCATCACAAGCTAAGGCACAAACATCGGAAGTTGTGGTCTGGGGCTCTTGGCATCGTGTCTGGCCATGGTGGAATTGGGTCTGACTCTTGCCGTTAGTAATGAGTAAGGAGTAACAAAGTGAAAAGAAGAGAAAACCTAGGCCCTGACTCAAAACGATGTTGTTTTTGGTGTGTTATGGCTAATTGAGGACCTTTGTGTGATATCGTGAACTTGCGTGTGAACTTACGAGTTTACCGATATTACCACGAGTTTACCGAGTTTACTCAAAAAACGAGTTTACTCACGATTTAACTCGTTAAGGGTAACTAAAATTGTAAGATCATATTGTATGATTTTACGAGTTATAACGTGATATTGATAACCATGATAGTATACCTTGCACCATTGTTTATAAATTTCCTTCTCCACTATAATCATCTTCGGCGTATAATCCCACCCAAAACCGCTAGCATGTGGACCTAACATTTCTTTGATTGCACAATATAGATTTTGGCAGAAAGGGGCTTCACTGGAATCGGAAGATTCGCGCAAGGTTCACCAGAATCTCATCACAAGCTAAGGCACGAACATCAGAAGTTGTGGTCTGGGGCTCTTGGCATCGTGTCTGGCCATGGTGGAATTGGGTCTGACTCTTGCCGTTAGTAATGAGTAAGGAGTAACAAAGTGAAAAGAAGAGAAAACCTAGGCCCTGACTCAAAACGATGTTGTTTTTGGTGTGTTATGGCTAATTGAGGACCTTTGTGTGATATCGTGAACTTGCGTGTGAACTTACGAGTTTACTGATATTACCACGAGTTTACCGAGTTTACTCAAAAAACGAGTTTACTCACGATTTAACTCGTTAAGGGTAACTAAAATTGTAAGATCGTATTGTATGATTTTACGAGTTATAACGTGATATTGATAACCATGATAGTATACCTTGCACCATTGTTTATAAATTTCCTTCTCCACTATAATCATCTTCGGCGTATAATCCCACCCAAAACCGCTAGCATGTGGACCTAGCATTTCTTTGATTGCACAATATAGATTTTGGCAGAAAGGGGCTTCACTGGAATCGGAAGATTCGCGCAAGGTTCACCAGAATCTCATCACAAGCTAAGGCACGAACATCGGAAGTTGTGGTCTGGGGCTCTTGGCATCGTGTCTGGCCATGGTGGAATTGGGTCTGACTCTTGCCGTTAGTAATGAGTAAGGAGTAACAAAGTGAAAAGAAGAGAAAACCTAGGCCCTGACTCAAAACGATGTTGTTTTTGGTGTGTTATGGCTAATTGAGGACCTTTGTGTGATATCGTGAACTCGCGTGTGAACTTACGAGTTTACCGATATTACCACGAGTTTACCGAGTTTACTCAAAAAACGAGTTTACTCACGATTTAACTCGTTAAGGGTAACTAAAATTGTAAGATCGTATTGTATGATTTTACGAGTTATAACGTGATATTGATAACCATGATAGTATACCTTGCACCATTGTTTATAAATTTCCTTCTCCACTATAATCATCTTCGGCGTATAATCCCACCCAAAACCGCTAGCATGTGGACCTAACATTTCTTTGACTGCACTATAGATTTTTTAAATGTTTTACTCTTGATTTAATGTGAGGATTAGCTTTTAGAGTGCAATTTAAGATTTCGTTTTGAAGATACTTTTCTAACTCTTTAGTATACCCAGGTTTAAATGTTCCTGCATCAGCTTTCCAACCATTTTCCACCAAATGTAGCAAACCTTCCACTAAACATACATCTTCTTGTGCATTTCATTGCCTCTTGGTGCCTTTTACTTGGTGAGTTTCAAAGGACTCTTCCATCTATCCAACAACTTAATAAGTTTAAATAATAAAAATTTTGCATAAAGTAAATTATACATAAAAAAGTAAAAATTACATTACATAATGAAAACTTCAAAAACAATAAATTAGAATTCTATCTATGATTTCCACTTCTCCAAACATTAAACATTTCCAATGGTAAATTGTCTCTCCGCTGACTCCAAGTGTCATTTGGCTCAACAACAGTTATGGTGTCATCATAGGAGACTTCGTACAATGACTCAACATCTTCTATATTTATTTCCAAAGGATCCATAATCATTTATTTACAAATATAATTATGTAGAAGACAACAAGTAGTTACTATTCTTCCTTGAGTTTTAAGGCGATAAAAAGAATTCTCTCTCAATATAGCCCAACGTCCTTTTAAAAGTCCAAAACATCTTTTTATTACATTCCTGGCAAAAGAGTATTTCATATTAAAATATTCTTTAAGTATAGCTAGTTGTAAGTCATTCCTTCACTAATTAAGGTGATATCTTTGACATCTATAAGGAGTAATAAATCCTTCTCCATTCATGTAGCAAGCATCACATAAATAATAGTATATTGTTATTAAATAAAAAAATTGCTATTATCATATATACATATATGAGATGTACTTCTATAAGGAGTAATATACATATATGAGATGTACTAATTTTTCATCAAAAGTATACTATTATACCTTGAGGAACCTTTAGTCCATTTAGTTGAGAGATAGCATCTCTTAAAAGACCCTAGAGTCAGCTGCTGAACCCTTTCATCCAAGCAAAACATATATGAATTACATATTTAGGGAACATACACCCAACACATTGGTAGCTATCTCACTCTTCCTTGTTCTGTATCTACTTTTCTCAGACTCAGGCACATTAACCTTGATGTATGTGCCATCAAGAGCCCTTAAGCAATTCTATACATAACCAAAACTATTTATAATTGGTATTATATAAAAAGTGAAATTTAATTCACATATTAATAGGAAATGTAGAAGCAATTATATGTTTTGCTTATATGCCTTGAAGTACTTCCATTTTTCATCGGTGTTGTTCTCCAAAATGGGCTTAGGTTGTTTTAACAATTCCCCATGACACCATAAAAGTGTTGGTAACACATTTGAAAAATGTCTCCTAATTGTTTAACCTGACATAACAAAATGCCTTCTTATCATTCTATTCTTAACATGATGTGCCAATATATGTAAAAATATGACTACCAACTCTTCAACACCCAAATGCCTAGTAGGAAGTAACCCACCACCTACAGTTTTCAACATCTCTCATAACTTATGGAACGCAGTTCTATCCATCATTGTATTCTCAATACAAGTCAAGTCACTCATAAAAATAATTCTATGAAAATGCACTTCTCTTATTAATCTTCTTTCATAACAATCCCATGACCTTTTTCGATTTCTAGAATGCTTAAATAAATTTAGATAGCATAACATCATTGTTATCAAAATAAAACAATTCAACAATTCCAAATGTAGTATCAATACTGCTAAAATTCACCTCTTCCTTTTATGTAATTCCATAACTTCTGTCATGATGAAAATGATTGTCTTAGATAAATAAAAAATATAAAAAAAAAAATTAAAACATGAGATACCAATGAAGTATTCTAAGAGTCAAGAAATAAATTGTTAAATTTGTGTTAGTGTGCAAGTAGAAATTAATAGATTAATTCGATAATAGATTTTGAGAAAATATAAGCCTACAAGTTTTTAGAATGAAAAGTGGAAAAAAAATGTCAAAAGTTGGCTATACAAATTCATTTGAAACCAAAAAACTCAATTAAATAAGACGATATACCACAAATTAAAACTAGGTAGCTTATTAAAAGCTTTCCCAACATAAATTGGAACAATTAACATTTACTAAAAGAAGATCATTTATCTCTAGTCATAAGAGGAATTGACAAGCACTTGCATCATAGGGCCCAAAAAGCCAAAAATAAATCTAAACAGAAAGAGTGGTAAACCATATCTGACATGCATTATCAAAGATATGCTACATTATTGCTAAAATATTCTGACCATAGAGACATCTTAAAGGAATGAGGTGTCATAAAGTTTTGGCATCTTAAAACTTACCAATCAATGAACCAAAAAAGAAGGGTGAGCTAGGTGATTGATAGACTTTGAGCCACCCAGCAATTCAAACCAACAAACCAACAGGTATAAAATAAAAAGCATATTTGAGTGATAAATAGTAGGCACAAGAATGTTTGTAAAAATGAATAAAAAGAATCACGAATCACAAAATATTGAGAGGATTTCTCCTTGTTTAATAAGTTTTTCTTGAAACATGAACATTTCCCCTTTTATAGAACTACAAAAATGATAAAATTGAAGAAAACTTACCTGCGTGCACACAAGTGGTTGCATAGTAGTGTTCTGGTTTTGATTCATGGACTGATTCATAGATGTTTTCCCTTTATAAACCAAAGAAAAATGATAAATTTGAAGGGAAGATTACCCATTTTTAGAGTGATTGTGCAATAAGTAGTGGGTAGGGGGAGAGAGGAGCATGACACGTTGTAGGTAGTAGGGGTATGAAGGGATTTCACCTCTGGATATGTATTCTCACGTAAAAGGAATAAAAATTTCCCATCCTTTATGTCCAGGCATGAAAACCCTCTTTCAATAGGAATGTATTTTACCGAGAATAACATATACTTAGGTATGTTTTTTTAACCTTGTACCAAATATGGGATTAAAATATTCTCATCCTCATATTCTTAGGAATAATTTTGTATCAACGCGAAACAAACACCCCCTTAGGAAGGTGGATCAGATAAGCTTAACCTACTTAAAATATAATCTGTGTTGGACCAGTTCATGTGGGTCAGACTAACTTGTTCAAACACTACTATCTAAGACGATCTTGTCATTGTTTGGTCTTTTAACTCATTCTCTAGTCTTTTCCTTTTCGTTGTCAATTTCACTTCTTCCTCTTCTTATTCCTACCTAAACTTGTTTCTATTCTGGTTGAAAGAAGTTGTCCTTTGTGGGTTTCCCTTCGTGTGTCTTATATAGTGTTGGTGGTTACCGTGAGGTCAGTTATGAGGAGTGGTTAGCTGGTGGTTACTATGAAATTGGTTATGAGTGGTTATTTGGTGTATGGGTCGATTACTTGACAATTACCTGGAGGTTTCTGTGAGATTAGTTATGAGGAGGTTGACAACCGTTCTTTCTCAATCTACAATCCCCTTAACCTTGAGGAGTGATAATGCTTTATTGTTTTGTTAATCTTAACTTGAAAATGCAATTCTTGTTGGCATTATTACTGAAATTTATGTATGTTTGTCAGCTATTAACATGAAAATGCAACTCTTGTTTAAAATTTATTACTTTGTTAAGCATACTTTGTTGTTGATGTTATCGAATATTGATCATTTTGTACTTATGCATGCATGCTAAATTTATAGATTTTTAAGTACAATTCTTATGTATATTGAGATAAAAAATTAAAGTCTTGTAATGTTTATAGGTCTATGAGTATAAATCATGTTCACACTAGAATCTAAGATGACCGGTGAGTACTATGCATATTAGAGTACCAAAGTTCGCATTACTTTGTTTAGTAGCCTACAAAATGTTGTGTGCATAGTATATATGAAGATACAAGTTGGTATGTAAAGATGTAAGTTGTTTAGATATCATGTACATATGATGATATGAAAGTAAATAAAGCATACCAATGTTAGAATCAGGGTTTGGAGCTACCTTGCAATTTCTTCTCAACCAGTAGGCAGATGCTAATGCTTGTGCATTTTTCTTCACCTGCTACATGTATGCTTTGTAATCTGGAGTTGCAACTTGTTTTACAGCTATGGCAAGAGCAGCAATATGATTATTGTATGGGCCTCCTTGTATTGATGGATATAGAGCAAAGTTTATTTCGTCTCCGTGATTAAGAACAAAAGTTGGCTTCGTTCTGTCCCCTTCAATAAAAGATGATACCTCCCATTGGACCTTGGAGACTTTTGTGCGTGGTTGAGGTAACAATATCACATTAATCAAATGGACTAGCTACTTCCAAAATCGCATCGGCATTAAAACCAGTATAACATTTCTTTAATAAAATATATTATATATTATAATATTTATATAAGAAAAACCATAATTTTAGTCAATGCTTTTTTTTTCAATCCCACATAAGAAATGTGTCCACCGCCCAAAACATAAACAGTTATACAATTTCAAAGAATTTTAATTTACAAAGTTCATCAAAATGCAAATCGTATATTCAGGGGAGGATAGGGAAAACCAAAGAAAGAGGAGGCAATTTTGCGTTAAGTGTTTCCTAATCACTAGAACTAAATAGGAATTTGTGTCTTGTGTCCATAGATCATATAACTAGTGGATTTAAATCTTTTAAATTGAAGAGGGTACATTTTAGAAGATATAAGTTAGAGTTGTTTGATTAAAAAAAATACTGGTTGAAATTTTAACAATATCATAGTTATTATACATTAGCATATATCAAATCACAATCTGAATTATTGATTTTCTCAAATACACTTATATCTGCACTTTATCTTCTAAATCACGCTCCCTCACTTTAGAGTAGCCAATTATACAACTATGATACGATATTTTGAAAAATCAATAATTCAAATTGTGATTTGATACAAGCGTGGATAAGTAAAATAGTTTAATCAAATTCATTAAACTATTTTTACTTTCATCAAACACACAGTAAGACAGGAATAAGTCATAAGACGATAATTCATAATGCAGACAGCTTTATTGTTCTATAAACTCTATTCATACAAGTTCTGAAGCACACATCACAGATCTCTCTACTCGCCAAACCAAACCAAATCAGAACTCTAGTGACCTTCCAAAATCCTAAAGAATCATAAAATCCACTACCTAATTTAAACAAAAAAATAAAGAGAGAAAGAGAAGAAGCATATCTGGAATTTTCTTGGAGATCTTTGGTGTGTTGTGTGCCATGTGCTTCATTTTCTATTTCCATCATCTTTCTCCTCCAATTGCAAATTATTTATATTCTTTAACTTCTTGGGAACCTAACCAGTAAATTTGTTATTTTCAACATTCTTGTGGTGTCTCCAGGCACCGCGCTTCTATGACAACAATTGTGATTTCTTTGGCAGCCCTGCTAGGCAGAATCAAGAAATCTTGCTCTTCTTGTTCATGACAAGATGATGGTCATGGAAATAGTTTTCCACTTTTGCTGTGGTCATCAAAATGTTGTGATTGAAAGAAGTTGTCCCCTATGAGTTTCTTGTCTTATATCTTATATAACGTTGGTGATTACCTGGAGGTTACCATGAAATCAGTTACAAATAGTGGTTGTCTGGTGGTTATTGTGAGATTAAGGTAATTGTTTGGAGGTGTCTGAGATCCTTTATAGGAAGGTCACCAACCATTCCATTTAAGGAATTTGAATCCACCACCTTTTACTCTTTCTTTTTTTCTTTCATGTGGAATTTTTTGTTTCCATTTAGTTATCCTTGATTATAAATCAACATTTTAATGTCATAGTATACATGCAAATGAGAAAGGACGTGCAACTGGCTAGTGTATATATAAATAGTAAGTCTGGACCTTATTTCTAAGAATCATATTCTGTTATCAGGATGCAACATAATTCTCTGTACTTATTAGTCAATTGGTTACATTTTAATGTGTCATGTTGGAGATGCGTGTGTTATGTACTGTATGAAAGTTTGGTGGCGCGGTGAGGATATCTTCATGCATGAATGAAGAAAAAAAACTAGTACTGGAATGATATGATGGCTGAGTGAAATTTATTTTGTAAAGATCAGATCCATGGTTCGAGACTTACAGGAGCTTGAGTCATGGTAGGTAGGTGCATATCCGAGTGAAACATGAATAAGAAGGAAGGAATTATTGAAACGGTTAGTCATAAATGGTTAAATGTTAGTGATATATGAAACTATATATATTTATAAAAAATGGATGGCTAAGATTTATTAAGTATTTACGAATTTCATTGGATTTGGTTAAGGTAGATATAGCAGAAGATGTAAAGGTGTTTCTGTAATTAGTTATTTTCCATTTTTCTATTGTTGGGAAGAAACAATAGATATGTATTGATGTGGAAAGTAAAAAGATGATTATTATTTTTGAACCAATGGGTCTCAACAGCCACGTCTCTGTAGTTAGTTGTTAGTGGTTACCTGTGTTGGCAGAATGCTGGCAGGGACCAGGAGCCAAATATAAAAGGTGGCTTTGGCTCTTTTGAAATAAATATATATATAAAAAAGTAATGAAAGGGGGAGGCGGGTAGGGGTGGCATCGGCAGGACGTAGAGAATGTCGATGCTAGCATCCCCATTCCAGCTCCTGGAAGTGAACATCATATCGGCGCAGGAGCTGGCACCCGTAGCAAAATCAATCAAAGCCTACGCGGTGGCATGGCTTGACCCGGAACGCAAGCTAACCACGCAAATAGACCCCCAAGGCCACAACAACCCCATATGGAACGAGAAATTCGTGTTCCGTGTCGACGACGACTTCCTCAACGCCCACGACTCCACCGTCATGATCCAAATCTACGCCTCCGCATGGCTCCGTGACGTCCTCATCGGCACCGTGGCCGTCCTCGTCTCCAACCTCTTGCCACGCTCCAACACACGCAAATCAAAGATCAGCTTCGTGGCGTTGCAGGTTCGTCGGCCCTCTGGTCGCCCCCAAGGGATTCTCAACATCGGAGTCAACCTCGTTGATTCCACCATGCGAAGCATGCCCATGTATTCCGAGCTCAGCGCCTCCGCCGTTGGCTATTGGGACGATATCGACCCCGACCCTAAGAACCACAAACCGCTAAATAATAATGACTCCAATTGCAAGATCTTGACGCTCCAACGCTCTCAGAGCGAGAAGAACGACTCCACCATTAACGATTACACCTACAATAATCATCCCAAGGATGACGCTGATTCTGAGATTGGGATGCCCGTAACCAAAAAAGGAGTCCTTATGAACTTGAACGGCTCGCTCTGCTCCGACGTGGGGCCGTCGCCCTCGGTGGTGGCTGCTGCGATAGCCAAGGGGTTGTATCCGTTGCCTCTGACGGCTCCCCGGAGACCCGGGAACGTGGTGTTTGAGGGTTGGCCGGTGAAGGAAGCGGGTGCGGAGGGGCTGAACACGAGAATTGATCGGTGGCGGCAGAATGATAAGAATGTGAATAGTAATCGAAAGGGTAAAGGTCAGAACCAAAAACGGGGTGGTGAGAATGGTGGATTGTTTTCGTGTTTTGGGACGGCGATGGGGTGTGAGTTTTCGATTACTTGCGGAGGGGGTAACGGGAACCGGAGGAAGAGGCACCAGGCTGCTAGCAAGACTCATCTCACTGCAGCCTCTCAACTCACCTTCGATGAATCCTATATTTGAGTTAAATTAAAACTTCCCTCCTGGGGTGCCCCCAATGTAATTTCACCTACTGTAACTTTAAGTTGCAATGACATTCATATATATATACACACACATTTAGTTTCGTTTAGAAGTACAAGTCATCCTTTATACTAGATACGAGGACTCTTTGTATAATTTTGCCTCCTCCGCTTCATCATTTTTAAACTTGTTTCTTTCTACACTTTTTTATCTCTTCTACGAGAGGTTTGTTTAAGTATATTCTCTTCATCAATGATAACTTACACTATACGCTTTGCATCTTTTTTATGTTGGATTTAAATCTTCTGTTTCAGTTTTAGACTACTACTTTCTTCCCACCTATGTGTATTTTTTTTCTTTTTGCAATTCATAAAATACTCTTTGGCTTAATTCAATTACCTAACTCTTTTCTCACATTCACACGTTACTTTTCTTTTTCTCAAAATTCAAATTCACGTTGAGTGTCAGCAAATGTTTCTTCGCAAAATTCGATTCATGCATGTAGCAAAGCGTTCATATACATCCATAATCCCATTTGAGGCTTTTATCAACCTTAACCGCTCAAAATTTAATTCATGGTGCAACAGGAACTTCATCATTGTCGCCTGATTGATCAATTCACATTGCAACACAGTTTTGGAAGTGTAGCCTGCAAGGTTGAAGAGATTTGGTAGCAATTGGAACTACCAGTCAAAACGTCAAACGTTGCAGTTTCTCATGGGTCGTATATATGTAATTGAACCCATTTTCTTTTCGCTTGTTATTTTTCTTGAGGCTTTCTTGAGGCATATGTCTATCTCAAAAATTACATTCATTTGTTAATCTTATATTTACTTATCCTTGTTTACGGCGAGACATCTTCTGACCAGATTAATATTATTCTTGTCTTTTTTCTTTGAGCTCAAATTGAAGTTTTGACTCTTATAATTATTTCAACAGTGATTAATTGGGAATTGTAAGCATTTATGATGTGCTATAGAGTTCTGTTTTTATCATTATATATTGTTTAAAACATTTTTTAATTTAATAAATTTATTAATTTATTCAATTTAATTAAAGGTGATGAACAACTAAACGACAGTGACAAAAAGAAGCATGACAACGAAAATAAAAAACAAAATTGGGGAGATACAGGATAAAATTGCACAGTTGAATCTATACCTAAAATTGAAATGGAATTTGACACCGAGAGTGAAGCTCATGCCTCTTATAATTCTAATGCTTAACTATACGGTGGATCTTAGCATAAAGAAACATAAAGGACATATATATATATATATATATATATATATATATATATATATATATATATATATATTAAAATAGTTGATAAAGTATTTTTTTTGTTAATACAAGTAAAAAATTTTATACTCATATTTAATTATAATTTTTTATTTATCTAACTTTTAAATATTAATTAATAAAATTAATAAACTAGATATACATGAAGAGTTGTTATTGAGAAAGCACATTTTTTTTTCTAATTTTATTGTTTGTGTGAGGGATACTTCACAAAAAATGAATGAGAAGTTAACCGTAAAAATGTTCTTGACCACAAACAAGATTTGGTCGTTTAGTAAAAATAAAGGGTTTTTTTATAAGCTAACAAAAATAAAAATTAACATGGTCTCATTGTGAAATTTGTTGTTGATCATTCACATGAGATTATGCCTCTTAACAAGAGTCATTTGCTAAGATTCTAAAGATAAATAATCTTATTTTCTGGCTAGGCAGGTTGGTGATTGTAAGAATCTTGAATTGAAAAATTTGCTGTTAAGAATAAATTAAAGCACATTGACTTTCTTAAAACAAGTGATTTGGTTTAGGTTATGTAGAAGATTAATAAAATAAAACTTAATGACCTTGCTTGTAGATATTAGAGTTAAAAGTAACTTTATAATATAATATATATATATATATATATATATATATAATTTATTTTTATTTAAAAAGTTAAATAATTATATATATGAATGGTGGTTTAGTGTCAAATCTCAACTAATTATTTGTTTGTTTAAATCCATTTTATTCTCAAGCCTATGTTATTTTTTCTTGACTTACATAAGTTTTTTATTCCTAAATTTTCACTAAAAATCACTTTTGGTCCTTGAAATTCAAAAATATTTTTTTAGTCCTTAGATTAATTTGTTTTTTATATTAATGTTGTCCATTTATAAGTTCTAGTGTATTTAACTGTGTCGGATGTAAAATTGAAGATCGAAGGATGAGTTAGGATTGAGAAGAAAAGTGATTCACGAGTACAAAAATGTAAGTTTTTAACGATGTTAACCGGAGGAAAATGACTAAAAGTGAATCAGAGACTAAAAAAAATATTGTTAAATTTCAAGGACGAAAAGTGATTTTTTATGAAACTTTAGGATAAAAAACTTATTTAAACTTTTGTAGTTATTATTTAAAATTTCATATACTAACAAGTAAAATTATAAAAAAATTTCAATTATCGATAAGTCCTTGTAGATAAAACCTTTTACTTGTAAAAAATACTACACAATTTGAATAACAAAACCAATAATTGTTTCAAAACACAAGAAATTCATCAAATATGAATATTTAGTTTAGAAATATATTGATTATTATTTTCTTAATGGGGCAAACGAATCTTAAATAATTATAGTTTTGGAATAAAGTATATAAGATTTGTTTTAAAAATTGTTTATTGAGGATTGCTACCAACACACTTTATCATTGGTTAAAATTTACTAAAAATTACAACTACCAACTTAAGAGAGAAACTCATTTAATGACAAGTGAAATTTTCATAATTTATTGTTTTCAATATATTTCAACCAATCATGTAGAGAGAGTTGCTACCATTTCTCTTGTAAACAATTTTTAAAAATAACTAACATAATATCCTTATATAAATACAAGTTATTCAATTTATTGTGGGTAATTGTTAATGCGTAAATAATATAAGATTTTATTAAAAAATATTATTTTAAAAATTAAGAGCAATAGTAATAGATAAATAAGTTTTGAATATAAATAAACATGAAGTAAACTTAAGTATAAAAAAAAATGTAATATCATATGAAAGAACATTAGTCATAGAAGTTCAAATGTAATCTATTACAATTCAAAATTTAAAATTTCTAAATAATAGATGATGAACAAAAATATAATGTGATTCCAAAATCATCGTGCAAAGGACGATTAGTAGAAAAAAATCGGTTTCACTTCGTATAATATATTAAGCCAACTCTCATTCTTTGGACACCAACCTATGAGAGAACAAAAAAGGGTTCGTCACTCTTTTTCACATACATAGGGAGAAAAGGTTACGATAGCAAGCCCCTCCTCAGTCGGAGAGCCTCCAGGACAAGGGGGCGGCGGTCAACCATCCACTCTCGATATTCATATTGATCAATCGATCTCTGCGTCCTGCCAGTTTGCTAAGTAGACTCACTCTCCCGAGGGACAACAATGGAACTCTTCCTGTCAAAAACAAGGGACCTACTTCTCATCCTAGGAGTTAGCAGGTATGATTGCCTCTTTGTCTGTCTCTCCGAGTTTCTACTACTAATTAATAAGTAGCACTTCTGATATTCAATCATAGAATCGATTCTGATCAAGCTGAAGGATGAAAGAAAAAAGCGCTATATATTATTTATTAATAAGCTAGTTCCCTGCAATAAAAAGAACAACGCTAACGAGCAAGAAAAGGCTTATTTTGAATATATAGATTTTTCATGTATTTACATGAGTTATGCTTGTTTTGAAACATATTTAAAGTATAACATTAAATAATTTTACTAAGAAAAATATTTGGAGTTAACTAACTTCTCTAAATTAGTAGAAAGATTAAGAATGTTGAAGTAGAGAAAATACATTTAGAGTCTTTTCTCATTTTATTTAAAACATTTATAAAATTGTATGAAAAGTTATTAAATATAAAATTTTTAAATAATTTAAATTTTTGAAGTTATATTTTAAAATATAAAATTATATCATTATTTGGTTATTTTATAATTATTTTTATAAAAAATAACAATGTTATAATATTAGAGTTTATAAACCATTTTTGAATGACTTAAAATGTAAAATTAATTTAATTAGATACAAATATTGAAACCAATATTACATAAAACAAACTATTATTTTAATTCCAAAATAAATTATACATTTTATTAATTAGCACCTTCACGATATTTTATAAAAATAATCATATACATTTATAGTGATTTTATTAATAATATTTATTTTTAAACTACACAATACTGTTATTTTATTCACCTTAATTATTAATTTAAATTATTTATTTATATTTAAAAAGTTATGATATTTATATTAATTTTAGTAATAATATTTATTTTCAAATTACACAATATTGTTATTTTATTCACTTAATTATTAATTTAACTTATTTATTTGTATTTATTAAATTAAAAAATTTATATTTGGGATATACATAGAAAAAATATAAAAATACTTCACATTGGCATGTTAATGAGAAAAGCATACTTAATATTGTTGACTCTTTAATGCAGTTATATTAAATACTTAATATTTTATTATTTTTAAAATGTGAAAAAGTAAACTTATTCAATTAATTAATCTATAAGCATGTCGTATATAAACATTTTATTAATGTTATAGTATTATAGTTTATAAACAATTTTTGGATGATTGAAAATGTAAAATTAATTTAGTTAGATACAAAATATTAAAAATAATATTACTTAAAATAAATTATTATTCTAATCTCAAAAAAAAAATTATATTTTACTAATTAGTACCGATTTTAAAAAAATCAAATATATGTATAATAACTTGATTAATAATAGTTAGCTATTCAAT
Source organism: Psophocarpus tetragonolobus (assembly GCA_037954015.1). Taxonomy (NCBI): domain Eukaryota; kingdom Viridiplantae; phylum Streptophyta; class Magnoliopsida; order Fabales; family Fabaceae; genus Psophocarpus; species Psophocarpus tetragonolobus. The sequence continues at coordinate 439,892 of JAYMYS010000028.1, read as the reverse complement.
TAATATAATATTATTGCATAATTTATACCTTGGTTATTAATTTAATTAATTAATTTATTTTTGAAAAAATATGATAATTATATTTAAATTGGTATGTATTCTACATAAACATAGAAATACTTTTTAGTGACATATTTGCAAAAAAAAAAAAAAAAAAGTTGTATATTAAACTTTTTAACATGCAGTTGAGTTTAATACTTATAAAACAAGTTTTGTTACCACAACATTTCATTGAAATGGTGTAAGTAATATGATCTCATGTGAATGGTATTTGTGGTCCCTATTATAATTTTTTAAACATTGGTTTTGATTAGCTATATGGTGTCAAGTAAGATAATTTTTTGCAAATGATATTTGTAGTGTTTGTTATAAAATAATTAAAACTAATTTAATTTAAACTAGGGTCACGATAACCACGTTATGATTAGGTTAGCTTACCTCAAAAGTTAACCTAACCATGACATGGTTAGCTTGTGGTGTAAGACTTCCAAACTTATAATTCTATAAATACACTTTACTTAATTGTACATTCTTTAATCATATATTGAATTTGAGTGTTTTGTGTGAGATAGCGAAACAAGTTTCCTGGTCACCAAGTGACTCTTCCTTTGGAGAGCATAATTTCTAGCTTTTATCAAAACTCTTCCTTGTGACAAACATTATCATGTTTATCTCTTTACAAAGTGACACAACCATCACCATTTATAGGCTCTTCATCCTCTATTTTTCTTTCCATTTGAGACCTTTATCATGAAAGAAGATCAAGGGAGGTTTGATTTATATCACTCTTAGTGTGTAATTTCTTCTGTTATAGATAAATATAAATAAATATTAATAAACAAAAATTACATGAACATGATTTCTTCCAATCAATGATAACTTAATTTATGATATTAATGAAGTAAATAATTTAAAAATATTTTATAATTTTAGTATATTTATTATATATTTATATAAAAAAGTTAACATTATTATAGTAAATTTTAGTAATAATAAAAATTTTTTGTGTATGATTTATTTTTTTATAGGAAAAACATTTGTGTTTTTTTATATTAATTTTTATTAACTGTGAAAATCAAACCCACAACTTTTTCCTTCTTTAAAAGACCGAGTCACTCTATATCTATATTTGTTATATATGATCTATTTATTAAATATAAAGTCAAAATATTATTTTAGTATAAACATACTAACTAGTTATATTTAAATAATTTTTTACTAAAAATATTTGAATATGTATCCAAATTTTTTTTAAAAAATTTATCTATGAAATTAACTAAAATTGTTTTATATGATTTCTAAGTACAGATAATTCTTTTAAATTTAAAATTAAAAAATATTTTTGAATAATTAATATGCAAGTGTGTAAATACTTGAAGAAAAAACTTTTTTATTAGATATGTTCCCGCTATAATTATGTCAAGTAAAAAATTATTTAAATAAAAATTATTTTTTATATGATTTCTATATAAAATTTAATTTTTTTAAAAAAAGTAAAATAATTTTATAGCATTTCAAAGTATAAATAAATATTATTAAATACTTAAAAAAAATTAATGCCTATAATTGTCATGACTTATCCACTAAAATATTAATCCGCAAATATTAATTAATATGAATTATTTATATTCATAAATAATTAACAATAAATTTAGTCTAAGATGTTTTCAAGAAAAATAGAGGTTATAATGATTACTTCTCCCACTAAGAGTATTAGGTAATTATTTATGAGTTTAATTGATATATATTGTCAACGTAAAAACTCACATAAATGAAAAGTCGTAATTGAATATAGTATAAAAATCTTTTATTACATTGACAGTGTATATCAGTTAAACTCATTATTTATTATCTATGGTTTATTACACGATTCATATCATGGTTTTTCCATGAATAATATCGAGGTTTATAATGTATATTTTTTTAAATAATTTTAAATTATTTCATAATATATTAAAAGTAATAAATTCATTTTCAATATATTAAATAAAAATTATAAAAACAATAAAAGAATAAAAAATAAGAAATAAAATAACACTGGACAAACATAAAATTGTATATAATAAAACAAAAAATAATATAGAAAGTTAATAAAATAAAAAATAACATGCAGTACACAATACATGTACTATTAAATTTTACATCATTAAAGAGACAACTTTTTTTAACAAAAAGAGACAATTTCATAAAATTATTAAACTTCATATTACTATAATTATAATTAGTGTCCTTCAAAATGGTGTTAAGCAAATCCTTAATTTCAAGAGATGTTCGAAATTTTAGATATTATTTATTATTTGATTGATCATGATTTATATAAGTTATAACATAAGGTGATTAATTTTTAAATTTAATTAATTAATAAATTATTGGTTACGTGATTATTAGTTAGAACCAGAACTCACGAAATAGTTTAAAACTGTACAATAATTTTTCCTAAACATATACAGTTCCTTTAAAAAAGAATTCTTCATATAGTTTATATTTTATTACGTCGTATTGTTTATTTTATTTTATAACTTTATCTTCTATTTTTTATTTTTTCTTCCTTACGGGATTATGTATACATATAACTCTTCTAAATACAATTAATCATTATTCAAAAGTTACTTGAGAGCTATCAACTAAAGAAATAAAACAAAATTAATGACAAATTAGTGGTTGTACCTTCTTTTTCTTAATTAATTTGAAGAATTTGTAATCCTGCACGTCTTTTGACGTGAATGAGAGTTATAGAATTTGAATGCATTCCCAGTTTTGACATTTCAAGTCTAATGCGGCGGCGTCATTCTGAAGATAATAAATTGCCATAAAAACAGCTTTTATTTCTTAGTTTGAATATTCAGAAAATATATTTATTTTTATTTAATATTTTTATATTTAAAAATAAAATTATTAAATTTAACTCATTTTATTAAAAAATTATAAAATGATTATATATCTATATATAATTCAATTTAAATAGTTTTAGTTGTTTAAAGAACAAATACATTTTATGCTCTCAATTTTTTTCAATTTAGAGACATTATGTCTCTAGAATTTAAAATTGAAACATTATGTTTCAAATCTTATGTGAATTGTTAACATTGACCTATAAATGTGTTTGACTGTTACATATACAGAAATTAAGTGACATAATAAAAAATTATTACTTAATAAAATGATTAAATTATTGTTTTAGCTAAATGTGATTATAGTGGATAGAAAAACATGATTAATAAAGGCAATTGAACACAAATTTAGATTTGTTTTCTTATCAATTTAGACTTTTTTTTTATTTGATCAATTTAGACTTTTTTTTTATTAGTCACATTACACAACGTAAACAATTCGGATAGGAATATTAATTTATACATCTTTAAAATTTGGACACATCATGTCATGATTTTAAATTGTAGGACATGTCTAAAATTGAAAAAATTTAAAGACACTAATTGTATTTAAGCCTTTTTTAAAACACAAAAACAATTTTTTTATTTCAGTTATTTTTAAAGAATATGTTTTCTAAAGTATAAATCAACAATTTTTTAATAAAAAAAAATCCAAACAAACACCACCTTAATTTTTTTAGTTTATTTAGTATGTTGATTTTTTAGTTAGGAAAGTTTTATTCAGGTATTAAACGATTCCCGTTTACTGATGACCATGTTATTTAAAAAACTAATATATATCTAAATTTAAATATTAATTTAGAAATATTAAACATATTTAAAAACTATTATATTATTTATATAATTTTTTAAAAGATTTTAATTTAAAATAGTAAAAAATATTTTAATTATATAAAAAAATTATTATAAAAAAGTTTTAAATTATACATTTTTTTAATTGTGGCTGACCCACTTAACCTATAAACTATGGAGATAGATGCAAATTTCACAAATTGAAAACTATTAAACTTGTAACAGGAACATGTTTTGGAATTTGCAGACAAACTGTTTGTTTTCCCAGTTGTACACCACACTAATAATTCAAGTGATGTTTCCCCCTTTAATTAGTATTATAAAATTTTCAGTTGTCACTGCCTATTTTATTGTTTTACACGTCACCAAAATTTCTCTAAATTATTATTGTATTAATTAGTTTAAATATTTATATTTAAAATTTAACAAAAAACTACCCTAATTGTAATAATTAATTATAAGATTATATTTATTTTATTATAGTTACAGTTGTTAATTTTATTTAACCATGATCATATATTACTAAATATCTGAATTTGAACTATTTTATTAACAAAATTAAGACACTAATAATTATCATTTTTCTATAAAAAAAATACTACTAAATATGTGTATTGATTAGAAGTCTTGAACTCGAATCTTAGTATGAAGTTATATTAAATATTAAGAGAGAGAATTTGTCCTTTATAGTAATCTTATTACAAACAATTATTTATATACAAATTCTATTATATAACAAAATCTGTTAAAATTATTACTCTCTATATATATTATTCTTAGTTTTTCACAATAAATAATAAATTATTCAAAATTAGAGTCAAATATATCAATAGATATGATAAATGTTTTAAATCATAACAAATTTTAGGATGATTTAGTTGGGACAAATAGTCATGTTGTTCCTAGTTTTGCATTTATGATAGGATTTCACAATTCCATAATTATAGCAAGTCTGAATATGTCATTTTTAGCTGTATTTACATTTCTATTATGAATCAAATGACATGGCATTGTTTACTTAAAAAAATTAGTTTATGTTTTATTGTATTGTTTGGAAAGTGAAAAATGAAAAATTAATGGAGCACAAAAATATGAGAAGTAAAATATTTTTCTTGTTCAGTATAAAAAAAAGAAAAAGAAAAAAAAATATTAACAATTGGTAGCTTCCATTTATTTTCTTTTCACTCAAAATACACATAAAGTCATTAAAGTGAAGTAAGAAAAATATGAGTAAGAGAAATAAATTAAGAGTTTAATTAATATGCAATGATAGTGTAAAAGAATTTTAAAGTATTAATGATAAAGTAATAACCTTACCATAAATAAAAAATTATAATTAAATTTCAGTATAAAAGTTTTTACCCTATACACAATCTTTCTTCTCATAAAATAAAGTCAATAAAGTGAATTAAGAAAAATATAAGTAAGAGAAATAAACTAAGAGTTTAATTAATATGTATTGATAATATAAAAGAATTTTAAAGTATTAATGGATAAAGTAACAAACTTACCATAAATAAAAACTTGTGATTGAATATTAGTTAAAAATTTTTTACATTATAGACAATCTTTTTTCTCATAAACTAATAACTTTTATTTATAATTTTCTTTCTTTTGTAATTATAATAATAAAAAATATGAGTAATTTTATAATTATAATAATTTTTATTTACAATTTTCTTTATTTCTTTATGATTTCTTTTTTAATTAGATAATTTCAATTTTTACTTATATATCTATATAACAACCAATTGGAATACCAATGCTTCCAAACATTACTTTAGAGTAACATAATATTTTTTAGAAAAATGAGTTTTTTAAACTCTTTTATTAAAAAATATGCAAACTGAGATCGAATTTTCACACAACTAAATAGTAATTGCTTCCACAAAATTGTTTTCAAACACTTCTTTGCAAACAAATGATTGTTGTCAAACACAAAATATCAATGCTTCCAATTGTGAACATTAATACTGTTTCCACAAAATTGCTTCCCCCAAAGCCAAGACGTGTAAGAAGGATAATGAGAAAATCTTTTAACATGCAAAAGAAGCTTTTAATTCATAGATAAAAAATTTAGTAAAATAATTAATATTCCTAAAAAATAGGAATTAGGGATATTACAAAAGATAATGGGTTATTTTATTTTATTTTGGGTTTCCGTGCTAAAACATTAGTATTTCCAAGTTCCAACTTCCAAATCATCATTTTCTACTGTGAAGTTCATGAGTTGGTGAAAGAAGAGAGTAGCATTACCATCAATAAAGGATGTTCAACCGTTTGAGTTAGCCAATTTTTTTTATTTTTTTTTTAAAACCAATAAAAAAACCGTTTGGATTGGTTTGAATTGTTAATTTCTTTTTAATTATTGGTTAAAAAACATTGATAAAAAAATGAAAAATAAAATTTATTTTTATTAAATTATAAAAATTAATTTTATACTTTAAACTAGCAAAATCTATTAAATTTATAATTTTATAAAAAAATATTAAATAATTTATATATATAAAAATTAAATTATTAAAACAATTTAATATAATATAAATAAAGTATATATATTTAAACAACTCAATATAATAAAAATATAATATAAAATAATATAATATATATTTTTTATTTAGTTAAGATTGGATCAGGATTCTAAAATATTAAAATTGTGAATCAAATCCAACATTATCTATTCTAGTTAATTAGATTGTCAATTTGGTGAGATTCACCTAAAATAGAAAAGACCCTACATTGATATCCATTTAAATTGACAGGAACGACTCCTCTCTTCATGCTTTACGGACACGATTTTAACGTGGGATTTACATTTACATCTCATTTTACAAAAAGTACAAAGGTATAATATTTGTTTACTCATACTACAAGTTTGGCATGTTATGTGCTCTATTAAAATGTAATATGTTCACACGTTCAAATGAATGCATATTATAAAATACACAATCATGTACCATATCTAAATATTCTGATGAAATGCATCCTTCTAAGTTCTTATCTTAAGGAACTAGTAATGTTCACACAACGAAATGACTGAATATTATAAATATACAAATTGCAATCAAATTTACCATTGCAAGTGAAGTTTCGGTGGGGGCAACCTTAAAAGGAAGAGATGCAATAAACGACAATGTTACAATGAAGGAACTAATATTTTCATACTCTTATCAAGGACCTTAGAAGCATTGAGGCAGATCAATGCCTTATCCAATCATTTTTCTATTTGAAAATGACTTGCTACGGAATATTCAGTCTTCCTATATTATTTGATTCCAAGATTGTTCCAGCTTTAAGTTTCAACTTCATTTAATTCAAAATTAAAATATAAAACAGTTAATACCCGAAAAAGAGAAAAAAAAAAGAAGAAAAGTTCCTCCTAAGTCGCAAATTAATATAGTAGTTATTTTTTATGCGTGTCTCACGGATTCCAACTTCAAGATATTTGTATTTGTATTATTTATTTTTTTAGAAGATGCATTATCTTCTTCTTTTAAACGTGTATTATTATTAGTGTTATCAAATAAGAAGATTATTACTGTAAGAAAAATAAATTTAAATTATATAATCAGACATAAAAAATTAAATTTAAAAGTAAAATTTATTTTTAGCTACATAATTTTATATTTAATTTTAATTTTTATATTATTATTCTATAATTATTTTGATTTTTTTTTCATGGTCAAAAAATTCAGTCCTCTCTCTTTTTCATAATAAGATCTCTTGGTAGTTATTTTATAATTCTTCCCCAACTACCCACATGCCCATCTTTCAAAATTCATCTCATCTTTCCTAACATTTTACTTGTTTGATTGTACCCAATAATTGTTTTTTACCATAGCACTCCTTCTAACATAAAATTTACGATTAAGATTAATTTAAATATTTTAAATTCATTTTATTAAAATAAATTCTACTAACTCTGAAATAAGCATACCTATAATTGAATCCTAAACTAATTTATTTTTCTTTTGATTATTTTTTTGCTTGAATGTTGATCTATCGTCTGTAATTAAAAAAACCGTATATCCCTGACACCGAAATAAATAAATACCTACAAATAAAATAACCTTAAAGTAAGTAGAGTAAATGTAGAAAGGTTTAATATATGCTTGTGAAATATGCATACATGTAAACTTGAAGAAAGAGAGAAATATGTCTTAATCAACAACAACAAAGGTAATAACTAATAATTGATTTTTGAGGCGTGTTTGGAACACAATCGAGGGGGCGAGTGAACATTGTTTACGCAAAGTGGTTATTTATGCGCCATCCCATATAGCAGATTTTTATTATTATGAATTAAATGACATGTTTGGAGAACCACCTAACTTGGAACTTCCAAAATAAATGATAAAAGGGAGCCTCAAAAAACTCAAAACTAATTGAAGTTAAAGAAGAGCATCATCTCTGCGAGAAGAGAGAGAGAGAGGAGAAAGTTGAGGACTTTTGTATACTATTGCTAGAGCAATCTCCTTCTCTCTCTTGGAGTTCTTTGAAGGCAAGGAAAGAAAACCTTTCTCTTCTTGTTGGAGCTGTATTGAGCAAGAGGGACTTTGAAGACTGCTTCTTTGTCTCTGTTGCTTTGTGGGTGATAGCTAGAGAAAAGAGAGATGTTTGGATACAATTGTTTATGCTGGGATAGTGTCCCTGAATTCGCTGACCCTGATCCACTTCCCTTCTCTCTGCCTTCACCCCTTTCTCAATGGCCACAAGGTATGTCCTTAGCACTGACTTTTTAGCCCAAGCTGTTAGATTCATTTCTTAAATTTTATTTATGGGGTTTCTTTTTTTTTTCTTCCTCTTTTCAATAGACTTTACTGGGATTAAGCACTGCTTTTATTCAATTAAATGAAAGCCAAACTACTCGTATATATAGTTTCATCTTTGAAAAAACTGTTTTTGTTCTATTTATTTTAGAAGCTTCAATCTTTTTTTTTTTTGGTGGGGGGGTCAGAAAGTGCAGAATTTGAGTAAACTACAGAGGTAATTGGATCCGAATTGAGATTTGTTACTGTTCATACGTCCCTTTCTTTTTAATCTATCATCTTGCGGTATGTTTTGACAACAATTTTTTGTTTGCAAAGAGGTTTTGTCAATTTATACACTTTCCGGTAATAGACTTAAATTGTGTTCTCTTTAGCTAATTCTCATGACTGTTGAGAAAAGCTAGTGCCACAACCTTACGTTGTTATTGATTTGGTTGCATATATTTCATCACTGTGAACACAAAGAACATGCCTTGTTTTACTATTAATTTATGTATAAATTTTGTTTGGACGTGAAGCTGTGACATTAGTTCCATGGTTCTCACGATTACCATCTTCCATGGTTCTCTTGACCGTATTTTTAAGGAGGAAAAGGGTTTATGATGTTATCTTTTTTCTAACATTCCAACTGGAATTTCTTATCTTGGCTTCACACACTCTAAATGTTTTTGTCAAATGTTGTGCAGTTTATTGATGGATGATTGTTTGCCTTTGAGAATTGAACAGTATTAAATATTACTGCAGCACTTTGTGTAGAACTTAACAGTCATGTAACGTTTCCACTCATAAAAGGCTAAGTCTAGTTTGTACTTTTGCTTGATACTAATGCAATTGTGCATTGAGTAAGCATCTCCATTGCAGACATAAAAATTGAATTCTTTCTATCAATAATCTTTCAACTCTGCTTGGTGTTAACTATTTGATGTTGTGTGGCTATACTGTCAAATATTTGCTGCTTAATTATTTAATTTATCTAAGCCTGTGAGTCATCTTGTCAGGTGGTAGTTTTGCAAGTGGAAGAATATGCCTTGGAGAAATAGAAGTTATAAAAGTAAACAAACTTGAAAAGGTTTGGAGAGGCACAAATTTGTACGGGAAATCACTGGGTTTCACCTTTTATAGACCTTCGGAAATTCCAGAAGGCTTTTTCTGCCTTGGTCACTACTGTCAGTCCAATGACCAACCATTGAGAGGATATGTTCTTGTGGCCCGTGAAACTAGTTCTGATGCCTCTGTGGTAGAATCTCCTGCTCTAGAAAAGCCACTAAGCTACTCGCTGATATGGAGTATGGATTCACATGATGAATGTGTTTACTTTTGGTCACCAAATCCTCCAACAGGTTACAAAGCCGTGGGCATGGTAGTTACTAGCAGTCCTAATGAACCTGAAGTTGAAGACGTTAGATGTGTGCGAGCTGATCTCACAGAAACTTGTGAGACTTCTAATCTATTACTGACTGTTAAGTCAAAATATTCCAAAGATTCATTTCAGGTTTGGAATACACAACCCTGTGATAGAGGGATGTTAGCTAGAGGTGTTTCTGTTGGGACATTCTTCTGTGGCAGTACCTATTTTGATTCTGAACAAGTGTTGGATATTGCATGCTTGAAGAATCTTGATTCTTCCCTGCATGCAATGCCAAATCAGGACCAGATTCATGCACTTATTCAGCATTATGGTCCCACTGTATACTTTCATCCTGACGAGAAGTACTTGCCATCCTCAGTGCAATGGTTTTTTAAGAATGGAGCAGTTTTGTATGCAGCAGACAGTAACAAGGGTACAGCTATAGATTATCAGGGATCAAATTTACCGAGTGGAGGAACAAATGATGGTGCCTTTTGGATTGATTTGCCTACTGATGAAGATGCAAGAAATAATCTAAAGAAGGGAAGCATAGAGAGTGCTGAACTCTATGTTCATATAAAACCAGCAATGGGAGGAGCCTTTACTGATATTGTGATGTGGGTCTTTTGCCCCTTCAATGGACCTGCCACCCTTAAAGTGGCATTGATGAACATTGAAATGAGCAAGATAGGGGAACATGTAGGTGACTGGGAGCACTTCACCCTTCGTATAAGCAACTTCACAGGGGAGCTATGGTCTGTTTTCTTCTCTCAGCACAGTGGAGGTAAATGGGTAAATGCATATGATCTGGAGTTTATTAAGGGGAATAAGCCAATTGTTTATTCATCTAAAGATGGCCATGCTAGCTTCCCTCATCCTGGTACTTACCTTCAGGGATCATCCAAACTAGGAATAGGAGTTCGCAATGATGCAGCTCAAAGCAAATTTATTGTGGATTCTAGCATCAAATATCAGGTTGTTGCAGCTGAGTATCTTGGTGATGGAGTGATTACAGAACCATGTTGGTTACAATATATGAGAGAGTGGGGTCCTACCATTGTATATGATTCACGTTCTGAGATAGAGAAGATAGTAGATATGCTTCCACTATTTTTTAGATTTTCTGTTGAGAACTTATTTGAGTTATTTCCTACAGAGCTTTATGGTGAGGAGGGACCAACTGGTCCAAAGGAGAAGGATAATTGGCTAGGAGATGAATATTGCTAGTTCTGCTTCACGGTCCCATCTTTTGCTATTTTACTCTGCCATTAGCCATGTCGTGTGTGCTCTGGTGTTTCTTTTCCTCACTCTTTAGTGGGAAAGGAATGCAAACTGATAAGGTAGAATCTCTATGTGCTGGTAATAGAATGTCGTCTGTTTGTAACTGTGGGAGAGGTGAAGTGGAGCAAGACATCATCATCATCTATCAATTGAAAAGAGGGGGGTGTACCTTAATATTTCTTAGTAGCATCTTATATCATTCTAGGTGATGTGAAGAACTATAGTTCTCTGATGTTCGAGTTGCTTAAAAGAAAATACATAACTACACAAAAACTATTAGATGAATAGCAATGTAAATTCCAATATATTCTTTGTTATTGGTTGAAAATTATTTAGACTCGCAAATGATGTGGGGCTTCCTATTTGATGAGTTTCTCTTATTATTTTGTGATTCTTAATAAATTTTAATCAATGAGAAAGAGTGTATGTTTCCTAGTTTCCTTAAACTATAAACATGTACAAGCTAGGTTTATCGGTTGTTTACACATTTGTGATAATCTGATTTCTTAGTATGATAATCTAGTTCAGTGTTTAGTGGGAAATATGAAAAAAATTCTAGTGTTCCGAATATTAAATTGACTTGCGATCATTTGATTGGAATTGGAAAAGTTTGCCTGTACTATTATATTCTATGGAAAGTTTAGCTGTCAAACCATAAGCGTTTTTAACTGTCTAATAAGTAATAATGTCATAAAATAAATAAGTTTATTGATGAAATAGCTGCTTTTTTAACTGTCTAACCATGTAAAAAAAATAACCAAGTTTCTTATGGTAACATATTGTTATTTTTGCCGTGTGTTATAATATTTTTGGTTTAAATATAATTTTAATTTCTGTAAAATAACGTGTTTTGATTTCGGTCTTTTTTTTTTTGTCTTAAAAAATTTGCAAACATTGTTTTTGGTTCTCAAAAAGAAATTTGCTTCGTTGTTGTAAAACAATTTAATTTTATTTCTCTAAATTTTAAAATTACTATTTTGTATCCTAATATTTATTTATAATGTTGATAAATAACATCTATTTAGAATGGTCACTTGAACATTGATTACACGTAATTAAATGAAAAACTAATTCTTCAGAAAAAATTATTCTTTTACCGTAGAAAACTTGGAATGTGATTCTTGTGATTAAGTAAAAAAATGTTTTAATACGGCTAAAAATAATAATTTCAAATTTTTGAGGAATGAAAAAGTAAATATAAAATTTTATAAATATTTAAATGAAAATTTGCTCATTTATAAAGACAAAAAAACATACTTAAACAAATTTTGTATAGTTTGTACGCAGGCTTCCTTGCCAAACTCTATTTTCTGTGCTTCGGGCAAATGAACGTTAAATTTAATCTGTTATTTTCCTTTCAATAATTATGCCCATGAAAAATGTCAGGAAATGACTTGTTATGAGAAATAGTACCATACAACTGACATATCTTATATTGAAGAGTCAAATAATAGAATTCAATCATGTATAATTAAAAGTATAATCAACATGACTAGTTTTGTGGCGCATGCATTTTATTTATTATAATTAATTTCTTTGAGTTTTAACTACATTAAAAAAAATTATAGTTACACATTTTTTCAGTAGTAGTGGGTATTTTTTAGTTTGAAAACAAGTAATATTTATCGATCATTTTTTTTCGTCTTATAAATAGTAAATATATCCAAACATAAGCAAAATGAGTAGATAACATCATTTAATTTTATTAAATTTAATAAAATTAAGATTATATTTAAAATACCTTTTATTAAAATTTAATACCATGAATAAAAAGTTATTGAACTCAATTAATTAAAGAATATTTTTAAAATAATATTATTAAATGATATGAAGGTAGTTTACATTTATTTATATTTTAGTCTAAAAAATATTTGTTACTTAAATTTAGGTCTAGATGGTAAATTACACAATTTTTTTTTTAAGTTTGTCTTTGTCACATTTATCATATCTTCATTTTTTAGCCTAAGATACAGTGTAATATTCTTTTTTAAAGAAGGAATGATGTAATGAAGTAAAAAAAAATTATAGTTTGTTTATAATGTTAAAAATAAAATAAAATACTTAGTATAATAAAAACATGCATATATTAGGGTGTGTTTTTTTTTAAATTATAATAATAAATTACACTAATATTCTTTAAATTACATTATTTTTTAATATTTCCAATAATTTTGTTTATAGGAGAATTAATGCTATGAATGCATAAGGAGGCTAGTGTAATCCATTTCAAATCATTAGGGGGTGTTTATTTTAAGTTATGGTATTATATTTACATGAATCTCATTTTTAGGAATAATAAAAATAAAAATATTATGTCTAGATAAATTGAAGATTATGTTTGGTTATGAAAATATTCAATCTGACAGTAAATCACAACCTTCATTTATGGTAGATTTCTTGACTTTACTCATTACAAAAGTGTATATTAATTAAACTCTTTTTTATATTCCTTGAAATGTTTTTAAATTTTAAAATAAAAAAAAAAACAGAAGTTACACTTTTTATATTCCTTGAAATGTATAACTTCCAATATTCTCATGGAAATATAATTTCCCCTCCCCTTTCCCTTGGAAATAAAAAGTAGAAGAATAGAAATTAAAAAACTCACAGAAATAAAAGATGTCAAGAAATGAAATTTTAAAACTTTTAATAAACATAGAAATATTACATTCTCATGTCCACATTCCCAAAAATGATGTTTTAATTCATGAAACAAATACCCTTAAAAGTAAATATAGAGTAAAAAATGAAGGATAATAAGAAATTTTAAAGATATTAATATAATTTACTTTATTAATTCTTCTACATGCATAATTTTTTTAATAGAAATTCTTCTATCCATAAATCAAACAATAGAAGTTGCAATATATTACAAACATATATTAAATGTCTTATTCCATCCGTTTTGATTATTAAAGTTGTTGCAGAGGATTATAAATTGGTTTAATAAAAAAGTTCACATATAAAGAAAAGAATTTGAATGGTTTGATTTTGCTTTTTAGTTTTTAAAGGAGTTTTGGAAAATTGTTTTTTACAAGATAAAAAATTATTTGAAAATTATTTGGAGATGTAAAAAAGAAAAAAAAAATATTTATGTTTACGAAAGTGTTATTAATGAGTAAAAACTAACATATTTTCCTTGTGTTTTGAGTTTTTAAAACAACATATTTTCGAAATAAAAATAAGAAACTTAAAAGTAAAATTACTTATAATTGTTTTTCTTTCTAAATTTTTAAAAACTAAAAAGTTAAACTGTTTTTGAAAACTATTTAAAAAAATCATTAACAAGACGAATTTTTAAATTTTTAAATATTAAAATTCTAAAAACAGTTTTGAAAAACTCAAGCGAAACAAATATCAAATCTCTTGTTATTATACATAGAAAAACATTTAATATAACTAACATATAATTATATTTTTACTAAATCTTATTTAATCCTTTAACTTTTGATGCATACCAAACTACTAGTGAATATTAAACAAATATGTGTTTTAAAAAGAGACATTAATTTTGTAATTATAAAACATCAATAAATGTGAAAAAAGAAATATGAAGCTAAAACGTCAAAAGAAATGGAGGAAGGGAATTATTTGGTAGCATCAACCAAAAAGTATTTCGTTCCTTTTGTATACTCTCTTTGGTTATCAAGAAATTCAAGGAGAAAGGGATAATGTGAATAATTAGTACTTTCTGCTGTCCTTTCTATAACACCTAATTCATCACTTGCATCAATTAATTTTATACTTAAATATTCTTAATTAAATAAAAATTATAGAGGTATTATTAATCAACTAAACAACTATTTTTCTTAATATTTGTGAATTAGGTAATTAAATATTTATGAGAAGAGAGAGTATTATTTGGTGCAGATATATAGAGTAGAAACATTTTCTTAAAATGGTCGGATTCACTATTCTACTTCACACATATTTTGACTAATTTATTTATTTTTTATTATGCCTTCTCTATTTCTCTTTAACTGAAAACATTTTGTCACCTTTTTTTTTTTAATTTTTACTTGCTCTATTTCTTTCTAGTTACCCCAAATGGATCCCAATCCTTCATTTGGTAAGGTTAAAATTAGATGAATTTATAAAAGAGAAACAATCTTCTTTTTTTTTTTCCTATTGGAATCTCTAGAAAAGGAATGACAACAAAATTATGTAATACTCATATATTTTTCGCTTTTTTACTCAATTTAGATAAACAAATGACCAAAACTTTTACATACGATTATAAAAGCACTTCTATTCTAGATCATACGTATTTTTCATTACAAGCAATCATATTCAAGTCAAATAAAGCCATTATAGATGATGAACTTCTCCCTCAGAGTATTTATTTTACATCTTTTTTTATATAAATACTTGTTTTCTTTTTTCCTCTTTACATTTCTACAAAATTATCAATAAATGTAATTTTCACTTAGTTTATTTCATTTTGGTTTCTAAACAAAACATGTACCGAATTGCTTAGTTATGAAATCAAATTTTTAAGTATTAATTGGATCAAATCAAAACTTGACAACTTAAATTAAATCAATTAAATTAGTTTGATTTGATTTATTTAATTGCTAATTTTTACTTCAAATTTAAACCAACTCAATTTAAATCAATTTGATTAATATATTTTAGACTTTAGTATTTAAATAACTTTTCTATTTCCCTTTTTTTTCTGCTTTAAGTTTATCTTCTAATAATCTTATTAGCAAGTGTTGTAATTTGATCATATTTTAAGTAAAACAATTAATAATAGAATTCATGGCAAGAATTTACAAGAGGAGGGTGAATTGGTAAAAATCAATTCTAAATGCTTCCCTCTTTTAATCAATTTATCGGAAATTATCTTCCATCATTTTAATACAAAAAATTCAATGTTTTATTAAGGTTTGAAGTTCTTCAAAAAAAAAAGTTTATGATTAACAATGCAAGAACAATACCAAGTTTGTATAGATGTAAAACAAATATAAATATTTTTACATTACATTCAATCCAACCAAAATACTTCTTATCAATAGAGGTGATTTACTGTATTAAACCCATATTCACCGTATTGTATGAACAATGAGAAACTTTATTTGCATCTCAATAATCCTTCCTTCAAACAAAGGACCATAATTAAACATCCTATTTGTAGGGAAAACTCTTATTCCACAAATGAACTTACAATAGCGGGACACACTTCTTAGCTATCCATATTTTTAGGAGGAATCTCCTTATGGATCCAACATTAGAAAGATTTTTTATACAAGAGATCTTAAACCTAAATCCACTTATCAACCTAGATCCACTTGTCAACCATCATACTCGGTGACCCAATCACCTGGCCAAACTAGTAACTCTGATACCACTTGTTGGGACGAAAACTCATAACCAATGAAATTCTATTTATTCATATTGATACGAAAAATATATTATAAAATAAACAACACCTAAGAAAAAAGAAAAATATTATTTTGTTCACGTGGTCCGCATCTTATGCCTACATCCACAACAAATTTTTGAAATGATTGAAAAACCTGCAAACACTCTCTTCACATCATAACCCCTCACTCACTTAGTTGGTAACCTCTTATTTAGACTGTGTGATTATTCTTATCATAGAAACCTATTTGGCATCCTAATATTAAATAAGGAAACAATATCTATTTTACAAATAATATCTTTAAAATCTAAACAAATTCTAAAGATAAAACATTATCTTTTTCTAAACAATATTCAGATATTTGAAACTAAAATAATTTGAATTATTTTCCAACAATCTTTTCCTCAATTAAAATTTTTAATTTCATCTTCAATCACCATGAATGTTGCTCTCGTTATAGTCCACTTGTCAACTATCATACTCGTTGAATCAGTCACCTGATTAAACCAATGACTCTGATACTACTTATTATGCACCACGAGTTCACTATAGGCACATATCTATATTGTAAAATATTATCCGCTTTGAGCCAAAACCCTAACAATTTTGCTTTTGATTACCACCCAAAAGGTCTCTTATCAATGGAAGTGATTCAGTTTATTAAACTCATATTCACCCTCTTGTTTAATATTAAACTTTGCTTATATCCCAACAACTACATATACAAAATCTGAAAATGAAGAACTTATTTGACATATAGATACCTACAAAATGCACACATACTAAACTAAGTAGGCAATGAATTAAACTAATCAAAATATAAGAAACATGGAAAGATTTGACCAATGAGTGAATGATATGAAAGTTATTCACTACAGGTTTTCTTATCTTTGAAACTTAAACTTTTCTCTACCAAGATCCATGATTCAAGATGGTTCACAATGATTTTTCAAAATAAGATCATAAAAGTGTTTAAAGTTGAGAGAAGATAGAAAACGTTGAAATTGAGTTATGAAGTAAAAGTTTACTCAAAGCATTCGAAAATCAACTTATATACTCTCAAAACATAATTAATTTATTGTTTACTTAATACAATCGATTATTTTGTTGAGTAAGTTCAAGAACCATATAACAGATTATTAAATAAGATAATGAATGATTTGCTTGTCAAATATTTAACGCTGTATAATCAATTATTTATTTAAATTATTCGATTATCTACACGGCAATGAAAATTTCAAATTTCAAAACAATTGAGTTAAGCGATTAGTTAGTTCTATAATCGATTAAATTGATCATTTGATCTTGTTTGGAAAACTTAATGATTGTTAGACATTTTTAGAAACATTTGGTGAATAATGGATCTATAGTAAAAAAAAAAAAAAAAAAACCCTTTAAGGATATGCAGAGAATACAACATAGATAAGCAACCAGACAAACACAACCTATAACACTATTGATATTCATTTACACGTTGCAGACACAATCTAACTATAGGCTCCTTGTCTTCATGCTCCAATAAATGGGACACACGAAATGATGACTATAAAAAATATTAAATAAATCATAAAAATAAAAGGCTTTTTTATCTTGCGTTTATATAAAATAAACAATAATTGACATGCAGTGCAGTGTGGCTGTTGCCATGATTTGATTAAAGGAAACTGGAAAATGTCCTTTTAATTAAAGTCAAGTAGAGCCTCAACGTTCACTAAGAAACATTTTTTCATTTATATTGCATTATTGCAGATTATTACCGGGAAGTAATCATTGACAGCCAGGATATATTCCTAGAAATTTGATAAGTCCTCCTACTGGGTACCTGTGACCCAATGCCACGCCTGATATCTATGAAGTATGAAGCTTGACGAAACTCGGACAATATTTTCCAGATGCCCAGCTAAAGAAAAGCTATTGACAGCTCACAGCAACAAAATAAATATTTCTTTTCATTCTTTCGGAGGAACATTTCGGTTTCATCCATAAAAGATTTGAACATGGGGCATAAAACATTTACGACAAAAAAATTAGATTTGATTATATATATAAACATATCAGATAATGTTATCCTTCATGTTACCACACTCCTATCTCTTCTTTAAGTCTTCCCACCTAATCTCCTGAGCGCATTCCCCACAGACAGTACTGCAACCAAATTTTGTTCCCTGGCTTCGAAGTGTCAACATGTGCGCAAGGTTGGTGCATTTCCTTGTCGTGAAACGCCTGCTTAGTTTATTTGGCAAGATCCTGCAAGTTTCTGATACGTGTGGCATTGCATTTGGCATTTCTGGCTGTTGATCAGGCATAATAGACTCACCAAGTGGTACTCTCTGCACTTCTTCCCATTCCAGCGATTTCCGGTAAACCTCCCAAGCCATATCTTGCTCCTCTTTTGATAGCTTTTCCTCTTCATTTTCTTGCAACAGGGATTCATGTTCATGATAATTGGCGATCCACCTGTTAAAAACAAGGTATATTAGCTTATGTGTCAGATACACCATACTCGTCTAAAAAAATTGACAGAAATTAAACACAAGAATCCATATTGTTGATAGATCTGACACTAGCACAAAAATCGTTGGGCTATGTACTTGACTAAAATCCCTATTGATGTACATATACTATTGCTACTAGCATAGCTAAAAAATCAGGCTCAACTAGTGTCCTAATCATCCTAAAATCAAGATCCAGGCAGCACATGTTACCTGACTTCATATGCAGAAATATGCCCAGAAAAATATAATTCAGTTTATTTAGGAATAACAAGTGAATGAATAACTGAAACAGACAAAATTTTCAGTAGGCTCAGGTGTAGGACCATCAAATGCAATAACTTTACATCACTTAGATACTTAATGCTTCCATTTCCAACTATCTGACACCCCCAGTCCCAATTGTTGAAACTAAAAGGGCAAAATTTACGGATTTAATAAAATAGGGAGGTAAAAAGTGCAATTAAAGCTTATACAAAATTAACATATAATTTTCCAGTTGTCCGTTTAATGAAAGAAACACTTAAACCTTATACAAAATTAAGATACAATTTTCCATTTGTCCATTTTAACAAAATAAACACTTAAACAAGACTAAACAAAAAGCTTTGTAATAAAAGATTGGTTCTCAATTTAATTAAAAAAGGATTATATATCCATTTCAAATTATATAACCCAATTGTTGAAAATCAAAACATACTATTTTGATCTAGTAGTAAAACTAGTAATAGTGATTTATAGGCATATTATCTTTTATTTGGCGAAAAATAAAATATTTTTTATTTATTTACAATCAATATTAATCTATATAAACATGTTTTTGTTGTATCTTTAGACACATAGTTCCAATCCATTATTTCTCTATTTTTTTTCCTGATTTTAACATAGTATCAGAGATAAGGCTGAAGGAATACTGAAAAAGAATCCCCCATGACCCAGGTGAACTCCTTTTGCTTGTTGCTCCTCTTCTAAAACTTTTCCCTTCTTCCGGTAATGTTTTTTTGTATATAGTCTTTTTCTACTGAATTTTTAGCCATTGTTGGTGACTATTCCGACCATGACCAACATCATCAGGGTTCTTAGATGAATTTTGCCAATGGTTTAACCTTTTTCTTCCCCATTTTTCGATGAAGATTTGTTTTGCCATCTATCCAGTTGGCATTCTTTTTTAGCATATTTTTTCAATCATTGCCTTCTACTCACTACTCATCTTTCAAGTATTTTTCGCTTACTTCAATGTTGTTAAATAACCACCATGACGACACCATAGCACCATGACATGCAAATTTTTGGTCATCCACCACAAACAATTTGTGAAAACGTGCTCACCATGGAAGCACGAAGGCACAATGGTATGTTTTTATGGTGAAATTTTTGCCTTCTACTATGTTCCACCATCTGTCATCGATAACAATGGGTTACCAACCTAATGTTTTTTCTTTGCTCCTCTGTCTAGTGTTGTGCGCTGACCACGACATGCTCGTTCTCCTCATCAAGTCCAGTGCCACAAAGGAGCTCCTCCGCCTAGTATTGTGCACTGACTGCGACATGCTCGTCCTCCTTAGCAAGTTTGATGCCTTTGAGAAGCTCCTCCGTCTAGTGTCGTGCGTCAATCGTGACGTGCTTGTCCTCCTTAGCAAGTCCAACGCCATCGAGGAACTCCTCCACCTAGTGCTGTGAGCCAAGGTCTCCTTATGTGAGATGGTCATGCATTTGTTGCTACAGAGAAAGCTTCTTCTGTTCATATCACACATCTACCCATGCATTGTTTTTTATTTTTATTTTATTAGATTTACCACATCTGTAACATACTTGCTTCATATCACACATATGCTTTAGATTGAGAAGTGTTTAAAGATTATATATTATTTCCTTATTACCTATTATTAGGTTAATCTTTAGTCATTATTAGAGAGATTCTATGTAATCAATATTGATCATATTTTCTCATTATAAATAATGGTATTATGTGGTCTCCAACACACATTGACACACATTTACAAAGTTGAATGCTTAGTAAACTTTAGCTAGGAGGAAATTGTTGAAAATCAGAAAAATAAATTGCAATCAGAGAAATAAGATTCAGCAACAGAACTGACTCAACAATACCTGTAAATCAAACTTCTAGATTATTTATTAGTCGACAAAGCTATAATTTGCAGTAAAATATGGCTTTGTACGATGAAATCTTGAGTTAACTAATAGATGTTTGGCATAACATTTAAATAATTATTTTCAACATTCTAGTTTACCCTGAAAATTGCACAAAAAGGAAAACTTAATAGTTACTTGATCCGAAGCTTTTTTGGTTTAGGATCACAGGTGTCTTCCATAAGAATAATTTTGTTCATATTAGAAACCAGAAAACATCCCAACATAATGCCTAGCTCTCTTATCAGAGATTTTTTCTATATGTGAGACTAGAACCCAAGATTTTGCTTCAGGAGAACCAACCATTTATACCAAGAAACATATTCCTTTTATAACACAAATTTACAATTAAAACATTAATTAGTTTCTTTAAAAATATTTTTCAAAGCATACCAAATTAATTTTAGAATAGCCTTTGATAAATTGCGTAAATAATTTCACAAGAAATCAATAAATTAATAGGAATGAAAAATATCAAATAAGCTTGTAGCTTAACTAGCTTTAGCCCGAGACTATTAGACAAGTGGTGATGATGGTGAAATTCAATCCTTCATTAGGCCAATTATTCCTCTCGTCCGCCTATACCTAGGCGCTTGCCCCTCTTATATATAAACTTCGAATATAAATTGCAATCAATGAAACAAGTGAACGAAGAGATATTGAAACATAAAAAACTATGATTTTAAATAAACTTGTGCACTTTATTTCTACATGTAGATTCACCATTAAACAAGATCCAGGTAAATAACCCCGTGCACTTTATTTCTACACGTAGATTCACCACTAAACAAGATCCAGGGTTAAAAATGGAAAATGGAGGAGAACAACATAGAAAGATAGCAAAAAGTCAAACCGAGAAAGATACCATAATAATGAAAAGAATCTAAAACAAAAAAATGGCTGGAAGTCAAGAGAACTTACCGTGGATGATGCTTGCTAAGTAAACTTTCCATTAACTTGTCAGAATAACTACTTCCATTTGAATGCGGTGCTGTGTGTTTCAGTGAATGGCCAACCAAAATTGGGTTGTCTTCATGCCCATTTTCTTTACTTAGATCAGCCAAAGTCTCAGGATTGTCATCATCACCAAACTCGAAGAGATGCAGCATTTCTTCTTTAGAAATGGTCCTATGCACCTGTTGTCTATCAACAACCCTAGCAGCCAGCCCCTCCTTAGTCACCTATTGAAATCATTTAAGAGTTAGAAAAAATTGACAAATGAACATTTGAAGCACATCATGTTGTATTACCTGGCGCTTATATATCTTCTCTTCCATAGTTCCATGAGCTAACAACCGATAAGCAAACACAGGCTTTGTCTGCCCATACCTACAAACATGAAAATTATTTTGATTTCAACCATTATTTATCAATTTATAGTTTTATACAAATTAAATTATTTGTAAATGATCAATATAAAACATGTATCCTTTTAATTTTTACAGCAAATTACAGCAACACTCCAAGAGATTTTATTAAATTACAAATAACCCTGCCTTTTATAATTTTCCTACACCAACCCCCTCCTAAGTTAGAAAACATTACACTAACACCCCTTCAAGGTTGTCAAGAAGGTTATACGGCGGATGGCAGTCAGGACCTTTAAGCGCCATACTGCCGTGGCGGTCTATGGCGGACAAAAAAAGTATATATATATATATATATATATATATATATATATATATATATATAATACATAAACACCAAAATAACCAACAGGTTAATCAAAACCAACAATGTAATAATCTAAAATTCATAGAATTCATAATATAGTGATATTGTCATCATTAAATTTTAAAAACATAAATTCCTAATCACATCAAAAGGATTAAACAACCATCAAAACAAAGTTAAAAACAGTAAACACAATGATAAATCCTAAACTGAAAAAATTTGAGGATACATTTAGGGTGTTTGTTTCTGTCCCAAACATGATTATTAAACTAAAAAAAAAAAATTTGAAAAATAGCTTTTATAAAAAAAATCAGAAAAAAAAACTAATATCTCTTTTATAAAAAAAAAGAGATATTAAAGGACGCAGAGACCTGTGCGCGAGAGGAAGAAAAAGGCTTTGGAGTAAGGTAGAATGTTGTCCACGGTGGAGCAACGACGCAAGGAAGAAGAGGAATAGTAGTCACACTCACAAGGAAGAGAAACGTTCGCGTGAGTCGCGAGGAAGAGACGCGACTCGCGAGACAGAGAAGAGGCGTCGTGAGGTGGCTGTTGTTGTCGTCGGAGACTGAACGGTCGTCGTCGCCAGGGTGAGTTCGTGGCTAGGGCATGCACAAACATAGTATTTGGCATCAACCGGGTCGGGTCAACCCGGTCAAAAAACGTAGAAAAAAAAAAGCCCAATTAGGCGTTACATCCGCCATGCGCCGCCATGCCATTTCCGCCATGGCGCCCGCCACACACCAAAAGGCAGACTCGCACCATACCCAGGTGTAACGCCAATAAAGGATTGCGGCCTTCCACGACGTTACGACGCCGTTATGGCGCCGCCATAACCGCCATTTGATAACACTGCACCCCTTTAATCCTTATATTAACAATAAAACCACCTACAAAGGAATGAAAGTAATGATTTTAAAAAAAAAGGTGTTTATGTAATTATCCAAAACCTCAAGAGTGTTACTGTAATTTACTAATTTTTAAGAATCTATCCAGAGTGAACCCAGCCAAAATATTCAAAATCAGGTGAAGATTTTGATTTGCAAATATGGTGGTATCAATTATGCTAGTATTGTTGTAATTAAGGAAAGATATTATCAAAGATATTTTGGGCATCATAGATATCTTTGTATTTATCTTGTTATTATTCTTTCTTCTTTATTTCCTTTATCCCTGTTTCCTTATTTAGGCACAGTGTTTGTACTTTAATATGGAGGTGGATGTATTGAGTGAATCAATATACAACCCTTTTTTTCCAAGTTCATATCAGAGATTTCATTCTTGGGAGCTCTACATTTTTCTGAAATACCTTTGCCAAATGTCATCAATTGCTGCTACCATCTTCTTAGGGACTAATGGTGTGTAGTAATGGCTCAAGAGAAAACAAACACCTTGACTCACAACAACCTTTCAAATGTTGTGGTTCCATACTGTTTTAACGAGCAAAATTATTTACAATGGTCTCTACATTCACATTACCTGAAAGGATGCATGAAGTTGACTCATTGATGGAAGAAGTCCAAATCGTGATGACCCCCAAAGTTTGAGGCTTGGGACAATGAGGATTCACTCATTATGACTTGGCTATATATAGGGGCACTATGCCTACTGAAATAAGCAAGAACATATGTTTCACTCTTCAATACAAGAGATGTGGGATGCCCTTGGAGAAAACATACTCCATGAAAAAGGAATTTACTGCATGCTATGAGATGGAAAGCGAAATCCTTACTATAAAGACAAGGAATCTTCTCTAAGACAGAGTATTATGGAATCCTGAATGGTATATGGATAGAATTGGATCAATACCAAAGCTTAAAAATGTGTAAAATTGGCTCTATACCATACCTTGAGATTGTTGAGAGAGGGAGAGTTTTTAAGTTTCTTCATATCCTAAATACAATGTCATAATTGTATAGATTCTAGGCAAGGAAAGGCCCCCCTCATTATCAGAGGTTTTTCATGTACGTGAGGAGGAGACTCAGGGATCTGTTATGCTTGACGGAAGACAATTCTGCTATAACAAGGAAAAGGGTCCAATAACAAAAGTTCAACTATCGGAAGAATGCACTCTCAAAAAGGCATCTGTGGAGAATACTATGTATATTGCAAGCAATCTGGTTCGTATTGATACATAATAGTTTCTTTGGAATAAAATACCAAAGGCGAGAAAAACCAGTCGTAGGATATTTAAGTATCAATACATAGAATAACTTTTTATTTGTTAGTTAAGCTGCATTTTATCTTTCATTTATGATTGTATATTAGAGGTAGGTGGCTGTTGAGCTCACTCTACTGATTTCCTATGTACTCTTGTTTATCTCTATTAATGCAAGTTCTATGTTGAGCGTAAGTTAACCACTCAAGATTTTTCCCTATATTCAAGTTGGTATCAGAGCGGGAACGATCCTGCTTTAAAAGTTTAAAGTCGCAGTTGGCTGTCCGCTGTTGTTCGAAGCCGTCTGCCAGTGATTTTTGTCCGGCTAGTTCAAGGTTTGGTGCACCTCAACATGCGCAACCCAACCCTAGAAGTTGCTTTTTGGTATCCCTCTCCATGCGCTCTCACGCGCCAGTTTCATTCTCGCCTTCTAGGTGGCGTGTGAGCTACACGCACCAGCCAAACGACATCTGTATGCCGCCATTTCACTTTCACCAGAGTCGCTGGAGAGTGCTGAGTCTATTCCTAGAATTCGCTTACCAGTTCGAGCCAGTTTTGAGCACTTTAGCCTAAATCTCTCTCTTGGTCCCCTTCCTCTCCTTGTTTCAGATCTGAAATGCCTTCTTCTACTTCCTCTGATGTCAACTCAAGTCTTGTCCTTCCTATTGTTGGGGTTGCCATTATCACAACAGAGAAACTCAATGGTAAAACTTATTTACCATGAGCTGACTCTATGGAACTCTGGTTCCTTGAACAGGGACACCATGAACATTTAGAAAAAGAAGAAAATACTGAGGAATCAGCTAAACAGAAAGCCCAATGGAAAAATTTGAATTTTCAACTTTGTGCTCTTCTATAACAGTCAATAAAATCTAAAATTTAAGGAACCTCAGAGCATTCAAAACCTGATATTCTTTTTAGAAGAAAGCTCAAAATATCTATTCTAATAACATTCAACGCTTATTTGATTATATTCAGAAACTAGCCTCCTTGAAGTAAACTTATTCAGATATAGTGTCTTAAGTTTCCAATGCTGACTCTATAGAAGAAATAAGGAAACAGCTTGATAATCTCTACATGGTTATGATTCTTTGTGGTATGAAATCAGTGTTCAATCACATTCGTGATTAAGTTCTGACACGTCAAGATATGCTTACCATGGAGAACTTAACAACACGACTCCTCTGTGTTCCTACCTTAAATAATCAGGGTACCTCTCTTGAAAGTAATGCGGAATAATCTAATATGATGTCTTCTAGAGGGAGAGGAGGATGTAGAAATAGAGAACATGGTGGAAGAGGTGATCGTCCTCAATGTAGTCATTGCAAAAGGATAGGTCACACTCATGAAACATGTTACTCACTGCATGGTTTTCCAGACAAATTTGCACATGTATCAAGGTCTAAGAAACTTGAAGAGACGAAATAATCTGAAGAAGAGTACCAAGGATACCAAGAGTACCTGGGGAGTCTTACCGAATCCTGTTCTGGATCTAATGTCTCAACGACTTGCATTTTTCAATCTATGGAAAGTCAAAATTCATAGATTGTTGACTCTAGTGCTTCGGACCATATATCTGATAATAACTCTTTGCTCTCATCTTTGTCATTCCCCAAATTTCTCTACCTTTTCACATTAGCCAATGGGTCTAAGGTTTCAGTTCAAGGAGTGGATTCAATATTTGTGTCTCCTTCCTTAAATTTAACTTCTGTTTTGTACATCCCTTCTTCTCCCAATTTACTTTCTTTAGGTCAGATAACTAAATCCTTAAATTGTTCAGTTACATTTAATTCCGATTCATTTATCATATAGGAATGTGGTACAGAGCAACAGATTGGTGCAAGACATGAATCAAAAGATCTCTATTACCTGGAATCTAGTCCTTCAGTGTCTTGTCTTGCTTCTATCTCTCCTAAACTGTTGGATGATCGTTTTGGGCACCCAAGTTTAGCTAAATTAAAGATAATGACTACTAGTATTAAGAAAATCTAAACTTTAGAATGTGAAGCTTGTCAACTAGGCAAACATGTTAGATTTTCTTTCCCTAGTCAAGATGAGCCAAGATGTAATTTAGCCTTCTCTATTTAATTCGGATATTTGGGGACCTAGTCAGGTTTACTTCCTTTGGATTTAAATATTTTGTAACCTTCATTGATGAATATTCCCGTTGTACGTGGCTTTATTTGATAAAAGAAAAGTCTGAACTTTTATCCATCTGTGTGTCCTTTCATGTTCATTTTTGTCCTCTCAACGCTCTTCATTTTTGTCCTCTCAAGGAATCTTACACCATTCCACGTGTTCCTACACTCCCCAACAAAATGGGATAGCAAAAAGAAAGAATTGTCACTTTGTTGAAACAGCTTGCTCCTTAATGCTTAATGCAAAGGTTCCATTACATCATTAGGGAGATGCGATTCTTTCAGCTTGTTATTTTATCAATAGGATGTCTTCTTCCTCTCTTGATAATCAAATTCCTCATACAATCCTGTTTCCCACTAAAACTCTATATCATGTATCACCATGCTTATTTGGTTATACGTGTTTTGTTCATGATCTGTCTACAGGTATCGATAAGTTGTCTGCTAAATCGTGTGTCTTCCTAGGGTACTTTCGTCTTCAAAACGGTTACAAAGGCTATTCTCCTAATACCAAGCAGTATTACATGTCTGCTGATGTTACCTTCTTCGAGGATACTCCCTTCTACTTATCCTCCATATCAGACTCCATTTCTATCCAAGAGGTACTGTCCACTTCAACCTCTTGTCCTGAAATTGTCATCTCTCCTGAGATCTCTTCTCAATCTAATCATGCTGACGTTTCCTTTGTAAATTCATTATCATCTATTACCATTCCCAAAAATGTTTGTGAAACACTTTATCATCCTAGATAGCAACAAGCCATGATTGATAAAATGTAGGCCCTTGATCATAATGGTACATGGGAGTTGGTTCATCTTCCTCCTGGGAAGAAACTTGTTGGTTGTAGGTCTGCACCATTAAAGTTGGTCCTAATGATGAATTCACCGTCTTAAAGCTCATATTGTAGCCAAAGGTTACATTCATATCTATAGACTTGATTATGGAGATACTTTAGCATCGGTGGCCAAGATCACTACCATTCGTCGTCTTCTTGCCATGGTGGCTATTCGTCATTGGCCTTTGTATCAGATGGATGTTAAAAATGCATTCCTTCATGGTAAGTTAGACGAGGAGATTTACATGGACCAACCTCCTGGATTTGTTACTCAGGGGAAGTCGGGTATAGTGTGTAAACTTCAACGATCTTCCTATGGTCTTAAACAGTCTCCGAGGTTTGGTTTGGAAAATTCAGCAATATTGTCCAAAGTTTTGGAATGAAAAAGAGTGAAGTTGATCACTCTGTCTTCTACTATCACAAATCTTTTGGAAAATATGTTTTCTTGGTTGTTTATGTTGATGACATTGTCATTACATGGAATGGTAAAGTCACAATAGCTCAATTAAAGCAACATTTATACAATCACTTTCAAACAAAAGATCTTGGTCATCTGAAATATTTTCTTTGAATAGAAGTAACTCAATCCAAAGGAGGTATTCTAGTTCTCAAAGAAAGTATGTCTTGGATCTTTTGAAGGAAACCAAAATTTCTAATTGTAAGCTCGTTAATCCTATGCACCCTTACAAGAAGTTAATGTCTCATATGGGAGACTTATACTCAGATCCCGAAAGGTATAGAAAGTTGGTTGGAAAACTCATATATCTTACTATTGCTAGGCCATATACATAAAGAAGGTACATAAAGAAGGCTTCAGGTCAAGGTTTGTTGTATCAGGATAAAGGAAATAGTCAAATTGTTGAATACTGTAATGTTGATTGGGCAGAATCTAATATAAACAGACACTCTACTATTTGTTATTGTGTGCACCTTGGTGGTAACTTTATTTGGTGAAAGAGCAAGAAACAGAATATTGTTTCTCAATCTAGCGCAAAAATTGAATATAGATTTATGAGCTTAGCTACATGTGAGTTGGTGTGGGTTAAACAACTCATATAAGAATTGAAGTTTTGTGAAATTTCTCTAATACTTTATTGTGATAATCAAGCATCTCTCTATATTGCCTCAAATCCAGTGTTTCATAAGAGGATTAAGCACATCGAAATTGATTATCACTTTGTAAGATAAAAGATGTTGTCCAAGAAAATTAGGACCAAGTTTGTTAGCTCATATGATCAGCTTGCAGATCTATTAACAACATCCTTGAAAGATCCTCGGATTCAATACTTGATTTTC
The DNA here is from genome assembly GCA_037954015.1 of Psophocarpus tetragonolobus. Classification (NCBI taxonomy): domain Eukaryota; kingdom Viridiplantae; phylum Streptophyta; class Magnoliopsida; order Fabales; family Fabaceae; genus Psophocarpus; species Psophocarpus tetragonolobus. The sequence goes on along the minus strand of JAYMYS010000028.1, from coordinate 410,705 downwards.
AAGCTTAGAACATATGATTTATATGCTCCAGCTTGACGAAGAGTGTTAAATATTTAATGTTAGTTGTTAGTTGAGCTACATTTTATCTTTCATTTATGATTGTATGTCAAAGGTAGGTAGTTGTTGAGCTCATTCTACTGATTTCCTATGTACTCTTGTTTATCTCTATAATACAAGGTCTATGTTGAGTGAGTTAACCACTCAAGTTTTTTCCCTATATTCAAGTAACCTTTTGCCATTTGCGTCAAGCTCTAATTTCCTTCTTGCATACTTGTTATCAAAATTTTAGAGAAGAAAGAAAAGCTAAGAGAAATGTTTAACAAGAAAGTGGGCTAAGAATTCCTATTTCACCAAATGAGAAAAGGGGTACAACAGAACTTATATAGGCTCAAGAAAGTAGTTACAATAGAAACTAACTACTACAATTAGTTAGAATAGAAACAGAAACTGACTAACTAAAATTAGTTAGAACAGAAACTAAGTAACTAACTTCTAACAATAATAACAAAAAAGATAACAAACTATAATAGAAAAGATAACAGACCAATATCCAGTTGAATGATTGAATATTTACATGTATATCTCTAATACTTGTCTCTCCGAATGCACATCTAGAATAAGAGATAAAAGTTGATTGGTAGTATGACTTTAAGTGCTCCCCAAACCATGTTGGATAGTCACCCATTACATAGCTCTCAAACCAAACCTGTGATGAATCTTGGGAGACAAAGTCAAAGTGCTTGATCCTTTGTCCCATACTTTGAGATTCTCATCGTCGAAACCAAAGGTGAGTGTTTTTAAGGATAATATTGAAATTGAGAAATGTAATGATTTAACTTATGACTTACCTATAACTTTAAGAAAATGTCAAAGGACATGTGCTAAGTATCCTATCTACCAATTTGTCTATATTGCTCATTAACTCTGCTGGTTCCTCTCAATTTAAGTCCCCTATTAACCCAAACATTTTCCTTTCACTCAACCAACTTCTTCATGTCCTTTACATTACCAAAAATCTTATTAGTGTGAGTAAATTTTGCAGGGATAATCACATGTTCTTTGAATTCCATCCTAACGTCTGCCTTGTTAAAGTTCTACTTCAAGGAAAAACTGGTCCTGATAGTCCTTATACCTTCCCCGATCTGCATTTGTTAAATTGTCACAATAACTAGTTGGTTGCATGTTGCTTGCCCACTAATGTTAATTCTACAAATACTAGTTCTGCCTTTCCTTGTAACTCAGTAAATAGTCCTCAACAAGGAAGTTCCTTATGGCATGTTCACCTTGGACATCCTAATTTTTCAGTTTTAAAGCTTGCACTACAACATTGTAAGATCGTTAATTCTAATAAAATTGTTACAGATTTCTGCAATGCTTGTGTTATTGAAAGATCTCATACGCTTCCTTCCAATACTTCCACTACAGTTTATTCATCTCCCTTAGAATTAATATATATAGTGAACTATGGGGACCTTCACATATTCCTTTTGCAGATGGATTTCTATACTATGTCACTTTTGTTGTTGCGTTGTCAAAAAATACCTGGTTGTACCTTCAAACTCTTAAAGAATTAGAGGTCTTTATCTTTACTCCTACTATGTATTGTGACAATAAAAGTGTTGTTGCACTTTCTCATAATCCTATGTTGCATTTTCATACCAAACATATGGAGATTTCCATCTTCTTTGTCAGGGACAAAGCTCTCACTAAGCAACTTCGAGTTCTTCACATTCCAACAATAGATTATTGGGTTGATGTTCTCACAAAGCCCCTCTCTCCAACCAAATTTTTCTACTTGAGATGCAAATTCAATGTTCTTGAGTCTTCCACTAAGCCTCAACCTCCTTGAGTTTGAGGGGGGTGTTAGTTGTAGTTGTTAAACTGAAGCCTTGGGTTATCTGTGTATATTTCCATTCAGTTAGGAACCTGTTTTTCAGTTAAGAGTTAGTTTCAGTGTCTCATTCTGTTAGGAATCTTTTACATTGTGCCCCTTTTTGTTATGAGATAGTTGCAAAGTTAGTTACATTGTGTCCCTTTCTGTTATGGGTTAGTTGCTTAGTTGCTCTATCTCTCAGCATTGCACTGCTGTATATAGTGCATTTGTACTCCCTTTCTGATGAATTCTCTCCTTTTTGGTTTCTTTGTTTCTTTCTAATTACTCTCTCATTTTATGTTCATCAACTTCAACATAGACATCGTATTTTTATCAGCAATTTTTGGCAAGAACTCTTTAAGTTACAGGGTACCTAACTAAAAATGAGCAAAGCCTACCATTCCAAAACGGATGGCCACCGTGAGTGTGGTCAACCGTTGCTTCGAAACCTTTTAGCAACACTTCATTACTGATCAGCCTAAGATGTGGGCTTATTGGATCCCATGGGCCAAGTATTGGTATAATACTACATTCCATGCTTCCATAGATTCCACTCTGAGATCGTGTATCAGCATCCACCTCCCATCATTTCACGTTATTTACACTGTGAGACGAAACAGTGCAGCGTGATTACTGGAAAGGGATGAATGTTTGTGTTGATTGAAGTACCATTTAACGCTGGCTCAGGTTTGCATGAAGAGTTTGGCAGATTTGCATTGAAAAGAGGCCCAGTTTGTGATTGGTGATTGGGTTTTTCTAAAGTTATGTCGTCAGCTCAACGATTTGTTGAAGCCTACATTAATCCAGAACTAGCACCCCACTACTATGGTCCATTTCAGATTGTTGAGCATATTGGAGAGGTATCCTAAAAACTTCGACTCCAAGCTTCTTCTCACATCCACCCGGTATTTCACATTTCTTTGCTCAAGAGAGTTGTTGGCAATTACCAAGTTGAGCAAGAGCTGCCAAAGGAACTTGAAAGTATTGCTGCTGCTTGTTAAAATCAGAAAAATAGAGAGGAATATTGGACTGAAACTGTGTGTTTGAATACCCACAGGATGAATTTATTTATAAATTTATTTCATAGGTTATACATAAGTATAAAAGATATGATTCCCTATAATCTTAAAGATATTATTTTTACTTATTATATTTAAAAACAAGATAATATGACATCTAAGATTCTTGACACTTCCCCTCAAACTGTAGCTTACTAAGCATTCAGCTTGTTACAAGAATGTTGTAACAAAATTAATAAACTAAAATTGAGTTCTGCCATATAAACAATATTTGAAACTACTACTTAGGAATGTTGGTGAAGTCAGGAAATATTGCTTGAAACCACCACTACTACTGAGACATAGTTAGGACTAGTGCAACAGGGACAAACGGGGCCAATGCATTTGGGACAAAGACAGAAACCAGTGCATCTGGGACAAAACCAAGGTCAGTGCATCTAGGACAAAGATGAAGTTAGTGCATAAAGGTAGAGAGACAAGCAGATGGAAGCCATTATTGAAGAGGAAAATAGAGGCAAAATGAACAATATCAAAACGGAACTACCACTACTATTGGGACATAGTCGGAACTAGTGCAACAGAAACAAACGGTCAGTGCACCTTGGACAAAGATAGGGGCCAATGCATCTGGATAAATGTGAGGTCAGTGCATCCAAGACAAAGATGAGGTCAATGCATAAGGGTAGAAACAAGTCAATGGAAGCCATTATTGAAGAGGAAAAGGGAGACAAGATGAACAATATCAAAACGGGATCACAACTACTACTCGGACATAATTTGAACTAGTGCAACAGGGACAATCAGGATCAGTGTATCTGGGACAAAGACAAGGACTAGTGCATCTAGGACAAAGTTGATGTCAGTGCATCTAGGACAAAGATGAGGTCAATGCATAAGGATAGAAACGGGTCAATGAAAGTCATTATTGAAGAGAAAAATAGAGGCAAGATGAATAATATAAAAATGAGACCACCACTGCTACAGGGACAATTGGGGGTCATTGCATCTGGGACAAAGACAAGGGCTACTGCATCTGGGATAAAGCCAATGTCAGTGCATCTAGGACAAATATAAGGTCAGTGCATAAGGGTAGAAACGAGTCAATGAAAGCCATTATTGAAGAGAAAAATAGAGGCAAGATGAACAATATCGAAACATTATGTTTTAGGATAAGAGCAATAAGCAAAGAGGTCACCAATGGCAATGGGCATTGGCCCCGGTGAGTTTTTTTTTTTTCAATATTCTTTCAACTTAGCTCTAATACCATGTTAAATGTGTTTGTGCGCTATTGATAACTATAATCCACAGGATGAATTTATTTATAACTTTATTTCATAGGATATACATGAGTATAAAAGATATGATTCTCTATGATCTCAAAGATATTATTTTTACCTACTATATTTAAAAACAAGATAATATAATATCAAGATAATATAATATCTAAGATTCTTAACACTACTAATGGTTGAGAGCCTCTCCATGTCCTGGCTTCCCGAGTTATCAATCAAGGGGGAGATTCTGTGTCTCAAATACTTGTCCAATGGCAGGACAAACCAGTTGAAGAGGCCACTTGGGAAGACACTTTTACCAAGCAAAGTCAGTTTCCCAACCTCAACCTTGAGGACAAGTCTGCGGCCTGAGAAGGGAGTATTGATGAGGCCCAACTGAATAGGCCCAAAGTGTGGAAAGTGTATGTGAGGAGGAATAGGAAATCTGTTAGGAATGATGAGGTGGAGGAGAGAGGAATTGAGGGAAGGACGTGAGGGAATTCCATTATATGGGAAATCAAGGTGTGCGTCGAAGTTAGAGGGGGGAATCAATCAGGTTGTTGAGGGCAGAGAAAACACCTTTCTCTAAGTGAGGACCGGAGCTCTAAGTAATAGGGGTTTCTCTACTGCATTTACTGCATTATTTTATTCTCTCAATTCTCACCGTTTTACTGCTATACAGTGAGAATTGTCTTTCTAGTTTGCATCACGTTGTTTAGGCACCTAATTTCCTACATTATGAGAAAATGCTTTTTGCAAAAATAAGAAAATATTGATGACCATAACTAACTGTGTCAAACTCAACTTTAACGTTAGGGATGTAAAAAAATCAATCATGTGTCCTCTATGATTGAGCTTAAGCTTTTGGGAGAGTTGATTCTTTACATAATTTTCTATAAGACCAAATGGGGTCTTGCAAGAGAGTGTTTGTTGAAGATATAATAAAAACATTTCATGTCCTTTTACCTTACATCTTAAGCTTTTGGGAGTTGCTTTGTGACAACTATCACTAACTATTAGATAAAAACTTTACACGACAACTCTTTAGTATTTTATTGATTTTCAATTCTATTAAGATAAAATGAAGTTGAATGCAAAAAATAAGAATACCTCCTTAAAAACCCCCCAAAAAGCACTAACAAACGAAAACAGAAAAATTCAATAAGCACATAAACTCAAACACTTAACATATGTGTAAGGGAAACCCCTCTAAACAGACTAGTTTTACAACCAAGTCGAAGCCAAGCAACCTTATCTCAAAGATCCTGCTCAATTAAAGAGTTCACCCTAAAGAGATCATTGCATCAAATAGTAAAATTTTCCATTATCCCCTTTCCCACAAAATTTATTACTACTCTGGTTGCTCAAATAGTAAAATTTCCCATTATCCCCTTTTATAATTAATGTTTCAGTCAGAAGAAAGATCATTTTGATTGACGAAAAAATTAACAGGAGCTTACCTCCATGATCGATAAATAGCCTGGAGATCATATGTTGGGTTCCAAGAACCATCAACTATAACAACTCGATTAGCTGCATGAAGATTAATACCCAAAGAGCCTGCTCTGGTTGAAATCAAAGTGCACTTTACCCTCTTATTCGACGGCTCATTAAATCTCTCGACTAGCTTCTGCCTCTCAGAACTCTCTGTCCTTCCATCCAACCTAGAAGTTAAATCATATCAGAAAATAATGAATGAAATGAAACTACTTAAATGAGAGCAATCTAAATTTCAAAGTATTGAGATGCTGGAAAGTTTCTATATACAATATTACATGAGTGTTCTAAGATGAAACCAGTATAGGAGAGAAACATATTTAAAACAAAAAAGCGTACAGATTCTACAAGTCCTGAATAACACAAACAAAATTCATAAAACGGAAAGTGATAAACAACCAGAAGAAACAAATTTTAACGTGCAGAGACATTTGATTCAAAACCCCAAAGTACGCTTAAGTAATAACTCCAGGGAATAATATGAACATTAAATCTAGTGATTAGCTCTTGTCTCCTTTTGTGGGATAAAAGTGGGGTTTAAATACATTTTTGGTCTAGTTGGCTTCACCTAGATAGGTTTTGGTACCAATTCTTTAAAAGTTTGGTTTGAGTTGTAAAGACCTTGGATTTAGTCCCTCCTGCTATCAGCAATATGCCAAAACATAAGCTAATGTCTGGAATATGGTATACTTACAGGGAGCAAAGCCTAAACTTGTAACATTAGTAATTACAGGGTCCAATATTTTCTAGAAATAGGAAAATTGTGGTACACAAGGACTAGAAGTATTTAAGCCTAAAAATGGTTGGCAATTCTTGTTACTAATTTTTTTCTTTGATTATAAACTGTCAGCAAAAGTTGTATGCCTTTCTAAATATAATATTCGAACTTATGAAAAAAAAAATTATATATTGAGTGAAAATGATATTTGTGGTTTCATCAGAATTTTTAACCACGGTCTCTGAAAGATATTGACAAGATCTAATACTACTTGATTAAGAGAGAAAAGAAACAGAATGAGGAAATTAGCCAAGTACCATGAATAATATGAGCAAGCAATGAAAAGATCAAAATACAGAATGTTGTTAAGAGATTAAACATTAACCAAATTAATTTAGAAAATCTATGCAGCAATTAACACAGAAAAAGACAGATCATCCCCAGACTGTTAAAACAATAATGCCTTCATTCTTCAGATGAGAGTGAGCGATAATAAAAAACAAATCCGTATTCACAAGATTAAAAAAAAGAGTAGCATTTATACAGGTTTTAAAAAATCAGGACTCACCTATACCAATCTTTTCCCTTCTTCCAAAACTTCCCTCGTTTGCCACGTCGAGGTATCCTAGAGAGATAAAGTTCAATGAGGTCAAGGGTTGGTATGCTCTGACTAAAAACTAACACCTTATCACCCACATCGGAACTCATGGTTAGTATCTCCATTAGCAAAACCATCTTGCCACTGTGATCAATCTCTTTATAAATTTTTCCATGAAGAAGATCATTCCACCAACCCTGAAATGTTAAAAATAAAGCAGCGTCATTCTGAAAGCATGTTTGTTAAAACCATAGTTCATACAAAGCAATCAAGTTCATGATGCAATCATAGTAATATCACTGTATTAGGACGTAACCAAAACATCTAACACTGAATCTCATTCATTAATTTATTTTGTTGTTTTCCATACCTTCAGGAAAAAGCCATTATCTTTCTGTTGCGACAAATCATTTGCATACTTCATCTTCTCTGCAAGGTAAAGTTGTTAAAAAATACCATAAAGAATTAAACTCATGATATGAAGAACAAATAACATAAAAACAGTCAATAAATTATGTATTACAAGAAGAGTATGTTTTGTTAAAGATTATATATTATTTCCTTATTTATGGTTAGATAGTAACTATAATTTACTGTTAGAATGATTTTTAGTCATTATTATAGAGATCCTATGTAATCAAACATTGATCCTACTTGATCATATTGACACATTATAAATAAAAACATTGTGTGATCATCAAATACACACATTTATGGGTTATTGTTTTTTCATAGGCCAAATGTTAATTGTTAAATGTGTTAGTTTTTATTAGTGGAAGGATTCGAAACCACAATCTCTCCTTCTCCCCTTCTTCCCACATGTAGACTTTGCTACTAAACTAACCTTATGACTCCAACACACGTTTATCTTATGGTCATAGTAGTTAATAGTGGATAGTGGCGCAGAGGGCCATCCATAAAAATGCTAAAGTGGGATAGCAGTATGACCGCTATTTTATATATGTTTGCTCAATAATATTTCATTATATATTATGTTTAATTTAGTTTTTATTACTATAATTAATTATTATATCGTATATTATAATTTATTTATATTAATAGATAATTATTATGTAGTTTATTATATTATATATTATATTGTAAATAGTATTTATTACTACTATTATTAAACGTTAAATTATTATATCATATATTATGCTTTATTAGGTAATCACATTGTTATCTATGACTGATGGCGGAACATAATAGAAGGCCAAAATTCCGCTATGAAAACCTGTCATTACGTCTTATGGGGCCGCCATAGCAAACGTTCCTTCACAAATTGTGTATAGCGGTTGCCAAAAAAGCTGCCATGCCATGGAAGTTATTTGACAACACTGGATAATCATTATACAGTTAATTATATTATATTATGCTTTAAATAATATTTATTACTATTATTATGTATTTAATTATTATAACTTAATTTAGATTATTAGATAATTACTATGTAGTTCATTATATTATATATTATTAAATAGTAACATTTATCACTAATATTATTTAATTATTATATCATATATTATGCTTTATTTAGATTATTATCAGAAGATAATTATTATCTAGTTTATTATATAACTATTATGCATTAAATAGTATTTATATTTTTAATACTATTATAATTTTATTATTATATTATCATCATTATTACTTGAATTTTTTAGTAAGTTAAATAAATTAACACTGTTGTCTCAGTCTGAATGCAGGTTCCTTTTAAAAAAACAAAAACAGGTCTGAATGAATTGAAGGCCCATTAACCACAAATAAGAAAACATATCTAACCCTAATAACCCGACCTGCAATATGGTTATGAACTGCTTGTGTGCAGTCAAAGGCTTCTACGTAGTCCAAGGTCAAGGTCAGTGTCAGACAGTTTGATGACGACACAAAGGTTGCCCAAGCTATCCAACAATGGCACAAAGGTTGACGACCGTAAAGATCGTCAAACCTCCAAATAGTGGCTGCAAAACAAAGGTCTCAATCCTTCGGTGGCGGCGCAAACGGAGTAGTGACTATAAAGAATGCTAATCGTTACAATTTGCTGGAATTTTCTCCATGAATGGCGCCACAATAGCCACTAGAGTCGAGCACTCTGAAACAACGACCTTAAGAGTGGCAAGGGGCCGCTTTGCTCCGCCACCCTGCAAACATAGCATGATTTGACTACTATATTTATGGTATTAGAGCCCAAACCAGATCCTAGGAGCTCAAGTATCTTGAGTGCCTAAATTGTCTGCCGGTGGCTAGTGGACCATCCTTTGATGACCCACTGTCATATTGCCGCTTTTTTCACCAGTAGACGCAGTATTTAGTGAACCACGTTGTTATATCACCACCTTCCTTCTCGGAGACTCTTTAAAGAGACCCTGTCAAGACCATTCCCAAGATCACCATGTCATCCATGTGCACAACTAACCACTACAAGCGGTCCCAAGAAGAGCCCTAGCACGTGAAGCTCACACACATGATGCAGACATCTCTGGAGACTTTTCCCGAAAACCCCTCTTGAAGACTTTTCTCGAAGATCCTTCTAGGAGACTGACTCTTTCTGGTGCTTTTTTCTCTTTTTTTCCACCTCATGGTGTGTTTCTCCTTCCTCCTTAGGACGTGCTTTATTTACAGGTGAATAGTACCCGCTATCATTGCAAACGTTTCTGGGTTTTCTCCAAGCCATATTTATCTAACACAACAACACTATTGAAACCATCTTTCATTTTTAATTTTATTAGATTTACCACATTTGTAACAAGTTTAGTTCATATTGCACATATGCTCCAGTTAGAGGCAGAGTGTTAAAGATTATATATTATTTCTTTATTTATGGTTAGATAGTAATTATTACCTATTATTAGATTGATCTTTAGTTATTATTAGAAAGATCCTATGTAATCAAACATTGGTCATATTTGATTATATTGGCTCACATTATGAATAAAGACATTGTGTGGTCATCCAACACACATTTACATGTTTCATCACTAGTTGAAAACTATAAGAAATTATCTACTATACAGGGCAAGATCCATTGACACCAATTATCAACCTTAGTCCACTTACACCTTCAATAACTTATGTAGAATGAAAATTTGACTAATTCAATTGTTGAATGAAAATTTTCATTCAACAATTGAATTAAAATTTGAGATTGTGTGGTCATCCAACACACTCATTAACACACATTTACATGTTTCATCACTAGTTGAAAACTATAAAAAATTATCTACTATACAGGGCAAGATCCATTGACACCAATTATCAACCTTAGTCCATTTACACCTTCAATAACTTATGTAGAATGAAAATTTGACTAAGTCAATTGTTGAATTGATTATGTTTATCAAATTTCACATAATTTGGACTTTTCTAGATATGTTATTCAATAATGAATATATACAAATTTTTAAATATCACATTATACATTAAAATTAAGTGATGTGATATTGTTAAAGATTATGTATTATTTTCCTTATTTATGATTAGATAGTAATTGGAGATTTACTCCTTATTACCTATTATTAGATTGATATTTAGTCATTATTAGAGAAATCCTATGTAATCAATAGTAATCCTATTTGATCATATTGACTCATTATAAATAAAGATGTCGTGTGATCATTCAACACATACATTGACACACATTTACATAATAAAAATATGAAATTCAATAGTTAGGTTGATCAAATTTGTATTCTACATAAAGTTATTGAGTGTGTAATTTGATCAAGTTTGACACCTAGTGTCAACAAATCTTATTCCATATATATAACCAACTTACACCTCCATAATTTTATGTAGAATGAAAATTTGATCAATTAGACGGTTGTTTTTCATATTTTTATTAATTAGATCAAATATGAAAAACTTCATACAATTTTGTAATTGTTTGGTAATTCATCACATCACTTAATTTTAGTGTATACTAATATGATATTTAAAAATGTGTAAAAATTTACTTTTAAATGGCATGTCTAGAAAAATCCAAATTATGTAAAACTTTATAAATATAATCAACAAGATAATATCATGAAATTCAACGGATGGATTAAACAAATTTCCATTCTACATAAAGTTTTTGAAGGTGTAAATTGACAAAACACTTGGAGTTAACGGATCTTATCCCTCTCTCTGTATCTCTCTCTATATTGATGTATGTCTATGTGTGACTACCTTATCACTTAACAACCAAAATTTATTGTCTTCTCTTCATTTTGTGAAACTAACTAAAATTCTAAGGTCAAAGCACAACTTTTTATTACCAAGCATGAGGATATACAAACAGCATTGACATTCATCATGCTATTCTATTCAGCCTTTTGGATTTGGAAATTGGAAGTAGGGTAAAGTGAAGACTAAGCTTATATCAAGTTTGAAACTATGAAATGGCAAAACAGCAATATCATGTTTGAAAAACAGGAAACTAGTTGTAAACTGTACAAATTATAGAAAATTATAAATTGAAAGAAAGTTAAAATATGAGCTTATAAATATCATTATGAATCATTTAGGAATAATACAAGATTGCCATATTCCAAGCTCCTCAAAACTAATCACACAGAATCAATGCTTTAAATTAATTCATTTATTTATTTGAAAGTTCCTATTAAGGTAAACCTATGATATATAATTTTCCCTTTTCTCATGTGTACCTTCACAAACATTTAAAAATAGTAAAATTTGGTCATTCATCAGAAAAGAAATTCAACCAGTTCTTATTGTGCCTCCGAAACAGAGAGAATGCATTTGTTCCATCATAAAATTGATTGACTAAAGACAATTAAACTATGTTCACACATTTCAGAACTGCTGTGTATATCAATATTTTATACAGAAATAAACAAAGCTTTCAACACTTACAACAAAACAAATATGCAACTTAAAATGTTAAATTAATCTTATTTATTGAAAGATATCATACAACATGGAAAAGAAGCTTATAGACATCCTAAGCATACAAATGACGAACTAATAATAACAATTGATTAAGAAAGTACACACCAAAACAAAAATCAAAATTATAGGGTTCAGTCAAATAACAATAACAAATATTAGAAGCAGAAAACAACATGTGCCTATATATCTTATACAAGAAGACTTACCTCCAGTAAGAACATTATAATCAGAATTTTCGTCACTGGAACTATCATCCACAAGAAAATTCTCAACGGCATCTTCATGTTTTTCAAAGTCCTTTACTTCTTTTGTTAACTGCAAGATCCCAGGGTGGTTCCATATCTACTACAGACAAAAATTTATTTATCACCATCATATACTAAAACAAGAAACAAATATGATTTAAAAATGTCCAAGAAACCGTGACAATTTATTCTCTGCTCAAAATTCAAAACATTTAATAAATTTAAGAAAGTCATACTAAAATTAATAGAAAATAAATAGGTAAATATAACAACTATTCAATATGATCAATTCATTCTTTTCTGATATTTAATACAACTTACACCTCGTATTCCAGAAAGGTACATTACAAAACTAATCAACAACTCAAACAATTATCGTCAGGAAGCAATGTTCTGCTATCAAATAAAGTATCCATCCCCCCCCCCCCCCCCTTCTTTTCTGTTTCGCCTCGTATATCAAAAAGGTACAATACAAAACTAATCAACAACTCAAAGAATTATCGTCGGGAAGTAATATTCTGCAGAAGATGATTGGCTTATCAAATAACGTATCACCCCCCCCCCCCGCTCAAAAGAAGTGCGTATATACTAAATGGTATCCTAAGCAACAAAATCCATTCATAAAATTGTTTCAAATTCAAAAGTAAAATGTAGACAATTATTGCCCGCATAAACTCCCATCCAAAAGAAGCTTGCAAATATTCTATACTTTATAGGAAGGGGATTCCCACATTTGATGCCCATTGTTAACCACTTTAAAATCTTATATAAGTTAGGAGAAAATATTTATTTCAAATTAATTACAGATGTCACCACTTAAAGCATGTGTGTACACACATCAATTCTATAAGTAAAAAACATGAAATTGTGATGCCATCATACCCATCAAATAAAAATTATATTTCATTCAGATCATATGTATCACTTCTACTATAAGCTTTCAGAAGCAGACTGCATTTAGAAATGAAAAATATGCTAAAAGTCATTTACACAGCTTTGTATAGTACCACAGAAGAAATTAGCATACTTTTATATTAAATAATTAAACAAAAATTAACTAGTTTTAGCTTTTAATGAATTTCAAGAAACTAATAAATAATGATTGATATTTTTCATGACACAGTAAATCTTAATCTCCATTTAAAATAACTAAATACAGGAGGGGGAGCACAATTCTGGACCATAGCAGCTATGAATTTACGTAAATCAAAAGTTGTTTTGAAAGTTAAAGATAATGCTGAGTGAATAGTCTGAGAGAGTAAGTCTCTCAGCCTCAAATCTATATTAAATATATCAGAAGTACAAAAGAGGAGTTTCCAGCTATACCCCTGTAAAAGCTGATACAAGAGAAAAGATAAAAATAAAATACATATTAATCTAACAGAAATAATACAGGACTAATTGAAAATTAGGAGATATGTCATATATGCAAACTAATCTATGCAAGAATTTACCTTTTTTCTCTTCAGGTTGCTATAATTATAACATATACTAATATTGCTAAGACAATTAAATTGACTTCTAAGTTCCCAAAGGCATGCTTACCCGAGCCAATGCCTGGTACCCAGCAAAAAAACACCTCTTCCTTAACATTTCAGGATGCACCTGGGTAGTGAACCCATGCACATCAAGGAATCTCTTGTACAATTTTCTCTGCAAGGGAGAAAGCTTGACAGTTATCACAAAGACAGTTTTGGGTGGTAGATCCTTCTTCACCACATTCATGTCCATTCTTTGAACAAAGCCTTTTAATTGTTCATAGAGGATATGAGACCTCTGGTTCATAATTTTCACATCAGTCAAAGTTGAATTGGTGTGTTGTCCATTCTCTATCGGATTTTGGAAGCTGCACATAAATAGAAATATTGTTAGAGAAATATAATATTTAGTAATTTACAGTAAATATGAGAACAAGAGAAACGAAAGCCTTGCCGGTTCCGAAATTCATGGCTGCTTCCAAGAAAACCTTCTCTTACAAAATCAACCATCTATTTGAGAAAAAAAAATGCATAAAAATCAAAGACTGCATGCAACAACTTAATGGTCATCCAATTTGTAACTTCTAAACAAACTTACACAGTAATATTCCATGAGATTGTTTTGAAGAGGTGACCCGGTAAGAGCAATTCTTCTCTGGCATTTTACTTGTTTCAGGGCTTGAGTCACTTCAGCGTTGGTATTTTTTATCATATGGGCTTCATCACAGACAAGAATGTCGGGTCCATCCTGCAACATATATCAACAATGTCAAAGGAATGCAATTGCAAATGACACACAAATTAGAATATTAGGATTATTCAAGTTTTAGGAGTCCTAATCCATCTACTATTATCCTGATTCATTCCCAAAATATTCAACATTACTACAACATATAATGTCCTCTGTTTTCACCCAGTGTTAGTTTTCAGCTACTGTCTCCTTTCAGTGTCCTTGTCCTCTCTAACGTGGAAGCCATATCTCCTTGTCCTTCCCTGTGTGCAATCCATTCTCATCAATAAAACCATAAGGCATAGATCTCTAGGACCTTGAAAATTTCAGGTCATCACCATGCTACCTACAGAACCCATCTCCACTAGCCTTCTGGTGAAATTCTGACAAATCTACTATTTCTGACCATCTCTATTCCAGGTGTGGTCTTTGGCTTATTTTATCAAATCCCTTTTTCTAGCCAGAAATCCACTAGTTTAAATGCTGGAAAGTTCATCATCTGCTACCATCATTGTTTCACTTCCAAATAGTTTATCAAAAAGAGGCACTAACATCCAGATTGTAGACAATCAATATTGTAGCTAAAACCTACTCACATGGCAACAGCTCATTGTAAGCTGTTTTTCAGTCCAAGCTGTTTGAAATGTCAGAAATGATTGTGCGAGTTTGTGGTCTCTGTTTGTCTATTTTTGGATGTGTTATCCATCCAACACAGTGCTTATTTCTCTCTCCAGCAGTCATCCAATGTTTGGGATATCTTACTTAGTTGTTTTGTCCTTCTAACAATGCTATGTAGTTTATGAACCCCATTTAATTTGAAGTTAAATTGCACAATATCCTCTATTCTTGCACTTTTTTAAATAACTCCCCTCAAGTCTTTCTGCCTCACTTTAATAACAGTTGTTTTTTTTTTATACATTAGCCTTGGGGATTTAAGACAATCTCTGAATTTAATTTTTCATCTCCAAACAATCTATAAAAAAAAAAAAAAAAAGCTTTGCAGGGGTAGATAAAAAATATTTAAATTATCATTAATGTTAATGTTTCCAATCAGTCTAGGTCGTATATTCAGTTGTAGTTTCAACCAGGCTCCTATATTCAGCTTCAGTGCTAGACCTAGCAACAGCCTGTTGTTTTCTAGACCACCAAGAGATTAGGTTAGGACTAAAGTAAATAGTTTCCCCCCTAAGGTGAATCTTCTATCATCAATATATGACGCCTAACCAGCATCAGAGAAAGCTCTTATACAGAATTTTGGTTATAGGAGGCAGCTTGTAGTTCCCATCCATACAAAATAGTACCTTTGAGGGGTCACACTTTCTAGCAATAAACCCAAAGGTAAGAAGAGTATATTGAAGCCTTTCAATCTTGGAGCTTGCTTGAGACCATAGAGAGCTTTATTCAGTTTGCAGACCAAAGATGAATTGTCAGCTTTAAAATCAGGAGGTTGAGTCATGCAAACAGCTTCAGAAAGTAAACCATTAAGGAAGGCATTATTTATATTCAGTTGAAAAAAGAGTCCATCTGTAGGTGTGAGCTAGGGTGAGAATAAATCTGATTGTTACTGGTTTCATGACAAGGGAAAAGGTTTCATTAAAATCAAAACTAGCTATCTGATAGAAACCTTTAGCAACCAATCTGGCTTTAAACTTGTTGACTGAACCATCAGCATTTTCTTCAACTCAAAATACCCATTTGCAGCCAATAGCTTTTCTGTTAGGCAGGAGAGGAACTCAGTGCTTGTTCGCCAACAGTTTTATAAAACTATTTTCAGTATTTTAGTATTTAAAAATTAAAAAACTTGTTTGATTAGTGTTTTCTTGAAATAGTTTTCAAAAACAGTTTTGGTTTTATAGCTTTTAAAAACTAAAAAAGGGGAATAATTGTAAGTAGTTTTGCTTTTTAGTTTTGTATTTTTGTTTTGAAAACTCAAAATACAAGGAGAATATTTTGTCTTTTGCTTTTCATTAATAGTATTTCGAACAAGTTTTTCATTTTCACATCTCCAAAAACAATTTTCAATCAATATTTACCAAACAAGTGTTTTTTTTTCTCTTCATCCATAAAACAATTCTTGAAAACTATTTTTCAAAAACTAAAAACAAAAAACCAAATCAATCAAGCCCTAAATCCATAGTATTATTTTTCAAGAGGGCCTCATATTTTGATTACATAGCAAAAAACCAAGTGGGATCTAAGAGAGCTTGTTTGATAGTTTTAGGTTCCCAATGACTCAGCAGAAGACATGGATGGATTCTATGCTGAAAGATTCCAGATTTTGATCTTGTTTGCATGGGATGGGTGTTTAAACGTTTGGTGGAGTCAAATGTTATAGATGTGTGTTCGAGTGGGATAGGTGCAGGTTCAGGTGGGTTAGATGCAAGTTCAGGTAGGTTAGGTGCATATTCAGGTGGGGAAGATGCAGGTTCAGGTTGATAGGCGGGAATGGCTTTGTTAGAGGATATAGAGTGCTGTTGTGGTAGGGTTGTAACAGTTCATTATGAATTTATAAGGAAACCTTATTTCATTGAAAATGACATCTTTTGAAATAAAGATTTTTCCAGTAGGAGACAAAACACTTTACCCTTTATGAGAGTTAGAGTACCCTAGGAGAACACACGCATGAGACCTAAGGTTAAGTTTTGGGACTTTGTAAGGACTTAGAAAAGGAAAACAGGCACAGCCAAAGGCTCTTAAGAACAGATAATCAAGAGGTTGTTTGAAGAGAATATTAAAAACAACCTCAAAGTGAACAGCAGCAGAGGGTAGTCTATTGATCAAATAAACAGCAGTATTGAAGGCAAGATCCCAGAATTTTAAGGGCAATGAGGCATGTTTTAGAAGGATTAGACCAATGCCAGTAATATGTCTCTGTTTTCTCTCAACAACACCATTTTGGTGATGTGTGAGGACATATCAAACAATATTGAATGCCACAATTGTCTAGGAAAGGGGTTAAAGGTCTGTATTCCCCTCCCCAATCAATTTGTAGACATTTTATTTTTTAATTAAACTGAAGTTCAACCGTTGCTTTGAATCGTTTGAAAATAGAATCTGTCAGCCTTGATTCTAAGAAGGTAAAGCTAGGTATATTTTGAAAAGGCATCAACAAAAGTGACATAGAATAAAAACTCATCTGCAGAAGGAATATGTGAAGGTCCCCATATGTCAGGATGTCCAAGACGATATTATTATTAGAATAGGAATATTACAATGTTGTAGTACAAGCTTTAAAACTGGACTATCAGGATGTCCAAGGTGAGCATGTCATAAGAAACTTCCTTTGTGAGAACTACTTACAAAATTACAGGGAAAGGCAAAACTAGTATTGACAGCATTAACATCAGTAAACAAAGCAACACACAACAAAGTCATTGTGGCAATTTCACAACTGCAGACATTAGAATGTAATTCAAAGAACACATGATTATCCCAGGAAAATTTACTCGCACTAATGAGATTTTTGGTAATATAAGGGTCATGAAGTAGTTGATTGAGTGAAAGGGAAATGTGTGGGTTAATAGGGGACTTAAATTGAGAGAAACCAATAGAGTTAATGAGAAAACCTTAACATTGCAAATGAATATTTGGTCTGGTCCTTCAAAGTTCTCAAGTTGCTTAATATTTTGTGACTCTCCTATTACATGAAATGAAGCACCAAAGTTGGGAATCCATATATTGCTAGCATGAGGAGAATTAGACAAGGCATTTGCAATCATAGCACCGAGAGAGAAAGCAATATCATTCGACCTTGAATTTGAATTAGTCCAATATTAGAACGAGGAGTTCCATTGTTAATTGGCATAGGCCTGGGAAGACAAATTGGAGTTGTTGGTGTTGGGAGAAAACCCAGAGGAATCAACACGACTAGGATCATGAAGCACTAAGGATGAAGAAAGTTGACATTCCTGCTCATACAGATAATAGCACCTTGCTACAGTGTGACCATATTTGAGGCACATGTAACACTAGAAATTAGCAAATTTACCTTCTCTACCATGATTGTTGTCACAACGGCTAGTATTGGTACAACCACTGTGACTATGTTGGAAGCCACGAAACCACCATGCAAACTATTGCCAAAGTCTTGGTTCCGTAAAAAGAATCGCGGCAACGAGTTATGATGATTGGACCCAAGCGACAAAGGAGCATTATGATTTGCATGAGCGGCATTGACCGACGGTAAGTCAAACAACATTTTTACCATACTTTACTGGATGCAATTCATGAGTTAACAGTAGAGCTTTAACTTCTTCAAGATGACGAGTTTTTAATTTACTATAGTAACTGTGATAAGTATTCATGAGGGAGACCTTCGAGGATTGCATCAATGACATCTTGAAGAGAAATTGAAGATTAGGCATTGGAAAGCTCGTCGCATATCAACTTGATTTTCTGAAAGTAGCTTTGTAGGTTCAGATCACCAAGAGTCTGCATCGCAACTCCTACTTGAGTTTGTTAACCATACCACGAGTTTGATTGTTGAAATATTCCTAAACTTTATCCCATATTTGATATGGATGAATGCAACCAAGCATCCAAGAAAGGATCGGCTTGGAAAGGGTTGATTGAAGTCATGTGAGGAGAACCTAATCATGTTCCCAAATCACATATGTTGGATTCTCATTTCCTGATTCAAGGTCCTTAGCAGACAAAACGCAAGATGGAATAGAAGGACTAACAACAAACCAATGAAGACGATGTGACTTGATGACAGGTTCAATTTGTTGATGCCACAAAATTTGTATCATCAAGTTTTTCAAAAATCGAATTGTGGAACGCATAAGTGGCAATAAACAAGTTGCTTGAATTAGCCATTGAAAAAAAAATCTAGGTTGAGAAGAAAGGAAACCTAAACCACAGTGGCTCTGGATACCATGTTGAAGTTGCTAAGCATAATATGAGAGAGCAATCAGAGAAAAATGGAGAAACCAAAAAAGAGAGGATTCATTATATTTCAGGCAACTGAAAAATGGAAAACAATTGCACTATATATAGCAGTGCAAAGATGAGACACAATGTAACTAATTCCTAACAGAATGAGACATAGTGTAACTAACTCCTACCAGAATGAGACATAGTGCAACAATTGCAGTATAACAATTGCATCTATGTATAAAGCTATATTACAATACTCTCTAACTGCCTTTGAAGAGAGACTTTTACAATATAGATTATTTTCATGAGCTATTTATTTTTCTCATTTTTGAGAAAATCACTATTTTTTTAGTAATTTTGCTTTTTGTTCAAGAAATTTATTTATCATAAAATTTTGTAAAAACATTTTTAATTTAAAAAAATTATTAAAAAATTTTGACATTTTTCTCTGTATTTATTTTTATGTTATTTGTACATTACTTCTTTGTTAAACAGTTACAACTGTCAGTTATACCTATAATATCATCGCCCTTGTATCATTTCAATTCTATTCAATAATTGTATAGTTTTTATTCTGTAATAAAAAAACACAAACAAATGGACCCAAGATTCACTGGCATATATTCAATAACACGGAGTGTTAGTCACAGATAGTTACTATTGCAGTTAATTTACATACTCAGTTTCTCTTAAACACCATATGTTTCCCCCTTGCCATCCTATGAAATATCAAGATAGCTGAATATAATGTCTAATGATGTGTCAGTGTCACTGATTATAAATCAACTTATTAACAACTAGCAAGTAAACATATCACTTAACAGCACGAAGAGAAGCTATTTCAACAGTTTTACCTGCAAAGCATGGCAAATTTCTCTGGCCATGTGTCGATCTTTTACATGCTTCCCAAAAGACAAATTTCGGAAAGCAGTATAACCAATTAAAAAAACACCACCTTTAGCTCTCCATTTTGCAAGCAATTCAGCCCTTCTATCTCTGCAAAAAGGAAATTATACTAATAAGATGATTTTGGTGTTGAAAATATAAAAAATTGAAGGGGGCTATAGCCAAGAGAATCTTGAAACCCTACTGTTGTTATTACAGGTTCATTGAATGCCTAACAAGTATAGTTGGAGCAAACCAACCACTCCAACCAATTCAAAACCAGTGAACCCTAAACACTAGTTGGTGGCGGGGGAGGCATTTTAAATTTTTTATTGAAAAACTCAATATTATGATGATTGATACAACTTTAGCCTAATATTATGATGATTAAAGCTTATGTTACGGATTTGTTTGGGTGAACTTCTCTAGAAGCATTTCTAGGAAAAGAAAATACAAAGAAAAAAGTAAAAATAGCTTACACATAAGCTAAAGTTAGTCTAACATAAGCTAATATGTAAGAGTTCTCTCATTTAATTCTAAAAGAAGTAATACTTTTTACAAATTAACCTACGAAGAAGTCCCTCATCGTTTAGAAAAACTTATGGAAAAGCTTTTTTTATTCGTTTCTTTGTATTTTTTTCCTCCTAGAAGTCTTCTAAAGAAGTTCACCCAAACAAATCATATATTAATTATATTTATGTAGATTTTTAATAAATTCATTGTGTTTAGTTAAAAATAAGTACCAAGTGTGTTATAACATTTGAGTAATGACTTCTAAATGCCTCTCTTGGGTAACCTAAGTGTTTGGTACTCCAATATTTTATTAGGATGGTGGCAGGTAACTAAGGTGCTCAAGAAAACATTTGACCAAAAATTTAATTTTTAATATTCTTGTTATTAATATTACATAAAAAAAAAAGTAATGCATTGATAATGTAAAATAATTTTATACTATCATCTTATCACATACGACCATGTACGGTAACTTTTTTATTTTTACAAAATTATCTTAAAAGTCATACCAAGTTACCAAAGGTAATTTATAATTGAATGACAATGTAAAGCCATTTTTCATTGTTGGTGCATGACCACTAAACTCATTATATTAAAAGTTTATTATCAAGAGACAAATTTAATTTGTTGAATGACAGGTCCTAAAATTTTCAAGACACACAGAATTGAAAGATTCTTTATCAAGAATCAATTCCAACTAACGGACAGATTTGAGAGAGCCACCAAATTTAAGAATTGAGGTTGTTTTGACAAATATGCAAACTAAAACTTAACTAATTGATGTGGGGGGAAAAGCCAAAATTAAACAGAATGGAACTTATAAATGTTAAAAATGCAAGGCCATCCCCAGATCAGTTTCATATGATTATTATAGAAGTCTGCATAGTAAAATCAGGCTATTGGTCACATATCTTTACGTGGATGGGGGCTAGTAGGCTGTTACAGGTCTTATAAGTTATAAATAACATAATTATGTCCACAAAATAATAAGCAAACCTTGCTACGTCTTCCAGCATGAAGACCTTGAGTTGCTTTAACTCAGAAGGTCTCCACTTGATGAACTCCTGCCGCCAATTATGTAGCACGTTTACAGGTGTGACTATAAGTGCAGTTCTTAGCCCCAAATCAACACATCTCATTGCAGTGTACAAAAAAGCTATCACCTGAAAGTTCCAGCATAATTGGATTAGGTCATCAGACCAAAAACCATCAAACAGCAAAAGAAAGAGAACCTATCCAAAAATGTTGCAATATATTTACAACAGATGAACAGAATATTGAAAACTAGAATGAATTATCCTTTTAATCTTTGAATTTGTAATTAGATTTTTTTCTTATCTTTTTTTTATATTTATCATATCACCTGAAAGTTCCAGCATAATTGGTCATCAGACCAAAAACCATTAAACAGCAAAAAGAAAGAGAACGGAGTACCTATCCAAAAATGTTGCAATATATTCAAAACAGATGAACAGAATATAGAAAAGTAGAATCAATTATCCTTTTAATCTTTGTGTTTGTAATTAGATTTTTTTTTTTATATCTATTCTATAATAAGTAATTCATAGTGGCAACTGTGAAAAATAAAACACAAGAGGTGAATGGTAGGCTAGTAACAAAAGCAAACGAAGGAATAAATCTTATTCTCTGGAAAATGTTGATCAAGTCCTGACCAAGATGACAAAACCAATCAACAATTATATGTCTCCTACTCTGTCTCTTTGTGGAGCCAACTCTTCTTGCACTCCATAACCTCCATCCCTCTCACCTAATTTTTT
This sequence comes from Psophocarpus tetragonolobus, assembly GCA_037954015.1. Classification (NCBI taxonomy): domain Eukaryota; kingdom Viridiplantae; phylum Streptophyta; class Magnoliopsida; order Fabales; family Fabaceae; genus Psophocarpus; species Psophocarpus tetragonolobus. Next base: position 388,332 of record JAYMYS010000028.1, on the reverse strand, counting down.
TTCTGGCTCACCTGTATAACCAAGCCCTCGCAGTCCAGTTATGCGAGCTGTTACAACTGTAAGCAGATGCTGGGTGCGATAGCTTCTCACTGCTGTGGGTCATTTTACAGCAAAGAGCCTTGTTTCTGCTCCATTGGCCATGGGTGTTTCTGTTTAAAAATATTAAACTATAAATACTTCTTACCCGCCAATTATCATCACCAATTTATCATCAAACACTACCCAGTTTACTTTCTGGACACTTCAATGTTATTCATTTTTATGTTTACAAAATAAAAGCAGATCAACAAGCAAATAATTCCAGTCGTTCTGCTTGGTTAAAGATTAAAGATACAAAAAATTTATTTACCAAGATATATATCTAGACTAATTCTTCCAATGTCCTTCTTAGTCTCCCACTCATCTTCATCAGGATAAAAACAATACAACCTACTCTTCTCACTAATGCATCGCTCGACCTTCTTTGTACAAGATCGAACCACCTTAATCTACTGTTTGTCATCTTTCCTCCATCGTTGCTACACGAATCACTTCTGAATTCTCATATACAACCATTTCTTGTCTTTTCTTATATATCCACGCATCCAACTTAATGTTCTCACTTCTATCACTGATATTTTTCTCTTGTTCCTTTAGAGCCCAACAATTAGGAGTGGAGCTAACTTAAATTTTATAGAGGGGCCACAATGCCACATATAAAGAGTAAATAATATATTTTTAGAATTAATATATTAAAACTAATCAATGGACAAAAGATTTATAATTACTTTTACTTATATAAATTATAAAATATAAATTAAAACAACAAATTATATAAAAGAAGCACAGAATGATGAAGATTGGAGAATAGAGAGTGACAAAATAAGTACACATATACAAATTTTATAATATATATAATTTATTTTGGGATAACCAATTAACTAATTGAGAGAATGTAAAATAGAAGTATACATATAAATTCATAAAATTATTATGAATTTATAATTTTTTAGAGTAGCAATGGTCACCCCCTTCTTTAAAGAGGTATCGCCCCTGCCATCATTCACTACCATAGAGTCTAGCCAGATGTAGAGAAGTACAATAAACTTTCCCTTGAATTTGAAAGGTACTTTGCTGTTACAAATAACTTCAAAACCTTTTTTATATTTTAGATATCCTGCTTGTAACCTACGTATGATATCCTTGTTTATTACCCCATTATTTTGTAGCACCAATCCCAGATATTTAAGGTTATAAACTGGGTGTATATGCTTCACAAAGTCTATAAGGGGGACCAATAATTAGTTATATTTGTAACAAACCGGGTTCATATTATTTGTATGCCCAAGCTTAAGGGGGATTCTCAAAAATAAGGATAAAATAATATGCATTTATTATATTAAGATTCCTAGGAAAGTAGAATCAGATTTAGAGGAAATAAAAATCCTGTCATTATTAGTATTTATAACAAAAACATTGATATAATAAAGTATCTGTAGTGTAGGCAGACACAGTTTCTTTTTTTTTCTTTTGTGGCGAATAGACTGAGTTTCAATCTCAACATGCCTGCATTCCTTCTTAACAACAAAAAGACCAGACACAGAGACACTTCCATTACAATGGCCTAGAAGGTTGAAAATGATTTAGCCTATATATATTCATATATGGGGCATATCTAATAAGAGCATGAGATGAGAAAAGTAAATTTACATATATGGATGGTCAAGATTGTCAAGTTCCCCCATGTTTTTGGGGAGATGCAGTACTCACAGCCTGCTACCTTATCATTGTCATCAAACGTATGCTTTCTTCTATACTTAATGATAAAATTCCCCATTCTCTTTTATTTCCTAAGTCACCACTACATGACGTATCTCCATGTATTTTTGGTTCTACAGGTTTTGTCCATAACCACACACCTGGGCTTGACAAACTCTCAGCTTAGTCATTCAAATGGATTTTTCTATATTACCATCGTTCATAGTAAACTTTAGTTAAATTTAATTTAGCCATCCATAATCCATTTATACATTTTACCCCTCTCACACCCTCATCTCTCACCGGATACATATACTATATGTGTGTAGTAAATGACTCCTATCCACCATATTGTGGTGCTTGGTGCCACACAGCATAATTGTGCTACAGGGGTATTTTGATACATTCTTGCATATCACCTAATGCTCGGAATATGTATTTGAATGCAAAAAATAGACATAATAAGAAGAAACAATGACAGGGACGAAAAAATAATAATAGCTAATATTTAAAGACTAACAATTCAGTAAAAGACTACAAATCTACCTAAATTAGATTAAACAGCCATGGTTGAGTAATATTAGTTCAATTTGATTCAAACTTCAATTCAGAAAATAACAGATTGTCAATATCAAACATTGCAAAAGGACAATAATAATAATTCTTAAAAAGTGAACGAAAGAAAAAGGAAAAGTGCAAATTCACATATGAGCATCGATCTGTCACACATATTTTTCACAAAACAGAATGCATTCCTCTTATTAGAATTGGTGAATTGGACCTAACTCAATCTCACATAACCGACTTATAAGGTGAGGTTTACATTTCACTTATATATTATTGTATGGCTATATCGATATCTACTCAACGTGAGACTTCGGTTTCTTTCCCAATACACCCCCTAATGCCCATCACTATTGGGGTTGGTGCGTGAATAATATGGTAGGTAATCCTTTTAATGGATCTAAGATAAACTCTAAACTATATTAGAAATGACAAAATTGGGTCTAACTCAATCTCAAAATAGGTTGTAAGGTAAGATTTACACCTCACTTATATACTATTGTTTGGCAATATCATTAGTCAATTTGGAATCTCTCCAACATAGCCTCCTCACACATCTAGGGCGTGAAGTTTCACATGTGGGTGATCCGATAGCGACCCGATAGCAAGTAGCATGATAGGCCCAACAACAAATCGCTACAATAGGCTTTGATACAATATTAGAATTGATGAATTGGACCTAACTCAACCTCACAAAACCGGCTTGTAAAATAAGATTTGCATGTCACTTGTATACTATTGTTTGGCCATATCGCTAGTCGATGTAAGACTTGAGTTTCTTTCCCAATACCTCTATCATATACACATAATAAAATCTCCATAATGTTTATCATACCTGAAAAGTTTTACCAAGGCCCATGGTATGAGCTAAAATACATCCAAGACCTTTATCCCCAGACTTCACTTTTCTGATTGATTGTATTATATTTTCCCACATGAATCTTATTCCGGCAATCTGCAAATGTGAAACAAAATATTGTAGAAAATACCAAATTCTAAAAGACCAACAACTCCATTAAAAAACTTCAATTATACTTGAATAAATGGCAATAAAAAATTCAAATGAACATATGGCAGAAATAAGACTGGTGAAGAGTATAATCCATTCATACTCCTTACTACTACTACTACCATATCCCCTGTTTGCTTGTTAGCAAATAAACTACCTTTTGTGCATATTTGGTTTGGCTTAATTTAATGAAATGAGAAATACTAAAAAAACTGTTTATTTACTTAAAATTTAAAAATAGGTTTTCCCAATTTTTTGCTTACTCTAGAGTCCAGTACTAGTAGCAAATGAAAACAAGTCCAAACATGTATTCAGAGTTTCCTAAAATCCTCCAGTTAGAATACCAGTCAAAAAGGTGCTGGTCTGTAACCGTACAACTCCTTTGTCTTGTATGATAGTAAGTAAACAGTGTTAACTATATTTTATAGTAACTCTAGTAGTCTAGTTAGATATAACTGCCTTAGTCAGTATGATATAACTAACTTCTACTGAGTCTGTAGAACATATACATCAGTAAACAGAGACTCGGTGCCTTTGTACAATTCATTTTCATGATACACAAAGCTTATTTTCTCTCTACATAGTCTAACATTCGGGAGTAACAAACTGACATGCAACATATTGCTTTTTTTCATTTTTTCTATTGCTATGCGATAAGTAAATAACAGTTGAAAGTTCACACAGAAACTTGTACTACTTATGATCTAAAGTGAATCCTCACAAGGTTCATTATTCCAAAACAAATAAATAAATTGGGACAATCATGCTCAGGGTCGTAGGCTAAATAAAGAAGTAGGTTCAATGAAAATTCCAAGCAGGAATGAGAATTTATATCCAGAGAAGCAACTCTCCAAAAAATCAAAAACCTGATGGGCCTTCAGTTTAATTGAGATGCTAGGAGGAACTCTGACAGCTTCTTCACCTTTCTCCCTCACAACATTCACTATGTAACCTCCTAGTGCATCACCAAGAACTTCAACACTTGCACCTTCTGATAGATTCCCATTACAGCCATCAGAGCTCATCTCAATAGATGAAGCAGAAAACTGCCCTCGTAAAGACTTCAGGCGTTCCTGACGTTCCTGCAAAGTGGGGATGATAATGAACAATTTGGACTAACAAATGGAAAAACTAAAACTCCTACGAAAATCGCACCTTTTCAATAGCTATTTTCCTTTTTGTCTCTTCTCCTAATTCAGTATCATCAAGTATCCTCCGAATCTTCTTTTTGGGTCTTCGCTTGGAGCTGTAAATAAAATATACAAGATCTTATAATGAACATCATCTAGGTAATTCAAATATGGAGATTAATGATTTCATATCAAATGAGAAAGCTACATGAATTATATTTTAAGGAATGAAATGACTAAAAAAAGATTAATTCTTATAAGGAAAGAATAAATGAAGATTTAAGACAAAACAATAAAGACAATAATATTCACAGAAACCCATACCAATCATCAAATAAATTTTCCAAATTGAGGTATACATACACTCCAGAAATCAAAGAGAAAACAGAAAGTAAATGTTTTACAAACCCCCTTCATTTTCTTAATCATCATCAGAACATATCAATACACAAATGACCATAAGGAAAAAGTCTGTACAGATGTAAGCCTCACTAACCATTAGCCAATATAATTAATTGCCAAGCAACAACTATGAATTGTTTGTCAATAATTACAATTAGTGAGCATAATCAATAAAAATATTTAAAAAAAACTACACGTAAGCCATGATGTTGGAGGAAACCAAAGTCATATGCAGAAAGACATTCAGCAATCTCAGGATATAAAGCATGAGCACAAGGTAATCAGATTTCCAAGAAAATAACCAAGCCATTGGAAGTACTGTCAATTAATTAAAGCCTGAAACGATGACTTCACCTGATTGAAACAGTAAACTCTGCATCTGAATCGTCTGAATTATCTGAATTATCTGTGTCGTCTGAATCACTGCCAGAACTGGACACTATTATCTCAGATGAGCCCTTAGCTTTCTCTAGTTGCAAGGATAGTCTTTGCAAAAGATTTGGATGGCAACAACAACAATGCAAGCTAGTGGCCTGAGCTCCAGGAACCAATTCTACACCAAGATTCTTTTTTAAACATTTGGTGCAGAATAAAACCTTGCATAATGTACAGCTAATTAATTCACTGCTTCCACCACACCATCTACAGTAACCCTCTGAACAATCTTGTCCCAGATCCTGTAACAAGTAAGCATTGAAATCGAGTTTTGAGCCTATTTTATGGATCTAGGAACATTAACTTGAGATTGAGATGCATCAGAAGATCTGCCTGGCTTAAAATCAGGGGAACACCATCTAATAATCTATTACTCTTTAATAACACAGTACTTTGAACAACAATATCTTTTCAGGTTGCTTAAATGAATAGCTTCTTCCTCCTCCAAAACATACACAGACAGCATTATTTTCCCAATTTTACATAATCTCATGCTTGTCCTAGAATTGGATGACCCAAACCTTATGGATTCAAACTAAATTGTTGAATTTTATTAACAGTAAAGCTCTGGAGGCAGATTTTGGAAACAAAGGGTTTTGCAAAAGTGGCAGTAAGAAAATTCTACCAAAAGAAATTTAATTCGAAAGTATAAAATGGAGAAGACGTCATACAACAGGTTTAGGCTCATACCTTTATATGTGTCTTTTCTTTTAATAAGAAATTGCAATCTCCACAAGTAATAACTTTCAAGAAAGGGTGTGGATGCACTTCAAGAGCCTCTTTATAACAAACTGTACACCAAAATTTTTCACCCAGACACTCTGAAGGAAGACAATCAGTACCATTGTTACATAAATCTTCTTTTACCTCTTGAGTATTGCAATCTAATTTCTCTTCAGAGACATCTGCTTCATTATCACTGTCAATAACAACCACACGACACTTTTTATTGTCAGCATCTAGCTCACCACTGTTTACACGTTTGATTCCTCGTTGTTGAATAACATCATCTAGTGAAGATTTGGGTGGATCTGAAAAACCATCATTACTCATAGGCTTTTCTTTGTCAAGATAGTGGTTGGCATCAAAACCTTTGATTTTATCGGCCTCCATTAGCACACATGTATCATTGCCATTCTCAGACACAATTTTCCCATCATCGCTTGTTCCTTCCTTCATAATAGGGTTTAAATGATCAACAGATGAAGGATTTGACATGTGGCTCTCCATCAACAGGATAGGGGTGCTCCTTTCTCGCTGAATCACATTCTGAATTAGTAAAATGATATGACAATGTCAAAGGAACAAAACCAAATCAATTCAATTATTAATAAGCCATGATTTCCTACAATTAGGGACCAATGCTCAATTATGAATACCACGACCAATTTTTATTTAACCTATACACTAGATCATTAGTTTGTGTAAATGATACAGTTTAAATCAGAGAATAGATAAGAATCATTGACTGAAACCATTTGTCTCAATACACACAGGATGGATGTTTATATAGTTTGATATCATAGATTACACATGAATATAAAAGATATGATTCCCTAGAATCTCTAAGATATTATTTCTACATATTATATTTAAAATTAAGATTATATCTAAGATACTTCAATATGCTTGCTTCTTTCATGAAAAACTAGATTAGAGGTAATATGAAGTGCAGCCTAATTATCACATGTGAGAGTCATCTTTATTTTTTCTTCAAATCCAAGTTCTCTAAGGAGTTGTTTCTACCATATCAGTTCTTAAGTTACTAATGTCATGGCTTTGTAATCTGCTTCAGTAGTTGATCTTGCTACAACATTTTGTTTCTACAAGAAATTAGGTTCCCACCGATCAACACGCAGTATCCAGATGTGAACTAGCCCAATCAGCATTTGAATATCCAACTATGTCAAAGTGTCCCTTTACCTTATCCTCATAAATGAAACCTTTGCCTGAAAATTTCTTAATGAATTTAAGAATCAAAATAACGGCATTCCAATGGTCTAGGTTAAGGAGAATTCAAGAATTGGCTCACCATACTACCAGCAGAGGTAATGTCAGGTCAAATGACCCTGAGATAATTTAGCTTTCAAACCAGCCTTCTATATCTTCCAAGACCTACATATGGCTCTCCCTGATCAGGTATTAATTTTACACACGGATCCATCAAAGTGTCAACTAGTTTAGCAAAAGGCTAGTTTCTTCCAAGATGTCAAGTAAATATTTTCTATTAGATATCACGAAACAATCTTCGGATTGACCAATTCCAATTCCCAAAAAGTATCAAAGTTTACCAAGGTCCTCGGTTTGGAATTATTAACAAAGATATTGTTTCAAGTCTCTAATTCCTCGTGGATCACTGCCATAGTAGTTAATGCCACACTTTCGCAGCACTATCGTAGTGTGGCAGAGTGGAGCAAAATCTCGCCGCTCCGGTGGTAGTCGTCACATCACGCCAGGGAGGAGCGCCAGTCACTTTGCGTTTTCCGGCTGGAAATGCGGACTTTTAGGTGATTTCACGGATAGGGAGCACCCCTGTTCACCTTCAAAGTTGGGTGACAGGAATGAGGGAGAGAGGATGTCGTTTTAGCTGTATTTTTAACAAGGTTTTCAAAACCGGATCGGTCATTGAACCAATAGAGGCATGGGTTTAGGTTGCAAATGTTCAACTTGAGTTGAGCTGGATTCAATAAAATATTATTTTTCTATATTTTACTACTAATATAGTAATATATATTACGCAAAAAAAATAAACTATATATGATTTATAGTACACAAATATAATACATCTTATTAAGTTTTAAATATTTTTTTGGCAAAATATCTTTTTAAGTATTTTTTTAGACTTGATTACTTTTTGCAAAATTCTTATAAATATTTTTTTTATTTCGCAATACCTTATTAGAATAATTCTCATTGATGTGCCTAAAATTTCAAGAACCACTATTTTCCAAATTTTTTTATTTATTTACCTATAAATTTTTTTCAAAAAAAGGGGTTAACCTGTGAACCCGCCAGTTTTGTACCGATTCAACCGGTTCTTTTCCCGGTTTTGAAAGCCCCCGATTATTAGGATACAATGGACCAGACACTGATCCGGTTCCCGATTGAACCAATCAGTCTGCTCCAATTTTCAAAACCTGGAATTTAAAAAAAAAAATTCATGGTTTTTAGAACCGGGCTAGACCGACTGATTCAACCGGTTGAACTGGGAACCCAACCAATCTCTGGTTCAAAGTTTCAAAATAACCAGGGGACAAACGAGCCACCCTGGAGCCGGATGAACCAGCCTGGAACTGGAAGAACCGGTCATAACCGATCGTTTCAGGGATCAAACCCCTTTTCATTTTTTTTTTAAAAGCAGAAAAAAAAAACACAAATAATTGAAAAATAGGAGTTTTTTAGATTTTAGATTCACAAAGGAGAAATGTTCATGAAGTCTAAATTCATGTACGTGAAACTTTCCACACTTACTAGTCTCTTTACCAAGCCTTTATCATAATTTAGAATATAAATATCTCTCAAAAAATCATTTTAGACAATGAGAGACTTTGCTTCTTTATAATATTATAAAGACAACAATACTTAAACTTAATAAGATATATTATATTTGTGTATTATAAATCATCTATAGCTTATTTTTTTCCTTAGTTTATTATTATATTAGTAAAAAAATAATATTTTATTGAATCTGGTTCAATCTTTGAACTCTAAACTCATGCTTTCACAGGTTTAATGATCAATCCGGTTTTGAAAACCTTGAAAAAAATAGCAAACAACAACGTTTTAGGCTAGATATTTGTTTTTTTAATGAAGGGTAAAAAAGGAAAATCAATTTTTCCCTTTTTACCCAAACACACATTCAAGCATTGTTCTTCGTCTTGGCATCATTTGGTCTTTCCCACGTTGTTTCTTCTTCTCTGGCTAGCGTGTCACTGTCGCTGCTTCTCCAACGAGCCTCGTCGTTGCTGCTTCTCTGACAAGCCTCACCACTACCGATTCTTCGGCGAGCCTTGCCGTCGTTGCTTCTCCAACAAGTTTCTTCTTTGTTCGCATCCTCTAGTTCTCCTTCTCCACTAAATGCTTTTTCAACTCCTTTTTTTATTCAGTTTTTCTCCCTTTTAATAGGCTTGACAACAAACTTCTTCAATAGAAATATATGTATTTCCTTTCAATTAATTCTTTTTTTTCAGAACATATACATTGTATTCATTTAGAAATATATATTTATGTAAGGATCTAAATAGTTATCATCCCACTTCCGCTATAGCATTTTTGGAGGGTGACCACTCCAAGTCGCTATCCACTATTAACTACTATTATCACCAGCCATAATGACAACATGATCCACATAAAGGATGAGGTAGATACATCATTGAGGTGAATGGTGATAAAAGATAGAATGGTCGACTTCAATGCAAGTCATGCCAAACTTATGTACTACAGTATGAAAACATATGAACTATGCATGCAGGGATTGTTAAAGTCCATATAATAACCTATGAAGACAACATACCATATTTGCGGACTCCACCTAAGCAAAACCTGGTGGTTGCTCCATACGAACTTCTTCATCAAGATCACCATATAGGAATGCATTCTTAATATCAAGTTGGAAAAGGGATCAATAGCGCAAGGCAGCCATGGACAAGAATGTTCTAACAAATGCCATTTTAACAACTGGAGAGAGTGTCAATGTAATCTTGACACCTGAGTGTATCCTTTTGCAACAAGACAGGCTTTGAAATGATCAATGTTACCATCAGGTCCAACTTTGACTGTGTATACCTTGTGACATCCCACTAGGGGTGGCAAAATGAACTGGTTTGCCCCATTTAGGCCCTCCCCACCTTTGGCCTGCCATGGTTAGGGCAAGCCAAACCACTCACCCCACCCCGCCATTAGATGGGTTGGCGGGCCGACCTAACAAAATTTTGAAAGAATGCTTTTTTTAAAAAAATAATATAAAACTTTATTTAAAAAATAAATTTTCATTTTCTCGAAAAAATCATGATTTTACAAAAATAAATAGAAAAATCACAAAAAGTAAACCTTGCATAATTGGTTTAATTTTGTTGACAATACTAGACTTTTAGGAAAATAAATGACAAATAAATTCAAGACAAAGTTTATTTTATTTTCTTAACAAAGTCAATTTTATAAATTCTACTTAATAATTTATTTTATATTTTAATTATTTATTCATTTATATATAAACATTATAATTTTTTCAAAATAAAATATAGTATTGGTGGGTTGGTGGACTGTCTACCCCGCCTTTGGCCCCACTAAATTGGCGGGGCAGGCCAAAACGGATCAACGAGCTGAAAACACTAATCCAACCGGTCAAAGTAAGGGTGAGTTGGCGGATCTCCTCGCCTGCACCGCTCCGTTTTTCCACCTCTACATCTCACAACGGTCTTGGCAGTAGATAGAGTGACTAAATCCTAAGTACCACTACTTTGAAGTACACACATTTCATCAATCATTGTTTGTCTCTACTCTGGGTAAGATAAGGCATGACATGGATGGTTAGGAATGTATACAAGAGACAAAGAGGAAGGGCAAGTATAGTGTGATGGAGAAAGACGATGATAGCTAAGGGTAACATAATGGTGGGGAAGGGTTACGACTAGAACGATTACCTTTACCCAAGGCAATTGGCAATTCAAGATCAAGAGGAAGGCTCAAATCCGATAAAGATGTTGGTATTGGAAAAGAGTCAAGCATGTCTTCTACGATCTCATCAGACTCAGGCAAGGTGGAGGAACATTTGCAGTGGATAATGGGTGACAATGATACGTTTGAAGGGGTTGAACCATTGTGGGTCAGGTGGACATCCTAAGACACTGGGTAGAAGAGAGAATAGGAACAAACAAGCTTGAAAATGTAAGCAGAAGATCGTGTCAAATCTCGTGGGTTAGTGCCCCATATTTAGAAAGCGTGAGTCAAAATGTTATGTCAGATATCAAGCTCCTAAATGAGGAAAAGGCATCCGTCATGGAATAAAGCTCGAAAATAATTCTAAATGCCTAAGATAGAGTATAAGCAGTAGAGTTAAGAACAATGATTGATTCAATAGACCCGAAGGTCCCATTAGAAGGTCAATCCTTGTTTACAAGCTTTATCTAATAGGGGCACACGACTAATATGTACTTCATCAGCCTTCAGGAAAATCCGATAACTTTAGGATAAACAATAATTATCAACTATTTATCCTAAAGGGTGTTAGATACTGTAGGTGTGGGGCTATCAACCACTCAGCCATCTCTCCAAAAGTTAATTTATATTTTATCTTTATTCCACTTAATAGAACATGAGCATATGAATGGATACCCTTTACATTATCTATCCATGAGTATATTAAGGTAGGAACCAAGTCAAGTGACACATATGAAGACTTAAAGTATGGGAGAGATTCAAAAAATGAGACATCAACTGAGATGAAACATTTATTGACTGTAGGAGACAAGCATTGATAACCTTTCTATGAACGATGGTAACCTAGAAAAATCCATTTCAATGACTAAGTTGAGAGTTTGTCAAGCCAGGTGAGTGGTTATGGATAAAACCTGTAGAACCAAAAATACAGGGAGATCCTCATGTAGTGGTTACTTGGGAAATAAAGAGAATGGGTAATTTTATCATTAAATATAGAAGAAAGCATACGTTTGATGACAATGATAAGGTAGCAGGCTGTGAGTACTGCATCTCCCAAAAAATATGGGGGAACATGTCCATGTATAAGGAAGGTGTGAGTTGTTTCAATAAAGTGTAGATTTTTGCGTTTACCAACTCCATTTTGTTGTGGGGTATGTACACAAGATATCAGATGAAGAATTCCCTCTGATGTCATAAAGTGTTAAAACTCATGACATAAACGTTCACACGCACTATAACTTCAAAAGGATCGAACAGAAATACCGAAATGCATTTTGGTTTCAATATAAAATTTTTCAGAAATAAGAAACAATTTGGATTTATTCTTCATCAAATAAAGTCAAGTGTATCTTGAAAAATCATTGATAAAGGTAACAAAATATCGAAAACCATTTTGAGTAAGAATGTGAGAAGGACCCCAAACATCAAGGTGTACTATAAAGCAAATGGGGAAGCAGCCCTTTTATTGATATGATTAGGAAACGAACTCTAATATGTTTTTCTAACTGACACGACTCACAATGTAAATTTGCTAATTTGGAAAGGTTGAGCACCATCTTCTAAAGTGCAGGGTGTCCTAATTGAGCATGTATTACCAAGAGAGATATGGTGAATGAGCATATCTTGAATGCAGCAAAGAGATAATAAAAGCCCACATGGATAACAAAGTTTTTAGTGAAGATGACAACTAAGTCATGGGACTCGGTTAGATAATACAAAAAATAAATTTTAGCAAATTTACATTGTGAGTCGTGCCAGTTAGGAAAACATATTAGAGTTCATTTCCTAATCGTGTCAATAAAAGGGTTGCGTCCCCATTTGCTTTAGTACACTATGATGTATTGATGATTATTCAAGATACACTTACTCAAAATGATTTATTCAATGAAGAATAGATCTAAATTGTTTCTTATTTCTGAAAAAGTAACATAAAGAATAGATTCAATAGGGAGGTAGGGAAGGGGATGGATGGTGTCAATGCCTTTGGATTGGGTTGAGACCCTTTAGCAGAGGTAATGGTGGGTAAATATCCAAATGTAGTAAAAGAAGAGAAAAGAGAACGATTAATGGAACGAAAATACGATTAGATGCCCCTAAATCAATTGCCCAAGGAAGGGGATTAGGAGATGCAAGCAATTGATATACAAGATTGTGCAATTGAGCCTGTAGTGTCTGGGTCAGGCAACTCTCAAATCGTTGGTCCTCATAGGAAGTAGGTGTAGCACGAGTTAGATCTTTTGATGGAGAATCAGATATAGGTGTATGTGCTACATTTGCAGTGTGGGGTGGTTTGCCATGTAATTTCTAGCAACGATCAATGGTGTGGCGAACACAATTACAATGGTCACATTTATGACATCCCTTAGAGCCTGAGGGTCCTGTGCGCAAGCGACTAGAATTATTGTTGAGAGAGGCCATAGCAAAGGTATCTCCTGTAAAAGGCGAGACTTCAACTATTGACTTCGATGGAACCCTAAGGAGTGTCGATGTTGCAAATGTCATCATTGGGGTAACCGAAGACCCAACGACTTGGTCTCATGTACTAGAGTACTCATATGGCAATCCACAAAGCGTCAGAGTCATGAAGAAGATACTACTGTTCTCTAACTCCTGCTTAGCTTTAGTGGGGTTAGAGGCAGCAGGTGGAAGGAGATTATTGAATGCATGGAGAACTGCATGGATCCTACGAGTCCAATATTAGGCATAATGCCTTCAAGGTGTTGTTGTGCCAACAATGTGATCAAGTCTTTACATACTCCATATAAGCATTGCGTATCATTTGGTGTAATGCATGTACCTCACTCCAAACCAAATTACAAGTGATGTATGGGAGAAAGATCAATTTGAGAGAAAAATGAAAGGTGGACTCAATAATACTACATAGTTATGCATCCACCTTCTTCCATGAACCACGTTCAGTATCAAGTAATGAGCCAATATGAGTAGTGAGATGAGTTTCTTAGTCCAAGCCAATGATCCACAAAGTAATTTCAGAGGCCCAAGTGGAATAATTGGTTCCATCTAATTTCTCAATAGAGAGCGGAATATTAGAGGAAATTGTTGGATCTGGCTTGGTAGACAAAAAGGGTCCTAGTGCAACTATGGTATGTGCACAAACAAAAGAGGAGAGTGAAAAATGCGTGTTTAAGCAAACACACACCTAACGAGCTTCGAATGCCGCAAAATTTCAAGGGTAAGAGCAGCCTGGCTAGGTGACCCAATGGTGAGAGACGCGACCAAAGAGGGTGGCTCACACGTCGCCACGCACAGAAACATGACACTAGTTGGTAGCGTGCAGTGTGTGACTAAAACGACATGTGAGGGTGTGTGGGTAAGCGACTAGTCCTACAGTGGTCAGATCTATGTAGATCAACATCGGCGAGCATTGTGGTGGTGATTTCGGTCTGAACGGAGGCATCGGAAATATTGTTGGAGTAGTTTCTCACCAAAGGGAAACAAACCGAAAATTAGCACAGTTCGCAAAAAAACTATTGTTCTTAGGAGACCGTGAGTGTACTGGGCAAAAGGTTTCACAAGAGAGAATCTCTATTAGGCTCTTGATAACATGTTAAAATCAAATAATAGAGAAGAATTGATGACTGAAACTATGTCACAATACACACAGGATTGATGTTTATATAGCTTTATTTCATAGGTTATAAAAGATATGATTCCCTAGAATCTCTAAGATTACATAATATATTTAAGATCAAGATAATATCTAAGATTCTCAACAGATACCAAAATAATCATTTGCACAAGTGGTCTAAAAAATAACACAAAAGTAATGTTAGACGATTTCATGGTCAAGGAAAAAAGGAGAATTTAGTCATAAAACTCACTTGTTTACTTTTCTTTTTATATCTCCTATGTTTCAAACGGATTTGAAGTTGCTTATCAACAATTACATCATCCTCTTCTTTGACCTGTAAAAAAAGTGAATAGAAATATACTCAACGTCCTAAACATGAGCATACATATTGACATGAAAAAAAAAAAAAAAAATATATATATATATATATATATATATACACACACATACACACAGATATACAAAAACACTTTTTAACTTATTGAAATAAAGCTAAAATATTTAAAAAATAAAAAACTCAATTCAAAACAGAGAAAAGAAAGAAGTGTAACCACTGAAAATACTGACAAAGATGGTTGTTGTTGAAATACACCACTATTCAACTACGCTAAAAGCATGCAGAAAAAAAATGGCAGGAAGATAGATGGAGAAATAGTTCTTCACCGCAAAATGAAGAGGCAGAAGGTGCTAGTAAATCACGTAAAAATCTTCAAAGAACCATGATGGTGTTGGTCATGACCAAAATAGTCACTAGCTGTAGTCAGAAAATTCACTAGAACAGGAAGATACAAAAAACATTGCGGGAAGAAGAGGAAAGGTTTTAAAAGAAGAACAAGCAAGACAAGCTAACTGGGGGCAATGCCCCCCAGACAAGAAACACTTTTTTAGTATTGCTTCAACCTGGTTCTGATACCATGTTAAAATAAGAGAAATAGAGAGGCATAATGGACAAAAACAGTGTCTAAAATCTAAATACACAGGAAGAAAGTTTATATAAATTCATAACATTGATTGTAAATAAATAAGGAATATTTAGTTTCCTCTAAATAAAAGATAATGTGTCTATAAACTACTATCACCAATTTTACTACAAGATCAGAGTATTATATTTTGATTCTCAACACATCCAATGTTGAAATCTGTTGGTGTTTGCAATAATTTTTCTTACCAACAAAGTATAGCACAACAAAAGAAAGCTCTTCGGTTTATGTTAGGTTCAGAGCAGCAGACAACTAGTAAACATGCTAGTAAAATGAGCGTAAAGAAATCATGAACATTATTCTATGTGAGGCTAGATTTTGAAAATTCATCCAATATAGTGATTGACTCCACTTGTGAAGTTTAAGGCTTGTATATGGAGACTCAACCTACCATGTCATGAGTGTGTGTGTGTGTATATGAGGAGGGATCCACTAACTCCAAGAGTAATTATGAAAGACTTACTCTTCATCAACACCATTGATTTTCTTAAAATCTAATGGTTGTAATGAGTAACTAATTAATCATTAAATTTCAAGAAAATGAATGGGTGTGTGTGTTGCGAAACTGCCGATAGAGCTAAAAAACAAATAGCTTCAAATTTCAATAGTCAAGATATAAACACGTGTTTAATATAATTGATATTCGTGGGAACTTGCAATTACATATGCCTCTTCACGATGTAGCTTTCAACCTTATCCCAAGCAAGTAGTTCCATTTTTTTAAGAATTATAGCTTACAAAATACAATTATTTATAGATAAAGTTTACTAATTTCTTATTTTATTAGATTCCAATATGATTCAAAAGTTTTAATTGGTTTACATGAGACCTTTGAAAAAATTATCTTGGCCAAAAGGATTAAATTTACACTTGATCAACAACTTATAGATTCAAGACATTGAAGGGACTTTTTTGAACGTGCATGACAATAGACACTAGGAACAGAAAGCAACCTGGTGAATTTTTTTATTTTTCATAATTTTAGAAAGAAAGAGTATGGCAGCTAAGGTATTTTTTATTTATTGTGCCTTTTGTTTTGATATTGCAGGTCTTTGGTAGAAAAGTTATGGTGAAGAGGCTACAGAGTTAAAAAAGTTAGCAATGAGATTTTTGAGTCTCACTTGTGGGGCTATGGGTTGCACGAGAAATTGAAGCAAATTTAATCAAGTCCATACTAAAAAGAATAAACTGCTTGGAACAACAATGATTAAATGCTCTTATCTTTCTTAAGTATAACCTTCAACTTGAGATGAGGCAAAAGGCAAGAGAGGAGAATGGAGATACTTATGATTCTATATGTTTATCCAATATTGAATAAAAGGATGAATGGATTATTGAAATACTTTATGGATGGATATAAATGATCCCCTTACTTAATAAGAAGGAGATCCAAGCGAGAAAAAGGAGACCTATTTGTTTAACTTTAAATTTAGAACTTGTATAAATTTACTATGGTACTATGTTAAGATTCAGTTTTTTTCCCTTTAAAAAATTTAAGAAACAAAAAGGAGACCAATTCTCTTGGAGATCATGAATGAACATAGATAGTAATTTGAATTTTGCAATCATATTTTGTCTTTAGAGGTTGAAGACTTGAACTCTGTGCACCCACTATTTTTTATTATTTTGATTTATGACTTTGATCTTCAATTATTCTGCAATTCATAGCTTGATATATGATATATTAGGGTGTTTTTTTTACTTATGTCACTTAATTTGACTTTAAACGCTATGTATTTTAATGGTATAATTGGTATTGTATCTTACAGTTCATAAAACAATTCAATTCACGATTCATAAACTAGCTCTTCCTATTCACAATTTGAATCTTGATTAAATAACCATCATCAAAAGTTTAAAACATTAAAACCTTTTCATCTAAATGCATGATTACTATATATATTGGATAGTGATACAGCATTTACAATTACAATTTAGTCTCTCATTTACTTAATGATTTAGTCCTTAAATTATTCAAACTCATTTCATGTTATTTAGGAAATAATCTTTTTTTCGGAATCTCTCTTAGGAGGTTGACTGGAAAAAACAATCATTTCTTCAAAATAAGTTAATCCAAATACACACTAAATCATACACTTGGTTAAAATCAGGGATTTTGACAATATAGACCAGTTTCAAGGACCAACTAACCTTTTTAAATTGTCTCCTTTGCTCTTCAGAAAGATCCAATTCTCTTTCATTTGCAATGGCAGCTGCAATAAATGGATCCGTGGAATTGCCATCAACATCATCAATCTCCTCCACCTAAAGAAAAATCATTTCCAAAAGAAAAAAAAGGTAACTAACATGAACATACATCACCTATGATGAAGAAGATGCTGTACAAAACAGCTGCCATAATGTATTAAATTACAAAAAAGCCTATACTTTAAGAACGCATTCAAAATTCCAAATACCAAACAAATTAACCAATTTCTAAGTATAGAAAAAAACTGCACAAACAGGACTAAAGATAATTCATGAATCCTCAACAACAATTCAAC
The DNA here is from genome assembly GCA_037954015.1 of Psophocarpus tetragonolobus. Lineage (NCBI taxonomy): Eukaryota > Viridiplantae > Streptophyta > Magnoliopsida > Fabales > Fabaceae > Psophocarpus > Psophocarpus tetragonolobus. The sequence goes on along the minus strand of JAYMYS010000028.1, from coordinate 370,321 downwards.
AATCATAGGATACATGGACACAAAGGGCAATGCCCAATTATGAGGCAAATTAAAATAATTCAACCAGTATTCAAGGTAAGCAGCAGGAAAGAAAAGATGGTTCATGCTACAATGTTAGGAACAGTACTTGAATAAAACCTAACAAATGATTCATACAAGGAATCACAAGAACGGATGCATTACTATGCCAGTTTTTCATTGGATAAAAATAACATCACTAACATTACCACAGCCATTTCCTGAGATTTATTATATATATTTTTACAGCACCACAAATAGTTCAAATCATCAGCTAGCTCCAGAAATTATTCAGGGGATCTCAAATTAATATTCAAGGATAGGGGAAAAACCTAATGATAAATAGAAAAAAATTAACAACAACAACTAGCTCCAGCAATTATTCTTTCTTCCCCTTCATTTGATTCTTTTCATTGTAAATCCAATTAAAAAAAAAAAAGCAAGTAAACACATTTAAACATATATTTTCCACCTCATCAACTCCAGGAAATTTGAGTCCCATCAAGGCAGCTTGCTGTGGAGTGCTGGCCAAATAAACAGAAGCCCAATGCTTACTACCAAATGAAGTATCAATGCCACTCCCATCAGAAACTAATTTATTGAACAGATCCCAATCCCCCTCATTTTTGTTCTTTAGTGGTTCCTGGGTTTCATCACAAAGTTTTTTTTGGAGAAAACCACTAGCACCCTCTTCCAGTAATTTACCATGTCGCCTGAACCAAAACCAAAAACCTATAAGAGAAAATATTTGATTATTTACAGATCCAATGCCATATAACAACCATACCTTCTAACAGGTCTGTTTACTTGTAGATCTTTCTCAGCATCAGCAATTGACTCAGCAATTTCAGCAGTTGCCAGAGAACCAACCCAGTGATTCCTCTTTTTCCATGCTTCAGTGGAGCAAACATTCGGAGCCTCTCTTTCAATCCACTTATAAAGGCTAGGAAGCTCAATGCCAGCCCCATCAAGTTGTTCCTACTCAAGATCATATCAACAAATAGCAGGAAAAAAGGGAGGGAAATGTAAGCACATTTCAAAGGCAGAATTTATAACAGCGCCAAGAAAATTGCCACACCAACCAAAAAAATTTTAGCAACTAGGAATTTTAGAATCTATCACGCTATACAAAATTAAACAAAAAGAAGAAGAAAAGAAAAGCACATGCTCAGGTAAATATAGGGCGACCAATTGGATGGAGCTTTAACCATTGTGGGGTATGGTTGAATGAAAAGCAATAGATATCAAGGAAGGAAGCCAGCCAAAGTTAAATACAAGTGATAAGTTGGACGTTCACAGTGGCACAATGATAAGAACCTTGGGAGAACCCACCACCAAAGCTAACTATTGTAGCTGGAGATCCCAAGGCCTTATAAACTCCACATTGGAATCCCATACTTCCAATGTGGAACTCAAGTCCCATACCTTGGAATTAGATCCTAACATCCCACCATGGCTTGCTTCGCAGCCCTAGCACCGATGCATGTTGGTGGTGCACTAGCTATTTGACTAGTCCCAAGCAAACATTGCAATACCGGCATCACCGCCCATGCCACTCATTTGCAGCTGAGAGACATTGTGGATGGCTCTAAGTCTAATACCAATTGATCAGAACTTTGGCAGAACCACAGCATAAAAGCTAGTTATTGTATTTTGGAAAGCCTAATGCCTTATGAATGCCACATTGGAATCTCATACTTCCAATGTGGAACTCGAGTTTTGTACATTGTAATTGGATCCTAACACTCAATGGCATGAACCAAGCTAAGAAATAAACAAGCCACTATAACCTAGTTGCTAATTGCTTAAGTTCATAACAAGGCACCAACTTGAGTCAATGTCACAAAATAAGAAATAAAGTTTTTTTTTCTGAATGTACTTGAGTCCATGCTATTTATTCGTTTTTTAATCAAGTTTGGTGCAAACTTATTTCTGAGGGCCATTTTACTTTTTGTAGCACAGCCAAAAAGAAATAAATAGCGAGACCGAAATCAATATCATAAGAAGCAGAACAATATGGATGAGACCAATTTCCAAGTATTAATAGTTATAAAAATTGATAACAGCACAAAGAAAAAAATCAAATATTACAAGTCAATATTTATTGGAAATCAAAGAAAAAATCAAACCAATAAGTGGGAACTTTCAGTTTCAAGGTCATCCAGAACAGCTTCCCACTCCTCTTTAAAAGTTGACATCTCATCAGCAACAGCAGTTTCCAACTACAGACAAGACACACAAATCATAAGTAAAAAAACATCAATATAATAACGACAAGGGACAAAGAGAGAAACCAACATCATCCCCCTGAAGATTTTGCTTCAATTCTTGTCTAACTTCACTTTCCACTTTAGAAAGAGACTCCTCTTCAAGGGCTTCTTGAGCCTCTGCAGCCTAAAAAAATGTTAGAGAACCTTCATTGTTGATATGAACTTGCACAGATTCATTCATGTATGGTCAAATACAAATCATGTAAGATTCATCTTATGATAGTGATACAAATCAATAGGTAGTCAAAACATATCAAATCATAGGATTTAAATTGTGAAACATAAGATTCTAATAACTATGATGTCAGCATCACAGTTGGTTCGAGGTATAAGGTGGAATTTCGAGATTTGCAACAAATTAACAAAGCTTGTGACCCAAATACAGGCTAAATTGTAAAGGAGGCTGTGAAGCCATAGGATCTGATCCTATTGGTGGCAGATAAGAGACATTTGGCACCTAATGTGATGGTGAAGCAGAATTACATTGAGTTGGGTTAGAAACCATTGGTTCGGCTTCATAAGCTCGGGACACCAAAGAGAGAGAGAGAGAGAGAAAGAATTTGAGAAAGTATTGGGTAGATAAAGTTAATATATATGCACTAATTTAGTGAATGTTTGGTTTTACATCAGATTCTTTAGCATCATGTTGAAATATTAATTTTAGGTAAATTTCACATGTTTGATTTCCCATTGAACTCTCCAAAATCATGTTGAAATACCAGTTAACATGATATTAGGTAAATGTTCACATGCTTGACTTCAATTAAGAAATAGATTATGTAAGAATTGATTCTAAGTTGAAACAATTTTAAGTACTGTTTGCATTGGATAAAAAAATATTATAAGTTTTACTACTAACTTCTATAATAAAAACAATAAAACATAAATCATATCAGTTTAAATTCAATTTTAACTTAAATCAATTTCATTCAAAATTAATTTTGCCAACATTCATCCAAACAGATACTTAGAGTGTTTAAACTCTTATTTTATTCAGACTTTGAGCATGTTCAGCAAGTCTCTAACTAACTGATGGTTACAACTTACAACAACTGTTAACTGGCATCCTAACAGAATACTAAATATTATTAATTAACTGACTTAAGAATATTCAAGATTAGAATGGAACATGTGCAAACTATATAAACATCACATCTAGAAAAGGTTGCAGTTGCATGCTTATGTCAGTATAATTATAGTACCTTACTCTCCACTTCTAACAACTCAGAAATAAGATCTTGTATTTCCTCTTCTGTTAACGGCTCCTGAATCATACACATAAAAATGGAAATAAAGCACACTAAAGCTTATATCAGAAAAGCAAATATAGACAGCTAGGTTTTTACTAGTATTAAAAAAATTATCATCAATAAACAAAGAATGCGTAAAAGAAAATATCTAAACGACTGACCTCAAGATGCTCTCCATCATCTATTTCACGAACTAAAGATTCCTCATCATCGAAAGAACCACTAGAAGCACTCTCAATATCCACCACTTCATCCTCAGTTTTTCCATCCATCTCTAGTAAAGGTTATATCATGAGGACAAAAACATACAGAACAGCATATTAAATAAGATTAACTATCCTTTCAAAAAAATTATATGATGAACTATATGTGGAATCTGTTACAGTACAACCATCTCAGAAAAGGGCATAGAGGCCAACTACAATGAGGAGGAAAAGTAAAACAATAGCAAATACTAGAACAAACAGTATTTAAAAAACCTTGAAATAATATGTCCAAAGATAATAGTTTCTATTCCCAAGTTCCCATGATAGATATAGATAAGCCACATACATTAACCCAGTGGGTTTTGAATCCATTATTTCAATCACCATCCTTGCTGTTTAAAAAACAAAGGAAAAAGCCACAATAATCATCAAGTTCACAAACAACTATATCATAGACCTTATTGATAAATAAAAAAGCCTATTCCTATTTATGGTTATACATACTAAAAACAAGAAAAAAAAATGTTAACTAACAACTAAGCGCTTGTTTGGTTTAACATTAGGTTGGACAGGCACACATTCTCATTACATTCTGTAAAAAGTAGGAATTCATAGCTTTTGATTTCAACAGCCTTTGGGGGTCTCCCAATGTTAAACCAAACATAGACTAACTCAATGCTGAAGTAGTACCTAAACAATTTTTTAAATAGAATCTAGACAATATATGTCTAAGTCCTCTATCCCTCAGTGCCCACTGATCCATTCAAATGCTTCTCCAATATTACTCAAGCACTTTATAAAGAAAACCACCAATATTGCTTGATTAGGTGTTTAGCAGCAAGATGCAAATCATCTTAGCCATCCAATTTATTTGTGAAAATTGAAAATCATCAAACTCCATTCAAATTTTCTAAATTAGAATCCGCAGATTCTATCTTCCTTGTCTGATATAGGAACCAAATATGAACTCAACTCACTAATCTATTGTGGAATAGACGGACTTCTAATAAATACCACCACCTTCATTTCAAGAACTAATGTCAATGTTTCGCACTAAATCCAAACAATTGACTTGGCTTTTATAAAATCTTACAGCGAAAAATAAAGTACAGCTATGAAAATTAAAATTAAATAGAACCATATCAAATTTGATTAAAATTACAGTCAAATGTCAAATAAGCAGTGCAGCAATAGCGCTCAGACCATAAGGTAAACAACAAAAGAGCGGAACAAGATATTTAATTACAAAATTTGTCGAAGTTATCCAAAATTTCTCAATAAGTTACACGTGAAAAAGTTCTGTCCTTCTACAATTTCACTATAATGTTGAACAATAACAGTTCAGCGGTTGCGAATCAACAGCAGACCTAATTAAGTAACAGCAAACATGTAACGCTGCAGCCATCACATAACCAGCATTTGCGTAATGCAATTTAATGACTAAAAGCAAATATTCTGAATCGAGCTAAGAACAAAGTGTAGTACCTTACTCGTGGCTTTTGGTAAATGGCTTCTGGATCTCTACGTTTGCATAGGAGCTGAGAGAAAGGAAATTCGGTAGCAACCTCCTTCGAGAATCGAGGTGATTCGATCTTGCTTCCGAACAAGGGCACGGAAAGGAAATGGTTTATGTAAGTTGGGTAACGGCTCAGTGTTTGTGCGTGTTCTCATGGGTCACGCTATTTGGGGCGAAATTTGAAGAGGCATCGTGACGCGCCGTGAAATGAAGGAGGGAGAGGGAGAGAAAAGACCATAATATCAAAAATCCTTTCCTTTTAAAAGCTTTGTGTTTTCTTTTCATCAAAGGAAATGAAACCAGCACCCGATCCATTTCACCGAACGTAGATTTTTTTTTTTTTTTTTTCTTTGTTGACACTTAAATCCGATTAATTAATTCTGAACCTATTTTTATTTCTGAGTGTAAAAGTGTTACTGCTACAATAGAATGTTAGCCTAAAAAAATAAATTGCTTAATTAAACTTTCTTATTTTCTATTTTTTTATATTTGATTTTTACTTTTAAAATCCTATCGTGTCCTAATGTTTAAAATTGATAACCACTGCTTACGTTAACTTGCCGGAAGAAGTTAAATACTTGCTTACAGGATTTCTGGGAAGTAATGGTCTCATAAGAAATTATTTTCACATGTGTGTGATGTATACTAAAATAAATTAAAAAATTTAATTATATATTATTTTTATACATAATAATAATTTAAGAATTTAATTAGTATATATTATAAGTGAAAAAGACTTTTGTATTGATCTTCAATCATATCTTTTTATTTATATATCAATTAAATATATAAACTTATAATTTAATAAATTTAAGGATGATTCAGTTAATTACAAAAGTTTAACTAATATGTATTAATAGTATAAAAAATTTTACATTGCATTTAATTACAACCGTTCATTTATGGTATAACATTACTATTTTAAAAATAATATAAATGAAGAATTGTAATTCGATGTCAATGTACAAATATTTTACACTGTCAATACATACTAGAGCAACTCTTCTTGTATCTTTGTTTTTACCAGCTCTTCTTGTATCTTTGTATGCTCTTCTTGTATTTTTGTTTCTTGGTATCAGAGTCTGGTTCTTTCCAAGGACGGTTCTTTTATCATATAAATCTTAATTTTCTGTTTGAAAATAGACATCTGTGAAACATGTATAGTGTTTGCTAGGATACCCATGGTAGTTGAAGGGCAGTGATGGCCAGTGGAGAGCCTTTATAAGTCCCTAGTTTCCTACCTTGATGGGTTGAGAAACACGTGCACATTGCGACACCAAGATCAGATGTATATTTTTAAGCAAAAAAAAAAAGAGTTTTTTTTACTTTCTGATAAGCCTTATGATTTTCTATATTATTTAATATTTGTTGTTTTACAGTGTATTCCGTGGATACCTTATTTAATAAATCTGTTTTCTTGCTTCTGCTACTGTTTATTTCCTGTTGCTTTTCTGCTCTTTTATTTTCTGTATTTTTATTTTCTGTATTCTTATTCTCGCGCTCTTATACACTCTAAAAATTTTATAAAGAAAAATAATTTTTTTAAACAAATGGCAAATATACAACCTTTTAAGGGAAAAGACTACCACTCAGCTCTTGCAGCTGTAGAATCTTTAACAAAGTCCCCTCCAGTGGGATATATAAAACCTACTTATGATGCAAATTATGTTCATACAATATTAATAGGACAAAATAACACAATAATAGCTTTACTATAAGAGGTTTCTAGGAAACTATCTAATCTTATAGATTTAAATAAAAACGGAAATATATCCGATGATATAAATGATTTAGTTAATAAAGTTTCTAGACTATCTTTAGGAACAAATACACAAACTAGAACAGTATGTAAAAATACTCACAAATTTGTTAAAGTAATAGCAAAGACAGATATAGCTGAATCCAGTAATAGGAATCAGACTAAACAGGAGAACAATACCTCCAACAAAGACAAAACTGTTAGTTAAAATATGAATTTAAGACCAGATAACAGTACACAAACACAATTACAAGATATTTCTATGGATAGTACATCTAATAGGAATCAAATATCAGAGAGGTTTCCAGGAACTTCTTGCCGAATAAGAGAACACCAAACTAAGAGACAAGATCTCATACAACACCCAGGAATCTTAGATAGATTTCTAAATAGAAGAAAAACTACTAATGTCAGAAGATTAGAAGACTTAGTAGATATACATCAAAATACAGAAATAGGATCCAATTCAAGAATAGATTCTTTGAATCCTAGACAATTATACAATATAGGCTGGTTGAGCTCCGAAAGAACTAGTCTTTACAGATATAGGAGGATAGAAGATTTTCACCTTCCTGATAACACATACGAGATAATACTTTTAATATCTCAACAAACAGCTACACAACTCCTAAACCAACACGGGAGATATGTCCATATGGGATTAATTACTATAGGAGTAAGATCCCTAGCTAGACATATGATTGGTGCGAGAGCTTTGATAGTTCTCCATGATACCAGATTTCAAAATAATGATTCTCAAAGTATTATTGGAATCCTAGAGTTTGACTTAAATCAGCCCATATCCTTAATATACCTTGCTCCAAATTTCACACTCACCCTTCCAGACTTCGTTAATCATATTAGTCTAGAAGTACAAACTATAGGTTTTGGAACAAATTGGATAGGAGATAACCTACATCTAGACATTACTTTCATAGGAATAATAAGCAATTATATTTCTTCCATGTACAGAATAAACACTAGACCATTAGAGGAAGCAATAAGTTCTATTGGCACACAATTTTTACCAGCCCAGGCTTTCACACATAGAAATGAGGGTCATCTATGGCAAACTCATCTACAAAGGGAAGAACGAAATCCAATCACAAATCCAAACTCTGCTATTATACACAATAGGTCTAGAGGCCTTAGTTTAAGCTTCACAGACTCTAGAAATACTCCACTTATCGATTTAGGACAAAACAGACGAGATAGTACATCCGCTATTCCTGACAATTATCATATTAATATGATGAACATCATAGAAAGTGATGATGAGGAAGATGATGATATTACTAACGAAGAATGGAATTATCATCAAGCAAACATAGTCATACTTAGGCAAGGAACTCTAGAAACTATGTGTAGACAAGATTCACTAGAACCTTGGGATAGCCTCCTTAGTAATCCAAACTGGGAACCTTGGATAATTTTCCCCTAGAACATAATGAAGTTGGAAAACTTCAAGAAAATGAAGAAAATTATGAAATAAATGATATCGTTAATACATTTTTACAAAAATTAAAAATTGAACAAGAAATTGAAGAAAAAGAATTTTCTTATAAATTTATAGAAAAATTACAGGATAAAGAAGACGATGATTTATCTACAACTTCTGAAAACACAAAAGTAAGATTAATAAATGAATATGAAGAATCCACAGCTACAAATTATAGGTTAGATCCTGCTGGTACACAAAATTATTCTCAAGGATTTCTTCCCAGAGAAACTGTACAGAATATTACCCTTAGTAATAATAAATACATATCACATGGTAAAAGACTACCAGTTGAACCAAACTTTCAAATTCCAAACTTGCTTTTAAACATAGGAGGAATAGATCCCCAACTCCTTCCTAAATACATAGAGCAATGGACAACAGCTGTAATCCGAGATTATGGCATACATCATGAGAAAGATGTACTGTCTTCTCAAGAAATGATAGCTAAAAGAGAAACATACTTAGGTGACATCGCTAGATCTAGATGGGAATCTTTTAAGAAAAATTTCTCTAACGATCTAAATACACTGGTTATTGAACCAGGTCCAAATATTTACATTTTTTGTTCCCTGATACAAAGATTGTTTACCTGACAATCTGCCAATGATGGGAATACAATTAGACAACAAATTTATCTAGGACATTTAGAAAGACTATCTATAGAATATTTTGGTAAAATAAAAGAATACTGTCAAGACTATCTCTTGTATGCATCTATAGCTGGTTGTTTTCATGATGTTAATATAGGAGACAAAATGTTTCTCAAACTTCCAGGAAAACTGGGACAAAAAATTAGAGAAAGTTGGAAAAATGATGAGGTTACTCCCATGCTGAATAACTTCTCTATACGAATACACAATATGAAAATAATGGAAGACATTTGCTCCCATATAGCTATACAAAAATAGCTCAAGCACACCCCAACAATATGCACAAAATAAATTTAAAAACAGAAAAAATATAGTTAGAAACAAACAAAGATATAATACCCAAAAATTCTTAGGACCAAGAACTCCAATAAAAACATACACAGTAATGCTAGAAAACTCACTCTAAATCCCAATAGACATGTTAGAAAATTTAGGGATAACAAAACCTACAAACAAACACTAAAATGTTTTGTCTGTAGTCAACCAGGACACTTTTCGAGAGATTGTCCAAATATTGCAAATCTTTACACAAAAGAAGCAGCCCTAATAAAATCATGTCATATGAATCTTCTTCCCATTGATGAAGAGGTTTCTACTGACTCTGAAATATTATCTGTTATTAGCATAACAGAATATACAGATGAAGTAAACCCAGATAAGGTTCATAAAAATTATGATTTAATAAATGAATTTACAAATAACGAATACAGTCATTTATATCCCAACAAAGAAAATAATTTCCCAATGGGAGAAGAATATAACGAAATGGGAAAAATATTAGACGATCTAGGATATTGTCTAATGAAAACTACAGATACAAATCTTTGTCCTCATAAAATACAATTTTATTCAGGGACAGAATCAATCCACTGTACTTATAGTGAAAGGTATTTTCACATATCAAAAAGGGCACATTGCCTACTCTTTTATAAAAATTTTTGTATTAAATGTATGGAAAAATATTTAAATATACAGCAACAAGATATACCCTCTTTTGAAAAGAAAGAAAATACAAATAAATTATGTAACAAAGATTTAACTGATACCAGAGTTTCAGTATTAGAAACTTGCATAAATCATCTAGAAGAAAAGGTAATTCTTTTAGAAAAATTAATAAAAGGGAAAACTAAAATAGATCTCCCAGAGTCCAGTTACTTAGCTGAACAAAATAACATGATAGGAACAATGGAATATATCTCATTAGTTTGCAACAAACAACAACTAATAACTTTAAAAGTATTAGTTAAACTAACTTTTCCAAAAATAAATAACAAACCATTGACAGAAAAAATGATACAAGCATTATTAGATACAGGATGCTTGGAAACAGTTATATGTAAAATTATAACTCCACATCAAAACATAGTTAAAAGTAAACACATAAAAAAAACCAGAACAATGTCTGGTGAAATTATGATAAATGACGAAGAAGTTAACAATGTTATTCTTCAGTTTAGTACAAATTTTGTCATAAAATTTTCATTAAAACAATGAGGGTAGAAAATTTAGTTCCCTCAAAACAAAATATGATAATCGACCTAGATTTTATTTTAGGACAAAATAGATCAGTTACAATAAACAAAGATTATGTCATGATAAGTGATAAAACACAAATGACACCAATAGTTAGTGGTGATTCATTAAAACAAGAAATCATTACTAATAATTGTAATTGCAAAAATTCAACATTTCCAGGTACATGCGACTGTACTACGGAATTCTTATACATATTAGACGAAATAAAAGAAGACTATAATATACTAGATAATACAGCTGAGGCTTTTTCCTCAATAAAAATTTCAAAATCAATAAAATTTGAAAATATTCAACAAATTCTTGACAGGTTAAATAAAACAAACATAATAGGAGAAGATCCTACAAAATTTTGGGATAGAGATCCCGTAACCTGTAAATTAGAAATTATCAATCCAGACTTAATCATTAAAACAAAAGATATCCAATTTAATAATTGGGAACAAGAAGAATGTCAAAACCATATACAAAATTTACTAAAACTAAAGGTAATATCACCTAGTGTTAGCCCACACAGAAGTCCAGCTTTTATAGTCAACAAATCTTCCGAACAAAAAAGAGGTAAATCAAGAATGGTTTACAATTATAAAAGATTAAATGATAACACAGTAGAGGATGGATATTCAATTCCATCTAAAAATGTTTTAATAAACTGAATTCAAGATGCCAAATGGTTTTCTAAATTCGATCTAAAAAGTGGATTTCATCAAGTTAAAATGGATCCAGAATCAATAAAATGGACAGTCTTCTCTTATTCTGAAGGTTTATTTGAATGAAATGTCATGTCATTCGGTCTTAAAAATGCTTCTGCTATTTTCCAACGAAAAATGGATAACATTTTCAAAAATGATAAAACTTTTACATGCGTCTACATTGATGATATATTAGTATTTTCTAAAACAAAAGATGATCATTTTCATCATCTAAAACAAGTTTTATACAAACTGGAACATTATGGATTAATAGTTTCAAAATAAAAAATGGAAATTAGCAAAAATTTTATCGAATTTCTTGGAACAGAAATAGGTAATGGAACTATAAAACTCCAACCTCATATTTCTAAGAAAATACAAGATTTTCCAGACAAAATGGAAGCAATTAAAACACTTAGATCCTTTTTAGGACTATTAAACTATGCAAGAAATTTTATTCCTAATCTAGGAAAATATACATCTCCTCTATATAATAAAACTTCATTAAAAGGAGAACAAAAATTCAACTCTGAAGATATAAAATTGGTACATAAAATAAAACAAATGGTAACAAATTTACCTACTTTGCAACTTCCATTAGATTCAGATTACTTAATAATCGAATGTGATGGATGTGAACTCGGATGGGGAGTCATCCTTAAATGCAAAAAAAATAAACACATACCCAAGACAGAGGAACAAATTTGCAGATACGCCTCTAGAAAATATATTACAAAACAAAAAATTTACAAAACTAGTACAGATTTTGAAGTAAATGCCATCATTCACGCAATGGATACATTTAAACTATTTTTGATAAATAAAAAAGAAATGACAATCAGAACAGATTGTGAAGTCATAGTTTCTTATGGTAAAAACCAAATTAACAATGATAAAAAGCCACATAAAATATGGTTGCTTTTTAAAGATTATATAAATTTTTCTGGAAAAACTATTTATTTTGAACATATAAAAGGTTCTGATAATAGTTGTGCTGACATACTTTCCAGGTACATCAGATAAAGGCGTGATCCTCCACAAAGACCTGTTAGGTCATCAATACAAATTCCCATATAATGGAACATTCAAAAAAGGGAGTCAATGGTCCCAAACAAGTAAGGTTCCCTTTTCAGGGGGACCAATATTCAAAATATGGCAAACAAGAATTGTCAACCCTCACAAATATTTTCCAGTACCCTGGAAGAGATAATACAAATGTTAAATTAAATGTTTTAATTGACAACATTTGGAATATTCCAAAATACACAACACAAAATGAATTACAAGTTACTAAAGTAAAACAAAGCATTATTTGTGCACTCTACCACTTTTGTGGACAAAATAATCAAGGAGTAGTTTTAACTTCTCCTGCCTCACCTTCGAGTAAAGGTTTCACACACTTTGCCTTAATAAATGGGCCCAATAAAGGGGTATATACCTCATTCAGAGATCTCTCTGAAGCTAAACAAGATCAATTCTAGTCTACCTACAAAGGCTTCTATTCTAAAGAATAAGCACAAATGGCAGTACGTCTTGAAACAATTGATGAAGACAAAATCAAATCTGCCTTACAAATGGAGCCTAGAGCTCTGACACAAACATATGCCACTGCTATTGGTAGTATTCCAGCAACTCTTAATCCCAATATCCTCCTAGGTAAATTACTTAATTCAAGAATTTTTATTTGAAATACATTCAGAAGCCATGAAATACAATGGTTTATTTGTCAAAATACAAACATATTTTAACCATAAAACTGTGTGTCTTATCTCTTCTAACTACTATAAAACAGTAACCAAAGATTGTACCTGTCAACTTAGGTTTCTAGTCAGAAAAGCCCAAATAAATCTTGAAAATTTTGAACAACACCTATACCGGGATTTTCTCATTACTCTCATGTCCTTATTAGAGGTCGGGTGTCTTCACTCAATAGTAATCCCTCCCACAGACAGATTTAACTCACTCTCTGCCCCTTTGAATTCTATCATAAATGAGGTTCAGGCGGAACACATGCAAAAAGTGGCTCTGCATATCACCACTTCCCCAAGAAGTATTCATCTATTCCTACACATGTCATCAAGCTATACACAGAAACAAATCCCGAAATTCATCCTTTCATGTCAATGGAACATGATAATCTAAAAGGACTTTCGTTAAACAAGAACAAAACCTACCAATACAATCTTTGGAAGGCCTACACAGAAGGATCAAATTGGGATTTCTCAAAACATTATTCAGAGACTTTAATCCTATTAAAAGAAACACAAGATACCAAACTGTATTGGAAGAAGAGTATGGGATCAAAATTTCATCCTTTCCCTATCGAAGCTCACCCATCTCTTGTCAGACACTTCGAAAAAGAAAGGATATACAAGGAAATTTATGAAGAAACTGGTTGTTATGGCCAAAATACACCTGAAATGTCCTCAATTCCCTCTGAAGGAGATGATCAATCTCTCCCTGAACAAATGGAGGAAGAATTTCAAGAGTTTACTGCTTCCATTTTGCAGTTAAAATAAAAGTTTTACCTGTGACACAGTTATTTTACCATTACGGTAATAGACTAAGGGTAAAACCTACACAGCCGGTCTCCGGTCACACAAATTTTCTATAAAAAGACCTTAAGTCCCTTATGTTGGGCAGGTCTGAACACATCCATCTCTCTCTCTAAAAACTCTCTCCTTTCTCTAAACTCTCTTCTCCTGTACACATATATTTTCTGAAAATAAAATCTGAAGTTCTCTTTGCCTCTTCCCTCTTCTCCCCTCTGTGAGTATCTTATTTTATGTTTATGTAAATTAAACATGGAATAGTTTAATCCTTAACGTATCTTTGGATGCCTAAAACAATAAATACTTAAAGATGCGATAATCATTTAAAGGCTTATCATATTTCTGTATATTCACCTTCTTTCTCATCTTCTTCTTAAAAACCTAGGTAAGCCTGATTCTTCAGGTGTGCCCTTTGATTTTTTGAAAACCTGGGATTTGTAAGCCTATATCTTCAGGTGTGCCCTTGATAACTGGTATTGAGCGGACTACCGCCGTATAAATCCAGCTCTTCTTGTATCTTTGTTTCTTGGTATCTTTGTTTCTATGTATAAATCCAGCTCTTCTTGTATCTTTGTATGCTCTTCTTGTATCTTTGTTTCTAATCCAGCTGTTCTTGTATCTTTGTATGCTCTTCTTGTATCTTTGTTTCTAACTGTAATTATAATTATTTTATTATTATTTAAATTGTCATCAAATCATAGAATCCAGGTTGCCTAATCAATAAATTATATCATCTAATTACTATCATGTGTTAGTCATAAAATTAACATTTATCCTTTACCAGGCAAAGTCAGTTTACAGGTTTTTCCAAATTCAACAATAATTTTAAAATATAATGTCATGGTTTTAAAATACAGAAATAACATATAAATAATTTAAAAAAAAAATGAATACACTATATATAATTAAACAAAAAAAGTGTTACACTATTAAATGTGTTCGAAAAAACAAAAAAATATTTTGTTACAATAATCAATTATATGTATAATAAGTTATTTTATAATTATTATAATCAAAATCAATTTGTGTATATGAAATGTTTAAAAATAAATAATTTTGTTGAATGCAACCAAAAGTTAGTTTTTACAAAATAAATAAAAACAACTTAAAAAAAGTTATTAAAAATAATTATAATTATAAATTTTTAACTTCTTAAAATAATTTTTTTCTCAAAAAAAAAAATCAAACATAAGCGAAATTTCCAATTTTAAAATAGCTGAAATGGTTAGAAAAAAACATAAATGATTTCTTTTTCACACAAACACTAAGTCTAAAAATAAGTGCTAACCTGATTTACATTATCATATAATTCAAACATATTACATGATGTTTTTAATGTAGATTTATAAAAGTTAATGGTTACATGTTAATATTAATTTAAAATTATTTTATTATTATATTTTTTATTTTATAATGAAGGAAAATACAAAGTAAGGACAGAGTAAATAAAATAATTTAAATAATTTTATGTTTAAATACGACTGACATTTTTAGTTATTATAAAATTTCTTATTTTTAAATATCTAACTTTTTTAGTCTTATTATTAATAAAATAAAAATATGAATTTAACTATGACAATACAATTGTTTAAATTAAAGTAATTAAAGACTTTATGTGCATCAAATTATATTTATCATTTCATAGAATAAGTTTGTTGCATATAATATATTATAAATACAAATTTTTATTTCTTTCAATATTATTCTTATTTATCGATTTATTATTTACTTTTAATATTTTATTTTCAAAAATATAATTTACTTAGAGAATTATAGTTATTATTATTATATTACTAAATACTAGATAAAATATAGGTGTTATCACATATATGTATTCGTATTTTCATTATATTAATTTTATATTTTGTTACGAATAATAAGAATAAATTTGTGCTTAATATTCAAAGTTAAAGAGAGAGAATAAGGTTACATTTTTAAGGGGAACACTTTCGTTTTTCAACCACTAATTAATTAACTAAACAAAATAGTAGATATATTAAGGGACAAATATATCTAAAATATATATATATATATATATATATATATATATATATATATATATATATATATCATACTCACCTATTCTCTTTATATTGTGCTTAAAAGATTAAAAGTTAAACAAAGAAAACACGGCTATATTTTTAAGAGGACGATTTTTTAAAACACTTATTAATTAATTAATTAATAAAATAGTAGGGATATTAAGGGGTAAATATGTCTTAAAAATATGGATACCAAAATCACCTATTCCTTTTATACTATTACCAGTGAAAACATATGTGTATTCGCATTTCTATTTTGATATGTTATAACAATTTTAGAGTTTTAATTTAATATGTTTTGTAATAACATTATAAAATATAAATAATTTACTGTGTCATTTTTTGTATAACATGATACAATATATTTTATTAATTTGTATATTTCTTCGTTTATGTAACATAATAGAAACATGTTAGATCATCAATGATTATGAAATATTTGCAATGAATTTGAGAAAAATAGAGAGAAGAAGGAATTTGAATAAAATTCAAGAAGTTGTTTTGTCTGTGTATTTGCATTTTTATCAAAAATATTAATAATTTATTCACAAAACTTATATTTATAAAAATGAGAGAAGTCATAAAACGTTTAGAAGGATAAAACACTCATAAAATGTGGACACCAAAAGACCCTATATATTCTCATTATATGTCAAAATTGGATACATGACCATTTTCTTCCCCACTCTCCCTTAAGGAGGAATGTGAACTACACTCACTACTATACATGTCTAAGCCCTTCGTGAACATGTTTTTTTTAGTGGGGCATTGAGAAGCTATGTGGCATCTCCCTAGACATTTAAAGCATTTAATACTATTAGTCCTTTCATTGGAGCTTGTAGTAGAGGGTTTATTCTCTACATAAGGTGTTTTATGATGTTCATGACGTTTATGAGGTTCCTCTTTAGGAAAGCTCTTAGAAGAGCTCCCTTTGAGTTGATCCTTCTTTGCATAAGGTTGGGAATCTCTTTTAAAACCTTTTCTCTTGATTTGGTTTTCAATCTCAATACATAGTTGAACAAACTCATGTAGGTTTATGTATGAGAAAAGCTCCACTTTGTCTCTTATTCCAGAGCTTAACCCACACAAAATCCTAGCCATGGTGGCCTTGGGTTCTTCAATGACATTAGCCTCTAAAATGAGGAGTTCCATCTTTTGTTTATACTCCTCAATGCTTAGGTTTTGTTGCCTAAGCCTTTGAAGTTTATCCAAAAGGTCTTTCTCATAATAGCATGGGATATGTCTCCTTCTCAAATAACTTCTCAAATCATTCTAATATTTAACTAGAGTTATTTCCTTTCAAGCCTTATCTTTGACCAACCCATCAAAACAATGCAAAGCATGCCCTTGGAAGCTAAGAGTAGCCAATGGGACTTTCCTTTCTTCCCTTATCTCAAAATATTTAAAGAGTTGCTCTACCTTGCCTTCCCAATCAAGGTAGGCTTCCACATCCTCTCTATCATGAAAAGGAGGAATGATGCATGCTCCCCAAGCAAGGGCCCTATCACTAGGGTCATGGTTAGGAGAATAGAAGTAGACATGGCTAGAGTAGAGGGAGGAAGATCTCACCTCCATATGACTATCAAGTTATGCAAGTCATGACTTATTTACTTGTAATTTTTTCTTTTAGGAACCTGGGATTTTATTTTGGACATGTATTAGTCCATTTAATTTTCTAGGAGGTGTCTCAGTAATAAGAAGGGGTAAGATTAGTTTTTGGGCCTTTATTTAGGAAATAAAGGGGTAGTATGATAACTACACCCTCTTTTCCTAAATAAAACCCAAAACTAATAAAGGAGTAATCTTGGCCCTTGGATGAGGTAGCTTGGGCATCAATTCTCATCTAAATGAGGGGATTGACTGGACTTTGGGCTTTAATCCTTCTCCCTTGGATGACTCCTTTTAATTATAGCCCTTCCTTTCCTACTTAACTTGTCCAAGAGGTTTGTTCCCTCTATAAAAAGGTGCTCTTTTACACTCTTGTATTTTTTACACTTTATTGAATGGAAAAACCTTGAGTTAACCAAAATTCTCTTAGTGTTCACCCTTCTCTCTTTGAGAATTCCTTAGGTTTTTATCAAGGGTTTCATCCTTTGTGGCAAACTTTCCCTCTTAGGCTTATCTTACCTTAAGTGGCGCCTAAAACCACCTGACTTATTACCTCTCCACAAACCATTTCACCAAAGAAGACAACCTCTAGAAAAAGATCAAGGGAGGCATGCATCAAGGAAGGTCTACTTTTTGATCCCTTGGAGAGGGAGCACATGTTCATGATTATTATTATTATGATTATGGTTGGATCTCCTTGATCTTTCATAAAAATTTTCTTCTTCTTCATTGTAAATGTATAAGGGAGATCCATGCTTGTACACTTTATTTTTCCCTTTATTGGTTTTTTTTCTTCTCTCTCTTTTTCCTTTCTTCCTCTATTTTCTTTCTCTCCTCTTCTTTTTGTTTTTTTCTCTCTTTTTCTCTCTTTATCCCTCTCATTTTTTCTTTGTATATTCGCCATCATCCACTCCCTAAACTCTAAAGCAAAACTTTCAAGAGAGTTAACCTTATGTGAATGCCTTCGGTTCACACTCTTGTTATTTGAGGCACTAGTGTGTGAGTGTGAAGGCATAGTGTGAAAGAAGAGAAACTTTATTGTTTCCTCTTCTAAGTGAGGTCAATGAGCCTTTGGAACTCAAGCCTCTCTAAGTGGATTTGTTGGAAAAGAAGAGAAACTTAAAGCAAGAAATGTAAAAATGTAGGGTTCTAGCTATGCTCCTAAAGGTAATGGAGATGATGTACCAATTCCTTCTCCTTACCTTATACCACGAGAGACTAAGAGGTAAAAATATATTACAATCCGAAATGAGTGACCTCTAGAAGGTATCGAAACTCCCAATCAAACTAAAAACAAAAGAATTAACCTAATTACAAATCACTAAAAATACAATTCAAAGAAAAAAAGGTCTTCAACTCCTTGCTCCCTCAAGTGTTTACACTCAAGAGTGCCTTGTTCTTCCCTTGGAGAGGTTCATCCAAACTCCTCAATACCTCCTAGGATGCTACCTTTGAGGACAAAAACTCCCACAAAGGTTTGCCTAGAAGGAGCAAACCAAACCACCAAACAAAAAACAAGCACCAAAGTTGCAAGAGTAGAAGCTCAAAGCAAAAATGGATTTCAACGAAATTTGTAGACTATCCAAATGGAAAGAATATCATGAAAAATCTGGAAAGAATTATTTAGAGACAAAAAACTATAATTAAAGATAATGAATGAAAGAAGCACAACAAAAGAATTACCTAAGAATGATTCTAAAACTAGACTAGGGACTAAAAAGCAAAAATATAAAAAAAAAATCAAAAATTATACAAGGACTAAATCAGCAGTGGCTGAGAGCTATTCAAGGTGTTCTCAAGCAAATACAACCAATTTTGAGCACTCTTTTTGCAAATTCAATTTGTCACTAGGTACACCTAGTTTGCACTATTTTTTTTTTAGTTTTTTGTATATATTTTTTTTTTGCTCTTTTCATTTCACTTTCTTTGATTTCTTTTCTTTTTTTTTTTTATTCTGATCAAGGTGTACCTAAACATGTCTTTATATTGCAAATTTTAGGAGTCGATCAGAGGTGGTAAACGCTTGAGATAAAGGAAATAACTAAGGCACTAAACTTTCACAGACAAGTGCAATTCATGAAAATTAGTAGCTCAAAGTGCACTAGAATTTTAGAAGTTATTTTAAGCAATGATGTAACATCCCAACTTTCTTTATTGTTATTTACACCATAAATTCTCTTAAAAATTATTTAAATTACTATTATCTATAATCGAAATACCAAGATATAAAATTTTCATTATATTATACTCAATATTAAAGCATACATTATAACACTTTCAAAGTTCAAATTAAAATATAACAAAGTACGCACAATTTCTCCTCACCAGCGAACCTCGTCGCCTAGCGAGACCCAAGGTAGCTCACCTAGCGACAACTATCGCCCAGCTAGACCCTGCAGATAGCAACACCTGGACGATAGTAGAACCTCTACTGCCAAAACCAACCAATATGCTGACATATAATTCTACATTCTTATGCATGCATATCGTAATTCATCTATCTTTTTATACCATATTCACACAACTTCCATAATAATATAATAATCAAATAACTTCACAACAATGCCTCTAAATTCAAATAACATTATTTCTACACAATTCTCTTATATACATATTGAACAATAGAATAACATCCTTTGAAACTTTCAGCCACAATCCAACATACTTCATTTCAAAGCATCCTGTCTTTCTGCATCATCACTATTATCTGTTCCCGTGCAAAGCACGATCATCACAGTCAGACAAAAAAACAAAAACAATGCAAGGGTAAACTTACATAATATGCAACATACCATTACATCAATCATAAAGCATGAAGGTTGCACAACCAAGCAATACACATTCACTAATAGTAAACAGCCAAGCAATCATTCTTATATTCCACCTGAACATAAGCACTCACGACCAATCAATAAAATATTAATTAAATATCATAATCAATCAAATCAAACACACTTATATTCCCTTGAATACAAGCTTTTCACACAACAGCATGTTCAGACGTAACATATTCTGGAATATCTACATTTAGTTCGGACACCTAGGCGACTTAAGACCCCCTTCCAATTGATGACAGACGTCCAATCTGCCTGTGTTACCACCAATTTAAGTTTAAGCAATACTCATCTGACAACCACAAACTGATGTCTAGTGTCTACCTAACACCCTGTGACACACAGTTGTTGTCTGAGTATGTCCTTTAGGCATGCCCTTGCATATCTGGTACCAGGACCACAATGTAAATCACAAAAATATCCACTTGCATATCTGATATTCTAGATTACATTGACCCCAACTGTGTCCCTAACATCAATGTACCCCACTAAACATATCATCCAAGGCTAAGTTACCCAACTGTAACTGCCCATAACCAACAACATCAATAAATAAATTCTCATCATGCATTCCAATCATATGCATTACATCACAATTCCAAATAATACATTGTCATTCCAATAATTTAATTTCAGTCACAGGAAATCAATTCAACCAAAACTAAATACTCTACCATAACGGCGACATCCAAACTATCCAATAATCATCCAATTCAAGATAAAAACATCACTCCCATAATAATCCTCCCCTACACAACATATCATATATCTCAACTATGAAATCTTACTATACGCTAATTCAATATGTTCAAATCAAAATCAAATACGCACTATATTAAATAGCTCAAAACACAATTAAAAGAAATGTTATCTTAAATAGCTCAAAATATAGTCAAAATACTCGCTATTCCAAATAGCTCAAATCTCTCAACTACCAAATCAGTTATCTATTAACAAAAATCAACAAAACAGATTCCCATACCTATTTCTATGTCCAAAAGCCGATTAAAACATAACGGAAAGAATCAACCAAAGAAACTACACAGAAACCTGACAAGAATCCCAAATTAAACAGGAATCTTAGAAATCAAGATTTTCAAAGAAATTTCATCTTGAACAAAAATGAAAGGATCGAAAACGATCAGAAAAAGGTCTAGAAAATTACGATCAGGCATACCTATACTGATCACCTCTCAGAATCAAGAGCAATGGAAGAGACTGCATCGAATTCCGTCAACGTTTCGACCGCCATGCATGAGACAAAAGATTGCGGCGAGGGAGAGAAAATGGACAATCGCACGAGAAGAGAAATAAGAAAATTAAAAGAAAAAGAATTTATATAGCGTTGGGTTGTATTCAGAAAATTTAGTTGCTAAATGCAACCCCTCCTTTTCGATAACAGAATCTCCGAGAACTCCCGAAACTCAATTAAAACCCTCCGAAGAAAAAGAATAATAATTATTCTTTTCTCCCACATATTTCTATCATCAATCCAGTACAACCATATGGTATTATCAAACTAATAAATTTATCACATCTCAAATTGATTAGTAATTTAAGTAAAAACTTAAATTTAATCCTTTTCACTATTTATTCTCCGAATTTATAACCTATTAAATAAATAGGTCCTTACAAATGATCTAAGAGATCTTATTGTGATTTCTAGACACTTGTTATACAAGTCTAAAGGCTGAAACAAGTTCATAACATTTTCTCAATAAGGTTCTCACACAAGCACCTCAAGGTTAATGCACAAAAGCTACCAGAATTCAAGTAATGAACAAAGACTCTAAGATGAAATTGAAGCATAAAATTTTGAGAAAATTTTTCAAAGAATCATGCTTGATCTAGAAGCAAGAGATTCCAAAAATTTATAGCTCAAAATCAAGGAGGTTCAAACACAAAATTCTGTGAAGTAAGAACTCAAAATAGAGAGGTAAAACCTAAAGAATTTTAATATGACAAAACAATGACTAAAACACAAATCTAATTGAAAATTAATTTCAGATTTCAAAATTAAAAATAAGTCCTAACAACAACAGCAAAATTATAGAATAAAAAAAAGCAAAAACAAAACCAAATGAATCCGCCACAACATTGTGGAAAATGTCACAAAGGTGTGGACCACTCGGCTAAGGTACAAATGAACTCAAAAAATTGGCAAAAAGCAAGAACAACTTCCTAATGTATTAAGCAATGGTTCAATGAAGGAAACAAGCAAATTGAACCGAACAAACAACAATTGAATAGGTAAGAATTCAAACTACATACAAACCAAGACAAAACTTGTCTTGCAAGCTATCAAAATGTGAACAACATTTAAGATACTTTAAACAACGATTAAGAGTGAAGTAGAAGAAGAATTGAAACTGAAATTTGAACTAAAAAAGAACAAGAAATTCAAATTAGAGAAGGAGAAACCTAGTAGAGTGGGCTCCGATACTACTTGCTGAAACCTTCAAGGTGCTTGTCCATGGATCCTCTTCATGTTTCTTCCAATCCTTAAGCAATGGAGGTGAAGAGATGAGAAAGTGGTGGTGAATGGCACCACTTTTAGAAAAGATAATCCATTGGAGAGAACTTGCCACAAAGGAATGAGCCTTTGATAAAAGCTTGTGAAGAACTCGATTTTAGGGAGAGAAAATTCTGACACTCTTTAGAGAGAAAACTCAACTCACAAGTTTTTATTCTCAATATTCAAGTGTAATGTTACAAAAGGGGTGAAGTTGTATTTATAGAGTTAGGAAGTGATTAGAAGTCTAGGCACTTTAATTAGAGTTTTAGTGTCTTAAACATGTGTTAATTATGCTAAACAAGATTAGCACATGATTAGGATAGGTAGACAACAAAACAAAGCCCTAATAAAGTGGATCTTGTTCCCTCGTGTGAAACCTTGATCCTAAAATTGTGCATCTAGTTTCCCATGTGACAACTAGATCCTAAAACTGTGGATCTAGTTCGCCCATGTGCCAACTAGATCCTAGATTTATGGATCTTAGTCTCCTATGTGTCACATGGACGTGAATTAAGGAACAAGAAAGGCCCACGTACCATTTAGTTGGTTAGGGGGGTTTTAAGAAGGAAATTTGGGGTGTTGTTTGGTAAACTACAAGCCCAAGCCTTCTAAAAAGCCCACCTAAACAACCTACTCCCTAAATCTACTAATTACACCTCTATTAACAAAAATAAAAGAATTTACAAGTCAAATTAAATTTGGTCAATCAACAAAATTAAACCTAAAAAGAAAACTATGTTGGTGTTTCTTCTTCTACTCTAGCGAAGTCTTTTTCTATCCTCCTAGCCATGACCCTTGCTAAGGAGGATTGCAGTAGTTATGATTTTTTTAGAAAATACATGTTCCTATAGATTCATGTCGCGCTTCTTCATTCTCTGAAATGACGAGGTTTTGTTTGTTTTTGTTCCATTTTGGGATGAGTTGTGTTTATTATACAATTTTTTATCTTTATGCATATGTTCAATTCTGTGGGTTTTTTTTTCATTTGTTATATTTTTTTTGTTGAATGTTCAACGTTGGTACCTTTAAATCCTTTGTTCATGATGTTACTAGCTACACGAGTTCTGAAGTGCGGTCAGAAAATGTTGTTGATTGATTGCTATTACTTTGTTAGAATGTTAGTTGGAGATATTAAAACTTTATAACTCTATTTAAATACAATTCTTGTATTGCGAAACCGTACCAAAATAGGAAAAGTGTTGGTTCATATTATTGAGATGAGCTTTTAAATGCTTTTGCAAGGGGATTTCGGTTTTACATGTTATAGCGTTAGTGAGACTCGGGTTCAAACTTGTGAAATTTTCCTTCTATTCTATCTTTTGCCACCAAACTTACCTAATACCTTTTTTTGAGATGCAGTTTTTGTATCACAATACCCCCAAACAGGAAAATAGACGTTCACTTTATTTAGTTAGGTTTTAAAATTCTTGTGGAAGGGTTTTAGTTTTTACATGTTATACAGTAGGCAGTAGTGAGACTTTAATTTGAATCTACAATCTCTCCCTTCTCCTTTATGCCTTATAACTGCTTTTGTATTGCAATATTGATGTCAAAAAAGAGAATTTGTGCTTCATTTTATTGAGCTGGGTTCTAAAATGCTTATGCAAGGGATTTTAGGTTTTTATATGTAGTAGAGTGGGACTAGGAATGAAGTTGTTGTCCAGTGAGGAAAGTATGTGGTTGGGCTTCCATTCTACCGAGAACTGTAATGACCATGTTTATGCTTATGGCATTTAGCGTGTTTCTTTTTGCTCCTACATACATCATCCTTCTAGATCGCACGATGGTTGGCAACTCCATGACAATAACTGGTGTTACCATGAAAAGACTCTCAAACAACATCAAAGCTCAAATAAACTTGGTATGTCTTCTACTCTTCCTTCTTCCCTATTCACTACTCATCATCAAATAAATAAATACATTTACAAACTTGTTGTGACACCTTTCTACCCCAAACACTTTATTATTTAATAAACAAACAATATAGAAATTTGTCCATTTAAATACTAGACTTGACATTAAAGTAAAATAATTTACATAACTCAATATACACTTATTTTCCAAAATAATGACATAACAACTGTCGACATATAAGTAAACATGTTAGACTTTAAAAATTGTCTTTACAAGATTCTCATGAAACTCATAATTAAACTTTAAATTATTTGTATACATGATGAAAAATATTAATTAATTATCTCTAACCCAATGTCACACCTAATCAGAGCAACCCAATCGAAATAAGTAAAGAAAAGCCAATATTTCATCATCCATGATATCATCAAGATTTTACTCACCTGAAAATGGCGTTCAACCCAAACAAAGTGCAACAACAAGGAGGAAAGGAGCGAGAATATGTCTCACACATATTAAGGCACATATAAAGAGAATTAGTTGTCAACTAAAGTACAACAAATAATCATATAAACTCATTCCACACCCTTGATAGAGATTATACATCCACACACACAAACTTGTTCATGCTAATGATGCTCATATATGCCCTCTCAGGTACATGCCCAAAACGGTCCTATTCTACGCCAATAACATGTAGGTCCAATAATGCAATGCAAAATAACCTAAGATTTGGTCCAAAGCACTACACAGTGGACGATGTTTACAAAACTTTTCCGATTGTCATACTTGTGACACCTTTCTACTGCCAAACACTTTATTATTCAAATTACAAAATAATATAGAAATTTATTCATTTAAATAACTAGACTTGACACTTGCATAAAATAATTCACATTGTGACACCACGAATTGGTTATTACTAAACAAGTCATAAAAGAGAAAATAATTTATTTTCACATTAAGTTAAAAATATGGTCAAATGGATATAAACTACTAATTCACATAGATCCATTAAATCATGTTAACTTGCTATTAGAGTTGTGAACATTAAATAAACAGAGAATAAATTGTTGGGATCATATGATACTCTATGACATTTTTCTAACGTAAATAAATATAACATAAGTAAATAAAAGTCCATTATTTGGGAAAAAGGTTTAAAATGACAATAATAATAACTCAACTTAAGAGGAAGAAGAAAACTAGAGGCGTGATTAAAATAAGGAAATAAATCAGCATCCTACTATAGTCACAAAACCCTGATGCCACCTCCATTAGAGCACAGAATCCCACAACAATCTCAGGCATTACTAACCTCTACCTCTTTAGCATCTTTCTTGCCCATGAGCATTTAGCCCCAAGCAACACACACATAAATAGGGAGTAGGACATTTGCTCATACATATTTAAGCAGCATAAATAAGAAATATATTCATCACAGTATATCACATAAAACCACACAACCATATTAAAATCAACTCATGCTAATGATGTTCATGCAATGCAACTCATGTATGCTTTCTCAGGTACACATCCGAAGCGATCCTTTTCTACGCAAGTAACACATAGGTATAGCTATTTCACCATAGGTCCACCGAAAGTGAATCTTCTTCTACGCCAATAACACATAGGTACAACCGTGCAATGTAACACAACCTACGGAAACTTGCTATAGAGCGTCACATAATGAGCTATCCTTACAAACTTCTTAGACTATCATATTTATGCATCATGTTATGAAACAACATAATTCACAATATCGATATTTACTTATGCCATCACAATTCACCCTCAAATGCAACTGGGATGACACCTTGTCAAACACACTTGGCCATTTTCATCAACACATCATGCATCCAATTATAATTTACATCACTTTCATATAACGGGAGAAATCCTTAATTCATGCACTCCATAACTTATAAACATTCATTCATTCACCACCAACACAATTTATAAGGTACATCACAAGATATTACACCACCACAATCCAAATCATGACAATTCATAAACTATTTATTCTTATCTTACCATTCTATTACATTGTATAGCATACATACCATATCTATAGTTATGCTAATGATACAAGGGTGATATAAATTTTATTATAAAGATGGTACAATTACCTAAAACTTTTATATTGAAGTCAAAACTTGATTTAATTATCCACTATTTTTTAAAATTAGAAACTCACAACCACTAAACCCAAATCTAACAGCTTGACCTTTACTGACTATTCTATTCATAACTTGAATTTTATATATCCCTTTTAATTGATTACAACTCTAATAGAAAGCTAACATCGTGAGATAAAACTTCCATGAAGAACATAAAGCCTAATAAGGTCATTTATGTTACCTTGTAGGGCTCATAACACACGGATTATGTTTCACGCACTAGATTAGAAACTCAACTTCCAACTCACATAATTCGATCTATTCTTAATATTTTTACATGATTCTAGAGTTTAAATTGTAGCCTCAAATGTCTATTTTGTAAAACAACAAATGTAAATCAATTTGGATAACCACATAGAAATATATAACAAAAGCACAAAGATATATTCATACAAAAAAATTCAGATAGCAATATTCAACTTATTTAAGGTTCCTAAAATATAGTTCTAACTACAAACTCTTATACATTCTACTTCTTTGTCTCTAATACTTAATTATCATCACACCTATAACATTCGTCGTTACAATAATACTCCAAAGTACATTAAATAAAAAATTAATAAAAAAAATTGAATTAATAAATAAAAATTATTCATCTTACAAGATAAAATTCTCAAATTTAAACGTCTCTAAACAAATATAAACAATAACAACAAAATATTCATAAAACAAACTTAAACTACGAGCTAAGTCTTTCACACTTCTTAGCCTCCATGACTTCTTCTTCGTTTGACTCTGAACACAACACTTTTATGAAATTTAGAATCTCAGTGAATAAACCAAGTTTAAAGAAAAATGGTTCGCAGATAGCGTTGTTCTCAACCGGTGCGGAATCCAAAAAAACAATCATGGTACCTGCAAATAAAAGATATTTTCTTTAAACACAAATTATAATCTACTTCAAATAATTCTTGATACAAATAATTAATAAAAAAGATAAAAGAATGGTGTTTTAATTAACACCCTCATAATGCACACAATCACAAAATATAGTGATACTCATGATCACTCACTCCTACTTTACGGTTTCTAAAACCAAGGTTTTTAGTAGATTTATAAAAAGGATTTATGAGCTCATATTCCATACAATAGTGTCACACTGTCTTCTTCACGCTATTGTGAAGGTATTCAAAATCTTGTCCCCACCCCGGATGAAAGTATCTAAAACCTTTGCTCCGTATTAAACGGACGTATCTCATACATCTATCATAGATGAATGTATCTTAAATTTCAACTCCATTCCAAATAAAGTATCTCAAGTACTTATGACAAAAGTATCAATAAATCAAACAAAACTTATAACCTTAAAATTTAATAGACAAACAAATGTAAAAGCACGTATTGAAAATATAACAATTGATGAGGAAAAATCTGAATTGCAATTGCAACTATTTATTTAGAATAGATAAACATCCGTGCAAGGCCTAAATCAAGATTTTTTTTGGTAACAATAACTTCACACTAAATTTTGATCAATTTGGAAAGCTGATTAACCATAAACGTATTATACTTTAATTTGTGGGAATTAATTAGTCACGTATGAAAATCAAGACGTGGGCAATTAAGGTCTTGATTTCATACTTCGAAAGTGTTTAGAAGGTAATAAAAAAACTACCTAATCTGAATTGAATAACAAACAAGTGACAAAATTTTCAATTATATCCTATAACACTTTTATAAAGGAAATGTATCATAGTTTCGAAATAAAATCGCTCAATCCAGTAAAATTGATATATACTCACTAAACAAGATTGTTTTCGATGTAAATGGTTTGTAGCGATTAAAATATGTTTAATTACAGGCTTTTTCTATCAAGAAAATCAGAAAAACAATTCTTAAAAGTCATACTATTGAGGGTTTTAAAAGTCATTTTACTTACTTCTTGAAACGAGATTACACCACTTTAATTTGTTTTCTTCACCTCTTATGTCCCTCTTTCTCAACTCTGAATAATTAACTAATCTATGATATTCTGTGGGAACTAGTTAGTCCCATATATAATAGTTTAGGGTTAATTTTTTCACTCTCTATATTTTTTTATAAAAGATTAATTTTTTTCAGATTAAATTCAAAATAGTATCAAATCTTTAATTATTTTATCTTAAATCTATTTTAAAGAAAATATTATCTGAATCTTGGTTATTCAAAGTGATATAAAATCTTTTATTTGTTTTATATTATTTCTATTTTAAATGAAGCATTATCTTAATGTTGTTATTCAAAATTTTTGTCAGTTTTAATCTTTTAATATATTATTTTTTTAGCAACCTATTTTTTTTCTTAACTAAGGGATTAGTCAAATGTATGGATTTTGAATTTTGGGATGTTACACCCCCCTATAATTGTAGTGATAGTAATCATTTTGCCATCAATCATTTCATATAACAAGCATTAGATATTGAAACTACAACCCCTTGGATATTCTACTTTTCTCTCTCTAATACTTAATTATTATCACACCTATAATTGTAGTGATAATCATAATTTTCCATCAACCCTTTTATCGTTTTGCCATCAATCTTATAATTCTCTATCTCAATACTTAGGTATTCAAACTACAAACCCTTAGACATTCTACTTTTCTATCTCTAATACTTAATTATCATCATACCTTATAATTGTAATGATAATCATTAATTTCCTTGATGGAAGAAAATCTATAACCACATATAATCCTATATATTTAGCAGTTCAAATAACATAAGGAGTTCCTTAATCATCACGTTAGTCAATTATATAATTAGAGTTCTTTACTGTTTGATCATCCATTACGTTCATTCATAAAAACAAATAAATAGGTCAATTACATAAAACTAAATCGTTACAGAAACTTAGGGTTCACCTTTATTACTCTATTTCTTATATATGTCTATGTATTATCGAATGACACTCCCCCTTACCTTGAAGAAGAGATGAAAAACGTTGAAGGTAGGAATGATTCTCTAAGGTCCTTAGCGGAGATTGCCTTTCTTTGCGTTTTTCTCTGTAGCCATCTCATCTAATTTCAGGTTTAAGGCTAAAGTTTGTTTACCAAATGAGCAAAATGCCAAGACCTTATAGTGACTCCTTCTAATTACTAACTCTTTTGAGTCAAACCTAACAAATCTAACTTTTTTAATATGCTTTTATTATAATGAAGTAATAATAATACTAATAATAATAATAACAACAACAACGACAACAATAATAATAATACTAATAATAATAATACACTCCCAACGCATTTTAGTTGATAAAATTATCAAATTTTAGCAAGCTAATAAATAAAATTAAAAATATTTAAATTCTTATTTTATAAAATTTCAAGATGTTACAATACCCATACATGCTCTCTCAGGAGCATTTGAAGTGGTCATCTTCTATGCCGGTAACACGTAGGTACAACCATGCAATGCAAAACAACCCAAGAAGACCTGTTCAGAACACCACACAATGAACGATCCTTACAAAACTTCTTTGACTACCATATTCATGCATTATGTCATCCACCACATAAATCACAATGCCAACATTTAATCATGTGATCACACTCCACCTCCAACTACAATTGGGATGACATTTCGTCATGCACACCCTGACCATCATCATTAACATAAATAATAATATTAACGTCTAATCATGTCATCACACTTCATCCCCGACCGCAGCTGGGATGAAACCTCATTAAACACATTCTGACAATCGTTATCAACACATTAATCTAATTATGTCATCACACTTCATCCCAATTGCAATTAAGATGACACATTATTAGGCACACCCTGACTATCATTGATCATCAACACCTAATACGCTCAAGTTATTCATATCACTCATAATTATAAGATACATCACAATATTTCATACCACAACAATCAACACCGTTACAACTTGTATAATTCCTTCTAATCTTACTCTTTTATTACATCGTGTAGTCTAAATACAATACCTATAGTTGTACTAATGATATGCACACTGGATTAGGTCATGGCGTAGGGCTTACAACAAACAAACATATGTTATGCACACTGGATTAGAAGCTCAACTTCTAACTCACAAAACTCAGTTAATGCTTAATATTGTTTATGTGTTTCTTTAGCCTAGATTGTAGCTCCAAATGTCTATTTTCTAAAACAACAAACAAAACTCAAATTTCTTAACCGCACATAAATATATTATAAAAATATTGAGGTATGTTCATAAAAAAAATTTCAGATACCAAATATTCAACTTATAAAATTCCTAAAATATAATTCTAACTCTAAACCTTCAAATATTCTACTTCTCTATCTCTTTTGTTTATTATCCTCACACCCCATTATTTCATTGATAATAATAAATTTTTTTATCGATCCTTTCAATGGAAGAAAACACCTAACACCTAATCTTTTAGCTATGGAGAACAGTTCAAATAACAGAAAAGTTCTTCAACCATCACATTAATTAATCATATAATTAAAGTTCTTCACAATTTAAAAATCAATAGCATTCATAGAAATAAGCAAACTAATCAATCTCATAAAACACCTAAAACTTTAATCCCTAGAAACACTTAGGTTTATTAAAAATTGATTTGACTTGTTGAATTTATTTTATTTAATCTCTACTAAATCAAATAAATTATTTTTGTGACTTTTTAATGATTTCAAGCATAGAATTTTTATAATTTATTCATCATTAACTGTTATTAAATCAAATAAATGGTTTATGTTATTTAATCTCTACTAAATCAAATAATTGTTAGGCATAATGACTATATACCTCTTTTGGCCTGCATTCTTCACCAAGGCCTACCCGTTAGAAACCAAAGTCTTCTCAAGTTAATTCCGCCTAACATTAATCCCTTATTTCAAATTCCATAAAAATTGAATTTCATAATTTTAATTTTAATTGTTGATTACATGTATATTCAAATAGTTTAAATTATAAGTTTTATATTAAAATATGTACATAGTGTGACAATTTGATTCCTATGATGACCTTAAACTTTGAAATCCGGCTAGATCAAGGTCATCTAAATTAATATGGTGACGTTTAGTTGTACATCAAAATTATGAATTAGTGTGCATTACATTCATGTTTTATGTTTTTTTTTACTCTAACCATTATAAGGAGTTTGAATTCCTTGTCTCTGTTCCAATTATTTTTTGATTCATGTTATTAACTGTATATTAATTTTTTTCCATGGATAAGTAAATAGTAGTGATGTTTTCATATAAGTCATGATTACATGAATGGTCCTTTTTACATCATAGTTAGTTGTTTCTTTTGATAAAGAATGCATTTTTAGCTGTGTTTATGCCACTTGTTGTTGCACATCTTTTAACATAACTTAGTTTTAATATCATAATTTCCCCGGTTAATTTAATGTCATTATTGGATTTAATTAAATTAATTTCTTTGCTGGTATTTAGAATGTGTGCATGTGTAATTGAATTGCCAAAATTAAAGGTAGGTATACTTTGGTTTTCTAAGTATTTTGTTTGGGGATGGATCTTTTCATATACATGTCAATTGTCAAGTCATGTTCAAATCTTGTATTTGTATCTCTCCCAATAAATATTAGACAGGACTCACTCACCCATGTTATGTGAAATATGTGGTGAGAGTGTAAAAAATGTTTTGGGTGTTGCTAATTATGGATTTACGAAAAAATGGAAGGAAAGAAGTTTCATGGATGACAATGGTAACCCATCTAACATGTTTGGTGGATGTTGGCGATACAACCATTTTGCAACTTTTCAATGGCTTACCTGTGACAACGTCTGTTCTGCCATAGTTTTTTCATGTAAATATGCTCTAGCTGGTGAATCAAACTCTATATTCTTGCCTTCAATTCTTCATACTCATAAAATATAGTGAGTGGATGATTCATGATTGGTTTCTAGCATACGTGCTATGATGCATCATCACATTTCAGTGGGATGTTAATGCTTAACCACATGTCCAAGTTGATGTTTTGAGGATTGTCCCTAAAGGTTGAAGCTTCCATGTTTTACTAGCTCTAAGCTACAGATAGGGGGTATTTTACATTTGATGTACATGGAGTTTATTTGTATGATATAAGTCAAGAACAAGAATCTTTTGCAAAACAAAAAGGGATGGATTTTATAAATATTTAGTATAGGATTTTGCTTGGAATTTGAATTTTAGTTGAAAAATATTATGTCTTGATTTGAATTTATGAAGTAGAAAGTTCAAAAACTTGTTACATAGGTATTTGATTTTTGGAGGTGTATATGTATGTTTTGGTTGGTATTTATGTAACCCTTTTTTGCATGGATGGGAGACTGTTGGTAAATGTTTAAGACCATGTTCAAATAAGCTTTCTATAAACACTTATAAAACAATAAAAAAGACATATTAACACGTAAATACTTATATTTTATATTTATTTTTAAATTATTAAATATTAAAAATTTAATATTTATTTTTTGTAATTTATCATTAACATAAAATTTTTAATATAAAAAATACGAAAAATTCTTTGGCAGGGTGAAAGTCACAAGATAGTGGAAAAACCCACAACATTGTGAGCAACATGATGTAGAAAAAACATATGTACAAAATGCATGTCATAGGGTTGTAGTAAGACTTGCAGTTTTGTGATTTACACGCAAAAGCTAAAAAAAACCCGTTTTACGCTTGTGGATCAACATGCAACACTGTGACAATTTTGCAAAAGAAAATAGAAAAAATTAAAATTTCATTTATATATATATATAAATTATAAGAAATGTATTTTATGACTATTAGAGTGATTGCATTGTTGTGGAGTAAATTAATTTACAATGATATTATATTTTTTAAATGTTATGATACTATTATAAAAAAGTATCAATATTTATAATTTTGAACTATTAAATATTTTTTAGTTAAATAATTATAAATTAAATAATATAATATCTATTTTTTTTATCAAGTTTAACATTAATTATAATATCTGATGTTGCCAGCTCAGGCATTCACAAGAAGAAATGAGGGTTATCTATGGCAAACTCATCTTCAAAGGGACGAACGAAATCCCATCACAAATCCAAATTCTGTTATTATACACAATAGATCTAGAGGCCTTAGTTTAAGCTTCACAGACTATAGAAATACCCCCCTTGTGAATTTAGAACAAAACAGAAGGGATAGTACATCTACTACTCCCAATGATGATCATATTCGTATGATGAACATCATAGAAAGTGATGATGAAGAAGATGATGACATAACTGATGAAGAATAGAATCATCATCAAGCAAACATAGCCATGCTTAGGTAAGGAACTTTAGACAACATTCTAGACAACCCTTATTGGGAACCTTGGGATACTTTTCTCCCTGAGACAAATGAGATTATAAAACCTCAAGAAAATAAAGAGAATGATAAAATTGACAATATAGTCAATACATTTTTAAACAAATTACAAATTGAAAAACAAATTGAAGAAAGAGAATTTTCTTATCAATCTACAAATAATTTAGAAAAAGAACATGTTTTTTCCACAATATCAGAAAATACAAAGGTAGGTCTCATAAATGAATATGAAGGATCTACATTTACAAATTATCGGCTAGATCCTACCGGTACACAAAATTATGCTCAGGGATTACTTCCTCGAGAAACTGTACAAAATATTGTACTTAGTGACAACAAATACATGTCGCATGGTAAAAGATTACCAGTGGAACCAAACTTTCAAATCCCAAATTTAATTTTAAACATAGGAGGAATAGATCCTCAACTTCTCCCAACATATATTTAACAATGGACTGCTGCTGTAATCCGTGATTATGGCATACACCATGAGAAAGATGTACAGTCTTCTCAAGAAATGATAGCAAAAGGAGAAACATATCTCGGCGATCTTGCTAGATCTGGCTGGAAATCTTTTAAGAAAAACTTCCCTAATGATCTAAACACACTCGTGATTGAACCAGGACAAAACATTTACAAATTCTGTTCACTTATACAGAGATTTTTTACATCACAATCAGCCAACAACGACAACACAATTAGACAACAAATTTATTTAGGTCATCTCGAAAGATTATCTATTGAGTATTTTGGAAAAATAAAAGAATACTGTCAAGATTATCTCTTGTACGCATCAATAGCTGGTCGCTTTCATGATGTAAACATAGGAGATAAAATGTTTCTCAAACTTCCAGGAAAACTAGGACAAAAATTAGAGAAACCTGGAAAAATGATGAGGTTACGCCTATGCTTAATAACCTCTCAATCAGAATACAACACATTATGAAAATAATGGAAGACACTTCCTCCCATATTGTTATACAGAAAATAATGAAAATAATGGAACAACTTAAGCATTCTGATGCTGGGATATGCAAACAAATATACACACCCCAACAATATGCACAAAATAGGTTTAAAAACAGAAAAAATATACCTAGAAATAAACCTAGATACAATAACACCCAAAAAATTCTTGGTCCTAGAAAAACATACACAATAAGGGCTTCTAATGTTAGAAAGCCTACTTTAAATCCTAACAGACATATAAGGAAATTTAGAGATAACAAAACTTACAAGCAAACGTTGAAATGCTTTGCTTGTAGTCAAGCAGGACATTTCTCAAGAGATTGTCCAAACATCGCTAATCTTTACACAAAAGAGGCGGCGTTAATAAAATCATGTCATATGAATCTTCTTCCCATTGATGAAGAAGTTTCTACTGACTCCAAAATCTTATCTGTTATCAGTATAACAGAGTACACAGAGGAAACGAACCAAGAAAAGGTTCATAAAAATTATGACGTCATAAATGCATTTACAAATAATGAATATATTCATTTATACCCAGAAAATAATGATTTCTCTATGGGAGATGAATACAATGAAATGGGAAAAGAATTAGATGATTTAGGATATAGTCTAATGAAAACCATAGAAACAAATCCTTGTTCTCACAAAATACAATTTTATTCTGGTACAGAATCCATTCTGTGTAAATACTGCGAAAGGTATTTTCACATATCTCAAATGGCTCATTGCCCACTTTGTTACGAAAATTTCTGTATTAAATGTGTCAAGGAACACATGAATATACAGGAGATACCTTTTTTTGAGAATAAAGAAACCACAAATAAAGTATATAACAAAGACTTAACAGATACTAGAGTTTCTTTATTAGAAACTCGCTTAAATAACTTAGAAAAGAAAAAAATATTCTTTTAGAAAAGACTATAAAAGGGAAAACTAAAATAGATTTTCCAGAATCAAGTCAATCTTCCATACAGAATAATATGATGGGAACTATGGAATATATCTCATTAGTTTGCAACAAACAACAACTAATTACTTTAAAAGTATTAGTTAAATTAACATTTCTGAAAATAAACAACATACCATCAACAGAGAAAATAATACAAACATTACTAGACACAGGATGCTCTGAGACAGTTATATGTAAAACTGTTGTTCCACCACAAAATATAATAAAAAGTAAACATGTACAAAAAACCAGAACTATGTCTGGAGAAATCATGATAAATGATGAAGAAGTTAACAATGTTACTCTTCAATTCAGTACAAATTGTGACCATTTTGGTCATAACATTTTATAAAAACAATGAGGGTAGAAAACTTAGTTCCCTCAAAACAAAACATGATAATTGGTTTAGATTTTATTCTAGGTCAGAATAGATCTGTCACAATAAATAAAGATTATGTTATGATTAGTGACAAAACCCAAATGACACCAATAGTTAGTGGTGATTCGTTAAAACAAGATACTCCTTTTAGCGAGTGTCCTTGTGAAAACTCAAATTCCCCTGGTACATGCAATTGTACTATAGAATTATCATACTTATTAGATGAAACAAAAGAGGATTATTTCTCTTTATCACACATATTAGGCAGTACAACTGAGTTTTTTTCCTCAACAAAAATCTCAAAATCCATAAAATTTGAAAACATACAACAAATCTTAGATAGATT
The DNA here is from genome assembly GCA_037954015.1 of Psophocarpus tetragonolobus. Taxonomy (NCBI): domain Eukaryota; kingdom Viridiplantae; phylum Streptophyta; class Magnoliopsida; order Fabales; family Fabaceae; genus Psophocarpus; species Psophocarpus tetragonolobus. The sequence continues at coordinate 333,411 of JAYMYS010000028.1, read as the reverse complement.
AAATAAAACAAATATAATAGGAGAAGATCCTACAAAATTCTGGGATAGAGATCCCGTTACTTGTAAACTGGAAATAATTAATCCAGATTTAATCATTAAAACAAAAGACATTCAATTTAATAATTGGGAACAAAAAGAATCTCAAAATCACATACAAAATTTGTTAAAACTAAAAGTGATAGCATCTAATGTTAGTCCACATAGAATTCCGACTTTTATAGTCAATAAATCTTCAGAACAAAAAAGAGGTAAATCTAGAATGGTTTATATCTATAAAAGACTAAATGATAACATAGTAGAAGATGGATATTCACTTCTATTTAAAGATGTTTTAATAAACAGAATTCAAGATGCCAAGTGGTTTTCTAAATTCGACCTTAAAAGTGGATTCCATCAAGTAAAAATGGATCCAAAATCAATAAAATGGACAACATTTTTGTGTTCTGAAGGCCTATTTGAATGGAATGTTATCCCATTTAGTCTTAAAAATGCTCCTGCTATTTTCACCAAAAAATGGATAATATCTTTAAAGATGATAAATCCTTTACATGTGTCTAGATCGACGATATACTAGTATTTTCTAAAACAAAAGATGATCATTTTCATCATCTAAAACAAGTTTTATAGCAATTGGAAAATTATGGACTAATAGTTTCAAAATCTAAAATGGAAATTTGTAAAAATTTCATTGAATTTCTGGGAACAGAAATCGGTAATGGGACCATAAAACTCCAGCCGCATATTTCCAAGAAAATACAAGATTTTCCAGATAAAATGGAAGATATCAAAACACTTAGATCCTTTTTAGGACTTTTGAACTATTAAAGAAGTTTTATTCCAAATTTAGGAAAATACACATCTCCTTTATACAATAAAACCGCTTTAAAAGGAGAAAGAAAATTTAATTCTGAAGATATAAAATTGGTTCAGAAAATAAAACAAATGGTAATAAAATTACCAGTTTTACAATTACCATTGGATTCAGATTATCTAATAATTGAATGCAATGGATGTGAACTCGGATGGGGAACAATCCTCAAACGAAAGAAAAATAAACACATACCAAAGGTAGAAGAACAGATATGCAGATACGCCTCTGGTAAATACACAACGAAGCCTAAAATTTACAAAACTAGCATTGACTATGAAGTTAATGCTATTATGCATGCATTAGACGCATTTAAATTATTTTTGATAAATAAACAAGAAATAACAATCAAGATAGATTGTGAAGCCATAGTTTCTTATGGTAAAAATCAAATTAATAACGACAAAAAGCCTTATAAAAGATGGCTACTTTTTAAAGATTATATAAATTTTTCTGAAAAAATCATACACTTTGAACATATCAAAGGTTCTGAAAATATTTGTGTTGACATTTTGTATAGGTACATCAAGTGAAGATCTCACCCATACAAAGACCTTTCAGGTCATTATGCTCGAGAATACAAAGAAGGGTGTCGTTGGCCCCAAACAAGTAAAGTCCCCATTTATGGCGGACCAATACACAAAGTTCAGCAAACAAGAATTGTCGATCCTTACAAATATCTTCCAATACCCTGGAAGAGGTCAAACAAATTCAAATTAAATGTTTTAATTGACAACATTTGGAATATTTCAAAATACACAACACAAAATGAGCACCAAGTGACAAGGGTGAAACAAAGCATCATAAGCGCATTATACAGCTTTTGTTGCCAAGACAATAAAGGAGTAGCTTTAGCATCTCCTGCCTCTCCTTCTGGGAAAGGTTTTACACATTTTGCCTTGATAACAGGCAAGAACAAAGATGTTTATACATCGTTTAAAGACCTTAGTGAGGCTAAACAAGACCAGTTCTGGTCCACATACAAAGGCTTCTATTCAAAAGAAGAGGCTGAAATGGCAGTTCAATTGGAAACAATCGATGAGGAAAAGATAAAAACTGCCTTACAATTTGAGCCTTATGTTCAACACCAAACATATGCTACTGCTGCTTGGAGTATCTCTTAACAAATAAATCTGAATATCCTTTTGGGAAAATTCGAATTAATACAGGACTTTCTGTTTAAGGTCCACTCCGAAAATACAAACTATAATGGGTTATTTGTTAAAGCCCAAACTTACTTCAATACCAGAAACCCTTGTTTAGAGTCATCTGAGTATTGTAAGAAAGTAGACAAAGGATGTACATGCCAGATAAAATTCATTATCAGAAAGGGTCAAATTGATTTGAGTTCCTTTAAATCACAATTATACAGGGATGTATTAATAACTCCCATGATTCTTTTAAAAGTTGAATGTCTTCATTCAATTACTATACCTCTCACAGACAGATTTTCTGCTCTGTCCCCCATTCTAAATTCAGTAATTAATGACATCCAAGCTAAAAAAATGTCAAATGTGGCACTACAAATTACCAGTTCTCCCAGAAGCCCCACAAATCCTGATAGTGTAGCCACACATGTCATAAAGCTTTATACAGAAACCAATCCAGAGTATAACACTTTATTTGAGCATGATCCCTTAAAAGGACTGTCTCTAAACAAAAACAAATTGTATCAATACAACCTCTGGAAACCATCCATAGAAGGGTCAAACTGGAATTTCTCAAAAAGAGATTCTGAAAATTTTACTCTTCTAAAAGAAATACCAAATACTAAATTATATTGGAAGAAAACAATGGGTACCAAATTTCACCCATTTCCAATAGAGTCAAACCTTTCTCTTGTACAGCATTTTGAAAAAGAAAGGTTGTAAGAAGAAATTTATGAAGAAACTGGCTTCTATGGCCAAAATACTCCCGGACAAAGCTCTTTTCCTTCCGACTGTGACGACAATGAAGACCAGAGTCTTCCAGAACAGATGGAAGAAGAAATATAAGATTTGTCTGCAATAATTCGAGTCAGAAGAACAAATTAAAATTTTACCTGTGACAAAGTAATTTTACTCCCTCAACGAAGTAATAGATTGAAGGGTAAAATTACCAACAAAACAGGTCGTCGATCACAAAGTAACCTTCTCAGCATGTTACCAGTCACAAGGTTACCTTTTGAACCAGTTTTCGGTTACACAAATTTTTTATAAATAGGACTATAAGTCTCTTATGCTGAACAGGTCTCTTACACACACCTCTCTCTAGGTCCTTTACACTCTCCTCAAGTCCCTTACACACCTCTCTCTCTCTTACTCTCTCCTCTCTCCCTCACTTGTAAACATTTCTCTGCATCAATAAAATCAGAAGTTTTTCTGCACCTCCTCTCCCTATATTCCTCTCCTTTTGTAAGTTTTTCTTTATGCTTATTTAATTTAAAGCATGGAGTAGTTTACCCTATAAGGTATCTTCGGAGGCCTTAAGTAATAATTATTAAAGATGCGATTATCATTTAAAGGCTTATCATATGTATAGTTTTATCTTTCAAGTTTATAAGAAGATGTCTAACCGGCTTTGCCAGATTCAGCATCTTATAAACTTGATCCTTGTATAATTTTATTTAGCTTAGCTTTCAAGATTATACGAAGATGTCTAACCGGCTCTCCCAGATTTAGTATTGTATAATTTTTATCTTTTATTCTGTTTCTTATATTTTCTTCTATTTTCTTCCCCCCCCCCTCTTCTCCTCCCTTTCTTTGTTGGTATCAAAATTGAATTGTCTTATCCAAATGAGAAATTTGAAATTTAAGAAATTTCAATTGATTTATCCAAAAAAAAATATTTGAAAAATGAAGGAAATTCAAACCAAAGAAATTCAAATTGATAGTATTTCAAATTCCTTAAAATATGTTATCCAAACACATGGCAAATGATTTGACATTTTGAACCATGTGGCTCTGTTAAATGCCAAATTGTTTGATATTTTTGTTGTTGTTCGTGGTACACTAAACACTTTAACGTTTTTCTGCACACTTACATAAAACCATGCAAAAAACATAAAATGATTTGGGGTTTTGCTATTTGACTTGTCAAATTATATAGTTTTTATAAATATTGGATTAATCATACTCTGTTTTTGTTCAAAAAACACTATGTATCAAATTTACGTACATTATGAAAACCTCAAGGTGGTTTTGACCTAATCGACGTCTTACATAGATACATAATGGTAATTTGATATGGAGTTGAATAGGACCATATGAGGACAACCTCAATTATCCTGGTAACTAGGGCAAGAGACTACTGCTAATTTGCCTTTGGATTGGAGATTATTCCCTTAACTCGTCATGAGGAGTGGTCAGTGGTTAAGAGAAAAAATAGGAAACAACAAGCGCGACATCCATCACATGCATGAGTTAATATTTCCTATGCAGATTATCCTTGGAGGGTCTTTAATGCTGGTACTTCGGAAGGCAACCCTAAGATTGTGTTTGGATGGAGAATTTTACAAATATAAGGAATTTGAAATATATTGAATTTGAGTTTTTTTAATCCAAATAACTTCATTTTTCAAATGTTTTGTTTGGATAAAGTAATTCAAATTTATTGAATTTTAATTTTCTTGTTTAGATAGAGTATTTCAGTTTCTATTAAAAATAAAAATTTATTTTGTCAAACAATATATTGAATTTATTTTAAAAAAATAATATAAAACTTCATAAAAATTAAATTTTTAGTTTCTAAAAAAAGTCATGCTTTTACAAAAATAAATAGAAAAAACACAAAAAATAAATCTTGCATAGTTGATTTTATTTTTTTGACAATATTATGCTTTTACGTAACTAAATGACAAATAAATTCATAAAAAGTTTATTTTATTTTCTTAGCGAAGTCATTTTATAAATTGCACTTAATAATTTATTTTATATTATAATTATTTTATATAAATATTATAATTTTTAAATATAAAATATAATATTGGTGGGTTGGCGGACCGACCCACCCCGCCTTTGACTACTAAATTGGCGAGTTAGGCGGGGAGACAAACATGTTAACGGACTGAAAACACTAGTTTCGTCCACCAATAAGGGTGGGTTGGCAAACCGACCTACTTGACCCACCTTATTTTGTAATTCCTAGTCAATATCAAGTAAAAAATAATTTTAGTTGATTTTAATAAAAGAAAAGTTGATTTGATGAATTTCAAATTTTTACTTTTTTAAAGGAATTTAAAATTCTATAATTTTAACTAATCAAAATGTTTAGAATTTTAAATTATTTAATTTTTTTTATTCAAATAAGATATTTAATTACAAACCACTTAAAATTTCAAAATGAATTCCCTGAAAAATTTCCATGAAAGATAGTATCATGGCAAAAGGAGATAACAAAGCCGCATCCTGGAACTGACAAGAACTTGAATGTGCCCCCCGTCAATCTGAGATCAAGCGTGAACGCTTGGATGAGCACTCTCCACCTTCCTCACTGACATGGAATGATCCTACATATCTATGTCAGTATTCAACTAACATAGTCTTTAACCAATTACCAAGAAAAAACCTCGTTTAAATTTATCCCTCCCATTGAGCTTGTGCATGGAGGCAAGGTTCTCTACCATGAGAGCAACCGGAGATGAAGACACGGGAAGATGACGGCGTGGAGATTATTATGGATTTTGTCCTGATATGAATATGGGTTTGTCCCAACTACAATTTTTCATGATGGAAAATTTGAATACTATTAGTCAGAATATACGTGGAACGATTAATGCAAAGGGGAGACGACGAGTTTAGGAACTCGTCAGGCAATATCAGCCCTTTATTTTTGTTGTGCTTGAAACTCACTATTCCTTCTCGATGGCAACTTACTTTTGTGCCTGTCTAAATTATGATCTGCATTTTAAGGTTGAGGCTTTTGGCCACCATTCGGGAGGGATTGGGGTGTTGGTTGCGAAAGATAGCGGTTGCACCACGACAGATATCTCGATTTTAATTTCCTCAGGCCATCACTTTTTATGTTCAACAAGGTTGGAAGTCTTGGATATGCACTTCAGTTGAGTCCTCAACGCTCTTCTAGACAAGTAGTGTGGGATAATTTATTGAGCATGCAAGCCTTTAGCACTCAGGCTTTGGGGTGTGCCTCGACTCTGGTACATCTTCCTTCTAGTTTGATAATTGGTTGGGGTATGGAGACCTTTGTTAAGTCAATACCATATGTCCATATCAGTGATTCATCCTTAACCGTTGCAGATTGCTGGTCAAAGAGTGCATGGAATTTGGACTTTCTTCTCTCTATTGCCTCAACATTGTGTTGATTTGATTCGGCTGGTTCAAGTTTCAACCAATATTATTAAACTCGGTTTAGTCATCAATCCGGCTGAGTTTGGGATTATAGAATAACTCAACTCACATTAAAAAATATAAAATAATATATAATTTTATACTCCAAATTCATAATAAATAATCATGATTGTCAAAATTAAAATATATAGTTTCATTATATATTTGTCCTAGATATACTAAAGAAATTAATTAACTTAGTGATAAAACATTTGCATCTTAAACTTAGAGAAATGGTTCAAATCTCATCTATGTCATATTGCTATTATTTTAAACATCACCCAACTTTGAAAACATGCCTCTCACCCCAGCTTTAGAAAACACAAACGTGTTTATGCCAAGTTAATAAAGAGAATTTCTCCTTACACTTCATAACTTCTTCCTGCACCTCCATAAATGTCAAAGAAGTCTAAAATACCCTTAGGTAAAAAATAACTTAACTCCTTCTCTCTTCTCCTTCCTCCAGAAACCAATACTCCCAACACTCTCTCATGCACCTCTTTCTTTTTCGTGATTCGCCTGTAAAGTCTGTGCCTTCTCCCTGCATATCCGTTCATCTTCTCGCTCACAGTCGCCTTTGTTCCCGTTCGTCTTTGTCCCTCATCACCTTCTTCTTTTCTCATTTGGTTCATTCTCCTTGTATGGTTCGTCTTTATTCCGTATGTCTTCGCGATTTACAATTTTTTTACAAGTGCAGACAGGTCTGTCCGGACTTGTAAAAAAATTACAATAACAAAGTCCAGACAAAGGTGTCTAGACTTCTAAAAAAACCAAATTTCATGAAAATGCAAAAGAATTAAGATAGTGTACACCTCTATAAATTTTTAAAATGGCAAAAATGCCCTTAGTAATAAAAATAAAAATTTAATTACCATTCAATTCACTCTCTTTTCCTCTTTCATTTGCACCTTTCATCCTCACACCTCTCTCTTTCTCTTTTGTCTGCATCTCTCATACCCACACCTCTCTTGTTTTCCTCTCACGCACCTCTTCCTTTTTCTCCATTGAATAAGTGTCTTTCTCTTCTTCTTCCTTTATGCGTTTGTGTTCTCCCCGTTTGAATTTGTTTGTGTTCTTCACATTCGGGTTTGCATTTCTCTTCTCTCACTTGGTACACTATCTTAATCCTTTTGCATTTTCACGGAATTAGGTTTTTTGTGAATTTTTTTATAAGTCCAGATAGGCCCATCCAGACTTGTAAAAAATTTTCAAAAAACCTAATTTCGTGAAAATGCAAAAGAATTAACAAGTGAACCAAGTGAGAGAAGAGAAATGTAAACCTAAATGCAAAGAACACAAACAAACGCAAATAAGAAGAACACAAATGCACAAACGAAGAAGAAGAGAAAGACAATGATTCAATGGATAAAAAGGAAAAGGTGTGTCAGATGAAAACGAGAGAAGTGCAAGAATGAAAGGCGCGGACAAAAGAGGAAGAGACAGAGACGTGAGTGATAATTAAATTTTTACATTTTTTACTAAGGGCATTATTTGTTATTTTAAAAATTTATGGAGGTACATGGAGAAGTTATGGGGGTGCAGAGAGAAATTCTCGTTAATAAAACACCATTCAAGTCTGTTTTATAGCATAATCAATCCATTATTCAACTTGGACCGAGCAAATGACAATTTTTTTTCTTTTATACATAAAATAGAAAAAGAATTTACCCAAATGACCCATCCCCGATATTATTTGCCTAAATAACTTCTTTTACTATTCATGTTGAGTGATTGTTTGCTGGGAAACCAATTTCTCAACATAGTTTTTTTATTTAAAAAAACCTATAATAAAACATTGTTGTACAACCAATTTATTATACTAATTTCCTATTAGGTTTTTTTTTTAGATTTTTTTAGTTTTTTTAATATTTTTAATTTATTTTTTATTTATGTATATTATTTTAAATAATGAATTTTATAGTTAAATTTGTTTTCTTAATTTATATTTTATACTATTTTAATATCTATTTTAGTTTTACGTTGAATATCTTTTTTCTTTCTTTTAATTTTTTAAAAGCTTTGTAGTTTATATTTTTTAATTTATATTTTTTAATATTTTTTACCCAAAATAATTTGAAATATTAAGTTTAAAATTATAATTTAAAAACATTAAACTTAAAATAAATAACAAAGTAGCTAAAAATTAAAATAATAGAAAAACACACAACATAAAAATAAAAACATAAAAAAATAAAATGAAATACAAATTAACTTAAAAAATTTTAAAATCATAGTTTAGAAAAATATAGTACATAAAAAATAAAAAATAAATAAAAATATATTTAAAAAAATAAATCTGAAAAAAATTTAGTCAATTTTTTAAATTTATTTTTTATTCATGTATATTGTTTTAAATCATAAATTTTAAAATTAAATTTTTAAAATTTTACATTAATTTATATTTTATTTTATTTTATTATGTGTTTTATTTTTATGTTATCTATCTTTTTTTGTTGTTTTAATTTTTTTAAACGCTTTGTAATTTATTTTTATTTTTATACTTTTTATGTTAAATGTTTTAAATGTTTTTCACCAAAATAATTTAAAAATAATTTGAATTATTAGGTTTAAATTTTTAAAAATATTAAACTGAAAAATAAATTACAAAACATTTCAAATAAGTTAAAATAACAGAAAAGATACACACATCGTAAAACTAAAATATATAAAAAACCAAAATTAAATACAAATTAAGTTAAAAACTTTTTAAACATAATTTATAAAAACATATGTACATAAAAAATAAATTAAATATAAATTAACACAAAGTTAAAAAAATATGAAAAAATAGTCAATTTTTAAAATTTTCTTAAAATTATTTTTTATGTATATTATTTTAATTTCTATTTTATCTTATTATATGTTTTATTTTTACGATGTGTCTTTCTTCTCATTGTTTTAAGTTTTTCATACATCTTGTAATTTATTTTTCAGTTTTTTATTTTTTAAGTTAAATTTGTTTAGCCAAAATAATTTTGAAATATTAGGCTAAAAAATATTAATTTAAAAACTTTAAATTGAAAATAAAATTACAATGCATTTAAAAAAATGAAAATAATAGAAATGATACACAACATAAAAATAAAACATATAAGAAAACAAAATGATATAGAAATTAATTTAAATTTTTTTAAAATTGTTCTATTTTGAAAATATAATTTTTATGCATATTAACTTTTAAAAACAATAATTTTAAAAATTGAAAATAACAGAAAAGATACACAACATAAAACTAAAACATATAAAAAATAAAATAAAATAAAATATAAATTAACTTTAAAAAAGTATAATTTCAAAAAATTTTAAATTTAATTTTTATTTCATTTCATTTTTTTATTTTTTTATTTTGATGTTTGTATCTTTTTTATTATTTTAATTTTTTTGAAATGCTTTGTTATTTATTTTTCAGTTTAAAGTTTTTAAATTAAGATTTTTAAACCTAATAATTTAAATTGTTTTAAGCTTATTTTGGTAAAAAATGGTTAAAAATTTAGCTTAAAAAATATAAACTAAAAAATAAATTAAAAGCATTTAAAAAAATTTAAAAGAACGAAAAAAGATACGCAACTTAAAAGTAAAACCCATAATAAAATAATATATAAAATTAACTAAAAAAATTGATGATTTAAAACAATATAGGTAATAAAAAATAAATTTTATTAAAAAAGTTGACTAAAAAAATAAACTTGAAAAATATAGTTCTGGGTAAATAATTTCTTTTAAGTTTTTTACATAAAAAAATAAATCACGTTGAGAAATTGGTTCCCTAGCAACCAATTTTTTAACATGAATAGTTAAAAAAAGGTTATTTAGATAAATAATATGGGGGCATGTCATTTGGGTATTTTTTTTCTTTTTGGTATATAAAAGGAAAAAAGTCGGCAGGTGAACTGGTAACATTGGTTCGAACTAGAGTTATAAAAATGGGTCAATTCAACTCGTTAAACTCAACTTACTTAATATATGACTTGGTTCAACCCGACTTACCATTCTTGTATAGTTAAAAAAAATGAGTTTGCTCGATCCCAACGTGTTTGTGGACTAAACAGGCTAACCCACTAACCACAAAAAATTTTAAAAAATATTTGTAGGAATTGTTTTTACTATTTCTAAAAATATTAAAATTTAAATAACTTATGATAAAATTTATTTTAAATTTAATAAGTTTAAAAATAAAATAAAATACTTAATGATATTCTTCACTAAAGATCTACATTTATAATATATTAAATATTAGTTTTAAAATATAAAATATTATTAAATGATACCAACAAACTGAAATGCATATTATAATAGAATATAATTCAAATAAGTAAAATAATAATTTAAAACTTAAAAATAATATAAAAAAATTATATTCTAAAAATAAATTATAGGTGAGTTAGGAGTCAACCCAAAATGGGTCAACCTACATATTTAATATAATAAACTTTTTTTTTTTTTAACAGGTTATGTATAAACAGGTGGTGAGTTAGGCTAATCAACACGTCTTAACCTATTTTTGACACCTCTAGTTCCAACATCTCAACCGGGAAATAATTTCAATTGCATTGTTAAGATATGTTTACGTGTTACACAATAACATTAAATATTCAATTTTTATTTCAGTTTGACACCATCAGGAGATGAGTGTGGAAAACGTTATGCAAATTGCAAATTCTGGAGAAAGGGAATTTCTTCTTATGTCTAGGTCTTCTTGCAGCACTACCAACCAATAAAAAAAGGTTCTTAATCCCGCATTTGGAAGCAAACCAACTTGCTATGATTGCATGGTAGATTTGGAGGATGTGAAATAACATGATATTTGGTGGACCGACTTGGATCCCACAATATGTCGTCCGTCAAATAGCTTTATCAGTATCACAGAATGCAATTTTCCAACATCATCGCCCCTAAACCCTAAACATGGCATGGTCTCCACCTGATCATCCTCGTGTGAAACTCAATCTGGATGGAAGTTAACTCCCGCGACCTAAGGTAATGGGGATTGGAGGAGTGGTCAAAGATGCTGTTGAAGATTAAGACATGATTTTGCAAACTCCTTTATAGATGATGACCCCCTTCTAGCAGAACTTTTAGCGGTGGTAAAAGTCTATGAATGTGCTCGGAACTAGGAGTTTATGAACTCATGTGAATTTTAGATTGTATGGAGGCTATGATGTTAGTACGCTCGCTGATAGATGAGCTTGTGGGTTGGCACCAATATGGGGATATTTTTCAACACATTAAGTAACTATTAAGAATGGATTGTGTTGTTATGTTTTTAGGAATACCATAGTATATTAATCAATGTATCTGTGTTTCCTCTCTAAGTACTTATATCTTCGGGTTTTGATGGTGTAGCTGAGCCTTTGATATCCTTTTCAAGAAGTGGAGTGTTTGCAAAATGCACTCTGTGCTCAAGTTAGGCAATATTCGGCCCAGAGTAATGAACAGTAGTTTTGTAATAGTTTATTATTTTACCTCGATATCCGTTACCTATTTATAGTAATGGATTGAGCTTTTACCTATTGGTTATTGCCTAATCAATCAAGAATTAGATAATACGGCCTTATACTTGTGTTAGGTGTAATAATCAAGATTAGGCTGGTTAACTTTTTGGTTTCTTATTTTCAATCCTTCTTGTTGTGGCGAAATCATGTTCGATCTTTAGTGGGGACCAAAGGTCGAACACTTCTGCTGAGGGTCGAACACTCAGGTTGAGCACCCTTGTTTAGGGTTGAATATTCAGGTCTCGTACACTTGCCCTTTGATCCGAGCATGCCATAGCGAGTGTTAGTGCTAGAAAAGATTGTGCCGCCTCGGGGAGTCGAACAATCAATTAAGGTTATCTTACTGTTATTTGAAGAATGGCGTGGAAAGCAAAAGGGGCGCGTACATCCATACTATTGATTTAGGAGACATTTGCGACTATGGTTAACTTGGGCCTTCATGGGCCCATTGGCTATAAATAGGGGGTCATGTTTTCGGTTGCCCTTTACCAATTCTTTCACGCTTTGTGTCGAAGTGTATATTTTCCCAATTCTTAACCCCCCTTCTCTCTCTCAGGTATGCCCCCAGAAAATGTCTTCATCTTCCTCCTTTGGTAAGACTCTTTTAGGATCTTCTATGTCACGGGTAATGCCTTAGATTCAACTGAAATCATCCCGTATAGGAAAAGGGGTAATGCTTGCTCTATTGTCGTTCCCTAAGTTGGTTTTTTTTTCTAGGTTGGTTGTGGACGTGACCCAACCTACTACTTGGGCGAGGCCGAAAAACGCCGCTTCTACCAAATGAAAATGTATTGGTAATTCAAAGAAAAATGTATTCTTATCCTAGATCCGAGATATGAGTGGGTGGAGGGGGAGGTAGCCACATACTTTTCTCGTTATAATACTAGGATTATGCTAACTAGCTTTGTCAAGAGTGTAGAGTTGTGTCCTTTGGAGAGAGTAAGATATCTCCCCTTTTTCATTAGACGTTGTCGAGATAATACCTTTCCTATACTAGATTTAGTATATCTCAATAAGGGAGAGAAGGACAGTCGCGACTTTTTTTTATGTGCATGATTGTATGTTTTGTGACCTCCATATTCGTCTTCACTTTGATGAATTTACCATGGGGGTCCTCCGAATTCTAAACATTGCCCTTACCCAAATTGATCCGAAAGCTTGCGCTTATCTTTGACCATTTTAGACTCTTTGTCTCTTTACTCATCTTAGGGCTACCCCTAATCTGTTCTTACACCATTTCACTACTCGACCTAGCGAGAAGTGTAAACAGGTCTAGTTGTACCAAAACCCGAAGTGTTCTCTCTTGTTCATATATACCTGCTTGCGAGCTTTCAGCTCGCATACAAGTAGTAAAGTGTCATCTTTTTGCCATTAAGATGATAAAACTTTGGCAAAAGTTGAGGCATTCTGAAGAGGCAATGAAAACCATTGACAATTTGAACACCGAGATGGTGCAATTAAAAGAGAAGGAAAAAATCATGGTCTCAGTTGAAGATCATGTTGAACTGCTGAAGAAAAAAGAAGACAAGATGTCAATTTGAGACTTAATAGGCCCTTTAGTTTCATAACAAATGTCAAATTCTAAGAACTCTATGGACCACACCACCATCCTTCCAACAACTATGGTTTCTTTAAGACCTTCGTAATTGGGCAGCCAGTCCGAACAATTATTTTATCGCTCTAAACATAAGGCCTTAGGTGCCTAGCTGCATTAACTAAGGCTAATGCTGTTTTTTCCACTATTTGGTATCTGATTTCGGCATCATGCAAAATTTTACTTGTGAAATAAACTGCCTGTTGCCCTATGAAGGTTTCATGCACTATCATTGCACTTATTGTTGAGCGTGATACCGATAGATAAACCATAAGTTTGGTTACGACTAGTTTAGCTAATACTGGTGGTGTGACTAAGGCTTTTTTTAGGGCCAAGAAAGCTTCCTCGCATTCTTTAGTCCACTTAAAAGGTTGAGCCTTCTTGAGAAAAGCTATGATGGGTCGGGTCATTTCGGCTATACATGGCAAGAATCTAGAGAGTGATGTTAAACGCCCCTAAATCATTGTACCTCTTTTTGGTGCGATGGACTTTTCATTTGCATGACTACCGAACACTTAGCTAAATTTGGTCTGATTCCCCTCTTGGTGATCATAAAACCAAAGATCTTTCCTTTTTGCACCCCGAAGACACATTTCTCTGAGTTCAACTCATTTAGTGTCTCTTTATCATTCCGAACACATTCCTTAAGTCAGCTATGTGATCTGGTTACTTTTTGGATTTGACTACCATGTCGTCCATATATACTTCCATATTTTGGCCAATTTGTGTTTTTTAAGCTGAAAGACATGATTTGGTAGCAATACGCGACATTTTTCTATAATAAATGTTGTTTTTTTCTTCGTTAAGATGATTTATCCGAATCTTATTATAACTCGAATAGGCATCCAAAAAACTCAAAACCCTATGACCTGTTACACCATCCATTTGTTTATCTATGCTATGTAAAGGATAAACATATTTCTAGCACGCTTTGTTAAGATCAGTGTAGTCAGTGCACATTCTCCATTTTTCGTTGTGTTTCTTAACCATCACTACACATGTAAGCCAAGTAGTGTACTTCGTTTCTCTTATGAACCCAGATGCGATTAGTTTCTGTACCTCTTATTAGGCAGCTTTGAGTCTTTCAGCTTGCATCTTCCTCCTTTTTTGAGCCACAGGTTTGGCCGAACTACAAACGGATAATTTGTGGGATAGGAAATTTGGGTTTATCTTGGCATGTTGGCGGCCATCTAAGCGAACAAATATGAATTTTCACGAACAATGACAATTATCTCTCTCTGCTGATGCTTAAGTAAGCATGATTCGAGATAAGTAACTTGAGTTGGTTCCCTTCCTAGCTGGAAAAGCTAGATGTCTTCAGTCGGATCTACTTTTTCGATGTCGTCTGGTTTTTGGTCTAAGTCTAAATCTAAAATACCTTGGAGTGCCAACATGTTGATAGTTTAGGTTTCTTATTCCTCCATATGGCGAGATTATTAGGCTTGCCAAGTAACATTCCCTAGCAACACGCTAGTTAGCATGCACTATGACTATTCTCCCTCATTCTATTGGAAATTCCATGGCTAAGTGTGGGTAGACACTATTGCCCCCAATCTATTGAGAGATGACCTCCTAAGAAAAATGTTGTAAGATGTGTTTGCTTGCACGATGATGTACCTTACTTTAATGGTGTGACTAAGTCCTTTATCTCATCTAAACTTAGTATACAGCTCAACACAACCACGAGTAGCTACCCTTTCTCCAGCAAATCCTATTAGTGGTTCATCATATGACGTTAACTGACCCTTGGGGATACCAAGTTCTTGGAAGTTTTCGAGTATAATACATTTGCCTAACTCCCTTGTCAACAAGGGTTTTCTTTACTATGCAATTTTCTATTTCAATACTTATGATGATCGGGTCATCTTGTTCAGGTTCTATGGCTTGAAACTCCTCATTTGTGAAAGTGATCCCTAACATTTTCGGTCTAACATGTGATATTACAAAGTTTATTGATCGTGATGTTCAGAGGTGTATTTTTACTGGAAAATGAGATTGATCCTCCTCTTGCAAATCCTTCCGTAATCGTATTTATCACCTTTTTGAGATGTCTCCCCGGTGGACATTTCTTCTCTCTCTAGATCGACTTCTACTCATGCTCTGCCTTATGTTGCTCCTAGATCGGTCATGTTCTCTTCGGTGATCATGGCTATCCCGGTTATACTTTTCTCTATGGCCAAACTAGTGGTAGCTACTCTTTTGCTTGTACACATAGTCTTTGAGGTGGTCTTACTTGATCAAATCTTCTATTTTATTTGTGAGAGTCATGCACTTTGAGGTGGAATGTCCCTTGTTTCTATGGTACTTGTAGTGCTTGCTAGTATCTGTGCCTGAAGGGGTGTTTGCCTTCTTCAGTGTGACTAAGAATTTGACTACCAATGCTTGTTCCAAAACCTTGAAGCAAGTAGTGTTTAAGGGTTTATAGTGACTATATATGGCGATCGTTCTCCGAACTGTTCCTTCTTTTTTCCCTAACCTTCTTTTTCCTTTTCTTTTGGATATTGACTTGGGCCTTCCAATGCCTTCCTTTGAAAAGCTTAAAACTCCTCAATTTTTATGAATGATACAACCCTGCTCCTCATTTCCTCCATACTCTTCGGGGAAACATGAATCATGCTCTTGGCGAAATTCCAAGGTAGGAGATTTGTTAGGAAAATGTGAAAAGTCACCTCTGAATGCAAGTCTTTTATACTTAGGGCCACTTTTCCAAAACAGTTTATGAAAGATCTAAGAGGCTCTCTCTTCTCTTGCTTGATGGTTGTCAGCACTTGTGAAGTGAACCTATGCAACCGAAATATTGTGAATTGGTTCCCGAACTTGGCTGCCAATGCTTAGAAGCTATCCACTGAGTGTTGAGGCAGTTATATGAACTAGTTCAGGGTTGGCCCCTGGAGGGCCATAGGGAAGATCTTGCACATGGTTGTCTGATCTTTAGTGTACATCCTCACTTAAGTCATAAAAGTCACCAAATGAACATTAGGATCCAAAGTCTTGTTATACTTCTCTAGTGACACGTGCTTCCAATTTGTTGGGAGTGAGATCTCTGTATTTCTAGCATAAAAATGTGATGGAGCCTGACCACCAAGGCCCCTCCATGGATGTGTCAAGTGGTGGCACTGTGCGAAGAGGAGGCGACATGATGGTCCAACTTATGTGTGACGAGGTGCTTCCTTCGAGGAGCTCTTGGTTTATCTTCAAGAGGGTGTACCAGTTCGGCTCTAAGAAAGTCTACTCCTCAAGGGAGCCATGGACTGGCTTAAGGAAGGTCGGCTTCTGGAAATGCTACTGATTCTCCTTTGTGCGAGTCTTCTCCCTCTTTCTCGGGGTCTGACTCGTCGCCTCTCCCACCTCAATTTTGGTTCTAAATTTCGGCAGTCTCACGGCTTAGCTCTGCCACTTCTTTCCTTAGTAGCTTGAAGACCTTGACTATACTAGTTTCGTCCACCACCTCCGGGTTCCCTTTTGTTGTTCGAGTCCCTTCGCTTTCATTAGCTTAATTCTGAACTCCGCCTCATAGCTTCTCATAATTGCCATGATCAATTGATGGCTGATGTTGAAGCGTGATCCAAAGTTTTACTTCAAGCCTCACGGTCGACACCAAAATGTACCTGTGTTTCCTCTCCAAGTACTCATATCTTCAAGTCTTGATGTAGTTGAGCCTTCAATATCCTTTCCAAGAGGTGGAATACCTGCAAAATGAACTCTGACACTCAAATTAGGCAATATTCAACCCGAAGTGATGAACAATAGTTTTGTAATATCATATTATTTTACCTCGATATCCATTACCTATTTATAGAGGTGTATTGAGCTTTTATATGTTAAGCTTTGCCTAATCAGTTAAAAATTAAGTAATACAACCTTAAACTCATGTTAGGTGTAATAATCAAGATTAGGCTGGTTAATCTTTTGGTTTATTATTGTCTATTCTTCTTATTATGGCGAAACTATGTTTGGTCTCTGATAGGGACTAAAAGGCAGTCACTTCTAATGAAGGTCAAACACTGAAGTTAAACAGTCCTATTTAAGATTGAACATTCCAATCCGTACAAGTCTCACACCTTAACAAGATAAAATGCTGCTACGAAGTTGCATAGCATGGAGTGGAAGAATCCTCCAACGTTTGCTTTAGGCAATGAAGGTGGTTAGAGAAACGATCTAGCTTTCTATTGTTACTGTTAGATTCAGTTTAGTATATGGACCTAATCCCATTTCCTTGTATTTACCTATTGTATAGTATATATATATAATATCTCTTTGGTTGTAAAAAACACAAGGATTTATGCATATTTAACTTTTTCTTCATGGTATCTAGAGCCAGGTGGATCCTTGCCTAAGTTTTTTTTCCGGAAATCGTGTTTCTTTTCGATTTTTGGTTGTTTTCCGCTGCCACCACCGTCCGTCGCCATTGTTCTGGCCGATGACCCTGCCATCGGCTTCGTCTCCTCTGTCAGAGCCCTCGCATGCCCCTACGTGCGCCGATAAGCTTCGTTTTTCTTCTCCCTTGTGCCTCCGACAGCCGCGCGTGGTGGCGTGTCCGGCGGCCTCTCCGGAAGTGCTTGTCAGTGTTAGACTCGTTGTGATCTCCTCTCCTTGGATCTGGTCTCGGATCTTCCATCGGGCCTCATCTTCAGTCTTCTCTCTCTTTTGGGGTGTTTTTTGTCTTCTCTCCTGCAGCTTTTTCCCTCTGATCTATCTTTCATGGCTTCCGTAAGGTCTGACTCGTCTTTGTTCATGAACTATGTCAATGTGCCTCTCTCCATTGACAACTTAGATGGCATAAACTACGACACTTGGGCCTCTAACATAAAGCTCTGGCTTAAGGGCCAAGGCTATGTTGATCACCTCACTCAGACAGTTGCCTCAATCGATGAGAAAGATCGCCCATGTTGGTCGAAAGTGGATGCTCAAGTTTGTAGTGTTATAAAGTCCACTATTCATCCTTCTTTGAAGCAAATATTTCGGGCCCATGACACTTGCACTGGCGTTTGGGAATAGGCTCGGTTGTTGTACACCAATGATACTCAGCGCCTCTATGGCGTGTGCCAAAATATATTGAGCATCATTGGCCCCCGCCGGCTTGACACTCCCATGGCCGAATATTTGGATAAGGTTCATGGTCTTCTTCATGACTTTAATGAATTATTGCCTCCTGTTGCCACTCCTGCCCAAGAACTAGAGCAACGTCAGACATTCTTTATGTTGATGGCCTTATATGGACTTCCCGATGAGTATTATTCTATTCGTGATCAGATTTTGGGGTCTCCGGCTGTGCCTACTCTAAACTCTGCTTGGTCCGCCCATTGTGTGTACCATACAAGTTATCATCGGACGTATCTCCTTCTGTTTCTCATGGTGACTCCTCTGCATTGATCTCTCAGTGTGATGATTGTAATCGTTCGTGCAAACTTAGCCGAAGCCGCCCTCGATGTGACCATTGTCACAAACTTGGTCACACCATTGACCAGTGCTATGCATTGCATGGTCGTCCTCCCCGGTCGGCTTCTACTGTTGTTGCTGCTCAAACTACCCCCAATGCTCTTGTTGATTCTGGTGTCGCCCCTGCTGGTAGCTCTGGACCTTCGGCTCTGTTCAACGACTTTCTGAAATGGTACGAGGAACGTCAGGTCTCCAACTCCACTGCTTCTGTTGCACACACGGGCTCTTCCTTTGTTGGTCTCACTCATTCTGCCTCTTTTGGCCCTTGGGTCCTTGACTCTGGCGCCACCGATCATATATCTGGTAATAAGTCTTTTTTTCTCTTCTCTTGTAACCTCTGGTCTTTTACCCTCTGTCACTATGGCTAACGGCTCTCGGACCTCCTCTCATGGTGTTGGTATTATCCCTATTTTCCCTTCTCTCACTGTTGATAATATACTTTATGTTCTTGGGTCTCTTTTTAATTTACTATCCCTTAGTCGTCTTACTCGTTCTCTTGATTGCCTTGTCTCCTTTATTAAATATTTTGTTTTCTTACAGGACCGGAGTTCGGGACGGATTATTGGGACCGGATGTGAGTCAAATGACCTTTATCACCTACGGACGTCTGCTCATGTTGACTCGGTTGTAGATTCCCCTGTTCTTATTCATTCTTAATTAGGTCATCCTAGTCTTGCCAAGGTTCAGTGCCTTGTACCGCGTCTATCTAAGTTGTCTAATTTGTCCTGTGAGTCGTGTCAATTAGGCAAACATAGTCGTAGTTCTTTTCCTCAGAGTATCCCCAAACGAGCTGTGTCTCCTTTTGCTTTAGTTCACTCAGATATTTGGGCTCCAAGTCGTGTTAAGTCTAGTTTAGGTTTTCAGTATTTTGTAACTTTCATTGATGATTATTCTCGATGTACTTGGTTATTTTTAATGAAAAATCGTTCTGAGTTGTTTTCCATCTTTCAGGCCTTTTATAATGAAATAAAAACTCACTTTGGTGCATCTATTCGTACTTTTCGTAGTGATAATGCTCGTGAATACCTTTCTCAATCTTTTCAGACCTTCATGTTTTCTCATGGTATTTTTCATCAAACTTCCTGTCCCTATACCCCTCAACAAAATGGGGTCGTCGAACGTAAGAATAGACACCTTCTTAAAACAACTCAAACTTTTTTACTTCATGGTCATGTTCCTCCAATATTTTGGGGGGATGTTGTTCTCACTGCGTGTTACCTTATCAATCACATGCCTTCTTCTGTCCTCCACAATCAAATCCCTCATTCTATTTTGTTTCCTTATGATTCCCTTCATCCTTTACCCCCTAGA
Organism: Psophocarpus tetragonolobus; assembly: GCA_037954015.1. Taxonomy (NCBI): domain Eukaryota; kingdom Viridiplantae; phylum Streptophyta; class Magnoliopsida; order Fabales; family Fabaceae; genus Psophocarpus; species Psophocarpus tetragonolobus. Next base: position 313,383 of record JAYMYS010000028.1, on the reverse strand, counting down.
GATTTTGGCTCCATTTGTTTTGTTCACAACCTAAGTCCAGGTCATGATAAATTGGCTCCTCGATCTCACAAGTGTGTCTTTTTAGGCTATCCTAGGTCTCAAAAAGGGTATAATTGTTTCTCACCTTCCCTTCGTTGCTACTTGATTTCTGTCACCTTCTTTGAGTCTTCTCTCTATTTTTCGTCCAATTCCTCCTCTTCTGAGTCTGATGTCTCCCTTCCTCTCCTTTTGTCTTCCATCCCATAGATACCGTTGCTATACCCACCAACCCAACACCTGCTCCACCTCCTCTCCAGGTTTATCATCGCCGCCAACATGTTCAACTTCCCATTGGGCTAGCCACTGACTTTACTCCGTCGCCAACTACTCTATCTTTTCCGGTTCCTCCATGTGCGCCTGATCTCCCTATTGCTCTTCGTCAAGGTACACGTTATACTCGTAATCCCTCCCTTCATTATGTTAACTTGAGTTATCACCGGTTGTCTCCATCTTTCTATGCTTGTCTGTCTTCCATTTCCACTGTATCCATTCCTGAAACTGTTAGTGATGCTTTATCCCATCCAGGTTGGCAGCAAGCCATGCTTGATGAATTGTGTGCTCTTCAAAACAGTGGTACTTGGGATCTTACTCCTTTGCCTTCTGGAAAATCTGTTGTTGGTTGCTGGTGGATCTTTACTATCAAAGTGGGCCCTGATGGCACTATTGATCGCTTAAAAGCTCGTTTAGTTGCCAAAGGTTATATTCAGATATTCCGGTTAGACTATACTGACACCTTTTCTCCGGTTGCCAAGATGACTTCTGTTCGACTTTTTTTAGCCATGGTTGCGCTACGTCATTGGCCCTTCTATAAGTTGGATATAAAAAATGTCTTCCTTCATGGTGATTTGCATGAGGAGATTTATATGAAGCAACCTCCTGGTTTTGTTGCTCACGGGGTAGTCTTCTAGATTGGTATGTCGTCTTCGTAAATCTTTATATGGTCTTAAACAGTCTCCCAGGGCATGGTTTGGTAGATTCAGTGAAGTAGTTCAACAGTTTGGTATGAATCATAGTGAAGCTGATCATTCTGTGTTCTATTGTAATTCAGGAGGTGGTTGCATCTACATGATAGTGTATGTTGATGACATTGTTATCATAGGTAGTGATACCCATGAAATTTCACAGATAAAACAACATCTCTGTTATCATTTTGAGACGGAAGACCTTGGAAAACTGAGATATTTTCTGGGCATTGAGGTAGCAGAATCTGACAATGGGATTATGATTTCTCAGAGGAAGTACGCATTGGACATTTTAGGGGAGGTTGGGCTAATAAATTCCAAGCCCAATGACACACCTATGGATCCATATGTTAAACTTCTACCAAGTCAAGGGGAGCCACTTTTAGATCTTGAGAAGTATAGGAGACTGGTTGGAAAACTGAACTACCTCATAGTCACTCGTCCTGACATATCCTTTGCTATCAGTGTGGTAAGTCAGAGTTCCTTAATTCACCTTGCACTGGACATTGGGATGCTGTCATCTGCATTCTGAAGTACATTAAAGGAGCCCTGGGAAAAGGTTTGTTATATGAGCATAATAATCATACTCATGCTGTTGGATACTCAATTGCAGATTATGCAGGTTCTCTCATTGATAGGAGATCTACTTTTGGATATTGTGTCTTTATTGGTGACAACTTGATTTCTTGGAAAAGTAAGAAGCAAGCTGTAGTGACAAGATCTAGTGCAGAAGCATAATACAGAGCTATGACTTTAGCAACTTGTGAACTTACTTGGCTCAAACAGCTCCTTGATGAATTAAGATCTGGAGAGGTTACACAAATGACTCTAATTTATGATAACCAAGCTGCCCTGCATATTGCCTCAAATATAGTATTTCATGAGAGGACCAAACATATTGAAGTAGACTGCCACTTCATTCACGAGAAGATTGTATCTGGAACTATTTCTACCCAGTTTGTTAATTCCTATGATCAGTTAGCCGATGTTTTCACAAAATCATTACTAAGTCCTAGAATTGATTATATTTGTAACAAGCTTGGTGCATATGATTTATATGCACCAGCTTGAGGAGGAATATTAGATTCAGTCTAGTATATAGGCCTAAGCTCATTTCCTTGTATTTATCTATTGTATAGTGTATATATATAATATCTCATTGGTTGTAAAAAATACAAGGATAGGATTCATGCATATTCAGCTATTTCTTTAGATACTTTTTTACTTTGTTTTAACTTTCATTCTATTACAAAAAAAATACCGTGATTTGTCATGCTTAATTTATTTTTGCTTAATTTTATCGTTGTTTTTTAGAAACACAAACTTTACATCTTATAAAATTATTATTTTTATATTTTTAACTGTACTGACAATAAGAAATTATTAAATAGTAAAATTTGATAATTTTTTTATGTGTATACTGAAATTTCATGTTTTAGTGGTATACAATAGAAAACGTTCCTAAATTACTTTATACAATAGAAAAACACTTGTATCTCTGAAATTTACTTACTTTTTTTTTTATATTTATATAACAAATTTATTAACTTTATTTATTAATATTTTAAATAAAATTAAAACTCTGTCAGAACATATTTAGAATTAATAAAATTAAATTTGAAAAGCAAGCAGAAATAAAAAAATGAATAAAGATAAAAAATAAAATTGACAAATTTTTATCATGTATTTTGCATCAATCCTCGGGTCTTGGCTAAAGCCTAAAACCCACTGAGTCATATATCCATCTCCAAGTTGGTGTGCTGTTTAGCAGTTCTCTGGTAGAGTGAAGAGTGGTAGTAGGATAGAGACTCTTCATTTATTCAATTCAATGTCTACCTCTCCCTCCCTCGTTTCTCTTCTTTAAACTCAATCAACCATGTACTCCATCCTCGCTTCTTCTCCACTTCAATTTCCCCAGCCTCCACTCTTCACTTCCATTCGCCCAATTCCAAATCGAACATTCATCTCCGACTCTCGCCGAACACCACGAACCTCACTCTCTCTCCCTCCCATCACCTTCATTCCACCGATCAATTTCGCCGCCAACTCCACAGTCTCACCCTCCTCCAACGACGACGTTTTGTTGAAACACCTCGTTCGCGCGCTGTTCTGCTTCGCGCTTGGTGTCTCCGCGCTCGCCGCATTCCGCGCTCCACCTGCATTCGCAATTGCAGCCCCATGGACTTTTTTGGGAAAGAGAAACATCGAGAAAGAGAAAGTGAAGAGTCACGAGTACTCAGGCTGCACCGATAGGCTGTTGGAGACGGTGTCGTTTCTGTTGAGAACCGTAGACGAGGTTAGGAGAGGGAATGGGGACGCGAGCAAGGTGGAGGCGGCTTTGGCGGTCGTGAAATCGAAGAAGGAAGAGTTGCAGAAAGAGATTATGGGGAGGCTTTACCCGGTGTTGAAGAAGCTGAGGAGGGAGAGGAAGACGTTGTGGAAACGGTCCGGGGAGATTCTCGGCGAGATACTGAAGGCAATGGGGGAGTACGATAAATTGAAGGCGAAGGTGGTGCCGAACGAGAAGGAGAAGGCGAGGATGACGGAGTTGGAGGAGCGTGTGGGAGGGATGGAGGATGAGTACAATGGGGTGTGGGAGAGAGTTCGGGAAATTGAGGATCAGATTTCCAGGGAGGAGACGTTGGCCTTGAGTTATGGAGTGAGGGAAATCAATTTCATAGAGAGGGAGTGTGAGCAGCTGGTGGAGAGGTTTAAACAGGAAATAAAAAACAAAGACTTCAAAAGGTCGCATGCGTTTTGCTTGTGTATTTGTGAACTCCGACTCTGATTTTAGCTTCTGCTTTTGTCTGCATAATATGATGAGTGGGGATAGCTAGCATGTGCGTGATGTTTTTGTGTTCTTGAGTAATTTTCCGTAGTTAAGGCTGTTTCTTCATACTTTTATTAATTCATTTTATTTTTTGCATTTTTGTCTTTGATTTAACCTGCCCGGGGACATAATAGAGGCGGAAATGTGTCTATAAATTTTGACAGGGATGAAGTTTTATCTCTTGTATATAAAACCGTATAACACTCTTCTCATTGTCAATTTTGGATGCCATAACTTTATTTCTTGCATTATATTCTGTCATGCAAGTTAGTTTTGGTTAATACCTTTGAAATTGTTTGGTGCTTACATCTTGTCCCTTTGTTGCAGTTTGCCTACTGGCTCAGTTACCAGGCTCTCAAAATCTGTCATTCAGAAAGACTTGGAAACTGTGCATAGAAAACATGCTGAACTAATAATTCTTCCTAGCATTTTGGATGTTGAAGATCTTGCGCCATTCTTTCATGAAGAATCTATTAATTTTGCCCAACGTTTAAAAAAAAGTCTTAAAGATTCCAGGGAGAAGCAAAGGAATTTAGAGGCTCAGATAAGAAAAAAAATGAAGAAGTTTGGCAAGGAAAAACGCTGTATTGTTTACTCACCAGAAGAAGATGTGGTTAAGGGTTTTCCTGAAATTCAGTTAAAGTGGATGTTTGGAAATAAGGAGGTTGTGCTTCCCAAAGCTGTTGGTCTCCATCTGTACCATGGTTGGAAGAAATGGCGTGAAGAAGCTAAGGCAAATTTAAAACAGAATTTAATTAAAGATGCTGAGTTTGGCCGACAATATGTGGCTGAAAGACAGGTTCCATTCCACTTTTTCATTGTATCTTCATTGATGCATAAAGTGCATTATATATGTGATAAAATACCAATTAAAATGGATGTTTATTATGATTAAACATTTTTTTTTCACAAAGATTACAGCGATTCTGTCCCAGAGTTGACAAACTCCTACAAAGGATGCACTCTGTCCAAAATGCCTCATAACCCTACTTACATCATACACTAGGGATACATAACTGCTACATAACTATACTGCATATTTACACATGTAGCTGCTGAATAACTGTCCTGTAGAGTCAAATACATAACTATTGTCTATTGCATAACCATCCTGCATAATTAAATGCATAATCCTACATAACTGCCACACGATCAGTGACTACATCCTATGTCCCCTCGTAGAGTATACCTTCCAAATAGGTGGATTATTAGACTCTCTAGTCCCGTCAAATATGTTTATTATGCATACTTGTTAATTTCAATTTCTTTTATTTGATAATTTAGATAGTAAAGGACCTTATCTCAGGTTCAGTCTTTAAATCATTGAGTTAGTTATTTTAACATTTGATGTTTGGTTTCTTCGAGGTCATTTTGAGTAATATTATTGGCATTAAATCTTGACTAAGGGAGTGTAGTCAGATTATTGTACAAGTGATTATGGATGCAAATTTTCAGTGAATTTTCACAAGTACAAAACAAAGTAAAATTGTATTATTTACTCATCAGTCATCAGAAAAGGTTGTTAAGGGTTTACTTGAATATAGAAAAAGCTTGAGTTAACTTACTCAGCTTAGAACCTTTTATTAAATAGAGATGCAATACAATCTAGAAAATCAAAGTAGTGAATACAACTAATACCAACCTCTGACATACAATAATAAATGAAACATAATATACCTCAATTAACAACTAATAACCAAAACCTAACATTAATTTAACAGGTTATTGATCTTTTTTATCTTCTTTGAATGATATTTTTGGTATTGTATGCATGATAAGAACTACAACTTGTGGGAGTGGGATTGAACAGGTCAAATTGAGATGCAATTCATTCTCTCTTTTGACAATTATCTATGGTCTTTATCTTGTTAAATACATATCTTATATGTCGAAATGGATCCTGTCATGTGCTTCTCTACACATCAATGGAATACCATAAATCAAAAGTTTACATGTTTGTGTTACAGGGGTTGATGGTGGATATATTAATGTTCACATATTTTTGTGCATGAAGTTGTATCTGAACTTTTTGTTATCAAGCATTAAGTCGGATATGCTTGGTTTTTGTTGCTTGTCAGGCGTTATTGTGTTCCTTTCACTACTTACTACATGTCCTTCACAGGAAAGAATTCTTCTGGACCGTGACAGAGTAGTGTCAAGGACTTGGTACAATGAAGAGAAGAATAGATGGGAGATTGATCCAGTGGCTGTTCCATATGCTGTATCGAAAAAGCTAATAGAGCATGTCTGCATTAGGCATGATTGGGGTGCCATGTATATCACATTAAAAGGGGAGGATGAAGAATTTTATGTAGACATAAAGGTTGTTTCTGTATATATTCTATTTCTTATTCAGAATTTTTTTGGTTTTATTTCTTGTATGGTGATTATTAAATACACTTTATTTTTCAGGAATTTGAAATGCTTTTTGAAGATTTGGGGGGATTTGATGGGCTGTATATGAAAATGCTTGCCTGTGGTATTCCAACAGCAGTTCATCTAATGTGGATTCCTTTCTCAGAATTGAATATCCGCCAACAGTTTCTCTTGATATTAAGAGTGTCTCATGGGATTTTGAGTGGCTTGTGGAATTCTGGAATTGTCATGAAAGCAAGAAATTTGATCTTTAAGCATATTAAGGATACAACTGATGACATAATGGTGGTGATAGTGTTTCCTATTGTAGAATTTCTAGTCCCTTACCCGGTATTGTTGAACTCTGAACTTGCCATTTGCTAATTCAAGTTTTTAAATAATAAATTTCTTAAACCTTTGTTATCATTATGATACAGGTGAGGATACAACTGGGGATGGCTTGGCCAGAGGAAATATATCAGACAGTTGACTCCACATGGTACTTGAAATGGCAATCGGAGGCAGAGTTGAATTTTAGATCCAGACAACCAATAGAGGAAGAAGATGAAGAAGAAATTCCTTGGTTTTTTTGGTTTTTTGTCAGAGCTGCTATATATGGGTTTGTTTTGTTCCATGTGCTTAAATTTATGAGGAGAAGACTTCCTAGCCTTCTCGGGTTTGGGCCCTTGCGAAGAGATCCAAATAGGCAGAAATTGCGGCGAGTGGTATAAGTTTCTTCTTGCAACTTGTGCATATTATTTTTAATTTTCTGCATAATTTCTTGTTGTAGCATTATTATCCTATATTTTCCATTTTATCAAACACAACACACACAAAAGAAGGAAAAAAGAAAACACGCTAAAAACTAAAAATTGGGTGGGGCTAAGTCTGTATAGTTTGTAGTTGTTGCTTTCATTGATCTACTTCTGTTAGATGGAATGGAATGATCTTATACAGATCTTATGTTGCCATGATGCAACTTTCAACTAAGTATTGTTACTCTTTTGTTGGCTATCTTGCAGAAATATTATATTAGTCAAAAATTGAAAAAAATCAGGCAGAAAAGAAAGGATGGCATTGATCCCATAAAGACCGCCTTTGAACAGATGAAGGTTAAAGCTTGAGAATTATTTATTGTTACTACTGGATAATACTCTCATCTAGGAAAAAACTGAGACTTATAGCTGTTCTGCAGAGGGTGAAGAAACCACCAATACCATTGAAGAACTTTGCTAGCATTGAGTCTATGAAAGAGGAAATCAATGAAGTTGTGACATTTTTGCAAAATCCTAGGGCATTTCAAGAAATGGGTGCACGGGCACCTCGGGTATGATTGCATGAAGATTTTTCAACTTGACAAGGCATTGTTTTCATTTTTTTTTAATTCTGATATATTCTTGCCAATTTGTGATGTAGTAATTTTCTTTATTAATTTTTAGGTTCTTCCGGCTCCCTTTAAATTGATGCACCAAGAATTTTTTGTTTTCAATAAAAGAAACCTTGAATTACTCAAACTTGTTTTAAGTTAACCCTATTTATTTGGTTCATTTAAGGTTGAGAAAAGTTATGTGATTTTAAGTCAGTAATTCTTATTAGTTTTCTTTCACCCGACAAGGCAAACTGCTCCCTTCCTCTAGTTAGAAAAATGGACAAAAATTGGCCTTCTTCCATTCGTTTTTGCTACGTGCTTCGATTAAAGTCTACACAGTCAGTTTCTTGTGTTTCCCAATGAATTTCACAAATTTATCATTTTATTTTCATAATTGATCAACTGAGAGATATAAAACCAAGGTATTGGTATACCATTCATTTACATGTTCCTTGCTTTCCTTTCATTCCATTAATCTCTTTGTTGTTTGTTGTGTCCGTTATATATGTTAACTTGCTCAAATAATACCCGTTATAGTGCATTTGGTTCTGTTAAATATAAGTTTGTAATAAGGGTTATTTTGGTTAGTACTTTATCTTCTTTTCTAATTCGTGTTTCAAAGGTAGGGTGGTTGAGTCTGCACCCTAGCTTGCTTCTTGTACACTCTTTTTCATATATATTTACAAATAACATTGTTTGAGCTGAGTAAATTAAGACGCTCAAGCATTTTTAATATTCAAGTTGGTATCAAAGGGGGAATGATCCTGCTCTAGAAGTCTTTTGTTGTCAAATTAGGCAATTTGCCATTGTCTGTAGCCATTGCCAGCAACCATTTTGTTAGGTGAGTCCAGGGTTTGGTGCGCCCTGTCGTGCGTAGGCCAACCCAAGCAATACCTTTGTCAATCGGGTCCCCATGTGCCCCTACACACCAATTGATTGTTTGCCTTTAGGGAGGCATGTGAGCTCCACGCGTCAACAATGTCCTTTAACCGCTGAACCATTGTCATCTGAGTTGCCGAAGCCTCTTGAGTTTGTTCTTGCCCTCCATATGTCCTTTTGGAAGGTTTTGTGAGGTTTAGCTTAACATATTTCTTAGTCGTCTTTCACTTTTGATAATCAAATTCCTCATTTTATCCTTTTTCCTACAGAACCTCTGTATCATGTCTCTCCACACCTGTTTGGTTGTACATGTTTTGTTCATGATATGTCTCAAGGTATAGATAAACTGTCAAGCTAAATCCATCAAGTGTATCTTCCTTGAATACTAACGCCTTAAAAAATGATACAAATGTTATTCTCCAAATACCTAACGGTATTACATGTCTACTGATGTTACCTTCTTTGAGGAAACTCCCTTCTTCTCATCCTCTATATCAAACTCCATTTCAATACAAGAGGCATTGCCAAGTACGTCTTCTAGTCAAGTAACTGTTTCCCTTCATGGCATTTCTGTAGTTTGACCATGAAGTTAATCCTCCAACTTTGAATTTCATTGAAAATGATCCATCTCCCCCCATTACTCATCAAGGCAGGACATTAAAAGCTAGTTCCACCTTACTTGACGATTCTCTTGGTTCATGTTGTTCTCCATTTGCACCCTGTACAACAGTTTAACTTCTCTTCTAAGATTGATGATAATGCAAGTTGGCCCATTGCTCTTCAAAAAGGTATTCGATCCTCTAGGAACCTCATCCTATTTACAATTTTTTTTGAGTTATCATTGTCTATCTTCTTATTGTTCCTTTATCACTTCATTGTCTTCTATCACCATTCCAAAAACGTTTGTGAAACACTTGATCATCCTGGACGGCGACAAACCATGATTGTTGAAATGTAGACCCGTGAACATAATGGTATATGGGAGTTGGTTCCTCTTCCCCATGGGAAGAAAACTGTTGGTTGTTGATGGATCTATGCCATTAAAGTCGATCTTAATGGTGAAATTGATCATCTTAAAGCTCGCCTTGTAGCAAGGGCTACACTCAAAGCTATGGGCTTGACTATGGAGATACTTCCTCACCACTGGCCCTTACGTCAAATGGATGTCAAAAATGCAATTCTTCATGGTGAGTTGGATGAAGAGATTTATATGGAGCAACCTTGTGGATTTGTTGCTCAAGGGGAGTCAGGTCTAGTGCGTAAACTTCATTGATATTTTTGTGGCTTTAGACAGTCTCCAAGGGCTTGGTTTGACAAGTTTAGCTGTGTTGTCCAAAGTTTTAGAATGATAAGAAGTGAAGCCGATCACTTTGTCTTTTACTTATTTTGTCAAAAATACTTGTAGGATTTTGGTTTGGTCAAAATACTTATTTTGGGGTATTTATCATAAACTTAGGATTTTGAGACTCTTGAAGAATTTTTTCTGCTTTTTGTTTGTGTATAGAACATATATAATATTTAGAAATTAAGTTTGAGCCTACTTTAACATCAAAAGCTAGCTCATGAGGTGAGCATTGCTCCTTCCCTTGTATTGTGGCCACGTCACTAATTGATATGGGGTTTCCAATACACTGCCTCATGTCATGGATTGGACATCTTGGGCATAGAGTTTGTAAGATTATACATCTTCCAATGGTTTAATAACAATAATATAGTAGTTAATAGCAGATAGCGGCCTAGAGCGACAACCCTCTGAAAACGCTAAAGTGGGATAGCGGTAGCGGGATGACCGCTATTTTGATCCCATGCAGATTTATATTACTAGATATAATAATAAAATATGTACAAAAATAAGAAGCAGAAAAAGAAGGAAGAGGAAGGTGCAACCGTGTAGGGCTAGGTTGTTTGAAGAATGAAGACTCGTCGGAAGAATTGCCGGAAAAGGCAAGTCATTGACGGCAATGACGACTGCATTGTGTCTTTGTGTGGGAAGAAGTTGAAAGGATGTAAAAGGAAGGAAGCCAAAGGAAGAAAGTAACCTTCAAGTTTTAGTGTTGAAAAGTAGACTTTTACCATTTTACCCTTCACTTAAAAAATATCTCAAACTGCCAAAATGCATAGCATAACTTAACTGTTTTTTTTTTTTTTTAAAAAAATAGTGAAAATGCCGCCGTTTTGTGCGTCTTGTTGTCCCCAAAAGCTTCAAACCCTATTTGTATGTAAGCCAAGTTTGCCGTGAAAGCTTGCAATTTGCCACTGGCGCGACCACTGCGACAGCTAGGTGCGATGTGGCGGAACCTTTTGGAGTGGCGGGTGGCTGTGATGCTCCGCTCCACCGTGATAACGGTGCTATCGCACGCTATTAACTACTATTACAATCTAATGATGAGTGGTACAATAGGTGCAACAACAATTGCTAGGATAGACTTTTATGCCTTAAATTTTAGATTTAGGCATAACTTAGCCTTGAAAGCATGCTCATGGGTTAGAGTCCCCCCCACTTTTGCACACTATTTTTATCATATTATTACTAGTCGATGTGAAATCTATAATAATAATGATTCCATGTGTGCTTTAATATTTATCATTGCTTTGAAAATCAAAGTAGACTGAATAATTGGACCAGAAAATTAGTGAATTGATGAAGTGTTTGGAAACAACATAATTAGCTTGGAGAAAAACTGATTAATGAATTGGAAAACCTGTCAAAAACGGGTAAAAATTTAGTTTGCAGCATGCATTGTTATCAAAATGCGGTTATGGCAGCGCCATAACGATGTTATAACACTATGGCGCTGGTTGCTGCAATCCATTATGGGCGTGTTGGGGTTCTATGATGGGGTTCCACCATTCTTAGTATGGTGGCCGCCATGGCCATTGCGCCGTGGCAGGCTATGGTGGCTGTGGCAGTCATGGCGGGTTATTGAGCTTTTTTCAACAACACAATTGGGCTTGGTCAACCCGAAACTACTCAAACCCACTTCAGGGTCTCTTTAATAGTGTAGATTTGCAATGCAGAGCAGCCGATAGTCGCTCCTCTAGTGTGTCACATGTATCTTGCTGTTGCGGCCATTTTTGCGGAGTTCGCAATGGAACTTGAGGTTTTTGGACTTTGGTAGAAGACGATCCTTCTGTCATTGTATTCCTTAGGTTAGTTTTTTTTTTTTTTTTTTTTTAAAAGTCCCTTAAATAAAATGCTTCATTTCACTAAAGAATTTTACTCTTTTTAATAAAAACAAATGGCGGTGAAACAGTGCAATGAACTTTTCTTAAAAAAACTCATATAAGTAAAACCGTGTTTTACTTATATGAGTTTACCTCCTTTGTAAGTGAGAATGAACAGAAAAAGTCAGAAAACTAGAAACCACTCCCGTGCATGGTGACACCCATCCCCAACCTTCTCCCCTTTTCCCCTACACTGATTTTGATGGTGCTTTAGACAATGTTCAGGAGCCATTTGCAGACCTTTCTTTCTTCTTTTTCTTTCAACCTTTTGGTTTGTTTCAATCATGCCTTCACCCACTGGTTAGCCATTCCTCAGGCCATTAAGTCAACACCAACCTTCTCCAATGGGTTGGTGAGACCTTTCAAGCCCATTTTAGGAAACTTTATTTTGAATCTTAGTTATGAATGTGTTTAATTTAAGTGTTTTGTTTTTCAGCATATATATACACATATTATACATATATATTATGTATTTAAGAATTTTTGTGATAATAGTCATTAAATTATGAATGTTATAAATTTTAGATTGTTTTAGTGTTTGTTTAATATATATTTGTCTGCCATAGACCGCTGTGGTATTCGCCATGGTGGTATGGCGCATAAAGGTGCTGGCTGCCATCTGCCTTATAACCTCTTTGACAACCTTGGCAGTGCTATTTTGATTTTTTCTTAATGAAAAGTCAACATAAAGTACACAATGTTGTATTTCATTAATATTATTTTATGTAATTAAATTATTATTATTATTTTATTAACATCTCCACTGTTGAATCATTGAATGTTGAATTAGTACCTCGACTGGTTTGATTTAAAAACATTGGTATTTACCCCCCTCCCTGCTTTAATTTTTTATGTTTAATTAAATCCATTTTGTTGTCAATTCTACTTTGATATGATATCATAGCCCACCCTGATCTTGATCTTAGGCCACATATAGGTAGATTTCGTATTCTTCAAACTTCACTCTTGATGTCCAATCTTTGGCAATCCTCCTTCTTTGAGCTATCTTTTGGGTTGAATTTTACATAATTTGTTCTCTATTCTAATAATCTCATTTCAAAACAATGTAAACTTGTAGTTGACTGTCTTTCTAACATTTTTGTTTATCCATTCATCATAATGTCTCAAGTACTTTAGTTTGAAAATGCCTATATGAACTCCTGGTAACTGTTTTCTATATTGCAGGGTGTTCTTATTGTAGGTGAGAGGGGTACAGGTAAGACATCTCTTGCATTGGCTATAGCTGCTGAGGCTAAGGTGCCCGTTGTTGAAATAAAAGCCCAACAATTGGAGGCTGGGCTGTGGGTTGGACAAAGTGCCTCCAATGTTCGTGAATTGTTTCAGACAGCAAGAGATCTGGTTATCCTCTTTAAACCACCTTAATATTTATTTTCTCTCTTCATATCTTTCACTATCTATATCCAATAAGAATAAGTCAAATAAGTTATTAATTATAAGTAAATCTAAGTTCACAAGATTAGAAAATAGTCTAGATATCTATTAATATGAAATTCATATGGTTCAGTTTCATTTGGCCTTTCTTCTTACTGTGCCTTGATACAATCGAGTCAATTTATGTGGTTATGTATTTGTTTTAGTAGTTATTTATGTTTAAATGCATGTTCATACCAACCCTTTTGGAACTGGACTGGAATTGGCTGATCCATTCATCAACTGGCACTACTTCTGTTTTGGTTACCTCCCAAACCTGAAGTGAGTCAAAACCTGGTCAAAGACAGGTTGAACTGGAAATAATAATAAAATATCCATATTTTGAATTTTTTCTCAAATCATGTGTGTAATTTTTATTTCCAAAATATGAATTTGGATGTTAAAAAAATTAAAATAGTTAATGTATTTATTTATTTTACAAATATATGATAATATTTTGTTACTTCTCATTTATTTTTCCTTTGAGCAAATTACACTAACACTTCCTGAGACTTTGTCTAATTACACAAAATATTCTTGCTATTTTTACTCCTACACAAACTTCCCCCACTTTTTTAAAAAACATGACACTGGCACTTCTTTTTACAATACACCCATTCCTTAAGGGGTAGTGTAATTTACAATTTTCCTTTTATTTTTCTGGTTAATTGTCAAATTATCCCTGATTTGATGTCCTGCTATTTATTTTTAATTTGATTTTTATTTATGCATGCTGTACGTTGCCTATTTGAATGAATTTGCTTATCTTTTGTTTCCTCGATTATGTCTCTTATTTTTCCTGATTTGTTTGTTGCTATTTTTAGGCCCCTGTGATAATATTTGTTGAGGATTTTGATCTGTTTGCTGGTGTACGTGGTACATATATTCATACCAAAAATCAAGATCATGAAACTTTCATCAATCAACTGCTTGTGGAACTTGATGGGTAATTTCTGAGAATGAATATATGCTCATATAGTAAAAGTAATAGCTGACAACTGGTCATTATACCATACAGATTTGAGAAACAAGATGGGGTTGTTTTGATGGCTACTACCAGAAATCTCAAGGAAATTGATGAGGCCTTGCAGAGGCCAGGTCGCATGGATAGAATATTTCATCTTCAAAGACCAACACAAGTTGAGAGAGAAAAAATATTGTACTTGGCAGCAAAGGAAACCATGGACGATCAACTTATTGATTATGTTGACTGGAAAAAGGTTTATCCTACTCTCTCTTTTTTAAATAATATAACACTTTTTCCACAGAAAATGATGAAAGTTCGACTAGGGGGATGATAAGATATCCCGCAAAAGAGGAAAGCAAGGTACAACAAAGAATAAGAAACATGTTCAATGCAGCAAGAGTGCAAGACTACTCAGTCTCTCCATATTGGAAATGGTGATTCTACTGAAACAATGATGAGTAGAGCACAGAAAAAATACAGAATAAGTAATAAATAGAATCCTATGCTGTAATAAGTTTAAGGGAACAAGGGCACTGTTAAAAGTGTGAGCATTTTGTTCCAACAAAATACTCCAAAGAACCACATGAATTTACACCACCAAAAGATTTTATCCTCGTTTGTTCTTACTGAATATCTTTATGAAATTACTTCAAAGTAAGGGGATATACCCAGACTGCGGTGCCTACCTAGAAACCCAAAAGATTTTTCAATAAGAAAGTAGCTGCCTTACATTGTTAAAATACGTAGTCTTCTGTTTCTGAACTAGAAGTACACATAATAGATTTTGGGAGTTTGTGATGTGTGTGAATCTACAGCAACCATCATTTGTATTAACTTAGAAAATTAGAAAATAACAATGTCCAAAAAAAAAAAAAAAGATTTGCCCTAGTGAGCTTTCAATTTCTAGACGTTTGTCAAGAAAGAACTTTTTATGAGATCAAGACAAGGAGTTAGATAATAAAAATGACTTGCATAAAACCACAATAGAAGATCGAAATTTCTTAGGTTATTTACATCTAATTTAAAATTTTTATACTTTTATAAAACAAAGTTCTTACTTGTAAGTCGTAATATGCCATCAATTGTTGCATAGTTTTTTTCTTGGTGTTTAATTTTCCCCTAGAAATTTGTTCCTCTACTTATTACGATATGTTAGACTCGTAGTAGGTTGTAAGTAGCACAGTTTTATTAATTAAAATTCTGAAATTAAACCCGAGTCTGAATTACAGAATTGCTCACTCATGCTATTGCCCTGACAAGGAGTTTCCTACTTCAACACTATAGAAGCAAAAACCACACCCACTCTAACTGCTCTACTTTAGTATATTATGTTCTATATTCCACAAATAATTGCCACCACACATTAATAACTGCCATACAATAAATAAACCAATCAGTTAACTACTAGTCTGCCACACCTATTACATAACATTTAAAATAAAAAAGCACCAAGATAACTGTTGTAAAAATTACATAACTGTCCTATAACATTTAAAATAATTAATCAAGCCTTTGTAGACTGAGTTTTCCTTTTATTCCTCCTAACATACACATTGCCCAACTGAAATTGTTGAATCATGATCTAAGACTGCATTGAGAGAGGGAAAAAACAAATAGTGGACTAGCATTAACATTAAAACAAATAGTAGGCAAGCAGAGAGAGGTGGGTAGGTGGGAGTTTGGGGATAGCTTATATAATGACAATACTGTTTGATTCAGCCTACAAATGAAACTAAATAATTGAAAGTAAATGGACAACTACAATGGAAATGGAGGATACCAAGAGTGATGAAAGTGAAGAACTTACTGGGTTCATAACTGATGACTAGTTTATTAAGGACTTCAGTTATAACTAATGTTTGTTCCTGCCTTTGGACTAAAAAAGCTGTTCATTTTCAGGTTGCTGAGAAGACAGCTCTTTTACGACCTATTGAATTAAAAGTTGTACCAGTGGCTTTGGAAGGAAGTGCCTTCCGGAGCAAAGTTCTTGACACAGATGAACTGATGAGCTACTGTGATTTCTTTGCGGTAAGAATTTGCTGATTGTGGTATTTTATTTTCACAGTAACTTAAATAAGGAAAAGATTGACTTTTCTTTGTTGGGTCTAATTAATAGAGTTGAGATGCAGAGAATTTTGAAAGAAAAAGTGATCTGAATATTATTTATTCATGTCTCTAGAGAAATTATACAGTATATAGAGTACAGTAGCCTGTGCAACAAATTGGGAAGTGTAACTTACTGACAGTTATATCTAACTGAATAATGTAACTGGTCTAGGAGATTCCAAGAGAGATGTATGATAATCTTAGAATTAGGTCTTAGGGCCTACTTGAATCCCACGAAAGAGGCTTATAATATGATGATTGCCTGATCTTCGTAAGCTTTATTTAAATTATATTTTTAGTGATGTGAAACTAAACCACCACGGCTGCAATCAAGGTAGCCCCAAAGACACTGCAACTAAGCAGGGTAGGGGTGATTGCAATTAACTGAATTAAGGCAGGTTTCCATTACTTCCTCTCTAGCCTAGGGTTACCTGAACGTGGCAAATGTAGGTGGCCCAACATTGGATATAGGATAGGTTTTAATGCTGTCTTAGAACCTGGTTTTAGGTATAACTCAACCCTATAAAACCTGTTAAAATAAGAGAAATAAACAATTGACTGAAAACCATGCGTTTGAATACACAGCGGAAATATATTTATAAAGGTTAATAACATTGATTATCCCAAAATAGAGAGTATTTTGTTTCCTCCAAGTAAAAGATAACGTGCCTATAAATCAATATTATTACTAAATCAGAATATTATTATATTATGATTTTCTACAAAACTGATTTGTAAGTAGTGGTTTAAAACCCGAACCTGACCTCCCGGTCTGACTAGTTCAACTAGGAACCAGACCTTTATCTGGTCTGGTCAACTCAATGGGTCAGAAATGCATCTAAACGGGTTGAACTCAGTAAGTTCAGTTCTAAACCGGTACACTCAGTCATCAGTCCAACTGGTTTTTCATCGCGTCACTTTTTGTTCGAAGCAGTGTCACTGCACATCTCTAGTCTTCCTGTCCAGAGTATTGTAGATATAGATATGTAATGTCTTTGAAATTTGCTGTCACTTGTAATTACATTACATTTGAGAAATACAAGGGTTAACACAAATTAAAATCGGCTTTGATGGTTCTTGAATGCAGATTTCATTGTTGAATGCAAGACCTGAAGGTTATTTGTTGCCTTCCACTAAACCAAATTTAAGTTTTGAATGTACATATGATTAATATATGTTAGAATTTGTTTTATTAGAATCTGTTTTATTCCTGTCAGGATCTATGTTTTATTGGTTGTATTGTTTTCTTATTTAGGAGATTACAATTATAGTGTATGATAGGAATATCCCTGAATCATAGGGATATGGTGGATATTGTTATTCTTCCCTATTAGCTTTAGTCTTGTATATATATGGATTGTATTCTCAGCATAATAATAAGGAAAATGATTCTACCCTAAATTTTGAGATGGTATCAGAGCTCTCAAATTCTGGGAGCTGCCTCTGACTGCGCAAACCAAAACCCTAGACGGCAGCCTTCATTCCTAGATAACCTTCATTGTTGTCAATCATTTTTTTAGGACAGCCAACCTTCATTACTGCTGTGATTTGCAGTGTTGTTTCTTAGTTGCTGTCGTAACAATCAAATACATACTCACTGCATTAGGGTCGTTGTACTACGGTGGACATGGCAATCCCAATTACTGAAGTGGTGAATACTGAGTCTCAGAACACTCAGGAACAGCTGCAGAACCTCAACACTGCCTACCGATTAAATGGGAAGAATTACTTGAAATGGGCCCAGCTTGTTCGTAGAACTTTAAAAGGTAAAAGGAAAGCTAACCACTTGACTGAAGATGCTCCTGAAGAAGAAGATCCCAAATTTACAAAATAGGATGAAGAGGACTCTATGATCATGGCATGGCTATGGAACTCCATGATCCTAGAAATCACTGATACTTGTATGTTTCTTAATTCTAAAAAGGAGATTTGGAATGCCATGGAGCAGACATACTTTAAAGCTAAACATGCTGCTCAAATATATGATGTGAATGTGAAGACTGTGGCTGCAAAACAGGGAGATAAGACTGTTATAGAATACGCCAATCAACTCAAATCATTGTGGATGGAGTTAGACCATTACAGGGTCATAAAAGCCAAATGCTCAGATGATTCAGCAATGCTCAAAGAGTATATTGAGCAAGATAGAGTCTAATGATTTCTTGGTAGGGCTTAACTCTGAATTTGATCAAGTGAGAGTCCAGATCCTTGGAAAAGAAAAAATTCCAGGAATTAATGAATTAGTAGCTATGGTCAGAAGTGAAGAAAGCAGAAGGGAAATAATGCTAGAAACCCCAGCCATGGAAAATTCTGCCATGGTAGCTTCAGGATCGGCCATGATGATAGAACAGAAAAAGAGGGGAATAGCTAATATGGAGAAGAAAGGTGAAGGAGTGTGGTGTACCTTCTGTAACAAGCCTCGCCACACTCGTGAAAAATGCTGGAAGTTGCATGGAAAACCACCTAGTAAGGATTGGGGGCCTCAAAACCGAGACAAGGAATGGGGAAAAAAAGGAGACAACACCAGAAAGGGAGGACAAGCACACATAGGTGCTGCCACCAGTGAAGAAAACAGAGGAGGAGTGATTCAACTTAACCAGGATGAAGTAGAGAAGATGAGATCATTTCTCAACAAGTTGGATAAGTCAACAGGTACTTGTTCTCTGGCACATTCAGGTATATTTTCGTTTTCTTTTGGACTTAATGCCTCAGATAAAAACTATAACCTATATTGGATACTAGATTCTGGGGCCAACGACCACATGACATCCCTACCTAAACATTTCTCTTCTTATACCCCTTGCCCTAGCAACAAGAAAATATCCGCAGCAGATGACTCTCTATGACTGCAACAGGTCAAGGAGAAGTTCAAATAAGCCCATCTATAACCCTTAAAAATGTCCTTCATATTCCTAAACTGTCTGTCAGTTTGATTTCCATAAAAAAACTCATAAAAGACCTATCATGTAATGCCATTTTTTATGACGATGTTTGTATACTGCAGAACAAGTATACGGGGAGGACGATTGGACATGCTAGAGAATGGAATGACCTTTATTACTTGGATAATCCGGATTTGCCACCAGACCTGGAAAACAACAACTCTTTTTTCTCTGAGTCAATAAAGACCAACAGGGAGAAGGTCTTCCTACATCACTGTCGTCTTGGACATCCTTCTTTTAGAGTCATAAAATTGTTATTCCCTTCCCTTTTTAGCAAATTAAATGTGGAAAGTCTCCATTGTGAAGTGTGTGAGGTTGTTAAGCACAAGTGCGTATCTTTTCCAGTTAGTAATAATATGAGCACTTTTCCCTTCTATTTAATTCATACTGATGTGTGGGGTCCCTCCATTGTTTCAAATGTTTCTGGTGGCCGTTGGTTCCTCACCTTTATAGATGATTGTACTCGTATTACATGGGTTTTTTTACTAAAACAAAAATCTGAAGTAAGCTTTGTGGTTCAACGTTTTTTCTCCATGGTAAAAAATCAGTTTGGAGTTAGCATTAAGAGGATTAGATTCGATAATGCCAAAGATTACTTTAATCATGAGCTTATTTCCTTTTGTCAAAAGGAAGGTATCATTCATGAGTCATCCTGTGTCAAAACACCTTAGCAAAATGGGATTGCTGACAGAAAAAATGGTCACCTACTAGACCAAATTCAGGCTCTTCTTTTTCAACATGAGGTTTCTAAAAGGTTTTGGGGGGAGACTATTCTTACTGCATGTTATCTAATTAATAGACTACCTTCTAGTATTCTAGCCTCAAAAAGCCCTATGGAGGTTCTGTCGTCCTTTTATCCTAATGTTTCTACATCCAATCAACTTGTTCCAAGAATATTTGGGTGTGTCTTTTGTCCATGTCCACAGTGGTAATAGAGGTAAACTTGATCCTAGAGCCTTAAAATGTGTTTTCATAGGATACTCATCCACACAAAAGGGATATAAATGCTAACACCCACCATCATAAAAATTCTTCGTGTCCAGATATGCCACCTTTTTTTAGCACAAAAGGTACTTCCACCAAGATCATCCTCAGGAGGAGATTGCAAGAAAGGAAGAGGATCTTCTTATGCTCCCTGACTTAAACTTGGGACCAGAAATAGGGACTAAAGGTGTAACAACTGAGAAGGAACCTACTAAATCCATTCAAGATGGAACTGATGTAAGATTTGGAAAATGATTGATTTATACAAGGAAGACAAAGGCCATTCCAGAATCTGTCCATGTCCAACAATCCAACCCAACATTACATGAGGTAACTACCCCTTATCCTTTAATCTCCACTAAATCAATCACAAGCCTAAACACTACAGTAACACTACCTCTTTATTTGAGACATTGAGTGATAAAAAATGGAAAAAAGCCATGGATGTGGAAATGGAAGCATTAAAGAAGAATAGTACCTGGGATTTGGTTGCTCTCCCAAATGGAAAAAAACCAGTAGGGTGCAAGTGGGTATATACTATAAAACACAAGGCTGATGGATCCATTGAGAGGTACAAAGCGACGTTAGTAGCTAAGGGATTCACTTAAACTTATGGAGTGGATTACATGGAAACATTTGCTCCAGTTGCAAAAATGAATACAGTTAGGGTGATATTGTCCCTATCGGCTAATTATGGTTGGAACTTGCAACAATTTGATGTTAGAAATGCCTATTAAAGAGGAGATTTACATGGAATTGCCCCCTTGATGTGGTAAAAAAACAGCTGCCAACACTGTTTGCAAGCTAAAGAAGGCATTGTATGGGTTGAAACAATCACCAGGAGCGTGGTTTGGAAGGTTTACTAAAGTTATGATAAGTTTAGGCTTTAAACAAAGTCAAGGAGACCACACTCTGCTCATTAAACACTCTAAGTCAAGGGGAGTAACAGTGTTATTGGTTTATGTGGATGATATTATAGTGACAGGTGATGATAAGGAAGAGCAACGATTGTTAGGCCAACATCTAGCCAAGGAATTTGAAATTAAGACCTTGGGAAAATTGAAGTATTTTTTGGGAATTGAAGTGGCCTATTCTAAAAAGGGGATATTCATATCTCAACAGAAATACATCACTGATTTGTTGAAAGAGACCGGTAAAGTAGCATGCAAGCCTGCAAGTACACCAATTGACCCAAACCTGAAATTCAGAAACGCAGAAGAAGATATTGCATTTGACAAGGAAGTGTATCAAAGGCTAGTTGGTAGACTGATATATTTATCTCACACTAGACCTGATGTTGCATTTGACGTGAGTCTAGTCAGCCAGTTCATGCATCAACCGAAGGAGGTTCACTTACAAGCTGCACTAAGAATTGTGCAGTGTTTGAAAGGGACCCTAGGCAGGGGAATTTTGTTCAAACAAAATGGGAATGTAAATCTGGAAGCATATATAGATGCAGACTATGCAGGGTCAATTGTGGATAGGAGGTCAACTACGGGATATTGCACTTTCCTTGGAGGGAATCTAGTGACTTGGAAGAGTAAAAAAACAAAGTGTGGTAGCCAGATCCAGTGCTGAAGCAGAGTTCAGGACAATGGCACAAGAGATATGTGAACTACTCTAGCTGAAGATTATCTTGGAAGACCTAAGGATAAAATCGGATGAACCAATGAGACTTTATTGTGATAACAAATCTGCTATTAACATAGCTCATAATCCGGTGCAACATGATAGAACCAAACATATTAAGGTTGACAGACATTTTATCAAAGAAAAATTAGATAGTGGTCAGATATGCACTCCATATGTTTTCTCACAAGACAACCTTGCAGATATTCTAACAAAGGCGCTGAACAACAACATTTTTGAGAAGATTGTTTCCAAGCTGAGAATTAAGAATACCTATTCACCAACTTGAGGAGGAGTGTTAGAATCTGTTTTATTCCTGTCAGGATCTATGTTTTATTAGTTGTGATGTTTCCTTATCTAGGAGATTACAATTATAGTGTATGATAGGAATATCCCTGAATCATAGGGATATGGTGGTTATTGTTATTCTTCCCTATTAGTTTCAGTCTTGTATATATATGGATTTTATTCTAAGCATAATAATAAGGAAAATGATTCTACCCTAAATTTTGAGAATATATAATATTATATTAATTTTTTGACAAAATAATGTATACTGGTTCATGCGGTTCATGCAGTTCAGTAAGTGAGTTATTGGTTCAATCATTAACCCACTAACCCAGACATAGTCAAAGTCAATCACAAATTCAAATTTTAAAACACTTCTTGTAAGGTGAGGATTGCCCAAGCTTGTATAAGCTTTATTGAAGTCATATCTCTAGTTTATGTGGGGCTAAACCATCACTGTTGAGGCTGCTGCAATTAAGAGAGCCCCAAAAGAGGCTGCAACTAAGGTGGGTTATTGCCTTATGGGTTGGGTGACTTTAGTTAAAGCAACTTTCCAGTAGTATCTGATCACATGCCAGTGTAACTGTTATAACTGACAGCAAGTCAGTTATAACAGTTTAACAACACTAACTGAAAATACAAGTAAAAGATATCTCTGTCAAAATAAAAAGCTAGCTAGAAGCCTAGAAGCAAAACATATAGGAGAATTGATATTCTTTCACAGTTAATGTGGGATCTCTTATAATATACACTATTATTCCCCCTCAAACTCTGGATGAAATTGTAGGGTGCTGAGCACTCTAAGTTTGTCCTCTAAAAAGCAGAACCTGGTCTTGGAAAGAGGTTTGGTTTGTCCATCTTCTATCTGACCTTGAGTATGAATATGAAAAACTTGAAGAGACTTATTAATGACTTTTTCCTGAACAAAATATATCCAGCTCCATTTGTTTGGTGCGTGAGTGTAACACATGATTGTGATTTGTGACCAAGAGCTACAGTTCTTTGATCATCACAGAATATTGTAGGTGTAATTGTGTAAAGGATTGAACTTGAAACTCACTTAGCAGAGAGTGCACGGTAGGAGTTCAGCAGCTGTTATGGCCAAACTTTGATAGAAGATGTTGCGCTAAAAAGAAATTGGCATCAGATGTTGAACATCTTTCATCAATATCCAATACCCAACCTGCATCATAGTTTGGTTGAGATACCTTGATGGAACTACTGAATTTAGAAGAAACCGATGCTTTTGGCCACGACGCATCGTATCAATTGCTGCTTCCTCATCAGTATTTTTGTAATTCGATAGAAGTGAATTAGAAAGCGGTTATGATTTGATGAGCCTGACAATTGTACGAACTTCGCACCAGTGGTGCAAAAGCCAAAGCACGAGGTGTGAAGGGTCCTTGAGGTTGATTAAAAGATTTGGCTCTGATTTAGAGGTGACAGTGGCGCGAAATTTGGCTCTTGTCGTGACCACAGTGAGCTTGGTTGAGGTATAGGATTGGAAGCTATGTGACATTTTCTGAAGCTCTGAATACCATAATAAAGTTGAGATATAGAGAAGATTTAGAGAGAAAAGTGATGTGGCTACTATTGATTCATGACTCAAGGCAGAAATGATACAATATTTATGGAGTACAGGTGGCTTGTCTAACAAGCTGGGCTGTCTAACTGAGATCTAACAACTGTCAGTTTATATCTAACAAATAGAATTGGTAGTCTCTAGAAAATTCCAAGAGAGATGTCTGATATACACTATTAGGGTCCATTAGTTACAGTATGGGTTACAAACAGGAGGTAGTTCTCTTGAATTGCCTTCTTCTGTTAAGAGGAAATGATTCTTAAATTTGCTTATAGCTATTAGACGTAGTCTAAAGTAACATAATATTTACCTGTACAATCCCTAATTAGTTGCTGATTATCTTAGATTCAGCAATCACATTTATTTGTATTTATTGTAAAATATTATAAATATGGAGCTGTGATCTGTTTTAGACAAAATTCAGACTTAGTTATAGCTATAAGATGATGAATAACATGTTTCATTTGACACATTATCTCCAGTTTTTTGTTTCAAATTTTCATTTATTTCTTTTCTAGTTCGCTTTTTGTATGTTGCCAACTTGTTCAGCTGAGGACCCTTTTCCAACAACCTTTTTTGAAGACTGCCACTGCTGCTGCTGCCATGCCGCCCACCTTCTTTCTTACCATGACCACCATTGTAATGATCTTCGGAGGCCGATCTACTCAAATTCAGCCACCGTGCAGCTGAAATGTTCCTTTCTTACGTTTTTCATGACTTGCCTACACCAGCCAAACAAGACCATTTTTGAATGTGTGGCGGCGTGTGGGCCACCTTCTTAAGTCATGTCTCTCACAGCAAGGTCACCCAATCTGTCCACACTTACCCTTGGACTTGTGCTCTGATAAGAATTTTTTTGCCTTGTGTTTACTTGAAAACGTGGTTTCTCCCACTTTTGCCATGTTTGGCCGATCTAGATCCATATGGCTGCTATGAGTTTCTTTGAGGATTCTTTCTAGTGATTTACTTGCAGCTTTTCCATCTTCATTTTTTGGTGAAAAACTATTTCGCCGTCTATTCTGTTGCCCTTTCTTTTTCAGCTGCTGCCTTCAGTTTGCCACCCATCTTTTAAGGCCAAGAACTTTCTGGTTGCCTACCTGACGCTGTCCTTTTCCAACATGTTTTTTCGTTTAAATAATTTTGGGTCTACAAATATTGGTTTGAAGCCTCGAAATGTTATTAGTTTTAAAAAAAGTTAGAACTTGTTTTGCTTGCCATTAATTTTTTTGGCTGATAGATATTTCAACTATATGGAAATGTTATCTTTCTAGCACTATTCCCTTATTTCGCCAACATCCTGTGTTGTCTTTCCAAATTTATTTTATAGTGGAACTCAACTTTGGTTTATTTATTTTTCTACTTTCTTGTAACGAACTGAAGGCTTAGTAAGTTTAGCTTGAGGTGGAGTTCAATAAAAATATTCTGATCTAGTAATAATATTTGTTTATAGACACATTATCTTTTATTTAGACAAAATAAAACATTCTCTATTTATTTATGATCGATGTTATTAACCTATGTAATATGTTTCCATTGGTTATTCAAATACAGTTTTATTCCATTATTCTTTTGTTTCTCTGATTTTAACAAATACAATGAATACAAAACATGAAAACATTATTGCATAACTGTTCTTTATACTATGTTATCTTGAGACCGCTATAGATCACTTTCTTTTTACAGGCATATTTTATGTGTGTATGGATGTAGTTTTCCTATATGAAATGAAATATATTTATTATTTTTGCTTAGACTTTCAGTTCTATGCTTCCCTCATGGTTGCGGAAGACCAAAAGTTTCCGTAAGTTAAGCAAAGCATTGGTGAATCATCTTGGACTAACATTGACAAAAGAAGATCTGCAGAATGTTGTTGATTTGATGGAACCATATGGCCAAATAAGCAATGGGATAGAGCTTTTGAGCCCTCCACTTGATGTAAGAAACTGTCATATTTATAATGCTTATTCTGTGATCAAACACAGCTTTGCCTTATAGATATTTTCATGTGTTTAGTTTCTTCTTCCATTTATTTCAATGTGGTAGCTATACAAGTTTTTTCTATTTTAGAAGTTGAAAAACAATTGATGTGCTACGAAAAATAACTAAATGAAGTTTCATTGTTGTTCAGTGGACAAGGGAAACCAAGTTTCCACATGCTGTCTGGTCAGCTGGCCGTGGTCTTACTGCTCTTTTATTGCCAAATTTTGATGTTGTTGATAATCTTTGGCTTGAACCTCTATCCTGGCAGGTTAGTCATACTCATTCCTGGACTGCTATATATAACCTGACAATATTATAGCAATGCTTTTTGGTTATCAAACTTTGTAATCTGGCTTCATAGGCAGTTTCTACTGCTGTTGTAGTGAGGCTTTCTAGCATGACGGGTTTTGTTATAACTTATTTGCTATTGCCCAAACTGATTGATGGCAACTGGATGTATAGGCCACAATATCCAATTTATATGTATATAATCTGGAGTAACTAGCCAAGAGAAATACTGCCAACATACTGATTATTGGGTAAAGTTCATGCGAGGTTTACTAAATAATGTGGGTCCCACCCTCTATCTTTTTTTTTTTTTTTTTTTTAGTGGGACCCACATGAATTTCACTCAACAGTGAAGAGTGTATTAAAGAGTGTTTGGTAGCATTCCTTGACTAGCCAATGCTTTAAATGAAATATTAAGCAATAAATATTTGTAAGTGATTTTAGAAGAGTAAATTGCAGTTTCTAAGCAGGATTTTATGGAAATGAAGTGTTTGTGATAAGATCTGGCTTTTGTATTCCTATACTGTGACCTTTAAATTTAAAGATTCCCAAAGAGAAACATTTCTTTTTTATTCTAGGATTTCTTGGATTCCTTTTATGCTTCTTTAGCATTATTTGTGTGTTTATTTATGGTATTTAAAATCCCACATGCTTCTTTAACATGTGTATTACCAAAAAAAGATGACTTGTCATATTTACTTGATTAATGATAGATTCTTGAGAATTATACAGGGAATTGGATGTACAAAAATCACAAAAGCAAGAAATGAAGATTCCATCAATGGGAATTCAGAATCAAGATCATATCTTGAAAAGAAGCTTGTGTTTTGTTTTGGTTCTTATGTTGCATCCCAAATGTTACTTCCTTTTGGGGAAGAAAACTTACTTTCTACGTCTGAGATACAGCAAGCACAAGAGGTTGGTTTATATTTTACTTAACTAAGTACAGATGAAATATCTGCTTATTTTTAATTGTTTTCTGATAATTGTGATAATTGCTTTCTTTACAACAGATAGCTACACGAATGGTCATTCAATATGGGTGGGGACCTGATGACAGTCCTGCAATTTATTACCGTACTAATGCGGTATAGACCTTACGTGCATTTCAACTACTAATGTTGATTTTTTTTTCTCGTGTTGATTGTGTGGCGTTGAAAATTTAGATTGAATTGTTTGGTAGGATGTTGCTTGAATCTTACTTTTAACATAACACATCACTCATGTCTGTCTTTCTCTAATGGTACTAATATTTAGTATGGACTCAAATATGTCTTTCTTTCTCAAATGGCATTAATAATATTCAACAAGGTTAATTGCATGTTTGGTTTCACATTTGAAAATTGATTCTGGACTCAATTGATTTCGGACAAATTTTAACATGTTTGGTTTCGTTTTGGAGAAGAATTCAGAATTGATTCTGAGTTGAAGTAACTTAGAATAGCTTTTGCATTGAGTAAAAAAATTTACATTAGATTTTACTCTCAACTTGGTTTTATAATAAAAGAATTCAAACATAAATCACATTATTTCAAAATTAATTTTAATCATAATCAATTGTCTAAAATCAATAAACATGCACTAAGAAGATTATTACTTTTGAATGAAAATAGTTTATTGAATTGCTAGTTGAGCAAGTACTGCACAGCTTCTAAATGAGGAAAAAATAACATAAATGGTAGATAGACAATCTCCAAAAAGAGCTAGGTAATGTGGAGTCTGAGATTTAGAACATAATAACAGAAGCGCAATTGATGATTGAACTAATGTAGATTGTAGCCCACAAATTTTTTGAATGCTTTAAGTTCCATGTGGATTTTGGTGGATCCATGATTTAACTACCACATGTGGATGTGTCATACAATGCATTACTTGCTCATCAATCTCATTAATGCAATATTTTTCATATGCCATTAATGTCTAAAAACTAATAAACTAAGGTGCACTATACTTTTCAAATAAATAAAATATCAGCATATTTTTTTGTCATTTATGTTTTCCATTATTTGGTGTAAGATTGACATGAGTAATGATGGTCCCTTATAACTCAATGGTTGAATCGATGAAAATCACTTTTTATAATGAGTTTTTGGATGTTATTAGTGTTTCATACTGTACTCCAGTGTCAACTAATCCCCTTGAACACATATTTAACCATTATCTGTGAATTACTCACTCGTATGGTTTGTCAAGTACTAAGCACTCCAGCTTTTATAATACATAGCAGAGGTTATGATTCTTTAATCTGTTCCCCCTCCCTGTCATGGGTACAGAGCACTACCTTTTGAATCTGATAACAAAGCTATTGCTTGAGGGATCAAATAAACAAATGGAAGATTTCTGTGACAGCTGCATAACAATGATAATTTTTTTTTTACTGACATAGGTTATGGCGTTAAGCATGGGAGATGACCATGAACATGTGATGGCTGCTAAAGTTGAAAAGGTAGCCGTATGTGAGTAGTATTTTAACTTGTATAGAAACACATCTGATATAATCTTATGTGATATTCCTAGATGTTCGATTTGGCGTATCTTAAAGCAAGAGAAATGCTACAGAAAAATCGCCTAGTACTAGAAAAGATTGTGGAGGAATTGCTTGAGTTTGAAATTTTGACTGGAAAGGTAATTGTTATTAGTGTTCGGCATGCTGTATTTAGTATTGTCTACTTGCATGCCATTGAAAGTCTTTTAATATTATGCATTTCCAAATTTTGATGAAGGTGCAACTATTTTGTTGTAAATTCAGCATGTCATTCCAAATATAGAGATTACAGTGGCTAAATCGTTTAACACAAATTATAATTCATTCTGACCCCTATGAAAGTCTATTTTTATGAATTTAGGAAAAATTAGCATATGAAATCATAATCTCTTGATCCTATGTGGCTTTTGCAATCTATTATTGTGGTTTGCATGACATGATACTGTTGGTCCTACTTGGGAATCTAGAAGGGGGTTGAATAAATTACTTTTAAAAAATTTCTTTACAACAAAAACATTTAATCTAATTGGTGAGTATTCTTTTAAACCAATGATAATCCTTCATAAAATCAGACTCCTTTCAAATAGTCAATAATAGCAACAGAAATATATATTGTGAAAAACTATTGAAAGAACACTTATTTTCGGAGATATTAACAATAAAATGACAGGTCGCACAAATTCACAAAGTTGATAAGAATAAAGGAATGCACAAATGCCATTGTAGGGTTTGATCTTATGACTCAAGTTAACAAGATTTACAAAAGGTATATATAAACAATAGTTAAAATCAATTCAAGAGGTGATACGTGGGTTTCCAAAGATTCAAATATTAATGAATTAGAAACGGATATTCAAAATTTCAAGGTATATTTATATAATTGATAAAAGCAAACGCAATTATATAGAGTAGGGGGAGAAGCAGGAACCCATAGTTTACACTGGTTCATCAAAATCCTTGGTCTACGTCGAATGTTAGTTTGACAACCTGAATCAAACCTTTTTCACTATAGATTTGAGTACAAACACTATGCACATGCAAAACCTATAGCTAACCTTCTCTTGAATCCTACAAGAGAATCACCTTGTGAAACATTATTATAAGAATGTTAGTTTGACAACCTGAATCAAACCCTTTTCACTATAGATTTGAGTACAAACACTATGCACATACAAAACCTATGGTTAACCTTCTCTTGAACCCTACAAGAGAATCACCTTGTAAAACACTATTATAAGAAGCCACTAGGAAACCCTATCCCAAATTTCAGATCACCTTGTGAAACCCTATCACAAGGAACCATTGGAAAACCCTATCCCAAAATGCAAACCACCTTGTGAAACCCTATCTCAAAGATTTATTGGAAAACCCTATTCCAGATATCAGCAAAACAACTTGTGATGCTACCACAAGAAATCACTGGGAAATCCTATCCAAAAGAGTAAGCCAAATATGAGACTAAAAGATAGAATGGTAACACCTGGTTTGTACCAATTTAAAGAATTAAGATCAAATCACCAATGAAAGTCAAACTGTATTCTTGATCAAGATTGCTCAAAAGATTTGTAAAGAATGAGTGATGGAGCAAACTTGATTTGATCAAAAGAATGCCTTGAATGGACTGATGGAGGCAAAAGATTTCTAAAGAATTAGATCAGCCTCTTAGGGTTGTAGGAATGATGTAGAAGTGTAAGAATAACTTTTTTAAAATGTGTGATTTCAATTTTTTACCTATTTTTGAAATGGGTTTCCTTTAAATAGAGAAAAAATCAGGTTGATGCCCATTTAATCGGTTACATAAGTGACTAATTGGTTAATTCGATAAGTAAAGGTTAAATCAGTCCATGTGTCATCTGGTAATCGATTAATTTGACAGAGATTCTCTATAATTCAGTTTCAGGCATGAGATAATCAATTTCTGATTCTAGTAATCGATTGCAATAGTGTGAAATTCTAAAATTCAGTTGAATTTCCCTCCAATTGAAGTATAACTAAAATAATCAATAACTGGAATTTATAATTAATCAATCATGATCAATATTCAAGACATCTTTGATTAGATCAAGATATAAAAGATTTTTAAAACATCTTAAGAGTAAAAACCTTTATCAAAACTGTAAGAGTTTATGACTGTAATTGTGTGTATGGAGCATACAATGGATTTCTTATTTACAATGAGTAATAAGTACAATAAAAGGGAAACAAAATAATGTAATTAATGACTAAATCCCTAAGATAATATACTACTCACTAAAATCAAATCATATCTGTAATAAAATCTAAGATTCAAGATCAAGAGTATGTTTGTGAAGTAAATTTTAAGATTTGTAGAATGTAAACTAAAGCATAAAGCCCAAGTTCTAGAACAATCAATACAATGCACATCCATACATGTTAGGTATATTAAAAAAAATAAAAGAACCCAGAAAACCAAAATAAAATATAAGTATCATGACCTTTGTGTCCAACAAATACAATCCTTTTAAGTCTTTTTTTGCTAAATCCACTTTTTTAATATTTGGTGGGGGTCTAACCAATCCGTGTTACTCATAAAAGACATTCATTTAGTTTATCTAAATTTTTATTTACTAAGGTTCCATTCAGAGTGGTTTTTGATTATAAGTTTTTAAATTTATAAAATAAAAAACTAGTGTTGTTTCAAGTTTTCAAATTAATAAAACAACATTTTTCGGTTTCAAGTTTTAAAATATTGTTGTCAAATTTCAACTCCATCGAAATCCCACGTCATGATGATAGATAGAGGAAATTGGGGACTAGCAGCGACTAATGGAGATAGTGGCCGACGAAAGTCGGAGATCAGTGGCTAGTGGAGGATATGATGGCTGGTGACTAGTGACTGGAGACTTATATCAAAGATTTGACAGTGGTCAGTGTTGGCGGTTGAAGACCAACAATTGTTTTACTGGAGATTGGAGA
Source organism: Psophocarpus tetragonolobus (assembly GCA_037954015.1). Lineage (NCBI taxonomy): Eukaryota > Viridiplantae > Streptophyta > Magnoliopsida > Fabales > Fabaceae > Psophocarpus > Psophocarpus tetragonolobus. The sequence goes on along the minus strand of JAYMYS010000028.1, from coordinate 282,105 downwards.
CAATGGTTAGTGGTGGCTAGGGATGACAATAATATCTGCACTCGTGGGTATTGCCCCATATGTGTCTTAATTTTGATGGGTATTACCCGCTTTAACCATATATGATTATATGTATTATTTGATTCTCTAAACCGAGTATGGGTACTAGGTAGGTAATTACCTATATCCATACTTGTTCTGTTATAATTTTAATAATATATAATAAACATAAAATCATATATTTAATTAAAAATTATTTATAATGAGCTCCATTGGTTCCATTTGTATAGTTATTATCTAAATTTGTCTGCATCTCTTGATTGTAAAAATCATTTGTATCCATTGTTGTGCTTGAAATACTAACAGTTGCTGTAATGTATATATTGAAGTGACTATGCAATAAGCTCACTTTGTGTTTGTCTAATTAGAGATATATGGCCCCTACTGTTACCACCCACCCACCCCCCGTTTTTCCTTTTGTAATCTGTTGTTTCATGATTGAAGTTGTTTCTCAATTGTTCATAACACGGGTAATCACCCCTCTAGCAGGATTTAGAAAGAATTACTAAAGATATTGGTGTAATAAGGGAGAAAGAGCCGTTTACTCTTGGTGAAGTTCAAGCTAGTGAGGTATGTGATTATCTCTAAATATGAGTTTAAAAGAATTGATTCTTATAGAGAATGAATAAATTTTTGAAATTCATTTTCGAGAACTTTATTCTGAATACTCTGGATCTTCTAATTATTCTGGCAATCTTACTGGAGAGTATACTCTTTTGACTTAAATAACAATTTTGTCTATGAAAAAGTAGGTTATTTTGTCCTTAAACTTTTTTTTTAGTCCATGATGTCAAACAACAATGTTAAATGAGCAAATGTTGATGTTGGCAGCAGCCCACTAACTTACCACGTCAACAGAGATATCATACACAAGCAGCCCATGTAATTTTTTAGGATAAACTATGTTTTTAATATCTTATAAAAAAAATTGACAATTGATATGTTAGACAAGTTGATAAGCAATTAAAAATACAATTTACTCAATGTTGATGTGGCAAGTCTTTGAGTTGCTAATGTTCTCAGTTAACACTGATTTCTGAAAGCAAGGATTAAAATTAAAAAAATTAAAAGGAATGAAATAAAACAAATTTAAAGGACCAATAAAAATTCTCCAAATTTTTAAGGAGCAAATTGTTATTTAAGTCTACTCTTTGTTTCCTGCTTTACCTTGTCTCTTTATATGAAAAGGAGCCAACATTACCTTTTTCAAGGCTTTGGTTTTATTGGCAGTAGTTGGCTTTAGCCTCTATGAGTTCTTTGGGTGTATTGTAGTGTTATCGTGGATTGAATTGCAAGTCAACTGAGTTTGCAAATCCACATCCATATGTACAACGATATTTTAAATTTTGTATGCAACATGTAATATTATATGTAATGAGTGGTATCACATGTATATTTTAGTTAATATCAGTAATCAGTAATGGGTGGTATGGATTAATCTTACTACTGTTTCCCTACTTGTTTTCCAGCTAACATCTGGCAGCTTCCTTGAAAGAGCAAATGCATCGGGAAGTACTCTACTAGCATCCTAGATTAATGGGATAATATTTGGGTATGGGAAAGTTTGAGGTCAGAGTTGATTCCTGTTCTTTTTATTATTTATATTTTTGGGGCAATCTGCTCATTTCTACTTGGATAATTGTGCATAGTTTAGGATACAACATACACTAATATCATGGCTGTGTTCCTTGGGATGAGAAGAGGTAGCAGTTTTCCTTCTCGGCCTTTGTTTCTTGATGTCAGCCAGATCCCTGTATTTTTTCCTTAACATTGTAACATGAATTATTTCTTTTAATGTTATTGGATTTTTATCCTATGCACTTCTGCTTGATTAAACATTTCTTATTTACTCTGAAGACACGAACATATCAGCGGAACCGTGTGATGATCGTGATTGCATTTTCTTCCTTATTGATTGGATTAACTCAGAAATTTGAGAATGTTTCACTATTTTAGAATTTTTTTACAATTCCGAACTGAATAACTTTGTTATGAAATTGTTTTCTACCTTCGTTTGACATCAAAGTTTTTTCTACCTTCGTTTACCGTGGGACAGTTGAACTTAGGGGACAATTGAACTTAAGAATGACAACGGGTCAGGCGGACATGAGTAGTGGTTACCCGCTACAAAAATCCGTCATCTGTTACCTCCTAAAAACCTAAAAACCTGTCGAATATCTGCTATAGAAATACCTGGGAGTTTTTTTAATATCCGCAGGTATTTACGGGTACTCATGGGTATTTAAAAAAAATAAATTTTTTAAAATTAAATATTTTTTATAAGAAGTTTTATCAAATAAATTTATTTTTTGAAAAATTTAGAAATAAAATTATACTAGTTTCTAAAAGATTAATTAAATCTAAAATTAGATTAATATAATATATTATAAGAAAACATTTAATACAAATGAAATTTTTATTTTATATTATCGATATTTTTATAATAAATAATTTCATTAACTAGGAAGTTTTTATAAAAAAATAATATTGATATCAATGAATTTTGATAATTAATATTTTAAATTGATTTATTTTTTAAAAATATTATCTTTTTAACTATATATATATATATATTATTTTAGTTTAGCGGGTAGTTATGGATACGGGTACTATGATACCCGTATCTGCACCGGTTAAGAAGTGAGTAGAAAAAAACCCGTACTCGTGGGTAACAGGTACCCATTTATATTATCCGTACAGATATTTTTGCGAGTTTTATCTATGGGTATTTGCGTGTGCAGAAAAGTCTTGAAAGAGCTAACTCGTATTTATAATGGAAAATGACTAGAAAAATGTTTGCTAATGCTAGAGATTTCTTAGCTGCAAACAGTTATTAAAATGGTGTTAGAGTAAATGTCTCAATACAGTCTTTATGGACATTTATTGTTTATAAATTGATTATGATTCTGTAATCGTTTCTTCAAATGAAAATACATGTATTTACTAGCTGCTATAATTTTAGTCGACGAAGGCAACGCATGCTTCCAAATTCAGAGGCTAATGAAAATCAAAATAAAATTATATTATTACTAATTTGTTGCTACAAAAGACTGACTACCGGGGAGGTAATAAAGATGGTTGACTTTTCCATGCTACTGTTGTCTTGTCCCCCATTATGGCAAACACTTTTTCTTCTAGGCTTTGCCTCTCCAAGCATTGTGATGATGTCTCTCATGGTTGGCCTTTCCTTGGGTAGCTTTGCGGTGCATAGTAGTGCAATCCGGAGCACAAGCAGCATTTCTTCTTGGACATGTTTACACTGACTAGCTATGGCAGGATCTAGTGCTTCTAACAAGTCTTTGTTGTTTTTCTTTTTCCTTATCCATTCTACTATGTCAAGTGATTCTTCAAACGAAAGGTCTAAAGGCATTTTGCCAGTTAGGAGCTCCAAAAGCACCACTCCGTAGCTGTATATGTCAATCTTCTCGTCAATCTTCAGAGTGTATCCATATTCTAAAGCCAAAAGAAATAAGCATGATGTCAATCATCTGTTGCCTCTTACTTTCACTTGTTTGATCTAGGAAACTTACGAAAAAAGAAATTGGGGCTAATGGCTTCCGCCTGCCACGCTAGAGCATATTATTTACTTTCGATGTTATTAATGCGTAAATAAACTACCGAAGGAGAGCTAAGTACTAACCTGGTGCAATGTATCCATATGATCCAGCCACCATGGACACTGTTTCATTCTTTTGAATCATCATCCTTGCCAACCCGAAATCTGCTATTCTTGCATCTAAATTTGCGTCAAGGAGTATGTTGTTAGACTTGATATCCCTGTGAATAACTGATGGGTGGCAATCATGGTGGAGGTAGTTAAGCCCTTGTGCAACACCAAGAGCTATGTTGTACCTTGATACCCAGTCAACAAGCAACCGTGCAGATTGCTCGCCATGCAGTGCTGTTCCAAGATTCCCATTAGGCATGTACTCGTAAACCATCATCACATTCCTTTCATTGTGTACATACCCCAACAGCCTTACAATATTCCTGTGCCTAAGTCTCCCTAGGAGTTCCACTTCTCTCAACACATCATTCCCATCTTCTATGTCTGTCCGTGACCTCCAGAGTTTCTTCACTGCTACCGTTACATGAGGTCTATGGATTTCAGCTTTGTAAACAATACCAGTGCCACCCATGCCTATGACATTTGATTCTTTTATGCAAGTGAGGATGTCACAACTAGTGAAACTTACCCTCTGGAATGCTACCAACCTCCATGGCCAATCCTCATTGCTCTGTTTGAACCAGTCATGGATGAAATTGTTATACAAGTGCCATCTCTTGTATAAACATCTACCACCAAAATATACTGCAGCAAGAGCTAAAATCACTGAAATGCCACTCACAAAACCAATAATGATGTGTCTGATATGTGAGCTGTTTCGATGGCTTGTTATAGCCAAACTTGGAGAACATGGAGGGAGAATTCCTCCACAAAGACCCTCATTGCCGGTAAGATCATTAGGATTTATGGTCACCAACATCCCATTTGAGGGTACTGGACCTTCAAGTTTGTTGTAGGATAGGTTCATCATTTCCAGAGCTGGGGAGTTGCCAAAATTTTCAGGTATCCTACCAGTCAGTGAATTGTTGGACAGATCAAGAATAGATAAGGTGGGCATGTTTGTGATTGATTTTGGGATTTCTCCTGTCAACTGGTTATTTCGAAGGTTAAGATTGACTAATTTTTGACAAGAAGCAATGCTTTCAGGGATTGTGCCAGATATACGGGTGTTTGAAAGATCCAGCACTGACAGAGATGGACAGTCCTGGAACTCGTCAGGGATGTTTCCTCCAAAATTGTTTTGAGAGGCAATGAAGGTTTGAAGGGTTGGAATAGAAAAAATATCTGAGGGTAGAGATGACTCAAGGTGGTTCCAAGATACATCAATGAAAGAGAGTGATGTGGATGAGGTAATATCACTAGGAATTTTCCCACTGATGTTGTTCTTTGCCAACTCCAGCCGTTGAAGGCCGAGGAGGTTTCCAAATCCAACTGGAATAGTTCCAGAAATAAGATTGTTCTGAATCCGAACACGCACCAAAGACAAACAGTTTGCAAGTCCACTTGGAATGGAACCACTGAATGAATTGTTGAAGAGGATTAGTTTAGTGAGATTTCCTGTAGTACACAAACCTGGAGGGATCTCCCCGGACAATGAGTTGGATGATACATCCAACCACTGCAAAGGAGAGTTCTGTCCAAGGTTATGTGGCAAAGGACCATGTAAAGAGTTTTTCCATAGCTCAAGCACCTGTAAGTTTTTCAATTCACCAAGCTTCTCTGGTACTGGACCAGTTAGTTTGTTGGTCATCAGATTTAAGAGCTTCAGATTTTCCAATTTAGAAAGTTCTGCTGGAATCTCTCCTGAGATCTGATTGTCAGAGAGGTCCAAAAATGCTAGTGAAGTAATGTTGCCAAGTTGAGGTGGAATTTTTCCTGAGAATTTGTTATGGTAGAAATAAATTGTGTTGAGTTTTGTCAGCTTACCCAATTCCGGTGGAATTTGTCCACTGAGATTGCCTACAGCCAAGTCAAGGTATTGAAGATTGGTGAGGTTGCCAAACTCTGCAGGGATCTCACCTTCAAACTCGTTGTATCCTATAATCAATGTCTCCAGAGAAGTGAGTTCCCCAAGATATCCTGGAATCCTCCCAGTGAAGCTATTCCCTGAAAGGCCAAGAAACTTGAGCTTCTGCAAATTCTTAAAACTACTGGGGATTGGACACATAAAGTAGCTCCCTCGAAAGTCAAGGGTTTCTAGCAATGTTGCATTTCCAATATCCTCAGGAAGAAAACCCAAAAAATCATTGCTCGATGCATTAATTGATCTCAAGCCTGCAGCTCTTCCAAGACCAGTGGGGAAGCTGCCAGTGAAGGAGTTCTGGCTCACATCTAAGCTCTGGAGAGAGGTTAGGTTGGACAATGATTTGGGCAGTGATGAAGCAAAGTTGTTACAACTTATGTTGAAAGAAGACAGAATTGAAAAAGACTGAATGTGGTCTGAAACATGACCGCTGAGGTTCATGTTGGAGAGGTCAAGACTCTCTACTAAGCCTTTAGAGTTGCAACCAACTCCAGTCCAGTTACAATGAAGTGAACCTCCCTGTGTCACATTGCTTGGTTGTTGCCAATCCTTCAGATGCTTCATTGGGTCAATGAGAGTGGATTTGATTGAGAGCAGAGTTGACAATTCATCATCTGCTGCAGCTTCAGTAAAAACATGTGAGAGGCCAATGTAACAATATAAGAAGAACAACAGGTGGGTTTGCATTTTAGTGATTGTTCTTTTTGTGTTGGTTCCTCTTAATCTTGTTGCATTTTTCATAGCAGGGCACAAGGAATGAAGGGGAGGGAAGTGAAGGGAAGGTTGTAGGAAGTTCTGAGGGACAAATTAGTTTATAGTTAATCTAATGAGTGACATTTGAAATGATAAGCCAAGGACAATTTTTTATTGGATATACGTGGGTACTTGGGATCTGAACCACCTAATCATGTGCAACTGATCACTGTCAATCTTTGGACTGTTTTGAAATCCCCTAGACATCATAACATGCATAGAATGTGTTCCAGAATTGCTTATAATGTCAACCCAAACTAATTTACCCGGTCCAAAATATTCTATATTTAGGCATTCCACAACTTCGCATATTCTTTTTTCTTTCTCATCATTTCTTTAGTATACTTCAGGACAGTATTCAATAGGAAGCACATTAATAAAATAATGATTAATCAGTTAAACTTCAGAACGCTCTCTTCTCTGGGAGAGATGATTAAAGAAATGTTGGTTGAATTTTAACTGGTCCATTGCAAATAATTCTGCTGATGCAGTTTCCAATATTAGTGTTACTATATGAGATAAAGTATACTTTAACTTTTAATATAAAATCATGCATGAATATTGTACAGGGGTGGCAGCACAAGGAATTGGGGTAGGTTTCGCCTTTCCCAAATCTGATCTCATCTCCTTGAACCTTTTCTTGAATCCATCCTCACCCACTCTTTTTACTTTGTTTTGTACAACTTCATATTTTTGCTTAAATAAATTATACGCATTTTGAACTAAATAGTGCATGAAAATAAACTTCAAGAGCAAGAAAATAATTTTAAGGCCAAAATACGTGAATTTTAATTTTATAATTTAATTATTGCAATAAATTAGTTAGTATCATGATGGAAGAGAGCATCTTTATCTGGAACTTGTTTCACCTTGTTACCTATTTAGTCAAATTGGATTTTTCTTATAAATTTTGTAGTAATATAAGATGGGTATATATATTAAAAGAAAAAAGAAGATGAGTATGAGTATTGTCATATTGATATTTTTCCCCACCTTATCTAATTATAAGAAAAACATCATATGCATTGACTAAAGTTATCTGTATGGGTGAATTGAAAAATATTGCTAATGGTACAGTAACACTTTAAGTTTTGGGCGAATATTGTATGATGGACCTTACCAAGTAAAAGGAGTTGAATTTAGTAAATTTTCATCAATTATCATAAGTAGTCAAACATAATAGAATGGCAGGTAACTAAAGATTTTTTTGCTTTATTATGGCGGAATTATCTCATTAATCATCCAAAATGAAAGTAGTTATAGATTAATTATGCAGTACATAAAATCCACGGCGGAAATAACGAGTTTGGGACTTTCTTTTCAGGAGTGTGTAACTGGGAGGTAGAGATGAGATGTGTATTTTAATAGGGAATGTGTTATGTGACAATGATTGTGTGCACCTACCAAACCCCATTCCCTGTCATAAAGCAATTGTGTCCCATTCTATGGCCACCACATGGGTACATCTGGCTCTATGCTAATTATTATTATAGATATACTGTCTAAAATTTATGAAGGTATAACATGAAAGGGATATAGCATTGATGTATTATAAATTATATTTTTCCAATCAAAGATTAATAATTGGAGCCATAAACAATGAGAAATGAAGGGCTGGAAGCCATGTGAAATGGGCGAGTTCCTCTGGAAGTGATTTATTTCACCAAAAGAAAAGGAAGCTGCTTAATGCTTACAACTATGTCATACGCTATTATTAATATTTTGGAATCCACGAAAGGGTGAAAGCTTAGGTTCCCCACATGGCTCCACAACCAAGACTTTGGCCCACCACCGCCGTTAATCATAACCATATTCATATCATATCTTCTAGACCATATCTTTCCGTAATCATGCCAAAAATTTTAACTTTTTTAAATAATAATTTGATTCTGAAAAATAAAATATTTTTTATCAAGTTTTATTAACATACTCTATCATTTTTACATTAACCTTCAAATTTTTATTTATATAAAAAAATAATAACAAATAAAATAAATAAAATTAACATGAATAAAAAATTGTAATTGAATGTGTATACTAATTAATTTTTTTTTTATTTTAATCTTTTATTTTTTATATATATTTGAGACGGTAATGGATACCATCACAATATTTTTATATACCATCACAATTTTTTATAAGCTAGTAAGCATTAATTAATGTCGATTTCAACGTTAATGCTAAACAAACACTGTCATGTTTTTCTTGACGTATTTTTTTTCTAACTTGTGCCAATCACAATCCTCGCAATTAATAGTTTTTTGAAACATTTTTTTATTACTAATATTGATTTTGGTTAAGTTAGTTTTTAATTTGATTGCAAAAATGAAACTCTCACTACTTCTTAATTTCAAAACCTTATTCTTTTCTCTTCTCCTTCACTCTCTTCCTCTCACTTATTTGTGATCTTTATTTTTTTTTTCTAATGTTTTCTTATTACTTTTAATGCTATTTCTATGGCTTTTCATTGCAAGTTAGTTAGGAAAGAAACTGTGGATATTAACCAGTGACATAAGTAATTCAAGAATGGGTAAGTTCAGTTATTTTAAAAGTGTTCCGTTCTTAATCTTTAATTAACTGTATCTTATTTTTAGAAAATAGATGAAGAAAGTAAGCCTTTTAATCCAAAATAACAAAATGTTTGTTGTGAAATTGTTTTAATAAAATAAAATGCTTAAATTCAACAAATTATCACTTTTGACTTTAAAAACCAAATAAATATATATTTCTTTGAGAAACTTTTAGAATACAATAATGTACGCGTGTGTGAACTTTTTTTAGTCAAATTGATTGTAATTAAGGAAGCTCAAAGACATGAAATATTGACTTAGAAAACATGAAAGGTGATGAAAACATGATTTTGTTCAATTAAGTTCAAATTTTAAAAGAAAGGTAATCCTAAACAAGATATACTCAATATTGTTCAAGAAAAAATTGTTTCAAAAACAATTTTGCAATGAAAGCAAATGAAATGTGAGGTAAACATGAAAGAAAAAACCTCAAAGTTCTTATGAAAGCAATAAATGTAGAAACGTAAACCTCAAAAGAAAACCTCAAAGTTGTAATTCTAATAAAGCAATAAATGTGAAATGTAAAGGACTTTAAAAATTAAATGCATGTAAAAGCATGAATGTGAATGAAGAAAAATAAGGAATTTTGCAAAATGAACTACCTCAAAGTGGTTAAGAACATACATCTTAATTCCTTTACTCGTTACCATGTTTAGATGTCTTGAGTTTACAAGATTTTGTGTGTAAATGTTCAAACCTCGATTTTGGTGTGAGTGAATGATATTTATAGAGATTTCTATAATCGACATTCGTCCCTAGAAACTTGAAAAAAATAATATTTTATTCCCCAACGGAAATAAACTACTAGGAACCTCCTATTTTCTAGTAACCACCTTAACAGATAGTAACTTTTACATTTGACTTGTTGATCATAATTTTTTATTTGCTGACTCTCGATTTCTTCATAATCTTGACTTTTTGCAAATGTCTTTGATTCCCAAAAATACCTCGAACTTTAGATTTCAATATCTCTTTCTGAGTCATATTGCTTGAGCATCTTGACCTTAGTGTCCTAGCTTCGAGCAGGATTTTTTCTTTTTAGAGAAGTCCTTTCAATTGTTGACTTGATTAGACAACTTCTTTGTCCTGCTTCTCGAGATCGAGTCTCCATGCATTAATCCCACTTTACACCCTTTCGATCTCGAGATTCTTCCTTTATTGTCTCCTGTAAATGTTGTTTTCCCTCAACCCTAGTGCACTTAGCATCTCAAGCCATCCTTAAATATTGATTTCCTTAGCCTATGATTGTGGTATCTTGAGGCATAAAAATATGGACAGAAAAATCCATATCTATTTAAATTATTTTTCTTGACCCCAACAAATTCCCCCCCAAAATGTTTACGTCTCGATATGCCTGTTGAGAGTCTGAATGTTTTGCCTCTCGATTCCCTTCTCACACTTAGAAAATTTTTATGTTTCTTCATTTGGGAATCCTTTCACTTTCTTGCGAAGGTATCAAGGTCTTTACACATATTCAAAAAGAAAACTTCCAACCCCATACCTACAATTTGTGGGCAAAAACACTCGTCATGTCACCTCATTTTCACAAACCTTCCAGTAAAACAACTTTTTTACTGTTCCACGTTAAATACTTCCCTTTCTTCTTAATTCTTGTTCTTATTCAAAGCCTTACTATTCATCATCTTCCCCTAAGACCTTTTGTCTTCTCCAAGCTTCCCTTTTAGTTTATTTTTTCTTTTTTAGTGTTCCAAATTAAATACTTCCCTTTCTTCTTGCTCTAGGTGTTGTATTTTAGTTCATGTTTCTGACTTAGGAGTTGGGAGAGAGAGCTGCAGCAGAAACCTTGCCAAGGGAGTTTGAGGAGCAGTGTTTGGGGAGTTAAGGCTACACCTTTCACAATTAGGATTATCCTTCAAGGTAAGGAGAATGAGAAATTATCTCTCAAGTGATATGTGTAGGGAAAATGAGTAGTGAAATGATCCATAAGCTTCTATATGTCTTGAATAAGTATTAGATGTCTTACTAATTTATTTTGTTGGACTGTTGTATTACATGTATATTATTGGATTATTTGGATGTGATGATTATGTGGGCATTGGGTTTTTTCCTTTTTATACCCTAGAGATTACTATCTTAAACACAATAATGGGAAGAAATGATAACCTGAAATCAATGCATTTGGTGCTTTTGAATAGTTATTGGATGTCTATGTTAATTTATTTTGTTTGATTTATGACTTTGAGGTATTCTTTTTTTATACCCTATAAACTAGTGTTCTTGAATCTGCATTAATAATAACAATTGTAGTGCCCTTTTGTAGTCCCCTGTGATTGGTTATAACAATTGAGTTAGTTGGAGATTAGTTATCATTGATTAATCATTATTTGGTGTGCTTGTTTATCATAGTATTTGGTGTGTTGCTTCATACAGTTATGAATTATGGGATAAACTAGACTAAGTATAATGATTAATTTGGCATTAAGGTGTTTCCTTTTATACCCTAAAGATGAACAATAGTAATGGGTGTCTATAGTTGGAGTAATGTATTTTTTGTTTCTTGTGATTGGTTATAACAGTTGAGTTAGTTGGAATTAGTGTATCATTAATTTATCATTATTTTACATCTATTTCATCTTAAGAGTTGATTGAGAATTATTTAATTTGAATTTCGTAATTTAGAGGTTTCTTTGAAGGATTAAGGAAACCTTAGGAGAGGGAAACGATGGAAAATCATAGTGCATGTTTTATTGTCAGCGTTCACGATCTTTGGATGAGAGCACTAATAATAAAATGATGCAATTTGAGAAAGTTGTCTTCATGAAATTTGTAGCCCTAGCCCTAGATGTTATCTAACTAATTTTGTTGGTTTCACCCCAAAAAGATACATAGAACTCAAGTTATGATCAGATTAGTGACTAAAGGTCGAACTACCAGAATTAAGCATATTTTACAATCACCATTTATGATTTTCGGATGAGCAAAACAATAGGAAAATGATGTAATTTGAAAAAATGGTCTCCATAAAAGTTTTAGTGCTAGATGTTATCTAACTAATGACATTGGTTTCATTGCAAAATGAAATCTAGAGTTCAAGTTATGATTCAATTAGTGATTAAAGGTTGAACTGCTTGAATTAAGTGATAGATTCATGTTTCCTCCAATGTTTAACATAGTAAACGTTTGATTTATCTCTTGAGGTCAACATAAGAGTTATAGATAAATGTCTTAGTTTTTAAACTAGATAAGAAAAAAATATCATAGGATTAATAAACCTCTAGATATCATGTTTATACTCCACAAAGATCATGGAGATCTATTAGAAAATGAGTGAAGAAATCTTCAAAATTTAGAAAATGTTGTACTGAGCTATGAATGTAATAATCCTATGTGTATATGTGAGAAAGTGAATATATTCAATATTACTAAATGTTATTTTATGCATGAGAATATGTGTTTTGGATAATTTGAGTTGAAGAGCTTATTTGTGCTAAGACTTAAGTCTAAGTTGTTACTTATCAGTGTGTGAACTCTGAATTGTTTAATTATTTGTGAAGTCTAGAATTTGTTTAGCGGTGCTTAAGTTTTTTTGCATAACCATATGTTTAGATGTGTGATATATCTTATAATTATGAGTGTCGTTGATAATGAATGTTTGAAAGTTATTTGAGGTGTGTGAATTCGGGGTTTGTTTCAATATGTGATATTGATGTTGATTTCAATTGGATGCATAATGCGTTCATGATGTTGTTAAGAGTGTACATGATAAAGTGTTATACCAGTTGCGGTTGGGAATGAAGTGTGATGACATGATTAGATGTTAATATTGTTATTTTATGTTTATGATGATGGTTAGGGTATACTTGACGAGATGCCATCCCAACTGTAGTTGGGGTGGAGTATGATAACATGATTAAATATTTGCATTATGATTTATTTTGTGGATGACATGACACATAAATATGGCAGTCGAAGAGGTTTTTGTAAGGATCATCCATTATGTGGTACTCTGGACCAGATATTCTTTGGTTGTTTTGCATTACACGGTTGTACCTACATGTTATTGGCGTAGAGGAGGATTCACTTTGAATGAACTTATGGTAAAATGATTATACCTATGTGTTACTAGCGTAAAAGAGAACCGTTTCAGGCACGTACCTGAGAGAGCATGCATGAGCATCATTAGCATGAATGTACTTATACGTGTGGATGTGTAATCTTTATTATGGGTGTGGAATGAATTTATATGTATTTGTTGTACTTTTAGTTGACTACTCATTCTCTTTATATGTGCCCTAACATGTGTGAGACACATTCTCACCTCTTGCTATTTGTTGTTGCATTTTGTTTGGGTTGAACGCCATTTTCAGGTGTGCATGATCATGATGATATTGTTGGTGATGAATGATTCGACTTTTCTTTACCTTTCTGTAGGGATACTTTGATTAGGTGTAACCTCGGGCTAGGGAGAATTATTTAATATTTTTCTATTATAAAGATGAATTATTCAATATTTCAATGAGTTTTAGTAATTAAGAATTTTGTAAAGCTCATTTGTAAACCCTAATGTATTTACTTTTATGCTATGTTTTATTATATTATAATTTTTGAAAATAAGTGTATATTAAGATATGTGAATCCTTTTACCTAAATGCAAAGTCTACTATTTTAATCAAACAAATTTTTTGTTATTTTTTTTTAATTAATGAATGGTATATTGGCTACTAAAGGCAAAGTCTAGTATTTCTCAAGAACCACAATGGTGAAGTAGGCACAATGGTATTAGATTAAGAGCATGTTGCCTTCCTGCTATATTGGCTAACAAGTCAATTCTTTTGTAGCAAGTCCATCCAAGTGACTACGACCTACTTCAACCTAGCCCAGCTTCTACACACAGATTCTTTTCGAGTGAATTTGGCCAAATTATTATTATCCTATGTTTATTCGACCATGAGTGAGGTGGTCTCCATTTTAAAAAGGCCTTTGGCGATAAGCAATGTGATCGACCTCGTATAGTTTATCTAGTTATGGCTTAATTCCCTTTCTCAATCCAACCTGACACCTATTTCTAATGAAAGTGACCTAGACCTAGAAGGGTTCGACTAGTCACTCTGTCACGACCTCAAGATTTCTCCAACTTAGCAACCTACAAACTTCACCTCGAAAAGCTCTTATCTCTTCACCATTTTTAAGAGGAGGTGGCTCCATTTGCACGTCTCTCGATCAAGGACCCCTCCTAGCTACAACATTGATTCCCGCAAAACACCCCAGGAGAGCAGAGCGAGACCCTTGATATCTGGCGTCAATTTCTATCTTGGGACATCTTAGTAGCCGACCTTCATAATGGTGATGTTCAACTTTTCACTTACCAACCACAACTCTATTCCCACTAGTTTGGTTTAGCCCAACTAGTGCCAAATCCATTTCCCAAGGATCCATTACCCTTAAACTTCCCCACTTCAGATGTTGCTTTATTGGAATTCTTAAAGGACCACCTGCCTAAACGTCGGATGAAGATCTGACTTGTTCCTTTCGAGAACAACTTCCTATGCAACTTAGAATTTTCCGCATGATGGTCGAACTTCATATCAGACCGCTCGATCACTTATGCTGAATGTGTTCCCAAGCTGACATACCATCCTTCCTTTTTCTAGGATCTCGACTGAGAGACTCGAGGTAAATGTTTTCATTGCTCGATCATTCACCTTTTTGAAAAAATTTACCATGTCTACTACTTACCTCATAGGTTTCAACATATTTATAATGAAACTTTATGGTCTTTAAAAGAGAAAGTAAATAAAAATTTAAGTCAAGGTCAGGCTATCAATCCCAAGGGAAAGACTATTTTTGAAAAATATTGTCTGCTAAATTATCGATTTTCCCTTCAGTCTCCTTTGCCTTAGCCAAGTCGTTAAATGGCCCAAAATGGATCATAAATCTACAACCTATAGATGTTTTTAAACCAAAGTCAAAATCAGGTGTCACTTTTACTGGATTTAGTTACCATTATTATGATCATGTGCCTCCTGAAGGACTCCCTACTTGGCTAACTCATATTACTCAAGTGATTGATTTAGACCTAATTTGCTTGGGTAAGCCTTATTCTGTATCAAATGCTATACATACCTTTGTCTCAAACTAACTTGCTTACTTCTTTATTAACCATTCCCACTCACATCCTTGAACCTTAAGAAAATTGGGAGGATGAGGAATCTGACGAGGCACCCCTCATTTGCAGGAAGTCTAAGCTTGCCCCCACTAGAAAGGTCAAGGTATGTTTTCCTTCTATTCTTATGAACCTTCACTTTTTGCTTATATATTATCCCTTATTTCTCCTAAAATAGGAGTCATCGAGATTAGCTAGAGGGTCTTAGAAAAGGAAAATAGTTCCTCCTTCTCCACCTTGATCCTTGTTTCAACACCTATTTAAAGACAAACAAATTCTTCCACTGAAACAACCTCAAATGTCAAAAGAGGGCTACGATATTTCAAGTTCTAGGCCCCTACACCACATGTATTTGTATATTTGGCTGACTATTCTTCATATTTTATTAACTTACATGTCTTATTTCAGACCACTACATAGGATATTGTGATCAAGCTTGCTGAATCAACTGATCTAGTAATTCCTAAAAATCAACCGCCAAAGCAACTGGACCCTAATAGATCAAGGGAAGGGAGCTTAGATACTTCGTTTGAAAGTGAAAATGTTGCTTAAAATGAAAGGTTAGTCGAGGTGTCTATTGATACTCCCCGTTACTCCTACTGAACTGATGGAGAAAGTTGTCGAGAATGTAGTTGAGCCTTCACTACTTGAGTTCCATTTTTAGTTGGATAATGAAATTGGTAACCAAGAAGGTGTCAAGGCTTATACCAAAGAAGCAACACCTACTATTGTTCAACAACTCGAGCTCGTCAGCCCCTTGGAGGATGACCTTTCTCGATCTGACAAAAATTGTTAGGTCTATCTCACGAAGGCTCTCACGCCCAACCGAGCAGTGCTAGTCAAATGTCTTTGTAGGAAAGGGATTTGGTAGAGTTCAGGATGTTGCATACTAGTTTGATTTTCTTGATTGCTTGACGAATTATCTTATCATAAAAGAGTACACACTATCATCAGGACAATGGAGACATTCGACTTAGATGAGAAGGTGCAACTTGAGATTTTGGAATTCGTGGAAATATTTAATTAGGCTCAAGACATATAGACTTCCATAAAGGAGTGCCATGGTGAAGTGAAAGCATTGAATGATTCCATCCACAATAGGGTTACCCTTCTCAAAACGCATCAATATGAGGTTAATAACTTAAAAGCTGTCAAACTCCATTCATAAGATAGAGAAAAATCTTCAACGCTAGAATTGAAGCGAATTCACAAAAGGATCACAGAGCTTGAGGAAGAGGCTACTCAGGATGCGGTTGAGAAGTTGAAATTCGAAAATGAAACTAGAGACCTCTTATCCAAGTTGAGAGGATTGGCGACAGATATCAAGAAGGACATTGGTGCCAAAGCCCCTATTGAAAATTAGATCGGCACCCACTAGGATAAGTTAGAAGAAATATGTATGAACCTGGAAACTTTGAAGCAACTTTATCTTTAATTTCCCCATTTGTAACTTTTTTGCAAACTTTTGGTCGAGATCTTTATCGGAGCCTTATTTTGTAATTATTTTATATTAATACAAAGTTTGTTTCATGTTTATGGATTTTATTTATCTATCTTAACTTCCCTTATCATTGGAAAGTAAGGTTTTAAATATTTTCCATTTATAGAAGATATTTGAAAACCAGATTCAACATGCCTTATCCCATAAGCATTATTTGACAGAAAGGATCACTTTCCACACCAAGTCGCCTTCATTAAAATTGCTATTTTTAACTTTCTTATTATAATATTGAGCGACTCTCTCTTTTTGTCTTAGAATGTTTTCCAACACAATTAGTCTTTATTCGTCTACATCCCTTATCTCATCATACAACATGTTCTAGTAAATCTCAATTGGAAAATCAAGATGTCTTTGCAATCTTATAAATTGTAGGTTAATTTCGATGGGTAGCACCATATCGTGTCCATACACTAATCTATAAGGGGTAGCACCAGTTGCCTCCTTTGGAGAATTTCAATATGCCCATAACACCTAGAGTAATATTTCATCCCAAATCCTAGGTTTGCTCCCAATGTGATTTTTTATCAAATAGATTAGGATCTTATTGGCGGCCTCAACTTGTCCATTGGCCTAGACATAGTAAGGGATCGACTTCAGTATTTTTATACTTCTTGTTTCATCAAAACTAGTCACCTTCTTACCAGTAAAAATCATTCCTTGATCAATGGATATGGTTTCTAGAATTCCAAATTGATATATGATATGTTCCTCTATGAAATTAATAACATCGATCTGGTCGACCTTTTTTAGTGAGATTGCCTCCACATACTTGATGAAATAATCAATTCCTACTAAAATGTATTTATATCCTTGAGACGAAGGAGGATGTATTTCACCAATGAGGTTGAGAGCCCAACCTCTGAAGGGCTATGGTTTAGTTATGACATGGAATTCATCGGCAGGGGTATGCTGCTTAAGTCCATGTTTTTGGCATTCCTCGCATCCTTTTGAAAAGTTAATGCAATCTTTAGCATCGAGGGCCAATAAACTCTTTGTCTAAGTAATACCCACTTCATTTTTTCGCTAACTTGATGGGATCCGCAAATCCCTTCATGAACTCCTCTTGCTAGAGCTATGTATGCTTTTGTTTCCTCTAAACAATGAAGAAGGGTACCATCAATATTCTTTTAATAAAGTTCCTCTCCCATTAGTACATAGCTCAAAGCCCAATACTTCATCTTTCTGCTTGTTTCCTTATTTGGGTCTTTGAAATAATCCACTAAGTTCTTGTGCCAATCTTCATTGGAAATTTCATCCAATACCAAGATTTAGAGTTCATCCTTCATTTTGTTTCTAACTTCTATTAGTCGTTCGAAGTTATCAAGGGAAATTTTCTACCTTGCTAAGTGGGCCAAAGAATTGGCCTCTTCATTCTCCTTCCTTGGAACATATTCAAGGGAACCTTCCTCGAATTCTTTTAGTAACAACAAAGCTAGAGAAAAATATTTCAACAAATTGGCATTAATGCATTTATATTCTCGATTCAATTGTTTTATTATTAGCTGCAAATATCCTCGAATTATCATTTTTTCAACTTTTATGCGTATTAATATTTCTAATTTTTTTATTAACGCTTCATATTATGCTTTATTATTTGAACATTTTGGACGAGTCTCGAACAAGATCTTTGTAGCGATGTTTTCAGGGGATATTATCACTATCCCTATTCCAGCTTTATCAACATTTCAAGATCATCAAAGTGACAAACCCATGGCTTGACTTTGACTCAATACTAGGGGCAGATTCATTTGAATGTTCTGCCAAGAAATCCGCCACTGCTTGGCCTTCGACAGACTTTAGAGGTTCGTACCTCAGTGAAAATTCAATTAAAGCAAGAACCCATTTTCTAACTCGATTATGCATTATCGAGTGAGAAAACATGAATTTCACTATATTGTTCTTGGAAAGAATGATGACATCATGAGGTTTTACATAATATTTGAGCTTATAACATGAATAATACAAACAAAAACATAATTTTTCCAAAGAAGTGTATCTAATTTTTGCATCCTTAAGAATAGGGCTAAGGTAATAAATAGCCATCTCATTTGCATCCTCATCTTCCTGTGCCAGCATGCTTGCAATAGTGTTTTCATATGCAGAAATATACAACTTCAACTCTTTCCCCCTAGTTGGAGGTGCCAACACAGGTGGGTTGGACAAATATACCTTTATTTGGTTGAAAGCCTCTTAATGCTACTCTCCCCATATAAATTTTGAATCCTTCTTAATCTTGAGAAAAGGCAAAAAGATCTGGATTTTTCCTGAGAGATTCGCAACGAATGTTCTTAGGAAGTTTATTTTTTCAATCAGAGATTGAGTTGCTTTTTATTCTTTGGAGGAGCAATCTCCATAATGGCCTTAGCCTTATTTTTGTCAATCTCAATGCCTTTGTTGTGGATAATAAATTCCATAAATTTACCTACATTCACACCAAAAGCACATTTTAATGGGTTCATTTTCAGACCATGCTTCCTTATTCTCTCGAATGATAACCTTAAATGTTCAAGATAGTATAGTTTGTTTTTTTATTTAACCATGATATCATCTATGTATACTTCGATAAAATCCTCAGTATAATCATGAAATATTAAATTCATTGCTCGCTAATATGTGGCCCAAACATTTTTCAGGCCAAATGGCATTACAACCCACTCATAGGTTCCCAATGCCCCCAAGCATCGAAATGCTGTTTTAGAAACATCTTCTTGAGTAATGAAAATTTGATTGTACC
Organism: Psophocarpus tetragonolobus; assembly: GCA_037954015.1. Classification (NCBI taxonomy): domain Eukaryota; kingdom Viridiplantae; phylum Streptophyta; class Magnoliopsida; order Fabales; family Fabaceae; genus Psophocarpus; species Psophocarpus tetragonolobus. The sequence goes on along the minus strand of JAYMYS010000028.1, from coordinate 262,793 downwards.
CAACATAACCATTAAGTAGACTTAACATTTCATTTTTGGATGTCGAATCTACCAACATATCGGCCACATGCATAACGTATTCATCTTTAGGGGTGGAAAAATTAAGAACCCTAAAGTCTATACATATTCGAATTTTACCATTTTTCTTAACAATTGGCACTATGTTAGAAAGCCATTAAACATACCTTGTTGTTCTGATGAACCTAGCCTTTAGTAGCCGTTCGATCTATTTTTTCATCTTCTGATGATTTCTAGAGCGAACCTCCGAAGAGCTTGTTTGACAGGTTTTCTTCCTTCGATTATAGGAAGTTTGTACTCGACTAAACTCCTCTCCAACCTTGACATCTCATCATACTCCCACGGGAAGCAATCTTTATTCTGATGCAGCAAATCGATGATCTGCCCTTTAAGAGGTTCTTCAAAATGCTTGCTCAAATAAGTTACTCGAGGCTTTTCTTTGCTCCACAAATTTATCTATTCCAAAGGATCCTGTTCCTTGAGTTTTTTATGTTTGGAGGATATGAAATTTTCAAACCCCAAATGGGCATCATCATAAATGCCATCAAGTAGGCTTCTTCATTTTCCCCTTCAAAATTTTCTTGTTGATCCTCACCCTCAGCCATTTCCTGTACCTCCAAACTTTGATTTTTTGTTCCTGTCTCAATTGTCGTAGCTGAGTCTGAGTTTTCTTTTTCGATGGGCTTTAGGGCCATCACACCCATAACTCTTTCAATGGCTACAATGGTCGTCAATTATTTTTTATCACCCTCGACCCTCCCTTGGATCAAGGTCTTTTCCTCTTGATTTACCACGACCAAAGTAGTCGTCTTCATCTTATCTTCGACCATGTAGGCCGAAACTTGAGCTAGATAGCTTGAGTAAGAATCTGTTGTATTCATTTTGGAATGGTGGTTAAACCAGTTTTAGCCTCGCTATTATTGAAGTAGAACCCACCTGTGGGTTCCACTTAGATGTCAAAGGAGTTGTTCTGTCATTGAAAACATCCATATTTTCAATGAGAAAAGGGGTTGTGACTGTTAATGCCTTTGTAGGTTCTTCCACCATGGACATATAAGCTTCATAAGTAGTTTGATCTGACTCGACCATTTCTAACTTACCTTCATAATTCCAAAATAAAATATTTTGGTGCACAATTGATTGCACTACCCCCACGTCATATATCCACTCTCTACCCAGAAGTACATTGAAACTTGCATTTGAAGGAACTACCACAAATATAGTTGGTCTTCATGAACTTCCAATGGTAACCTCCAATTCTATCATTTCATCTGAGTCCGACGAACTTCCATTGAAGTCAGAAACTCTTATATTATGTGGCACTAGGTCTTTCACTATTTTGCCAAATCTTTTTAACATTGACCTTAATAAGATGTTAATAGTTGCCTACCATCGACCAACACCCTATTGATCTTTTGACCTCCAATAGTAGCAATTAGGATCAAGGGCTTAAGATGACCCAATTCTTCATATAATGGTTTGTTGAAAGAAGCAGCATTCCAAGCAGGGGTGACACATGACACTAAAGTGACCTATATAGCTCGATCTTCAGATATAGGGTCCTAATAAACTTATTCCTTTTCTATATCCTCTTGCTCCTGTCACTATTGGATCTAGTCTTTGAATTCCGCAAGAAGAATCAAGACGATTCCTATAATGTCTCCCAAGAAATCATCGAAGCTTGAGTCGATAAAATCATCAATCTCTACATGTTTTGCTTTTTGGGTTCACCTCGGGAATGTTCCTCTGGGAGTTAGCTTGGTTTTGCATCCTTCCCTTTTCCCATTGCTTCTTCCTTTGGAATCTTCTAAACTGAGTCTTGATCATGTCCTTTGACCATTTGATTGGGACCCTTCTCACATCAGATGGGTAAGGAAAAGTTCCTTGTTTATAAAAGGATGGATTATTGCTTCAACCTTTATGCAAGTGTTCGGTCGAGGGGCTCTTCCTCTTACCCATTAGTTTAGAGGCACTCTAACGCTTGGTTTGAAGGTCGAAAGATTGTTTTTGTAAAATCTAACAATATTTCCATGTCTAGCACAACATTCCTTTGCTTTCGAACATCTTGACCACCATTTTTCTTTTCTCTTGCATTTTAGCTTTAGTCACCCTTCTCTATACTCAGACTTCTCAAAGTCTTATACACAAGGTTATCAAAATCGAGAGTTTACGTAAACTTGTGAGAGCTCAGTAAACTCGACTCGTAGAATCGTAAGAGTTCACTTCATTAAAAATATGATTATAAATCACATAAAAATTGAAAATTTTCACTACATAATAAATTCAAATCCACATAATAAGTCTAAATTACTCCAAATAAATAGAAATTAATGTCGAACACTCAAAATTTCAAAACCTTTTTAGACATAAGAATAAATTATATTCAAAACCCTCAAAATTAGAGTCAGCATAGCAAAACATCACCCAAGAAATTTGTTCACGAGTTTACTTTGATTTTACCGAATTTACTTCAATTTTACTGACTTTACGCTGAATTTACTACTCTTTTGATTTTACATGTGATTTAACTCATCAAGAACTTGTAAACTCGTACAATTTTATAAGTTAACTCGCGATTTTAATAACTATACTTATACAACCTTTCTATCAAACAGGGCTGCATCTTGGTCACATCGCCACTTCAGATGCATCCTCTTTCTTTCGCTCTAGAAAAGTTGATAATGTTTCACCAACCTTTGGGAAAATTTCTTCTACCTCTACTTATAAAAATCAATGGTCTCTTGGATCACCTCCTCAAAAACGGTTGCAGAAGCATGTTTTGGATCGACATCCTCAGTAACATCGGCCATATAGATTTGTACGGGCTCTGCATAAGACACTTGACTCTCAAATGGATTTGTATCAACCTTCATCTCTTTTTCTTCAAACTTCAACCTCCTTTCATCCGAAGCATCCTGAATCATATCCTGAAATGCATGCAATTATTAATCTAGTGGCCATATGCATTATCATACTTGCAATATTTTCTACCCTTTCTTAGTTCTATAGATGACAATTTACTATCATCTTTTAATAGAATTTTCCTATCTTTCAACAAAATGTCAAAAATCTTATCTTCTTTGGTGACATCGAATGTATATGTTCCTTTAGACAATTTATCCTTAGTTTCCCCAAGCTTTAAGAGTTGACAAGTATAGGGAGGTCCCAATTTTGTTTATGCTATGTTAACCTCTCCTCCCTAACTTTTAGTGTTAGATTCTCGATCTCGATCACCTTCACAGAGGTCTAGATATGCCACATTTTCTTTGTTGGGAAACTTCTCATATTTCCTATTTCTTTCTTTCTCAAACTTGAGTTGTTCAACAATTCTTACTTTTTTAGCCAATTTTTCCATATCCCTAATGGGTTGATTGACTAACTTCTTTCTAATATGAAATTCAAGACCAGTTGTAACCATTTTGTTAGTTTATGTTCTGGGACTTGCGTGTGGAATTTGGCCTTAGTTTACCTAAATCGATTCAAGTAATTATCTATACTTTTAGAATGGTACTTTTCATGCTCATTAAACCAAATAAAATCACTCTAGTTTTACCTCTAAAGAATTGCTCATGGAAAACCCTTTCCAATTGCCCACGAGTATATATTGAATCTGGGGGAAAGGTTGTAAACCATGTAAAATCATTCTTAGTTAGGGAACTTGGGAAATATTTCATCTTCAAATTTTCGTTAACCTGTATATCCTTACACTTGATTAAGTATTGAGCAATGTGTTCCATTATTGACTCTTAAATTTATCCCAAGAACTTAGTAAACTTAGGAATCTTGTGTCCTTAAGGAATCTCAATTTGAAGAATTACATCTAGGAATAGGATATAAATCGAGGGTGATTATTGACTCCAACATCTATCCCAAATCGATTCAAGGCTAATTCAATGCTTAGTCTATTAAATGCATGTCTTGGTTCCCTACTATTCTCTTTACATATCCAGCATTATCAACCCTAACCTGGGGTTGTTTTCAAGATTTTGTCTAGGCTAGATATAGTTGTTATCTTCAACCCCCCTCCCTTCACCCATAATATCTTATTCCTATGCCCCCAATGTAGCCTATGGTTTGACTAGCATTTTGGTCCATGTGGATGTGGTTATTAATAGATTGCCTAAGATTGTTTGTAGAAGGTACAATAATTGGCCTTGTTGGTACTCACGGTATGGCTAAAGAATCCCTTACTTGACCCATTTGTTCAGTCATGAGGCGTAATGTCTCATTCATTGTTTGTACGAATGGGTTTAGTATAGTGTTTATTTGTTGAAATATCATGTTAACCATTTCATGGTTACTATGGTTCATTTGTTATCTAAAGGCCATTAGAGCACTTGATGAAATTCCAGTATAGGAACATTCATTGTCAATTACTAGCATTGACTTGATCTTGACCCATTCCATATAGGAAAGGTTGTTCATTTCGGTTCCTCATGCTCTATTTTGTGAATCAATTGAATTATGACCAGATGGAGGAAAATGAGATTGGGGCATCTAACTTGGCATTCCCCATGGATACTAAACGTTGGGTGATGCCCCTATTGAAAGGATAGAAATATGGTTAGAAGGTCCAACCCTTTGTGTTGGTGCCATTGAGAATGGAGGAATGTTCTCAAATTGAGTACTCGCAAACTGAGCACCGACATATGTGGCTATAATGAGGTTTATGTTATTAATCACAACATCACTAAAGGAAGGGGTTGTATTGGTGCCATTTGGAAGGTGTCGTCCCCTATAGGTTGAGCCGGGACAAAACTTAGTGAATTTATGCCCTCAATCTTGCCTTACACATTGATTTTTGGGGTGAGATTTGTGTTGCCACCTTGAACATTCTTGGCATTCTCTTGTCGAGATTGCCTATGATCATTCTAGAAATTTTGATTTTCACTCATGACAATCTTACCACTCCTAAGTCTCAATCATGGTTTATATTTTGAAAACCAAGATGTAGTGGAAAAAACCTTTGTATTTTCCAAGTCCCACTAGTGTGCCAATTTGTTTGTTGTGAAACTCGTTTTAATAAAATAAAATGTTTAAATTCAACAAATTATCACTTCTGACTCTAAAAACTAAACAAATTTATATTTATTTGAGGAACTTTTAGAATACAAGGGTGTACACATGTGTGAATTCTTTTTAGTCAAATTGGTTGTAATTAACAAAGCCCAATAACATGAAATATTGACTTAGGACGCATGAAAGTTGATGAAAACTTGATTTTGTTCAATTAAGTCCAAATTTTAAAAGAAAAGTAATCCCAAACAAGATATACTTAACATTGTTCACGAAAAGATTGTTTCAAAAACAATTAAATTGTGCAATGAAAGTAAATGAAATGCAATGTATACATCAAAGAAAAAACCTTAAAGTTCTACTTTGAATGAAAGCAATAAATGTAGAAATGTAAACCTCAAATTTCTAATCCTAATAAAGCAATAAATGCAAAATGTAAAGGACTTTAAAGATTAAAGGCATGTAAAAGAATGAATGTAAATGAAGAACAACAAAGAAATTTTGCAGAATGAATTCCCTCAAAGTGGTTAAGAACATACATCTTATTCCCTTCACTCGTTACCATACCTATGTGTCTTGAGTTTACAAGATTTTGTGTATAAATGTTCCAACCCTGATTTTGGTGTGAATGAGGGTATTTATAGAGATTTTTACAACAAACACTCATCCCTAGATACTTGAAACAAAATAATATTTTATTTCCCACAGAAATAAACTACCAGAAACCTCTTATTTTCTAGTAACCACCCTAACAGATAGTAACTTCTACATTTGACTTGTTGGTCCTCATTTTGGACTTACTGACTTCGATCTCTTCATAATCTCGACTTTTTGCAAATGTCTTTGATTCCAAAAAATGCCTCAAACTTTAGATTTTGATCTCTCTTCTGAGTCATATTGCTCAAGCATTTTGACCTTAGCGTCCTAGCTTCGAGCAAATTTTGTCTTTTTAGAGAATTTCTTTTAGTTGTTAACTTGAGTAGACAACCTCTCTGTCCTGCTTCTCGAGATTAAGTCTTCATGCATTAATCCCACTTTACATCTTTTCAATCTCTAGATTCTTCTTTTATTGTCTCTTATAAATGTTGTTCTCTCTTGACCTCTGTGCACTTAACTTTCCTTGGCCTATATTGCAGTATCTCGAGACATAAAAATATGGATAGAAAAATCTCATACTTATTTAAATTATTTTTCTTGATCCCAACACAAAGCATGAATATAAAAGTAAAAAGTTAGATATGGAAATGAATATACTAATATTTATACTGTTTCAATCAACTTGATCTACGATCAATCTTTAAGTTCTATTTGAGAGTTTTGCAACAAACTAGTTTTTACACCTATATTATTGACAACCTTACTTCTACAAGTCTCATTTTTAACCCTTAAGAAATAAGTATAATGTATAGGCATGACAAAAATTCCTACACTTGTGAAAATCTGCTTGAGTCGGTCCCTATTTTTATGGAGATTACCTAGTTTAATACTCGAATTAAAAATGAGAACGAGGCAAGTATGTTAATACCCACCCTGTACTATGATGTGAGAAAATCATAATTCACAAGTTATAGTGTCATTATGTAATAATATAAAATGAGTGTGTTTAGCCAAAAGATAATTATTAGTAATTGAGAACTAAATTGCAATAAAATAGAAATAGGGAAAAAAAATCAAATTCTATAATTTCAAATATTAGAATTCATAATAAAGATAAAATCTTTATTAGAATAAAAGATTGATTTTTGTGATTTTTAATTTTGAAAATAAAGAAAAGATAATTCAAGATATTTATATTCAAATTTAGAAAATTTCTAGGATAAGAGGTTTCACACACCATGATTGTCTTTCAAAGAAGACATGAAATGTATCTAATTGAATTAATCATTACTTTCGTGGTGGTAGCTATATTGAATTAAATTCATTAAGTACTTACTTGTTAATTCACTGCGTACTCGAATGATTAAACCTATTTTCATGACTTAATTCCTAATAAAATCATGAGAAACCCAATAAAAACATAAAAATAAAACAAAAACAAGGTCTACTTATACTGTCACACATAGTCATGAGTATCAAAACAAGAAAATAAAGAACATGAAATCCAAAAATAAAGAGTGAAAAAGAAAAAAAAAATGAGCTCCAAACTTTACTTTCTATGTCGTACCCGAACAAAAGTTTTAGAATCCTAGTTTAGAATAAAAGTTTTTTATTTAAACTAATGGACTTTCTAATATCTAAATACAAAAATAAAATAAATAAAAAAAACTTAAATTAATTACACAAAAAGTGCATATTTTGCATGGGAGTACAATATTTTAATCTCATTAATTCATTTTTCTTTTGAATTGTCTTCAAAGTTTCAAGCTTAAGTCTCATACTCCAAATAAGGCAAATAGTGTTTCAAATACTAATAAATCATATCCTAAAACATAAAAAACACTAAAAGTGTAACAAGTTTAAAAATATAATAAAAAGATATCTAAAATACAAATATTAAACTAAAGGAAATACAAATAAATAAAATCTTAATTAAAATAAAACTTAAAAGTAGCTAAAAATAACACAATTAGGAATTTAGAGTTACTTGATTGATTTTATTTTATTTTTAGTTTTTTAAGAGAGTTTTCAAAAATAGTTTTCAAAAACTATTTTTTGGAAGAAAATAAAAAAATTGTTTAATAAGTATTATTTATAAATTGTTTTTAAAATGAGAAAATTAAAAAAAAACATTCATATTTACTGAAATTCTATTAATAAAAAACAAAAAACAATCTATTTTTATTATATTTTTGAATTTTTAAAACAAAAATAACTGAAAAATAAAATTACTTATTAATTATTTATGTAAGATTTTTAAAAATTATTTTAAAAAATAATAGTCAAATAAATTTTTTAATTTTTAAATATTAAAATATTGAAAATAATTTTATATGATGGTTATTTTGATAACCGCTCACGGTCTCGGCCCTCACGCCACGCCACCACATCTACGATGTTTCCCATTAATATTTTTGCCTGAGCCATCTATCGTTTGTCATTACTTTCCTCTTCACAGGTTAGTGCATCGAACTCTATTGCTATTTAAGAATGTCTATTTTAAACTAAACCCACCCTACATTTAGAAGGTTAAATCTTATTTTCTATTTGCTATGTGACCACAAAATTAATTATCTTCATGAAAATTCTTATTCAGACAACATTCTCACTCCTGTTGCTGAAAAAGAGACTGTGATAAATAAATAAAACAAACTTTCTACTAACTTTTATCAAAATTTGTCTTCTTCAAAAAAACTTTAAAAAATAAATAAATAAGCAGTAAAAAAAAGAAGAAAAAAAGAAATATAATGAGTAACTGTGATAAAAAAAATGTAAGATGATAATAAAAGTTATCATGTGAAAAAATCATATTAATGTTTGTTGGTTAGATTGAAATTTTCAGCATCAATTTTTTTTGTATTTCCTTTTATTGCAATGAAAATTATTTCAAATATTTGAATTTTGAACAACTGAGCCTCTTCAGGTTCAGTAATTACCCTGTCAAAATTGTTTTTTTTTAATATTGTCTTTCTTTTTTAATATAAGAAATAAATAATTAACTAATTTAAAATATAGTTTTAAAAATTTATTGGATGATGATCGACACATGCACAGGTCAATGTTTGATGTTACTGGTTGAACAATTGGATCAAAGTGACATGCACGATATGAAATATATTAAAAAATATATAAAAATGTTATATCTATATTGAAATAAATATAAAAAAATCATTATTTATAAAAAAAATTAAGTATTTAAAGTAATTAAGTATATATATTGTTCAAACAAAAATATAAATTATTCATTTAGCAAATGCAAAACAAATCTCAAACTTAATATATGATTTGAGAAAAGTTTGCAAGAATACATAATATTCTAATAGAAGGAATTATTTCACTATAAAACTTTTCAAGCAAAAGCATAATAGTACCCTTAAAATATAGATATAAGATTTATACAGTTTCTACTCATTACTCAATCTATTAATACAATGCTCTGGTTGTACTGACCACTCATTATAGGTGCATTTTCTTTTTTCTTTTTTTTTGTGTAATTTTTTGTAACCCATAACCAAGACTTTTTTAGAGTTTCTTGCCATACTTTTAAAACACAAAATTAAGAACTCTTAAAAACCATCTCAATTCTTACAATCCAAATTGACCAAATGGAAAACTATTGAGATAATAACCATAATATTTTTCTTTACCTTCCCTTCCCTCCGTAATAGTTGACATGTTGTCAAATATGAGTAGAATAATCAAGAGATAGCACCTGCTAGAGACCAAGCTACCGAGAGCAACACATCCATACTTCATAAGTATACTTATTGGTGAACAATGGAAGAGTTACAGATTCAGGTGCAACATGACAAATAGGGCAGACATCATCCATAAGAGATGTTGCAGTCCTTTTTATCAGCTCCACCTTTCATGGAATACAATTATGAACAACGTCTAGACAAAAAGCTTTGAGGCTACCCTTACTTTTCAAATTATTTTGAAAGGAAGGGACTTAGTAACTCGAGTGCTGCTATGAACTAGATTATATGTATCTTTCACTGTAAAACTAACTTGTTGCTTGACTTGGTTATGCCATATCCAACTATCTTTTTTATTAGGACACAAATAAATTCCTTCTAACATCTTCTCCAAAGCACATACCCAGGGGAGTTCCTGCTCTAAAAGGTCCTTCTTTGTTTTAATTTCCATTCTCATCTCTCATTAGGGATCAAAATCTGTTGTCTCATTCCCCTATCCCACATTCTTGTCCAACCAATGAAATTGTGCCATCTCAATTAAATTGACATGTCAACAAAAATAATTGTTAACGAAGTTCCACTCTTTTAAGATTTAGGTTCTCTACACTTTCTCTTCTCCACTAGCAACAACGGTTATGTCTACATTGGTTGCAACAATGTCGACGTCCATTTCATCCACGCCAATGCCAACGCCTCCGCGTATGTGACTTACTTTCATCCACGTCGTTCCTCTTCGTTTCTCATCATTCGGCTCACTAAACTCCATGACGACCTATTCATTGGCTACCCCATCAATCACGTCGTCACCGAAAACACCTTTTTTAGGAATTTCTTCAACACTTTCACTCAGGTCAGCAGAGGAGCTACCAATTGTATCCAAAATATACTGGATTTCCATCGCGAGTCTATTATGATCTCGGACGTCGTTCTCCAGTTGTCAGAAGGTGATCCTCAGGTCACATTCGATGTTGCTACTCGTCTGCATGAAAGAATCTTCAGTTTCAGCCACAAAGCCATTCAAAATCTGAAAGCAAAAATGAACAATCATCGTTGGCCGATGAACAACACCTTCGATGAGTTGATGTGGAAGCAAACCCACGATCATCACGCAAAGGAGAACAATGGCAAGGCTAACACAATTCTCGACAACTGGTTCAAGGTTAATTCGAATTCAAAACCATAAACAGTTACCAAAATTATGGAGATTTTGTTGTTTCAATTGGTGTGCGCACTTTTGTGGCATGTGGTGACGATGGAGAGGAAATTGCCTGCTTCTAAAACAACAACTTTCAAAATGGCAGTTAACTTTCATCACAGATAGAACCCAAATTGGAACTGTACTACTTCAGGAATGCGATTCAGAGCATGCCTACTTATGCTTTCGCCGGTGAAGTGTTATCTAGGGATTTACGGTGGTGCACAGAGCAGCTGAACAAAAACGTAAAGGCGCACGATGACGCTATGGTGCGACGCTTCATAGACGATTGAGAGCGGAACCTGAACAGAAGAGAAGAAATAGGTTGACCGTTGTTACCAATGGTTTTTGTTGACATGTTAATATAATTGAAATGACACAATTTGATTGGTCGAAAAACAGTATAGGATAAGGGAATGAGACAACAAATTTTGATCCCTCTCATTACACCATTCCAACCTTTGAAATCAATGCCTGTTCTTGATCTAACAAAACAAATAGCTTAGGGAAGGTTGATTTGAAACTATTAAAATCCCCTAAGATTGCAACTTGTGATCTGTCATCTCAACACCTCTCGCACTTTCAACCATGATAATTAGACTATGATTATCAGCCTTTTTAACTAATCCCCCAAGACCCTCTACCACAATTAAAAAGAGAAAAAGAGTCATTAGATTACCCTGTCTAAAACCCGTTGCATACAAAATTCTTGAGTGACACTTCCATTTACTAGGAGTAAGACCGATGAAGACTGGAGACACCTATGAATCCATCTAATCCTTTTCTCATAGAAGTTAAACCGTTGAAACATATAAAATAAAAAGGCCAACTTACTAAATCATAAGTTTTTTCAAAATATTCCTTAAACACCAGAAAAGGTTGTCTAGTTTGTTTTGCCTCATGAATTGCTTCATTGACAATCACCACTCTGTCCAAAAGTTGTCTTTCTTCTATAAAGGTGGTTTGCGTCTCTTCTATAATGAAATGCATCACCCCTTAAAGTCTGGTAAGACTTTTGCAATAATTTTGTAAATCACACCTCTTAATGAGATATGCCTAAAGTCACCAAGGTCAACAACTGCTTCCTTCTTAGGAATCAAGGTCAGGAAAAGATGCATTGGAGCCTCTCAATAGAGATCCATTGTTGTGAAATTCTTCCATAACTTTCTTAATATCACCCTTTAGAAGATCCCATAAATGTTGCACAAACTTCATATTGTACCTATCTGGCTTAAGAGCTTTCGAACCTCCACAATCCCAAATTGCATGCTTGACTTCTTCCTAAGAGAATTCCTTTACCAAATTGGAACATTGTTCTTGAGAGATACATTTAAAGGTTACCCCTTCTAACCTCACTCCCAAATTGGCTTGAGAGAGATATCGATCAAGAAAGAATTGCTTAACTTCTAGTTTGACTTGTACAGAATCTTCTATCTATTCACCACCAATCATTAGCCCCTTTAAACCATTTGATTTTGTCTACCAGTTAACTATAGCATGAAAAACAGGTATTTGAATCACCTACATGCAACCATCTGACTTTCACTTTTTGAGCCAAAAGGGATTCCTGATAGATATAGAATAATGCAAAGTTTGCAACACTAATAAATAATATAGAATAATGAAAAATATAATTAACAATATATTAATAAAAAAATATAATTAATAAAAAAGAGTAAAATATGCGTAAAGTCTCTACTTTCTTTTAAAAAAAAGGTATTTGTAGTTCCTAAACATTTTTTTGTTCAGTTAAAGTTCTCCATATTTTTTTATGTCATTGTTATTAGTCCATTTCGTTTTACATTAATTATTAAGTGAATATTTGGTGACACACGTGTACAAATCCCATATGCCACTATTGGTATCGTCTTACTTTGCTGGGTGAGCATTTTTCACTTAGCAAAAGAGGATCCTTAATGGTGAAGTAAGCTCAAATTTCGTTGAGCGAATTTATTTTTGCTCAGCGAATCTTTCTCTTCAAGATTGCTCTTCTCTGGACAAATTTCACTTAGTAATTTTGAATATGCTCGGTGGATTTCAGGTAGTAAGCCTTTTCTCCTTTCTGTCCAGTGTTTTCCTCTTGTTCCATAGTGAGATCTGATTTTTTTATAAATACAATAGATTGAATGTTATATGCAAAAAGTCAACATTCTTTCCAAAACAAACTTTTTTGTCTAATATTTTTTTGGATTTTTACAATAAAGTTGGGTTATACAAAATATTTTTTTTTATTTCTGGTCAGATAAATATAAAAAAGGGTATAGATTTTTACATAAAATTGATACTTATTAGCCACATAGGTTGATATGATGACAAGATATTTGTTTATTTGATATGATGGTAATTAATAAATTTATTAATTTTTTAAAGTATTTTAAAATAATAAATAAAAACTATTAAATGTAGGGTTCCCATTTACAAATGCATTTGTTTGTTCTTACCTTAAAACATGACAACTCCATTTGAAGGAGTGTAGTACAATTACAAATGGTGATCGCTAAATGTAGTTTACATTTGAAAAACAATGTGTCAGCAAATACTTACTTAACAATTATGTTATGATATGTCAATTGAAATGGACGACTAATATAATGAAAAAAAATGGCGGACATTGTCTAGAATAAAAAATGTTTAGGGACTATAAATACTTTTTCTCTAAAAATGATTAGGGATCTTGAACATACTTGACCATAAAAAATGAAATATTTTTTATTAATTTTAAAAAATTGAATGACCCAAATTGGGTCACCGATGCTATTGTTTCGGGTCATCGATTCATATCAAGTAGTGTCAGGTGAATCCGATGGTCAGACCATGTTGATGCCATGACTTGTTTAATCATTAACTTGATCTAGTTGAACTACCGATTTCTGGACCAACTTTTGATTCAATCCGAGTTCAAATTGTTATTCAAAGTGATAAAAATAGTTGAATTAGTTAACTTTATCATAAATTTAAATTTAATTTTAAAATATCTATAAGATGAAATATTTTTTTATAGTATAAAATGAAACGGTTTAAGTGATAATATTATTTAATGATGTTAGAACAATTATGAAATCATTAAAGAATTTATTTCAATCAGCATCAGTTATTGTAAACCTTTAATTCCATCTTCAATTTTTACAAAAAACATGTTATGAATTTGAATTAATTAATTCTATTTTAAAAGATTATTATTGTTTTTTCAATATTGCTCCAATAAATCTTTAATAGTAAAAAGCAATTTCCCCAATGTTATAAACTAGTTAACTTGGATGCTTAATTTATTTAATAGATTTATTTTGATGTGTTATTTTTAATATTGATCTAATTTTGTCCATTTTAAAAAACAAAGAGACTTAAATTTTATTTAATCATTTACTTAACGATTTAGAAGAAATCATTTTACAAGTTCTCAAGACTTCTCTAATGATTTAATTGGAGATGTTTCATTTACGGATGACAACATTAGAAAGAAAATATTTTCAAAGGTGAATTATGATTCATATTATATAACAACTCATCGTTAGTTTATCAATTAAAAAAAAAAACAAAACACATTGAATAAAAAATCTTTTTCCAAAATTTTATGCGAGTTTATCATGTATACATTTCTTTCACAAATCACAAGAGTAAAACCTAGAATCAGCCATGACAAGAGTAGAAACAAGAAGAAAGTGTCACATAATGTGTGGTGTAATGATGAATTGACAAAAATAATTAATTTTCTACGTTTAAATAATTAATCGTTTAAATAAAAGTATTTTTGGTTTTGATAGGTAATTTTTATTTTGGTATCTAATATTTATTTGTATTTTAATTTTGATGTTTGATAAACTTATCGTGAAAATAACGTAACAACAATTCTAACATTTTTTTAAAATATTTATTCATTATTGTAAAATATTTTTAGACTAACATTTAATTACTTTTATGTATAATAAGTTTCTTGATTGTGTCGATCCTAGGGGATCTAGAAGGAGTCGAATAGATTCATCAAATTATTTTTAAAAATTTTATATTCAACCGTATCTAAGTATTTTGAAAAACAACCCCTTTAAGAAATATTCAAAATCTTCCTTATTTTTTCAAACGTGGGTTTTCAAGAATTCAATCTTAAGGCAAAACACTTGTCAATTCAATTCCTTTAATAATGATTTCAAATAAAATAGAAGAGAAAAACTTAGAAAGAATGAAAATCAAATTCACAAAAATATGGGTTAAAACCCAAATTTAAAATCAAGCAAATGAATAAAAAGAATTTAATCCACAGTAAGAAAACTTAATGAATCAAATACAGTCGCAAAAACCCGGTTGTCAGTGCTCTCCAAGAATTCAAATAAAGATTGAAATGAAAGAGAGCATAAGGAAGAAAGAATTTGCAGCGTGATTTATACTGGTTCAGTCCACCTGACCTACATGCATTCAGTTTACAAACTTAATCTTCCTCCGTACATGCATACAGATTTTAATCCGAAAAGATTTAAACTAAATAGAAGAGGTTTCCTTTTGCATCTCACAAGAATTTGCTGAACAATGACACCTCACCACTTACAACGCCTTTCTTGCAACCCCACCATTTACAACGCCTCACTTGCAACATCCCGTGACAAGATTTCCTAATAATATCAAGAACACCTCAAGAAATTGTTAAACTTGTGAAAAAACACAAAGAATGATAGAGAACAATACCACCTGAAATGAAGAATACGCAAAAGGAAATATCAAAACTCAATAGACTCTCTTCGTTGAATCTTAAAATTGAAGCACTTTCAAACCATAAAAATGGCTATGAATATTGGAGAGAATTCTTATAAATGACAAGAGAAGCAAACACTTGATTGATTTAATCAAAAGTAAAACCTGTTTTTGAAAATGCTTTTATATCAATCTTGATGCAAGGTAATTGATTAGCCACTTGATTAATTGATAAATATCCTGAAAGAAATTGGTCAAAAGTGCTTGTTTACGAGAGTAATCGATTACTGATTTCACGTAATAGATTACCACAGAGAGCATCAATTCCTGATCTAAAAAATTATTGCATGGTAATCGATTACCAGACACAAAAACCCATTTTTAAGCTTGTCCAGCACAACCTAACCTATGAATCTATTCAAAACCATTCCAAACACATTCTCAAGCATGTCTAAACACACAATACAAGTACCATACCTATACACGTATAAAGTGTTTAGTACCATAAAATTGATTTAAGAGAAAAAACAAAGAGAGGAAAAGTAAAATCAAAACTTCACCAAACTCCAATGCAATGCAACAGATTATACCAATTAATACTTTAAAAATTTTATAAATAAAGTTGTAATTGAATACTAATATAAAACTTCTTTTATATAAATCTCTTTTATATTGTTAATTCATCAAAATTAAACATTTTTTTTACAAAGGGTGATGCATTTTAATTGAGTTAAAATTAACTTTTGTCTAGCATATGAAAAATAGAAAACATCATTTACCATTGACAAACATAAAAATACGTTAGACATTAAAATTAAAAAATTAAATTTAAAGTATCAAAATGAAAACATCCTATATTTACTATTTATATATGATTATCCATTAGTAATCTATATATGATAATCACTTTGTGACATGAAAAGAAAGTGAACATAAAAAAATTAATTAATTGAATAGAAAAATATTTATGATAAATTTCTTGACTAATAATAATGACCTAAAAAATTATATTATTAATTTTTTTTTTTTTATAAGCCTGGGTTAGCATTGTGCTTGTAGTACATAATTATTTTTTTTCCAGTGTGCAGCGAATGTTTTTTGTTTTTTTTAGTGAATGATGATGTGATGTAAGCTTGGAATGAAAGAGGAGTAGGCCGCGACATGCAGAGAAAATTCAAATCCCTTCAACGGTTGGAAGTGACGGCGAGAAGGGATTTTTGTGGAGAATCACGTTACAATGAAATCGTGTACAATTATATGCTTATGGTTGACGACTTTATTGGTTTCAGTTCAATGTTTGGGATCTGAGAGGACGGAGGTGGCATACGTGACTCTTCTGTACGGAGATGAATTCTTGTTGGGCGTTCGAGTTCTCGGCAAATCGATACGCAACAGTGGATCCAACAAAGACATGGTTGTTTTGGTCTCAGATGGTGTCTCTGATTATGCCAATACCCTTCTCCAGGTACTGTTTTTGCTCCCCAATTGTATCCATCCGGAGAAATGAAAAATTCTATTCACGATTATCTAGACTGCTACTTTTTGTTGATGTTTCAGCTGACATGAATCCTAAATTTTGCTTGCTTTAACTTGTAAGTGATATTGTTGACTTTAGAACTCTTCATGTATGGTGGGTAGGGCTTATGATTGCTTTATGTTTGTAGGCTGATGGGTGGATAGTCGAGAAGATTAGTTTACTGGCAAATCCTAATCAAGTACGTCCAAAGAGGTTTTGGGGTGTCTATACAAAGCTCAAAATATTTAACATGACTTACTACAAGAAAGGTGTAGTATTTATGTTATTTTGAGTTGTTTCGGAGGATACTCTAACTTTCTATTTGAGTTATAGCCTTTCAAATGGAATGTAACTTCTCATATTTACATAGCATGATTTATTGGCTGTGTTGAATGCGTATATGCAGTTGTTTATCTTGATGCTGACACTATTGTGGTAAAGAATATTGAAGAACTTTTCAAATGTGGAAAGTTCTGTGCTAATTTAAAGCATTCTGAGAGGTTGAATTCGGGAGTCATGGTGGTGCAGCCATCTGCTACTATTTTCAATGACATGATGAGTAAAGTAACAACTCTTCCATCTTACACTGGAGGTATTATGATTTCTCTTTTTGTAGTAATAATATATGCCCTTATTTTATTCATTTGAATTTCCTTGCTCAAAGCATTTTGTATTAGATGTGGATTTGAACCTTATTTGTTTGAATAATTTGGCTTCATCTATCTTCCTGCTTTCACAGGGGATCAGGGATTTCTTAATTCTTATTATGCTGGATTTCCCAATGCACATCTTTTTGAGCCAAATTTGGCCCCAGAAATGTTGGATACCAGACCAGTGCCTGAAATGGAGCGACTTTCCACACTTTACAATGCAGATGTTGGTCTTTACATGCTAGCTAACAAGGTACTGGAATATAGGTAAATAAGAGGATGGTTCCTTCTTTTTATGTAATTGTGGTCAGTAAATCAGTGATATAGTTATGCTTTTACTCCTTATTTCAGTTAAGTTCAGACGGATGCCTGTTAGATCCAGTACCTTAATCTGATTAATGTTTTATTTGTAACAGTCTAGTCAGTCCTACATGTTGATGTATTGATGCTTAGTTAGTGTTCCAATTCACATGCTGCAATTAGTTTAACACCCACTACTGTCTCTTGGCAACAGATATTCTTAGTGATAGTTGGATTAAATATTTTTAATGGAAGTATTGAAAAATTAAAGCCTTTCAAATAGGTTAAAGGAAGAAATGAATAAATCTTTTACAACAATTGCATGTAATTTGATGGAATGACTGAGAAGATTAAACTGCCAACACTATAATGGCAAGAAAGTTTTCTTTTGTGGTCAGATGGATTGTTGATTTAGGGCCTGTTTGGGTAAGCTTTTCTAGGAGAAGAAAAAATAAAGGAAAAAGTCCGAAAAGCTTATGCATAAACTTTTTAAAAAGACGTGAGACTTTTTTCAAACTAATTTAAAAATTTTCTCATACAGCTTTTTAAAAAAATGTAGAACCTTTTAAAAATTAGCTTGTAAAAAGTTCCACATCATTTAAAAAAACTTGGGAAGAAGTTGTATTGATTTTTTTCTCTGTTTTTTTTTTTCTTCTAGAAGTACTTATGGAGAAAATCACTCAAACAGACCCTTAAGAGCTAATGGTAGAAATGGGAGTTGTGAAGCAGCTCTTTAATAGCTATGGCATTGCAGTGACTTTATTAATATAATATTAACAACGTAGAAGCCTTGAAGGAATTATCTTGTGTTGCAGTTGTTGGATTGAAATTTTATTGTTCACGTATATTAATTTTAGCATTTAGAATCAGCACTTCTTATTTTTACTATATAGATCAGTCAAGGTGATGATGTAAGAGGAAAACCTTGGATTTTTCTATCATGTTAACATTTTCATCTTTCCTTCTTGTTAGGGATTGGGTTTTGGTGATGGGAATTGAGTTAGGGTCAGTTATGACTTTTATTGGCAAAAAGTAGGAGCAGTTACATATGAAGATAATAAGTACCCAAGTACTTAGGGAACCCACCCTTAAAAGCTAATTGTTAGGAGGTGACACCAACAACCAACTCTGATACTTGACGAGTACCCAAACACTTACATTGTGTTTGAATAGAGAATTTTCCAAATGTAAGGAATTTGAAATACATTGAATTTGAAATTCTTTCAATTCAAATGACTTCATTTTTCAAATGTTTTGTTTGGATAAGGTAATTCAAATTTATTGAATTTTAATTTTTTTGTTTGGATAGAGTATTTCAATTCCTACAAAAAATAAACATTTATTTTATTAACAATATTTTTAAAAAAAAAATTAAAAAATAATATAAAATATCATTTAAAAATAAATTTTTAGTTTATAAAAAAAGTCATGCTTTTAAAAACATAAATAGAAAAATCACAAAAAATAAACTTTGAATAATTGATTTTATTTTTGACTATATTATACTTTTACATAAATAAATGACTAATAAATTCATGACAAAGTTTATTTGATTTTCTTAACAAAACTATTTTTATAAATTCTACTCAATAATTTATTATATTTTAATTATTATAATTATTTTATTAATTTATATAAATATTATAAGTTTTAAAAAATAAAATGTAATATTGGTGGGTTAGCGGACCGGTCCACCCCGCCTTTGTCCTGCTAGGTGAGGCGAGTCAAAACAGGCCGACGAGCTGAAAACACTAGTCCGGCTCGCCAAAATGAGGGTGGTTAACTGACCGGCCCGTTTGGCCCGCCCAGTTTTGCCATCCTTAGTCGATATTAAGTAAAAAATAACCTTAACCAATTTTAGTAAAAGAAAAAGTAGGTTTGAAGAATTTCAAATTCTTACTTTTTGGAAGGAATTTGAAATTCTACAATTTTAACTAATCAAAATGCTTTCCGAAATGCTTAGAATCTCAAATTCTCTTAAAATTCCTCATCCAAACAAGGTATTTCATCACAAAGTATTTGAAATTTCTAAATGAAATGAATTACCCTCATGAAATTCCCCATCCAAACACATTGTTAACAGTGTTATTAAATTGCGGCCATGGCGGAATAGCGTGGCGGATTTTCAACACAGCGCCACAGTATAGCGGTTGCATTTCGGCGTCCGGATTGCGGGTCATGGTGGCCGCCATGGCCATCGTGTGCATGGCGGCAATGCAGGCCATGGCGGCAGTGGCGGAATCTGCGGTTTTTAAAAAAAAAAAAAATCCTTTCGGGTCTCGGACCCGACCCGACCCAGAAGACTTTTAACTCTTTAAACTCTAAAACAACCATTATTCACCTTCACACCTGAGAGAGCCTGAGAGAGACGAAACTGACGGCGAGCAACGAACACACGGCGAGCGACAAACACCAACAGCGAGCGACGGCGATGCGACGAGGTTCAACACGACGCGCCTAAGAGAGACGAAACCGACGGCAAGCGACGAACACACGGCGAGCGATGGTGAGTGACAAACACCAACGGCGAGCGACAGGGACGCAACGAGGTTCAACATGACGCGACTGGGAGTGGCTGGCGACGCAACAGGCACTGGTCGGTGACGCGACTGAGACCGGCGACGGCGAGCAATAGGGTAGTTCTCTCAAGTTTTTTTCAGTTGTCTGATTCTCTCTTATTTCTTCTTCTGAACCCATAACACTGTTTTCTTTTTATGTTTTAAACTTTTTTATTTATTTTAAATAATTTTTTACATTATGTAAAAATTATTAATTGTGTTATTTGTGAAGTTGCTTTGTTTTATTAATGAGTAACTCTATCTTTGTTAATTTTTTTTAGTATTAGTACATTACAGCCTTTGAGCAAGTTTTGCAATGGCTGAAACACCAACTCCAACTCCAACTCCAACAGATTCAATGGTTAGCTCTAGAACAGATCCCGGTTGGAAATATTGTCACCAACTAAATGAAACTGACACAAACACAATTGTTTGTAATTTCTGTGGAAAAGTTATGGAGGGGGGAATAACAAGAGCGAAGGAACATATCGTATGGAAGAAAGGGAACGTGGCAGCTTGTAAAAAAAGCCCACAACATGTAAAGGATGAACTTTGGGGACTTTTAACTAATAAAAATTCTATAGCAACTTCAGTTGATTTGCCTATCAACATTAGAGAAATGGACTTTGCTCCCATTGGATGTGATGAAGATGAACCAGATGAATTTGAGGACTAACAATAATGTAGCTGCTGCCAAAAAGAGTACGACTAGAAAAGGGCCAATGGACATGTTTTGCATAAATCCACTACAAGGAGTTAATAAAAAACAAAGGGAGAAAGTGCGACAAATGAACATAAAGGAGGCATGTGACAAAAAACTAGTGGAGAAGGTTCATCAGTATATTGCTCGCTTTTGGTATCAAGCTGGGATTGCATTCAACCTTATTAAGTTGAAGAGTTTTGAAGATATGGTAATTGCTATTGGTCAATATGGACCACATTTGCCCATTCCTAGTTACCATGATATTAGAGTTCCACTATTGAAGAAAGAGATGGAATATACTGAAGAGCTGATGAAAGGCCATAGGGCGATATGGGTGAAGCATGGATGTTCTATCATGTCTGATGCATGGGCTGATAGGAAACAAAGATGCATCATTAATTTCTTGGTGAACTCTCAAGCTGGGACAATGTTTTTTAAGTCTGTTGATGCTTCTGATTATGTCAAAACTGGAGAAAAGATTTTTGAGTTAATTGATTCAGTTGTGGAAGAGGTTGGAAAGCAAAATGTTGTGCAAGTGATCACTAATAATGGGAGTAATTATGTGTTGGTTGGTAAGAAGTTGGAGGAGAAAAGACCACACTTGTTTTGGACCCCTGTGCAGCCCATTGCATTGATCTAATGCTTGAAAATATTGGGAAACTTCCATTGGTTAGGAAGATAATTAGAAGGGCAATCGCACTGGTTGGGTTTATCTATGCACATTCTAGTACTTTGAGCATGTTGAGAAGTTTTACAAACAAGAAGGAGTTGGTGAGACCTACAGTGACTAGATTTGCTACTTCTTATCTCACGTTGGAAAGACTCCATGTTCAAAAAATCAATATTAGACCTATGTTTGTTTCCAGTGCATGGACATTAAGCAAGCTATCAAAAGAAGCTAAGGGAAAGGAAGCTATGAAAGTGACACTCATGCCTTCTTTTTGGAAGAATGTGGTATATACCCTTAAAATCATGGCACCACTTGTAAAAGTGCTCATCTTGTTGATGGGGAAAGGAAACCATCAATGGGTTATATTTATGAAGCAATGGACAAGGCAAAAGAAACCATCATGAGGTCATTCAACAACAATGAAAGCAAATACCAAGATGTGTTTGCTATTATTGATAAAAGATGGAATTGTCAACTTCATAGGCCATTACATGCAAATGGAAATGGAGTTTGATTTTGAAGTCACGAATGGGTTATATGAATGCATTAAGAAGTTGGTTCCGGAATTAGATGTCCAACATGCAATTCTGACCGAGTTGCACCTTTACAAAACTAAAGCTGGTCTTTTTGGACATGAATACGCTATGCATCAAAGGAAATCTCATTCTCCTAGTAAGAAACTTCTACTAATTTATTTTATGGAAGTTTTAATTTTACAAATCCTAAACTTACAAGCCATGCTTTTCTATGTAGCTTATTGGTGGCGAATGTATGGCTCTAATGCTCCGAATTTGCAGAAACTAGCTATAAAGATTTTGAGCTTGACTTGCAGTTCCTCAGGTTGTAAAAGGAACTGGAGTGTATTTGAGCAAGTAATTCCCCAAGCTAATTTTATTTTATTTAAATTTCATGGTCAAGTTTCATTTGACCTTTATTTATCTTACTTATGTAATATTTCAGATTCACTCCAAAAAAAGGAATAGGCTTGAGCACTAGAAGTTGCATGACTTGGTGTATGTTAAATACAACCAACAACTTAAGCACAGATATAATGCTAGAGATGAAATTGATCCAATTTCTCTCAATGACATTGATGCTTGCAACGAATGATTAATTGGAGAGATGGATGATGCTACAAATGATGGAAATGAGTTGGTGTTTGATAATGATGAAGGTTTAAATTGGGCAACTGTGTATGAAGCTTTAGGGGTTGGAGAGCTTAGGATCTATACTAGGCGTACCAAGAAAAGAAAGGACCCAACAAATGATGGTGCCCAGACATCTAAAAGACAAGCACTAGAAAAAAAAAAAAGCAAGTTCAAGTTCAACAAGAGGATGAGGATGAGGAGTTTGAGGAAGGGGAGTCTGAAGAAGAAGCAATCAGAGCTCATTTTGACCATGACAAGTCAGATGAAGATGAGGAAGAAGGATATGCTTCTCTTGATGATAATGAGAAGAATTTAGATGAGGATTATTTTGGAGTTAATGAAGATGAATAGGTTTTAGGTTTTGGAAAGTAGAAATTGTTTTTTGTTTGTTTTAAGTTTCATGACTTTGGTTAATTTGAATTTTAGATCATGTTTTCAGTTGACAAATATTAGGTACTTTTAACATTGTACTGATTTAGTTATGTATGAGACTATGAGTGTTGTTTTCATTGTTTTTTTAATTATATTTCATGTTTTATATTCTCTTTTTGTAATTTTTTAATTTATATTTAGTATTTTGTTAATGTTTATAACTTTATATATAAAAATATTACTATTTTTTAGTCTGCCATGGCGTCTGCCATTTCCCGCAACGCCATATGGCATTTTTTTGGCAAATCGCCATAGACTGCCATCCGCCATAGATAACATTGATTGTTAAGGAACTCACTCTTAAAAGCTAGTCGTTAAGGGTAGAGAACCAAGTACTTAAATACTCCAGTGGGCAGCTCATACTACAAATGTGGGACTTAGGCAGCCTATAACACTCAAGCCCCTATCATATATTAAGATGGGTGTAATAATAATTGTCATTAGCAGTAGTGTATTATTAGAATATGTTGAATATGTTGACGGTTTAGGGCAGAAAGTTAGGAGCAGTAATATATAATTAAATGTGTGTAATAGACCAACAATAGCAACAAGTAGTTGGTTCGTGGAATTAGATCTAGTCTTTAAACAAGATCTCAAGTTTGAACCTTATGAAAAAACATAGTTAAGAGAAGAGACCCTGCTAAAGGTCAATCGTGTTCTCCAATAGAGATTAATCATAAGAGAAGAGACCCTGCTAAAGGTCAATCATGTTCTCCAATAGAGATTAGTCATTATCAACAAAGTCGGTACATATCCTGTACCAATAACATGGTTACTAAAAATATGTTTGTAATTGGGTAATTTGGGGTGGGGGAGGGGGGGGGGGGGGGGGTGGTGCTTGTGTATTGTTTTCTAGTAATTTGGAAAGAAAACTCTTCTCTGTAGGAGGCTATGACTCTAGGAAAGCAAAATCTGATGGATTTTGTGTATTCTGCTTGATTTAGTACTATTCTTCTCTGATATATCAATTGGTGTTATATCATTTTTTGTCTAACCTGCTATATTTAAAGGAAGATATTCCTGTGACCAGTTAAGAATAAGATCATGATGCATTTGATGGAGAGATTGAATGAATGGAAAGAGAAACTGGAGGGGATGGAAGCCAAAATTGATGCTTGGATAAGTGTGCATGAGAAATTGGCAAATTTTGAGAAGATTTTGTTGCAGATGATAAAATTAATGGGCAAGTGTGCGGAAGATGAGAAGGGAAGTTCATCAATTAGAGGATAGGAGAAGGGATCAGATTCAACCAAACATGACTAGGATGAGTACCATAAGGCGGTTAAGAAGGAGGAACTGCCATCTAATCTTTCAATGGAAATGACACTATTGGGTGGACCGTTAGTGCAAAAACTTATTTTTATGTAGGACATTATTGAAGATTAAATTAGAAAAATTAAGCAGAGGGAAATGGCAGTAGATAAAGACAGTGTGTCTGTGGAAGGACCAATTTCGTACTAGTCTTGGGGACAGGTGATTTTTTCAGTAGTAGGTAAATGATGGGAACTGAGTTTGGGACTTTGGGGCAGTTATGACAGTTATTGATAGAAAGTTGGAGCAGTTATATATTAAAATAGGTGTAATAATAATTGTCATTGGCAGTTATATATTATTAGAATATGTTGAATGGTAACAGTCATGTTGACAGCTTAGGCAGAAAGTTAGGAGCAGCTATATACATGTTATTAAATATGTGTGTAATAGGGGTTACTCTGTAGGATATGACTTGGGCAGCAAATTCTGCTGTATTTTTGTGTATTGTGTTATTTAATGTTACTTGTCTCCAATATATCAATTGGTGTTCTACCATTTGATCTGTAGAAAACCTTTACCTTTCAATTAATTCAAGCTGATTTATAAAATGCTGGGAGGTAGATGAACATTTCTAGAGTTGCAATTTCTTGTACTTATTTTCCTAGTTTGAACGAGCTGCTGCAAATATTTGATGCATCCTCACACATACCAGATATAAGCATTTAAATATCTCAGTATTCCTTTACATTGCATCTTTTACTTCAATCATATAACTATTCATGCTGATTTTTCCAGTGGATGGTAGATGAGAATGAACTCCGTGTGATTCATTATACACTAGGTCCTCTTAAGCCTTGGGACTGGTGGACATCTTGGCTAGTGAAACCTGTTGATGTCTGGCAGGTATTTGTGCAACTTATTATGGTATTTTAGCAATATCTCACAAATTTTGTCTTCCAGTAAGTTTTTAAAAGGCCGTCTTGCTTAAGTAGTCATGTGACGAAGTTGAAGTTTGTGACAAAACACAAGTATGTAAAATAATTTACTTTTACCTTGTTTGTGCTGCAGAATGTAAGGGAACAGCTGGAAGAATCCCTTCCTGGAACAGGAGGGGGCCAAAATCCTAAAGATAATTTTCTAGTGAAGTTTCTTTTTCTGCTACCATTTTGTGCTGTGCTGTTCTGCTGCTATCGTTCATTTCTAAAGGTCACCACTCAGCTGTCTTGTATTGATTTTATTCATTAAACATTAGGAATTCCATGTGCCTCATAATATTGTATTTTCTGCAGAATCATGGGTACTTTGGTTCCTGTTGTAGAAACTCACTATGTGATCATGTCAGACACCTTTATTACAGGATTAAATCAGGGGGGCCACTTGCTTATACTACAATTTCTACCTCAACTATCAATTCCACTCATCAGGTCACTTTTTGATTCTATATCTTATTTAGGGATTTGTATCCCTGTTATGTGAGACTCTTGCAAACTTGATGACTGGGTAATGTGATGTCCTCACATTAGAGGGATCCAAATCCTGTGGTTGGATAGCATTCTGCATATGCCTGTGTTTCTAAACTACTAAGAATTTATTTTTTTATAAGCAATACTAATTATTATTTATGGTGTTGAACAGCTCATAAATGCTATGCAGTACAAGGTGCCTGCATATTTGGGCAGTATTTCTGTCTGTGTTTGTTTATTGGTTGCAGTGGTGTCTCTTGGACTAGCTCTCTTGATAGTACCACAGCAAGTGACTCCATGGACTGGTTTGCTTTTGATGTATGAATGGACATTCATGATCTTCTTTATACTATTTGGAGGTTATCTCAATTTGATTTATCATTGGGGAAAGATTATGGCATCACAAACACCTTCCTCATTGTCTCATCCTGGATCTTCTGATGATGACGATTCTGGAAAAGGTATGTTCTTATTTGGGGGTTTTGTCTTTCATCTGGCTGTCCTCAAGCCATTTTATTTATGAGCCACTAGGACCCCCCCAAATTAGTCTTTATTACACTTAAACCTGCTCCATTACTTTGCATTTCTTTAACAACCCCTCTCCTAACATCATTAACTTCGTGTCTCATTTTTAATTGGATAGACTGAATTACCCCTGCCACTTAACCCCAATCCTTGAGTCATTCAAATGAACCTATTCCTAATTGAAAAAACCTAAATCATCCTCTGCTAGGGTTTCCTCTGATAGGGCTTGTGAAACCAAACTTTCCTTCCATCTTCCTGATCGTTGCTGAAGAGACAGATGAGTAGTTGGTGGGATGCGTAGTTAGTGGATTCCTTCCACTTCCTCTGTTTCCCTGGGTTACTGTCTTCATGGGATCTTGTGTTTGCAAGTGTTTTTGTGGATGCGAGGTGTCTCAAAGCATTGCTTAAGCTTGACATTACATTATGCTTGATATGATCTTCTAAGTTCGATAATGGAACCTGGACCAAAAAAACCTAGTACTACTCAGGGAACCTTATAACAGGCTAGGAAGTCTTGAAAAAAGCATTTGATGGTTTATGTTGGAAAGAAGTTTATTCCAAATTTTCAATACTGCATATAAGTATGACACTTGGACCAAATCCATTATTTTTTCTGAAGAAATGTGCACCTAAATCCCCTTATACCCAATGTAAATGATTCATTTCTTTTTATAGTGATGAGATAGAATACTAGAAGGGATAAATTATTTTGATATTGGCGATATTAGTGACGCTTCAGCTTCTTCCAAGTTTGCATTTTTCAAAACATGAGAAGCACCCATTCAAAGCCTCGTTTCTTTTATTCAAGTGCAGATGGGGAGCTGAGGACATTTTGGTCTTGTAAAATTCATTAAACACCCACATGTCATGCATGTGACTGTTTTAGCTTACAGATTTCGTTCTGCAACGGCGGAGGCAGAGGCAGAGGGGATGCTACTGTAATGCAATTGTTGATTTTGGGGTCTTTTTGTAGGGTGAAATAATGGAGGGTCCCAGTGCAATAAAGGCTAATTTGAGGAGGTCCCAATGCAATTTGCTTTTTATTTATTATTATCATCCTTAATTTTATCTCACCTGTATTTACAGGTCACCAGCGTCAAGTTTCATCATGTGATGCTGCTACTTGGTTCTATGGATTAGGAATGGCCTTCTTGGCCATTGCTGCTCCATCTCTGCCTTTTCTTTTTGGGATCACTGCATTGTTTTTACGGTAATTTTCCTTAGAATTATTAGTAAAGATATCATATTAAAATATGCACTTTTCCATCATGCTTGATATTGTTATAGTCTTTCTATTTATTTTAAGTGTAATTTCATTATCTGTCTTTTTGGTTTAAATTTTAAAAATAGTACTTTGTTTCCAGTATTTTCTGTAATCATTGAATGTAGTCAATTATTAAATTTAAAAGAACCTACAGTCTGCTGTTGGCCTCTTTCATCTCTTTTGAGTGGGGTATCTGATAATCTTCAACCTGTGATTTTACCCACCCTAAAAAATGAAGGAGCGTTCATGAACTGTAAGGCTCACATCTTCACTCCTTCTTCTACCTCATAAGGCTAGAATGGCAGTTTGGAGATTTGAATGCTGTTGTTTTCGTGCTTCTTTAAGACAGGGAGGAAGAAGTGAAATAAATTCTTGACAGACAGTATGAGGTTTTGAACAGAGCCATACTTGAATCATCAGGGTTTTCATTTTTTGTCTTCTGTTGTATTTCAGTGCTTTCTGTTGCTTCTTTTCCGCACATTAAATGTCACCTCTAGTATAGTAGTATGCATGAAATTGAAATTTAAAAGAGCCTACAAAAATAGTCCTCCCTTTTTGATAGGCATTCAACTTGACGTGGATTTAACCTAATTTCTCTGTTCTGTCCTGTGAAATTCTAGATAGTTTTCTTAAAAGAAACAACTGCATTTTTCTCAAACCTTTTTCTTCTAATTTACACTTATACTTTGATTTATATTTCTAACAGGTTAGGTTTGATGGTTGTTGGGGGAATAATATTAGCATCTTTCATGACATACTCCTCCGAACATCTTGCTATCAGATCATTTCTGAAAGGGCTTGAAGAGAGGGATGTTGCACACAATGCTAGCGTCTGTTGTTGATTGAATTCTTCGATTTGGTGGCTGTGGTAGATTAATTTTCTTTTGGATACAGAAAAAAAGTGCACCATTGATTTATATAGGATTTTTTTTTTATTGACCTCTGTTTCATGAACATACGCATCATTGATTTATACAGGCTTGGGATATGTTGCCATACACAATCGTCACAGTTTATCCGAGCTTCCACGGCTAAAGCAAAAATTGGCAACAAAGCATGACATTAGGCAAAACTCTATAAAACCCAAAAACATTTGAATCGTCTAACTTCTATGTTGAGACTTAGTGGTCGTTATTTTTGTATTCAACTAACGGGTAGCTTTGTTCTACTAGTAAAAAATGTGATATTAATTTTCTCGATAATTTTCTCGATGAAGTATCTTTCTTACATTCCATAGATCTATGATTACGTTATTATTATTCTTGCAAAAGATGACATCGCTCCGGTGAAATTACAATTGTCTCAAATAAGATAAACGTGTTCTGTTTTTTCAAAGAACATGCTTGCCTGATGTGAAATTATTGCCTAAATTGTGCCTTAAAAAAATAGGCACAGATGTGATTAATGAAACTTGTACTTTGTTTCTGAAACAACATTTTCATGAAGAAGAGAATGCCACTTACATAATTGCCACACTACATAAATCATGCATTTTTCACCTGAAGAAAAATTATGCATTTTTGCGCGTGGTTATTTTCATTTTTATTCAAGAGTATGAGTGTTTGCTGTAGTCTTGTCTTTAATAGTTAGATTTTTTACAAATTCTAAAATCTTCCACTGTAAGTGGAAATTTTGTACAACATTAAATATTAGTTTGTTGTTTAAAAAAAAAAAGAAGTTTGCAAATGGAGTTAGCTTGTTCTATGTGAGTAATATATAAAATTAGGTAGAATTGAATTAATTCTGAATTGTTAAATATTATTAAGATGTGTGTTTAAATTAGTTTTAGTCATTTATGTTATAACGTGTGCTGTGCTGAGAGGAATAAATTATCAGCTGATTGAGCACTTAGTACTGGATAAATATTCTGAATATACTTTTGGATACCATTAAGTAGCATCTTTTCCTGGTAACTGACTATACGACAAGTGGTGCACGTTGGTTACAACCCAGAACCTGTTTTATACATTATCCATATCCATATGTTATACAATTAAAAAGGAGGAGATATAAAGTTAAAGTTTTGTCATTTTTCTTTGTTTTCATCTCTCATCTCTGCTTTACTTAATAAAGGGAGCCGATTTGTATCTTTCAGTATACTTTACTTTTCGTCCTTGTCTTCGGTATGGGATCCACTTCTATGAAAGATGGCAATTACCAAAATGATATTTTACACCCTAAAATAGGTAGACACATCAGATAAACCTCTTTTTGTATGGTATATACTATATACAAATTATTACTCCACAAAGCAAAGCCTAACTCAAGACCAACTTCTATGCTAGATTCTACGAGTTTTGACTTGCCTACTAGTTTCAAGTGATAGTGGATCTAGCACACGAAAATCAAGTGATGATTTTATTCATACATGATCACTTTTCTATGATAGTGTAAGTAGCACTTATGAAGAAACAAATTAATTATCTGTCTATCTCTTTTCAACTATCCTAATTATTGATATTGTTAAGTTCAAAATGCTACAAGCATGACAATCCAAGTGATTAATTACTAAAAAGAAATCGCTGGACATCAATTTTTGCCAGACAGAGTGGAAAGGCAGAAAAGTCCTTGATTATATTGGAAGCCGGTGCTATTCTTGGATTGTATTCTGTATTTTGTTCAGTATAATTGAACTCTCCTTGGTCTAATCAAAGTATGAAACAAGGTTAATCATATCTGTCTTGTCCCTTTTGCCCTTGATGACTCACAAGCCAATAAAATTTTGTTTATATAGGCTGGTTTTATAGCGCCTTTAAGTTTGTTGGTGCGCATCACTTTCTTCCAGGTGGGACACATGGCTACTAACTCATTTAATAAAGAGAAATGAAGTTGATAATGGACAAATTGAGGATAGACTAATTATTATGCTTATCCTAAAGGCTAAAGTGAAAGTATGGCAGATAAAACTACTGATTAAGTTTGTTTCGCGGCAGTTTTGTGAAATTATTTTCAATATCTTACTATTTAAAAATTAAAAAATTTGTTTGAATAGTATTTTTTTTAAAATTTTTTAAAAATAGTTTTAATTTTTTAATTTTTAAAAACTAAAAAATAAGAATATTTGTTTTTTAATTTTTTATTTTTGTTTTAAAAAATTAAAATATAATCAAAATATGTTGTTTTTTATTTTTTATTAATGAAATTTTAGTAAATATAAACAAATTTTTTTCATTTCTACATTTTCAAAACAGTTTTTAAATAATACTTATCAGATAAATTTTTTTTCTCTCTCAAAAAATAATCTTTAAAAATTATCTTTAAAAACTCTTTTCAAAAATTAAAAAAAAATTAAATTAATCAAACACTGAGTTATTGGAGAAAACTATAGATCTGTGTCACTTATTTGGCTTTAACCTGAAAGAGTAGTACTAACTTGTTCAGTTTATCATTTCCCTCCTAAGCATATAAGTTGGGAGTGGGGCATGATCTGCCCATTGATGAAGATTTATCAAAGATCGTTTAGGGCCACTTGATATGAGCCCAAGTGATATATTTGTTAGACGTTTGACCAGGTAAACTGGTTTGGTTTTTCTCCTGATTAACATTTTGAATAATTAGAAGAAGAATTATCATTATGAAGACTTTTATGACTTGAGTTAAAGATGCAAAATACCATTCTGGTACGCCACGATTGTTGATTAAAAAAGTGACGTGAAACCAAGTGCACTTTTAACGGTAGTTACTAAATCGGAAGTATCAAATTATTCAAATAGGACACATGAAATTTCAAACTGCTTCAAAAATACAAATACTAGCATTTATCGCAGCAATATATTATTAACACCTAACTTTATAAATTGTATTACTATATTGATTGAACTAAACAAATAAACTAGGCCTTTTTTTAAATATAAAATGATATCTTTTAAACTAATAATAATATTTTATTACATTAATTTGGATAAAAATTAGTATAATTAAAAAATAGGTTTTTAATATACTCAACTAAAAGATGTTTTTATTAATTGAAACTAATAAGTAATTATATTTTAAGTAAAGAGAAAATAACAAAAAAAATTATAAGCCTAGGAAATAATAAAATATTAATGTATTTTATTTTTGAGAGACCTAAAATAATGAATTTATGTTTCCTGCTAATGAAAATGGGATCAACTAATAAGGGGTTCTTCCAACTTGAAAAAGTCTCAAACTATTAAATATGTAGCTACATTAAATTGTGGAAGATGAAATTTGTTACTTGTAGCTGTAGGGCCTCCAAAAGGGTACCGTGATTAAATAAAAAAATATTGATAGAACCAAAGAACCTTTCCTGCTACCGCAAACTGTAGGCGGCAGATGTTTAATACATTTTGTCTGCAAAATTCTTAGATTTTCCAGTCGTTTGGAGAGTTATGCAATTTTTCCTCTGAACTTAGAATCATCACATTAATTCATTAGATCTGAAAAAAGATGCAGACGAATGATTGTTACTTTATGTTCATAATTGAAATATCTGTGCCTGCTCAAGAATCTACCATTGGAATTGCATGGTTTTTATTTTAACCAAAATACATACAGGTCATGGCCTGCTGCTTGTGGAATTCATTCATTCCTTTTCTTCTCCAACCATGTTTTCATTTTATTATTACTTAAGTCAATGGTAAGTCTAGTGAAATTTATGCACTACTCCGTAGCCCTTATAAGGGGAGAGGCTGTTACTTTCGATAGTTTAAAGTCGGAAAGGATTTTGTCATGTGATTATATTCTGCTATGATAAATCCAGCAAATAATATATGCGATTAATTAATTTAGAGAAAACAGTAAGGTTTTTTGTTCTTTTCTTGCCCGACCATGCCAGTTGTACACAATCAATACAATATATTAAAAATCCAATTGAACAATCAGAAAGAAAAAGACTGAGGTATAATAAAACTTTCATACAAATAGCAATATAAATGCAGCTGCTGTAGAGTTGAGAGAAAGAAATACATAACATATTATTGTCTAAGCTGGGAAAGGAAGGGGGGAGAGGTAGCAAACAGAAAACTTATAATATCAAACAGATATGATATGATATGATATGCTAAATAATCTCATGACACAGTTAACAGACCCATATGCCTTATTTGATTCTCAGCAAACCCAACAGCAGACAAGAACAGCCAAGCATCAGACTTGCCTAGAGGGCAGATTTTCTCAGGTCAAATGTGCTGATCCTGATCAGGTTTCTAGTTCCTTTCTTGTGGTGGCATCATTTGGCCATGGCTCCAAACACGGCATGAACTTCGACACAAGTGTTGTTGTTCTCAACTTTAAGAGCCTCATCTTGATCTTCTTCTTCAGGACTAATTGGGAGAAGGAAGAGGTAAGGATATGATGGGAAAGGAGGATAGAGTTGTTACTTATTCTTAGA
Organism: Psophocarpus tetragonolobus; assembly: GCA_037954015.1. Taxonomy (NCBI): domain Eukaryota; kingdom Viridiplantae; phylum Streptophyta; class Magnoliopsida; order Fabales; family Fabaceae; genus Psophocarpus; species Psophocarpus tetragonolobus. Next base: position 229,753 of record JAYMYS010000028.1, on the reverse strand, counting down.
ATCGGAGATATATATATTACTTAGAACACTAGAGAGATGAATGGAACAATATTCTATATAAATACATAAATGCCAAGGGTCTATCTAGTTCACCCATGTCTTGGATTATTCATAATTTCTGGTACGAATAATGACAAAGAAGGAATATTCTATTACGTAGATCTCTCTCAAATTGCACAAGTGTGGAATCTGATGTCTGTTAAGGAAATTAATAATACTGAAGAATAGTTTTTTAGTATTTGTGCGTAGAGCATTGGGTGAGAGGGGTTTTATTTATCTATATGGTGGACCTAACCATCTCCTTCATCAATAGCAATTAACAAGGTTGATGAACAACGCAAATTCCTTTTACGGGTATGTATGTTTAAAAAAGATACACAGTATTGGTGCAAAAAAGTAAATATTTGACTTGACATTGTTTCAATAAAATATCACGAAGTTACCCAAGTAGTAGAAGTCTTTATATAAGTTATACTAAATCCTAAGTTCGAATCTTACTGTCAGCTATGGTAATAAAATAAAATCTCACAGACTAAAGAAACCCATTGCTCTAAGTAATCAAAATATTCGTGGCCTTTCATATTTTCTATCATTGACTTGAACAACCAAGTACTTTATTTCTTTTAAGTAATTAATTATCAAGGTTATCCAGGTGTTAATTTATGGAAGGAAGTATTAGCAGTTGTCACAAGACTTGGAAAAAGGACAAATTTGTATTAATAATAGTAATGAAGTGAGTGAGTCCAAATTATGCAACCAGGCGTCAAGCCTTCCTTGTGAAGTAGGTCTAGTGAGTTTGTTTTCTCTTTAATGAAAAAGTAACTGTTAAGGTGGATAAAGTTGTTGCAGATTACTGTACGCATGATTTTGGTGGATGCTTTCCAGTTTCTTCTATCGCACTCTAATATATATCTACACAATTTAGCTGCCGAAATTTAAAGCTAAAACTGTTTAAGAAATCTGCTATTTGCTGGAAAAGAAAGCAATAGCAGCCCCTGTCCCCAGCCTTACCTACGAAGAAAGTGTATAACTTTTTCTGGTTTTGTATTATTGGCTAAGGGCTGTTCAGTGTTCACACAATTGTGCTACCACTTGTCACCATTTTGTGAGGCTCAAAACAAATTCACACTCAAATTCTTCCACGCTTTCAAGGTTTAGTAAATTCAATTTTTTTAAAGATAAATATTGATAATTAAAAATGTTAGTTTTCTTTTTTTCTCTAAGACATCAAACTCTCTAACTTTTCCTTCTTTCCTCTTAACCATCCAACCTAAAGGAAAATTTTTCTTAACTATCCAATCCACTTTTAAAAAATCAATTTTGACTTTGTTATGAGGAGATTACTTCTACAGCACAAAAGTTTTTCTTTAATTGTGCTACACTGCCTCGAAACAAAAATAATAACAATAACCAGTTGTCTCAATTCAATATTATATAAATTATAAAACTATTGCTCTGATTTTTTTATAAGACTTCACTTACATTATTTAACGCATTCATTATTTATTTTTTTACAAATACATTAATAATTAAGTTGTATTAACTAGTTAAGTGAAAAGAAAATAACGGAAATGAATCTTCAATCTTTTTAAGGGCAATTTTAATAAATAATATAAGTTATTGATAAATTTAATACTACAAAATTAATTTTTTATCACAATACTTAATTAATAAAATCTGTAGTAGCATTTAGATTTCCAGTAGGATCAAAACGAATTGTTTATAAGTTATAAGATTAATATAATAACAAAAGATGAGAGAAAGATTGAATTTGAATTTCTATACTAACAAAAATTAACCAACTATCAACTAATATATGCTTGTTAAGTAATTTTATATTATAAATATTTTATATTATTGAATTCGATTCTTTTCTTTTGAATAAAATAGAATGAACCATGAGAAGATAAAAACTATACAAAGAGTTGTGTTATGCATTAAAATTTAAGTTTAACATAACATTTTATATTAGTGTAAAAAAAAACTTTTAAATTAAAAAGTGTTTTTCACTTAAAATTTTCACATTCACAGCAAAACTACCTAATATAAATTCTATTTTTCATGTTTTTTACTTGTTTTTTGTCTTTTTACTGCACAACTGACATGTTATAAATTTTAATATCAACAATTTAGGAAGAAAAAAGAATATTCTTTTAAATTCTATGTTTTTGACTTTAAGATTTGACTATATTAAATCTTGATAAAAACTAAGAGTAGCAAAAGAATTCATATAAGAGAGAAATGAATTTTTAAAAATAAATAAAAAGTGCATAAAGTTTTGATCTTAATATAAAAATAGTAAAAAATATCTGTAAACTAATTTGTAAAAGTTTACTTTATATAAAAATAATAAAAGATATCTATAAATAATATACAATTAAACATTTCAACAACATAATAAGTTAAAATATTAAATTATACATTTCACAATACTTAAATAACTAAGTGTAACAATGCATTGTTATCAAATAATAAATTTCAAAAGTGATAATAATGATAGAATAATTCTCATTGATGTTTGATATTGTTAAAAAATGAATGTGTGATGTTCTTCGATGTATTTGTTATTTGATTTAAGAATGACACATTAAATAAAAATATATTCAACTTTAAACTCATACAAAACAAACTAATTTATTGACTTAACGATTTGATGGTAAACTCAAAAATTTATAGAGTAAAGTTTAACAAATTTGCTCAGCATTTACAAAAGAAAAAGTTTACACACGATTTAACTCGCAAAAAGGAAGTAAACTGATAAGAGTTTAAAAGTTAACTCAAAAGTTTTATAATCATAATTATATCTCATATTTTAATCTTTGTCATTCATAGTTGGTTACCAATCATTAATTTTTAATGATTTTAGTGTTTTCCTAAATATATAGTTCACAAACAAGAATGTATAGAATAATTTCTTTTCACCAAAATCACTTTAATATTGTATTTTCTTGTTTTCTTTGTAAGCCAGTTATCTAGCTTTTTTTTTTTTTGTACAATATTTATTTTTTCATTTTAGCCTCCAAAATATGTTTTTATTTATAAATAAGCTATACTGTTAGATGTTTAATATTAAGTGATCCCATGATTAATGTTTTCTCACTTAAATTGTTTCAATAATAAAATATAATATAATAATGATACGTGATTTTTTTAAAAAAATAAAATGCTAATAGGCTTAATTTATTTTTTATTTTAGTCTCAAAAATATATTTTTTTAAATAGTCAATCTCGTTAAATGTCCAACATTACGTTTTGTCAGGTTATTCATTTCACAAGACACATTTTTCATTTTTAATTTTTTTCTCTTATTCTTGTTAAAACATTCTCTAACAAAAGAGTTGAGACATATAACATTTTTATAGCAATATATTACATTTTCCTGTTCATTATCTTTTATATATTTTAGAACTTAATTAAAAGTAATAAATTAGTGGTTTTATATGAGTTTAATTAGTATTCATGGAAATTATACATATTTCATATTACTATTTAAGTACATGCATATTAATAAATACATGATAAATCATTAATTTTATATATAAAATAATAGTCCATGAATTTATCTAACTATTTAAGTATATGCATACAAATTATACATATTTCATGGAAATTATACATATTCCATATTACTATTTAAGTATATTCATGGAAATTATACATATTTCATATTACTATTTAAGTATATGCATACAAATTATTATTTGATAAATTTATTAATTTTATAATGATTATATTAAAAATTATGTTAACAATGGTTTTTATTAATTAATAATATATCTTTTTAGGTTTAAATATGTTTTTGTCCTTGCTAAATTAACAAATATTGGTTTTGGTCCTTAATAAATTTTGCTTTGTATTTGGTCCCTAACAATTTTTCTTTTGTTTTTGGTTCCTAAAGTGTTTTCTAAATAATTTTTCAAAATTTTTTAAAGCACTATCTAAAGAAATTTAGGAACAAAAATAAAATAAAAAATTTATTAAGTACCAATAACAAATAAAATATAATAGGAACAAAAAAAAATTCACAAATTTATTGAGAACAAAAAACATGTTTAAGCTTTTTTTATAACATACATAATTATTAAATTCTTATAATAATTATTTTAGAATTCATGTAAAAAATTTTTAATTAGTTACAAGTATAAGCTTACAATAATATAAGAAACTTAAACTCTTATCCATAATATTAAATATAAAGTTTATTCCCTTCATAAAAGAATATAAAGTTTATTTAATTTTTTATCACTTATTTATTCTTCAAAACTTAACATTATATAATATTATTTTTTTCTTATTAATGTATCTAATTAAAGTTGTGGAGATTAGTCTCGTATGGTTCAACTCATGATTCAGTAAAATGGATCAGACTTAATATTAGTTTATTTATCTTATAAGGTTATTTAATTACAACTCACTTTTATCTAATTTTTAAGGTATTTATTAATATTCACAAATTTATTATATATAAAAAAGTTGTTACTAAATAAAGAGAAAATAAATTATACATTATTAGTGTAAAAAATTTTACAAAACTTTCATATATGGTAAGTTTGTTGATTTTATTCAATAATATTTTTAAAATTGTATAAATAAAAAATTATGATGGAATGATAGATGTAAAACTAATAAATGCATAGAAATTAAATTATTAAATAAATATGTAAAATGTACGAAAGCATTTTATGTTTTAGTAAATTCGGTGTTTGCAAACATAGAGTTAAACTCGACGTTTAATTTCAAAAGGAAAATTTCAATCTCCACTTTGTGTGATCTCGAATTCTAAAACACAAACAATAGGTAAACTAGGAAAGGACAACATACGTACTTGTACGGACAACTAATGTTGCATTGCATTGCATCTTCCAAAACCTTTAAAAGTAAGAATTTAAAAGAAACGGAATGACTTGATTATTGAATAATAACTACGAACGACTTTTGTATGCTTCTGCTCTGCTGTGATATTAGAAGACATGCCAATCTTTCCCCTGTGGGTCCTAATCTAGTTCTCCTCTCCAAGCCGTGAAAATTTTAATATTATTCCGACTCAATAATCCTACCCATCATTATCAACTTATGGAATAATTATTTATTACTTTCTCAATCTCAACCTCAACCTCAACCTCGACTAGAATACACCTAACTCTTCCTAGTTCCAACTCTAAGCTGCTCTCTATGTAACATATTCCATGATCTTCCATTTTTTGACATATTAGGCTATGCTTATAATTTTACCAATTATATATTATATTATAAGATATAATGTTAGAAATAGTTGTGAATTGATATTAATCAATTATTTTTTTTCATTATCTAAAAATTTAAGATATAATGATAATTCTATTTTATCCTATCTTTATGATTATTTAAATGAGATTATAATAAAAATTGATTTCTATTTGAATGATCTCTGTCTATGTTGAGAGATTATAAATTTTTTATCCCATCAAACAAATTAACACACATATTCTCTACAATAATTTCTTAAATTTAGGTTATTTTATTAATTATGCATAATCTTAATTGTCATTCTCTTATATGCATAATATTTTGGTTAATTTACATTATTATAACTCGTCTATCATGGGTATAGTAACGTGAATTTTGTATGTTGGTCATATAATATATAATTAAAATTATGCAAATTTATTGGACAATAGGCATAATTTCTCTTTTTATTTACATAATTGTAATTTCACTTATCGTTGATGCATTTATGTGAATTTTGTGATATAATAATTTTTTATTGCATTGATTTGTTGTTCCATAATGACTTATAACCTTTAATTGGATATTTTTCCTTCTAAAAAAAACTGTTGCATTTTTTCTTGTGGTGAAAATTTCTATATATATTACTATTATGTAAGTACCCTATTGGTATGACATTACCTGACATAATTTTAGTGTGATAAAGAAATAATGGAATTTTATTTAGCCCTTTGGGCAATTTTTGTTATGTCAACTTTCTTTTTCTTTATCAAGTGTAAAGATTTTGTATATTATAATTTTAATTAATATCTTATAAAATAAATTGACTTGTATAAGATTTTTACCTCAAATGTCCAATTAATAATACATGATCAAAAACAAATTTTCTTAATAATTTTTTTTTTCTTATAGCATTATTTGTAATCACGTTGTTGGGGTCTATATTAAGGATTTTGTTTTAATCTCTTATAGAATACTCTCTTGTATAATAACTTTCTATTGATATGCAATATTAGTACGCAATTCTTGTAAGGACAATATAACATTCCCAAATTTGAAAAGATTAATTTTTTCATACCATATTTTATAATGTTGTTATGGTATTCTTGTAAAAGCTATATGCTTTATTTTGGATATATAGATAAATATATGTCCATTATAAATTGTTGTGAGAGTTAGAGACTATTTGTTATTATATCCTTAATATTTGTAAGAATATATCTCATATTCTTCCAGTGCGTCGTATATGTGAATATTGTTTATTATAGCACTTGATTTTTTTATGATTACTTGAGAACTTGCTTATGATCTCATATTCTACTTAAAATTATCAAGAGATCCATTTTCTAACTCATGTAATTACTTTTTTGAGATCCTTATAAGGGTCAATATTTTAAAGAATTAATTAATATGTGGTTAATTATGAAACCATCTTGCAAGAATTATTTATTCTTATAGATGAATTTTTTAGTTTCATATTCTCTTTTTTTTAACCACTTCTCTCATTAATCTTTTGTTATTTTACTATTCTCTAATAATGGATTCATTAAATCATAATATCACTGTTACTAGAACTTTTAATACTAGTGTACCCTAATGATAATCCTTTTTTTATATTAAAGATTATTAGGAGTATATAACCTTGTGTTATGTCTTGTCTTGAGACTTATCTATCTATATTGTCATATTTTTTTGTACACATTTAATTACGATATGACATATTCTATAGGATTTTTTTACTTATTTTTATCTATTTTGGTTGAGATACATAAAATTCATTGTATCTTTATCGACATCTTTAACAAATGTTAAGGTCATTCTATTAGGTATTGCACATTAATTCTTTTGACATACAATTATGTATTGTGCCTCTCTTTTATCCAATTTCATATTTTAATTGGTAAAAAAATTTACAAGTATACAATCTTATATTATGTCTCGAGACTTATCATTTGTATTGTTATATTCTCTTGTGTATATTTAATTATGATATGACATACTATATAGGACTTAACTATTTATTTTTGTCCTATTTTGATTGAGATACATAAAATTCATTGTATCTTAATAGACATCTTTAATGGATGTTAAGGTCATTTTGTTGGATATTGCACATTAATCATTTTGACATGCAATTATGTTTTGTGTGTTTCTTTTACCCAAATTTCACATTTCGTTTGGTCAAAATTTATAAGTATATTGTAGATATAATACTCCTATCGAATATAATTTTCTACTTTGTAAAAGTGCTTACGAAGATAGTACTCCTATTGAGTACAATTTTGCACTATTAAAGTACTTATGATTTTTTTTTGTTTAGACCAATTATTTAAGTGACTTGCTCAATTGAAATTTTGTGGCCACAATAATTTTATTCAAACTAGGTGTCTATGTAATCAAAGTAGAAAATTTATGGATTTTGTAGTTTTCTTTTAATTTTTACATAGTGACTCCTGAAACTCAGATTGATTAAATGTTAAATATTGTAGAACATTTATCTAGCCTATATATAATTACATTATTGTGGGGCTATGATGAATACTTAAATGCATGTGAGTTATGTTTTCTTGGTCTTTATATTTTTTTTCACTGATTAAAGACTTAACTATCGGATTTTATGATTCATGATTCTATTAAGTTTTGATGTCTTAAATAAGTGAGAGTCTAAAATCTCTTTTATGAGATATATGTGAAGTAATATTATTTTAATAACATATCTCTTAGCATTTTTGGGATGCTTGGGACCATTGTAGTATTATTTTGTTAAACTACATTATTCTATATATTTTATGAGAAATATTTGTTAACACGCATAGTATATATCTCTATCAGATATTATTTTGTAACTCATATTTCTGATATTGTTGTCTAATATAAGATTTATCTATAATTGCTATTTTAGCTTAATGATTTGTCTTTAGATTATTGATTAATATCATCCAAGTAGGAGAATTTTAAAATAATTGTGAATTAGTATTAATCAATTAGCTTTTATCATTATCTAAGAATTTAAGATATGATAATAATCATATCTTATAATATCTTTATGATTATTTGAATAAGATTATAGTAAGAGGTTGAGTCAATCATAAAAAGCTCATTTAAGGAGTCTCTACTTACCCTAGGAGATTTATAAATTTGTCATCCCCAAATTAACACACACATTTTGTACAATAATCCTCTAGAAGGTATGTAGTAAAATTCTCAAGAGTTTTTATTGAATTTATATATCTACAATAATTCACCCCATTTGTTGTTGAACCTCACTTTTTATTTTCTTTTAAATAATATTTCTTTATAATTTTTGTCCCTTTATTGCATAATTTATTTTATTTTTCATTTCATTTTATATGCTCTCTCTTTTGATTTTTTTCTTTATTGTAAAAATTACCATAAAAATTCTTGTGATAATTTACTCTTTTTTGTTTCCCATTTTCTAGTTATGTTTGTATATGTCGATCAATGTTTTTTTTTTTTTTGTGACCATGATATACTATTTTTATGGTGATATTATAAAGACTTAAACTCTAAAATTACACATATAGTCATTTTGGCCTTCATGTGTCAACACTGCTAGCAAGCAAGTATGAATGAAGTATTTTGGTAATCCTTCTTAAAATAAACACTTGTTAAGAAGATTAACCCCCAAAGATTAATTAAAGCTAATAAAATTTTATTAGAGAAAAACTCATATTATCACTATATTTGCTTAATCCAACAGGTAAAAGTAATGTTCAACCGGTAAAAGTAGCACCCAATAGGTAAGGATAATATCCAGTATGTAAAGACCTAAATACCCATTATAAATAGGATATGAAACCAAGGCAAACATGTTTCTCTCTTCCTTTTCTGAGTATCTTTCACCATAAAATTGTAGACCTAAGTACCTTCTAACCTTGAGCATTGGAGTCCTTTTAGCATGTACCCCTTTTTGAAATTTAGCCAAAGAATACCTTCGGTAACACCAGCAGATAACATTGTCTAACTATCTTAGCAGGAACAAAAACAATTAACAAAAAAAATGCAAAATTGATATAATTTGTGTTAATCAACGTTGATAATGTATCCTAATATCAAATAAATCAATATAATTTATATAAACATTCTTACTTATCTCTTATATGTGCAAACGAGAGTGTGATTTTATGAGAATGTGATTGTTTTTTCCATTTAAAGCCCATTGATCAATTCAGCTATAACAAGAGTATTATTAACAATCGATCAAGATGGCGATAATTCTTGAAAAAAAAAACATTTCAAAAGAAGAAGAAAAAAATCTCAATAAAATAATATATTTGTTTAAGCCCTTAATAATAGGGTGTATATCTATGTTTTATGTTGGGGTGTCTTTCACCCTAATTCCCTTGTAGTCCTCCCATGCACTTTTTGTGCTTTAAATATATTATATTTCTTTTTTTATATTACACATGACCCCTTTTTTTGTAATTATTACAATTGTATCTTTTATATGTTTGAAAATTTTAGGTTAACACCCCTCTTAAACATTACACTAATACCTCTTCAGGAGAAAATAATGTTTAAAAAAACAAAGGATCCATGTGTAATTACATTAAACCTTAGGGAGTGCATCCATAATTATTTCTAAAAACTAAAGTTACTTCTTTATTTCCATTTTTATAGTGTTACACTTCCTAAAATTGAGTTTGAACTCAAACCCTAAAGGTACAACTAATCGTCCTTCATACTTATCTATTTAAATTTTAAATAGCTTTACAAAACCAACTATATGTGTGAAAAAGGTTATTTTTATTGTTCAAATTTAAAATTAGTACTTTTGTTTCTATAATTTAAAAATAAAACTTGTTTCAATCTTTTTTATCCTAAGGTAAATGCCATTAAGGAATTTACTTGCATAACAAAAATACAAAATATTTACTTAATTATTATACCTAATTATCTTACATAATGATAATATCAGATAGTATAATTATCTTCCATGTCAATCTATTATTTGTTACGTCAATAAGATATGATAGTATTATCGCTATCATGTACTTATCTTTTTATTCTATTACTATAGTGTAATTTATATTTTGAAGGGGATTTGTTAGGAAGCATCATAATAAGATAAACTCAATTTTTTTTCTATATTATATGATATGCTTAATATTAGAATAACTGTTATATATAATTATATTTTATAAATAATTTACTATAATATATTGTAATAATTACATTTTGTATATGATATTAAAAATATGCCTAATAATATGTCAAAAACATACCTAATAAATTATATATATATATAGATATATATATATATATATATTATAATATTTTATATATTACATACTATATATATAGTGAAATTACAAATGTTAGCAATACAATCTTCACATTCTTTGTAATGCACTCCCTATAAATAGTTAAAATTTATTTAAAAGCACAATTTTGTTGTTGACGTCGCAGCTTATTTAATATTTTCTTCAATAAATTTTAATCAAAATGTGTTTTTAGCACTTCTCTATTTATATAATATTATTACAAATATATAAGATTTATATATATATATATATATATATTTATAATAAAAATAATATATTATATTTTTATTTAACATATAATGTTAGTTATATATTTATACATTTATTTATAATTTATAACATAATATAAAGGAAATTCATCATTTTGGTATCCATATTTCATTTTTAATTTTATCCTCTTTTTTTTTCAATGGCTACCTATTTGAAATTAAAAAATAAAAATAAAAAATTACACTAAAAACATTTATAACCACCATAGAAATGTGTCTTACTATCCTAAAAAGATTTAATTGTTTTATTAACAGTGCCTTATTTGTCACACTAGTATTTATAATATTTTTATGAATATTAATATATTAATTATATTATTTCTTCAAATATTAAAATTAAATCATTATTATTCAAATATTTTAAATGTTAATTACAAATATTTTTATAATTTAAAGAAAATAGTTGCATAAATAAAATTTTATATATTTTATTTAAAATTATAATTGTCATGACTTGTATAAAAAATATAAATTAAAAGTCAATTTATAAAACTAGAAAACTATATAGTTTTATTGAAATAATAATTTTGCCATTTGGACATAATTTATTCTATATAACGTGTTCTTATCTGGTGAGTGCACCAAACATGTAATAAGATTAACTTATCATTTTTTTTTTCTTATCCTATCATATCATCTCCGTCTTATTGGCCCTAACAATGTTTAGATTGAGAACAGTAAGACAAAAGAACTGAATCAAGTTTTTTACAAACTATAAGATTAAAGAATCATTTTTAAATTTGAACAAAAAAAAAAACTTTAACCAAATTTCCCTCAAACTAAGTAATTTTCCACCTTTCTTTTCCTTTATCTATTTGGCTAACCTTTTCATGTTATTCATATGCAAATAAATTCTCACGAGTTTGATAAATTAATTTTAGAATACATTTATATGTTTTAATAACATACATAAAAAGGCCTCAGGCATTCCAGTCTTAAGCTCTCTCCCATATATCTAGTATAAAATAACAAAAAAAAAAACCATTTTGAAAAACAATAAAATAAAATAAGCGTTCCAATATAAACATCAACATCATTTCTGCATCTGCATTCATAAATGATCAAGGAGTCAACTGAAAATACACAGGATCTCTGCCGAATTCTTAAAATTATGGAACAGCAATAGCCTACTAATACCAGTACAACACTTCAAAGCCTTAATTGATGCCCTGATCTAACAAGCATTTGTATTATTGCTGTCTGAAATTTCTCATACCTGACAAGATTTAAGGGGAAAGAAGATATCAATAACATAAGCAAACAGAAATGTCAAAGAAACACTTGAGAAAATTCCACGAAGTCGCAGATACCCTGGTTACAGCATATCCACTAATCAGAATGACACCATATCTCAGAATTGCAACATCCTGTAAGAGAAAATAAGAGACAGCAGAAAATCTGTGGCCGCTTATAAAATTAGCCACCTGCTTGTGTATTTGTATTGCACTATATATATGTTTCTTTCTTTTAGCCTAACATGAATTTGGGTGCGAGAGACACAAAATAAGACTAGCAGCCCAAAATAAAAGCATGCACTTCAGCCCAACTAGAGACTGTGTAAAGAATACCAGATAAACCCTTCCAATTAGAAGTGCTTCCTTTAACGTATGCTTTCTGTTTCTTCACCAAGCCAGAATACAGTGGGACAAATGAAATCCCAAATTGTGTCCCTACACTCCTAAGACTTGAACTTGAACCAATCACAATTCCTACATCTGCTTCAAGTAGGCAAAGTAAATCACCCACAGAATCTCCAATGTAAACAGTTAATTTCTTCTTGTCATCACTACAATTTTTCAATATGTTGCGAAAAGCTTCAACCTTGTCAATGGGAGACTCCACCTTCTTAACAATTTCACCCGATGAAACAGAGCCCTCATAAGTGAACTCATTAGCATGAACGTTCAACTCATTTAAATCAGCTGCTCAAAAATTAGAAAAATAAAATTATAAGACAATAGGAAATTAAAATATAATCGTTTGCCAAGTTTCAATAAACTTGGCAAGTTCTAAGTAGAAAGTACACATAAAGAATAATATAATATGAAACCACAAAAGATAAACTACCTGAGAAAACAAGAAAGACTACAACAATTATTAAGATTACAGAAAAGCAATGACGGTTTGATCATGGCAATCTGTGCTAGACAACAAAGGAACAAGTATTTCAATAGAAAATAACGCATATGCTCCAAGCAAATAACAGAAAGAGATCAAGACAAACAAGAATAAATAACTCACGACGCTCAATTCATTCTCACAAACCATACCAATATAAAGTCATGGTTACATAATAAAAGTAGAATCTGTACACTGTAGCTAAATCACTAAAAGTAAAAATTAAAAAAAAAAATTGTAGATCAAAGTAGCAAACAAGAAGCTGGCTAAATTGGGTCAAAATTCCAGCAGAGCTATCCGCTTTTGTTATATCAAACTTTGTATATAACAGTAACAAGAACTCCCTTACGATAACCATTTATTCCTGACAAAACTTTAAAAACATATGAGAAAATGGTCCACAGTGAATATGTGTGTTCATCAACAACCCACACAAACAAGACATTGATTAGGATGGTTCTTTTCTCAGAGTGCAAAATTAAGACAATAATTGATTCACATAGACATGCTCGAGTTGCTGAAAATTAGCAAATGGAATAGAAATATTACCAAAGAGAATACAAATGACAGCTCATGGTAAGGAATATGTACCTGAAGAGAAAGTAGACCTAATGAGGTCACCACACCAGCAGTATGAAAGAACATGCACCTTGGCATTCAAATTTTCATTCTTAACAATTCTCTGAAAGAAGTTAGTGCAACCATCTTGAAGGATTAGACGCTCTCCAGCACGCTTTATATCTTCTAGACTTATACCCTTGAGTACCCCTGACTGGATAACCCTATTATTTGCTGTGTTCTCAAATTTTGAAAGTTGCTCAAGGGCCATAGACAATTCTTTATAAGCAAAATGGTTCACTGCAAAACACAAGATCAAAGCATATTAACAATGACTTAGGAAAACACAGACTACCTAAATCATTTAAGACTATAGTAGAAAGACATAGAAAACACCATACATTTATCAGAAGGCATAATACTTTCTATACATTGCTCATACTCTTCTGTATACTGTTTAGATAAAATTTCCCATGTATTCTTGAGGCCAGAAGATGACATACGAACAATTTGATCTTCAGGTTGATTTTGATCAGATTTTGGTGCCGTCCTTATAGCAATTTCAGCCAAGATGGCGGATGAATCAACTACAGTGCATGTTAAATCAAAATCAGAAAAAATTATGAGATGATCTTCTGTGGGCTTGTGTCCTTTAGTCAAGGGTACTATAGAAGGCTGAAAGAGTGGCTGAGCAGAGAAGAACTCTATTTCAAGCTTCATTGCTTGGTAATAAAGCTTTTCAATGACATCAAGTTCTTCACCAGTTAAAGAGACACTTAGTCTGTCGAGCAAATCTTCAGTTTGCAGAGTAGTTGCCTAAATTAAAATATAAGAATAACTGAGTAGTTGGGGTGCAAGAATGCCATGACTAAAATGTATATTTGACCAAGATTCAAAATAGTATCCAAGTACCCACAAGGGCACTATGGTATGGCTCTACTGTCAACATGACAAACCTGGAAATCATCAGAGGAATAGTTGTTGATCCACTTGTTATACGGGTGAGCACTTTCATTGGAATCCAAAAGTTCCAGGAACTTTTTTCCCATAACAGCATAAAGCCTCATGCAAGGAGTCATGGCACCTAAAGTATAAGCAGCAATTTTTGTTTTCTCAAATGGTGTAGCAAGTTTACCAGGACCTTTTAGTCCTTCAATCTTCCCAGAGGCCGTAGCCAGTAGGAAATCTGTGTACTTAACAGTTGCAGAATTAATACTGTGCTCTTTGGCAAGGTCCAACCCCCATTCCTACACACCAGTAGCAAAAAAACAAAAATAATATAGGCTAAATTTGTGGCAAAGGAAAAGAATTTTAAGCATGTGAAGTATAAATTAGCTGTTTGAAAATTTCATGAAGTTAGCACAATATGATGCCTTTGTTTTATACGTTTGAAGTTTAAGGATTGGCTTAATCTCACACACACTGTCAAAAGAATAATACACCGAGGTGAAGTTCAGGCAAAACTCATACAATTTTTTCCTTCCCAAAAATAATTTACAAGTACTCATTCCCCTGTTCCATTGGAATAGATGTCCAGTGTTGTCAAACTCCAAACCAACATAATAAAACTCCATTATGTTGCGTGCAAATTGAATGGATTTTTTAAATTGTCAAAAACGAACAAGCTTTTTTCCTTCCCAAAAATAATTTACAAGTAGTCATTTCCCTGTTCCATTGGAATAGATGTCCTGTGTTGTCAAGGTCCAACATAATAAAACTTCATCATTATGAATGCAAATTGAATGAAGTTTTTTAAGTAGTGAAAAGCGATCCAATCAGCTCATAGAAGAGTTTTATTTCCTTTACAATTAGCACACAAACTCTGACATTATTTGGAGTGTTACGGCCTATCCAATTTACAAGTT
Source organism: Psophocarpus tetragonolobus (assembly GCA_037954015.1). NCBI lineage: Eukaryota > Viridiplantae > Streptophyta > Magnoliopsida > Fabales > Fabaceae > Psophocarpus > Psophocarpus tetragonolobus. Next base: position 214,453 of record JAYMYS010000028.1, on the reverse strand, counting down.
GAAGATCAAGGCAAATGACGTTCTTCCTCAGGAATAGTTCATAATTAAAGTAAGGGGAATGGTAACCAACGCTTAAGAAACTAAAAAAAGCAAAAAGGTTTTAGTAGAGATGGCTAAAATTGCACTGCCCTATGATTTAGAAATTCACTGATATATGACGACCCTAGTTAAGAAAAGGCTTAAATTATAAGAATTGACAGATACAAGTTACAGAAGAAGCATAATGGGTAAGATCTGAAGAGGCTAATAGAGTAAAGGGCCATGTTAATGAGGAAGATGTCTTACCTGTACCAAGGAGTTATGCATCTTGAGCTCCTCTAGAACTGCCTTCCTCAACTGAGAGATTCCAAGTTTGGCATCGTCATCATCAGCACACTCTTCAGCCAAGTCATACCTGCAAAATAATTAAATAATTATTTTGCAAAACGTTGTATGTGGTAATAGGTTTTGAAGAAAAAGGAAATGCAAGGGGAGAGAGGAGAGGAGAGTAGAGCAGGTGTTGCAGGGATTTAAAGACCGAAACTCACCTGAATGAATGAATGCATAGACAATTTGGGCAAATAATCTAACCTTGCAGTTTTGGTTGCTGAGAAAAAAGACATAAAATAAAATTTAAAATAGAGAGAGAAGAAAAGTGAAAATAAAAATGTGGATGGGGTAGAGTTTCTCAGCAACCAAACTGGGGAGGGGACCTAGGGGGAAGGGGAGAAGGGGGAAGAGAGTGAACTCACGCTTGGGCAAAGGCGCGTAGGAAATGAACGTCTTGGGCGATGTAACGGTGGAAGGAATCAGTGTTCAAATTGCCGGAGGCTAAGGCGATGGCGAAGGGAGTGTACATAGCGAAGATGGATTCGCGAGTGAACTTGATCCAAAAGCGTCTCGCGAGTCCAGCTTCGTTCGTATGGTTGTGGATGGCGGCCATTGGGATTGACGATCTCCGACAACTCAACTCGCAGATTGAACGCCTCAGATTCAACAACGGTCTTTTGATTATTATTGGGTTTGGGACGAACCACCGCATGCGCATCAAGCATCAAGCATCAATTATCAATTATCAATTATCAATTATCAATTATCAACTACTCTACACACACACACAGTCGCAGACGCCTCTGTCTTTCTTTCTTTTACACTCAGTGCTGAGTGGGACGGAGAAAGAGACCACTGCTACTCCCTCTCACCTCTCTTTCCCCCAAGCCCAAGCCCAAGCCCAAGCCCAACTTTAACTACACATGGCCCATCCAAATGCAAACCATTTTTTTATTCACTAAATCATATTTCCTTTTACCCTTATTCCATCTCTATCACAACTCAAACATACTTACATTACCAACTTACTGTAAACACACAATAACCCAATTCCATTCTGTTACAAATATTTTTTGCATTTTCAAAACAAATTATAAAAGACTTTTTTAAAAAAACAAGGGTAAAAAAATATTTTATAAAGATTGTTAAAGAGATAAACAATTCAAAACAAAATATAACAATTTAACATCTCTAACCTATAGATATGTTCACTTTTTTTACAATTACCAAGCTTTCATTATTTATTATAAATATATAAGTAGTTTTTTCAAATTTCTTTTAACTTTCTCCGATTAGTCTTTACACTAATCTTTTTAAGTTAACTAATTCTTAAGGAATATTATTAAATTTTATCTTGGTTATTGACCTAGTTGAAACAATAAGTTAATGGTTGAATTTATTGATCAGCATATTAAAAAATTATAAAATATATTATTATTATTATTAATAATAATATAATTTGATCAATTCATACTCCAAATTTAAGTTTCGGCAAATGAGTTCTTCGGATATAATTGCATAAATTAATAATTAAAGAAATTATTATAAAAAATTCAATAACTTCACTTATAAATTCTAATAATTAGGTATGAAAACTTATATAAAACATTATTTGAGTATTAAAATTTTATCAAATTAAACTAGACTTGTTATTTTTCACCTATAATCTACTAATTAATTATGAGAGAAATAGCCATGCAATGATAGTATAAAAGATTTTTACACTGGTATTCAGTCACAACTTTTATATATATGACTTTTAAGTATTAATTGATAAAATTAACAAACTTATTTGTGTAAAATTCTTTTACATTAATAGTGCATAAATATTAAACTTGTTAATTATTATGATTTAATTGAAAGTTAATCTATTAAATATTTTTAAGCTTATGATTTAATTTTAAGGTGTGTAAGTTTTTATTAAAATTTTCATTTTTAGAAAAATAATAAGTCAAATTGGGTCAGTCCATTTTAATTGGACCAAATTGTCAATCCAATCGGGCCAATAATCATGTTGGTCAAGTCAAACTGGGTAAATCACATAATCAATTTGAAATGAGACTTGGACCAGTTACCTAATTGGTTCCCATCAAACCGTATAACCAAATCAATTTTTATGATTATACTCTTAAGTATTCTTTAATATCAAATATCTTCAAATTATTTTCTAAATTATTAGATTTAGAGGTTTACAAGACAAATTTAAAAATGATAGAGTTTTTGAAATAAAACAAATTAATGATTTTTCAATGTTATAAAGAAAATACATAATGTGATTCATCGGAGTGCATCTTTTGTAACTTTAGAGCATTCGGTCTTTAGGCATTTATAGGCTTCAAAGAATAATGATCAATGTGACTTATGAAAATTTATTTACACATCTTGGAGAACATATTCTATTGATAGTTCCATTTAAAAAAAAAAAAGTTTTCATCAACTAGTCACTTTTGATAAGACAAAACACTGTACATAACAAATATTCATCAAAAGATGGTTCAATCACACGGAGTGAGTTTGACTTTTTAGTTGTTAAACTTATATATTTGTACTTTTATTTTCCTCATTTGTGTTCATTTTAAATTTTTCTTGTAATATATAAATGAAAATAATTCTTGGACACAAACAAGCAATCATTATAAATAAGTAACATTTACAATTTTTTCCTTTTTACCATTGCAAATTTAAATTCATGCATTCTCGTTTTTGTTTGTTGAACTCAACATCTAGCTTCCTCTCATGTATGAGTTATCAGCATTTGTTTGTATGTGTGCCTATATAACCTAAAAGATATTTAGTAATTTTTATTTTTTTTTTGCTTTTTAATTATCAAAATTTGAGGGTGTTGATCATCTTTTAACGTAACACCAACATCCTTACTTCAATGAAACTTTTCTACAATAAGACACTATTTAACTCAATCTTCATAGTACACTCAGAACAAAACTTTTCAACCTAACATTAGTATAGTAGTTCAAAACATAAATTTTCACCAATTTGGATAGACAAAACTATTTTTAGTTGGAAAAGAAAATAAAATTCAAATACATATCAACTTGTCAAATTTCATTGATAGATGCATACTATGTTTTTTTTTTTTGCTTCAACTTCACTTAGCTACACCCCCTCTTCAACTGTCATCTGACTTACTTAAGTGGCTCATGTTATAAAGGTTATGACAGTAGCAATTCAACAACAAAGTGTCACATTAGTATCAAGCTTCAAAGGCTAAACTTGTTGCCACTCCACTAGAATATCAAGGATTGACTAAATTTGTGAAGAACAATCCTCCAAAGTTTAAAGGGAATTCAAACCCTAACCTCACATATCATTCTGTTAGGGAATTGGAAAAGATTTTCAAGGCAATAACTTGTCTTGAAGATAAGGATGTAACTTATATAACTTTTCTACTGGAAGATATGGCTATGAATCAAGATCCCGTTTAGAAAAGCTTATAGTATAAGAGATATTTAACAAGAGATATTTAATAAGAGCTTCTTACATAAGATCTTATAGTATAAGTTCTTAAATTCAATAAGCTATTTGTATTTGGATATACAAATTTAAAATCTCTTACATGAAAACATAGTGTTTGAATATATATATATATATATATATATATAGAGAGAGAGAGAGAGAAAGAGAGAGATAGGGGGGAGATGGAGAGGGAGAGAGAGATAGATAGAGAGGAAGGGAGGGAGAAAGAAGGGAGAGGGAGAAAGAGGGGGGAAAGAGATAGAGTGGCTCACTGACAAATTTTAATCATGGGAGAGACAAAAAAATGAAAGGTGAGAGTCAAAGGAAGTGTGAATTTTCAATAAGCTTAAAACAGTTTTTTTCAAAAAATTATTCTAAATAGCTTATTCAAATAACATAAAACAGCTTATGAACCCTATATAAGCCTTTTTATAAATTTATCCAAACACTTTATAAGTGTTTATATGATAAGAAAAACTCAAATAAGTTGTAAATAAATTCTTGTAAACGGGACCCAAATATACAAAACTTTTATATTCAATAAAGTTTACAAGGATTTTATTCACCCATAAAACACTCCTTCACCACAACAATGGTCAATTTGGTTGATTCCTCAATTAATAAACATAGAAGTAAAATGATTTTTAAGCAAATGAAGAGTATTTAGGAAAAAACACATTTAAAAATATATTAAAAACAAAACACAATTCAAGTATTAGTATAGACATGATAAAAGTACAAGATTTTATACTAATTTGTCTCAACCATTGAGACTAGGTTTAGTTCTTTAGTAACCATTAATGTTTCACTATAGCTTAAAAAAATGGTTCTTTGTAGCCACTTGTAGCTATCTTTAAGTAGTTTTACACAGACCTCTTCAAACTACACAACCTAATATTCTTTTTTATTAAATCTCCTCAAACTTTAAGTTTAATCAAATATTAAATTTTGGTTACAAGTTTCAAAACTAACAACTTCTTATAAATAGATCACAAGATAAAGATCTTAGCATTTGTAACTTTGGAAACTTCACTCTTCTTCAAATTTATATAGGCAAAGAGAGGAAAGTATCCATTATGACTCAACTCCAGGTATTTTTAATTTGCTTCTTCTAAGGAGATTGTTGATGCATTAAATGCAACAATTATTTTTTTTCACAAACTACTTGTTTTGATATAAGAAAACATTATGCTTGTTTTCTTTTCATTTGTGTTACTCTTGTCTTATGGTAGATGACAAAACAACTTTAGAGTAGACAAATCATTTGAAACTATATATGATGCATATTTTTATGCTTTGAATAACCTTTTTCATGTGTAATGAATGTCTTTGTGGTTATGTGTTTTGCTTGTCTTTTTACTCATGATAAGTGTTTATATTTCAAACAACAAAGTAATAAACATCAAATTAGTTGCTTTAAATTAAGACCTAGTCTTTTAGGGTACGCATTCTATTGTTTCTTTATTAAACTCAAACGTTTGTTTGTTGTGGTAGTGACCAAATAAAAAAATACTAATAATTTAAAAGATCATAAAATAAGATGATCATAATATTTATTTTTAATTTATCAAAATTAAGGGTAGTAATTTATCTCTTGATTTAATATTTATGTTGTGCGATATAACTATAAAGATCATCAAAACCACAACAAAATTTCATTAAACCAAAATCTTACCACCACCACATCAAATACATTACCTTCATTACTTTGTTCTTAACCTCATGTCGTAATTACCACCACCATCAAGAACGCTTAATCACCATCTTTCTTAACTACTAAACACTTTCACGGTACTATTATTTTCATATAAAGGTTAATATGATCTTTTATTCATATAATTTTATTTTAATATATTTGTTAACCTAACTAATATTCAAAACTATTTTATAACCTCAATTATCCAAATCTTTTATTTTATTTCAAACAATTTTAAATACAGGACTCATCCATGGATCACATTTAAGGATGAAAATCTTTTGTATACAATTTGTATATCCTTTTCTCTTCTCATCAATAAAAAAAATTTCATGTCATTTAATAAATTGAAGACAAAAATTGGAGAAAGAGGATTTGCATCCCACATTTAACATCCTTATAAAAGTGTGGATTTAAGTTTAACCATATGACTTATAGGTTCACGTTACAAATTGTCTATTTTTTATATGATGACAATTTGGTGCATTTTATAAATCACATAGTTGATGTTACAACCAAAAAACATTGAGTTTCATGTAATGGTTTCATTAGACTTCTAGCGCTTAAATTATACCTCGAAGTGAAGAATCAAGCATGTTAGAATCTCATAGCCTAAGCTTGTTAGAAAATGGTACAGTCTGTTTCTACCACATTCTTTCTCAAGTGTTAAGTTTATATGCATAGAGACTCAAGTTTATATATTGTTTATGTTAGTTTATATTAAGTATATAATATTTTTTTATCAACAATGTTAGTTATTAACTTTTTATTAGTGAAGATATTTAAACATATAACCTTGCATTCCTCTTTCCCTTTTCTCCCTGGATTTTGACTACTAGATCACCTAATCATCACTCCGTATCGAGTACATAATATGATTTACTGTTGTTTGTGGCAAGTTTTAGAGGATTATTCATATACTTCTATTTGTGCTTGATAGGAAAAATTATCATTAAATACATTGATGCTTGAATATGATCACAAGAGACTTTATATACAAAAGACTCCTAGATATAATAGGAGGAATTTCTTTTTCCCACCTCCTTTGACTAAAATTATTTATTTTTAAAGTTAATGTAGGTAAGTTAAAAAATATTTAATATTACTCACAAACTATATGTTTAGTCTAAACTCTAAACTATTGATGGAATGAATCATAATTATCAGCATCATGTTAAATAGGGATACACATTAAAGAAAATAATTGATGAGATTTGAAAGGTGTAACACATCAATAGACTTAGAATAAAACAAAACAGCTAAAATATCAATAATTTTATATATGAAAGAATTATTTTATTTTATTGGTATTCTTGTGCTATAAGAGGTGTTTGATATTTGTATTAATTTTTTATTGGTTTTGAATAATTTGTATTGACAATAGTTGTATGGACTATTTTCACTATTTTTTTACAATACTATATTTCTTGAAAGATCATTATAGTTTTGAAGTATTGAAACCCTTTTTAAATGTTTATATGTTCCGAAAATTAAATTCTAGAGCTCGTAACATCCTCAATTTTTTTTTTAAAAAAATATTCTAAAATAAATAATAAATAATTATTATTTAGGTATATAATAATTTAACTACTTAGTGAATAATAATATTAAATTTTTGTCTGATTTAAATAAATAAACTATTAAAATAAAGATTCAGTTGTGTTTAAGCTAAATCATATTTAAGATTATGAAAGAAAAATAAAGATAAAATCATATATTAAATTTTGTTAGATAAAATTAAAATATTAAACTATTAGATTTTTTAAATGAAAAATAAGTTAAGTTAAGATAATGTTACTTTTAAAATAAAAGTAAAATAAGATAAAAGAACATTTGATTTCATTTTAAATTTGAATGATAAACTAATCTTTTATCAAAAAAAGTTATAGAGAGAAAAACTAATTTAAACTAATATATAGAGTTAATAGTTCCCTTTAGAAACAAATTATAAAATAGTTGGTTATTCAAGGATTTTGAAAAAGAAGAAAAAGATAAGAAAAGAATAAACTAAGGTTATAGAGTTTTGTTTCAAGAAGTCACAAAAACAATCTTTTCAAAACCTCCATAATATGAATTTTGATGAAGTTAATATAGTTTGAGAGAGAAATAGATTTAAGAAATTCATATAAGTATTTTTAATTATTGTTTAATGATATAATATAAATTAGTTGCATTGGTAATGGTTATTCTTTGATTCTTCCTAAATTTAAAAACGGTGCGCAGTTAGATAACCTTTGGAACAATTGAATAAGGCTTTAATCTATTTATGTTAAGTAATGTATATAAAAGATTGTTATTATAAAAGAGAGTTATAGATATGTGCTTACTGCAGTTCATAAATTTGGCCAAAATTTGTGGTTAAGTAAATGCTACCAAAGCTTAAGCTCTTTAGGATCTGATTAATGCCTTACATGAGTCATGTTGACCACGTATGCTTTGTCATAGCTGAATGAATTGCTAGTCTCCAGGCAGTGCATTTTGGATTTCCTTTCATATATTTTAGGTGGTTTTTTTTGTATAATTTATAATAATTACGTATGCTTTACATTTGTTTTGTTGATTATTTTTTAATGATTTATTGATATCTATTTAATAATTGTCTGAGATACCTTTATTTGGTATTGAGATGAAATATGATATACTTATGAAGAAGTCTTAGATACCTTCATCGGTAATGAAAAAATATTTGGATACCTCCACAATAACATGAAAAAGGCAATTACGACACCATTTTATAAAATATGAGTTTATAAACTGTTTTCGAATCTATTGAAAAATTTCGTTTTGATAACCAAAGAGTGAGAATGCATGATCATAAGCATTACTATATTGTGTTGTGAATATATGTGTTTGCATTAGTGTTAATTAGATAATAATTTTTTTATCGTGTATGAATTATTATTAAAGATTATTTTTAGAATTAAATTATATTTTTATGAGCATGAACATTTTTATTTTAATTGTGAGTATCATGATTGGATTTTCAGGACTCCGCACTTGTTAAAAACAAATGTCTTTATTTTAAAATTGGTTTTAATTTAGAATAAATGTCTTTATCATTATTTTCATATCATTCTTTTAGAGGAGTCCAAATTTAAGGATTATGTTTTGTTTCTTAGATAAGAATTCATATATTTAATTATATTATTTTAATATTATGAAAATATTTGACTTTTAATCAAATTTTGTCGTTTTTATAATTCTTTGCTATTTTTTATTATGGTTTATTGCATTCATAAAATTTTTTTTGAATATAAAATATTTAAAAAATATATTTTAGAATTTAATTTCCAAATGCAACTAACAAAGTTTTGATTGTTGAAAGCTAAATTCTAGAATGTTGATAATTTTATATAGAGTTGCAAATACGTAAGCTTAGTTTTCCCTTATTCGTAGTCAAGTGGGTCCCCTTATTAAAATAGCACCAGATTAAGCCTGTAAGATTTCTAGTATTTTACTTTTAGGCACATCCGTCTTCCTTCATCTTCTCTGTGCATGTGCCTATAAGTCTCAAGCATACATAATGAAGTGTGGGCTTCGAAATTGATCAAAACTGCACCAAATTTCAACTTTGGAGACTCATACCTTCTTCATTCAGTGCAATTAGATATTTTGTTTACAAATTTAGCTACATGGAGCAACCAAGATATATTTGACAATTATATGAGGCCTCATTCTATGAAGTGATGAGCTAGTAATTAAAGATATTGTAATTCGACTCAGGTGGATTCATTATTCGATAATTTTGCAGTGAGAGTATAAAATGGCAAACTCAAAAACAATGAAAATGCATGGTCATGGTCATGGATTTCATTCACTACTATAATCAGGTGAAATTCCTATATACTTCTTTCTAGGTACAAAATCTTATTCCAAGCAAACCAATGTGCTCAGAAGTAACAAGGTTCATTAAAAAATGATGGTTAAAACTTCATGGAAAAAGGCTACCATAGTATTATTCTCTTTACTCAGGGAATGGATCCTTTCCATTTGTTTTTTCCATTTCTTCCATTTTCTATACTTTTAAAAAAGTTACTTAAATAAAAATTATGTAAATTTTATAGGATGTAACATTTATTCATTTAAAAATTTAGTAATGGAAGAAAATGGAGAAAAAAAAAATTGGGAAGATCCTAACCCTTTTACTCTTTTACTCTCTCTGAGCCCAAGAATCTACTTGCACCACGTGATGATCTACCTTTCGTCATCCATCACTAAGATGTAAATTTTGGTATGTTTAATACAATGACTTTTTCTGGCACAGCCAAAGTCAACAATTCAAGCACTCCATGATAACATTTAACTGATGTGACTTGGTAACTCCATGGAAGTAAGAATACCGGTGGATCAGATCTACACCAAAAGCTGTCAATCTGGGCGCGGCAACAAAAAGCTAAAGCCAGAGTTTTCACGAATTAGTGGCGGGGGCTCTATATCTGCGATATCTATCTGTTCCATTGACTTCGATATGTCATCAACAGAAAACGGAATGCTGCACAAAATAGATGCTTTCATATGGTTAGTCTTACAATGTCACGATATAGAGTTGCAAAAGGATATGTTACGATGAATACAAGCTTCTCAAATTAGTATTTCTTAGAATTGTGAATTTGGACCTAATTCAACTCCAAAAATTATCTTTTCCACATAGGTAAATCTTTGCCTGCTAGGTAAGAATATAGCAAGTTACAAATTCTATATTGATAGGGCATGTATTTTTATTATTATTAATGATGGGTTATCATTATCCTTTTTTATGATAATGAATATGTGTTCCTAAGAAAAGCAATATGTCCATTTTTTAGGAGTCTAAGAGGAGCATGGAAACAAGTAAGAACTCTTGAATCGGAATGAAAAATATATGTAACTCTGGTTACTCCGAAAATGGTAAGATCTTTGGTGCAAGTTGATGGGTGTTTCTGTGATTTGCTCTAAAAAAATCTCCCTCAAGTTAATCAAAACTAGGCTTTGGTCTTCACTTAAGTGTCCAGATTAGCATATTTTGGAACTTGATTCTATTTTTCTTTTTCTACAACTTTTTGGGAAAAAGATAGTGTCGTGAAAATAGGTTTCCCAAGCATGCTTTCTGTCTCACGACACAACAATGTAAGCTTGAAATGGGTTCAACCCAATGAATGTGGTTATAAGCTGGGTAGGTTATGTAGCAACATGACAAAGAACCCACTTGGATCAGACTAGTGGTAAGGAGTTGGGGTAGTTTGCACAAAGTCCTAGGTTCTAATGTTGTTGGCATCATTGTTTACCACAAAGAAAGTTAGCAACATGAAATAGCTGTCTATATTCTGTGTGAACATGTGCGTATGTTATTCTGTGAAAGCCAGCGATCACAAATATGAGATTTGAGAAGAATTAAAATCAGGGATCACAAATTGAAAACAGCCCTGAACCTCAGGACTGCCACAAGCTTATTCAGTTTTTATATTTATTATGTATTTGATTGTCATGCATTAAAGTTAATTAGTAAGAATTATTTGGTAGAAGCACCAATCAAATGTGAGTGAACATAACCATTTGAAAGAGTATTAAAAAAATAGGAAAACCTCAACAATTATCACATGAGCTAATGATATCTGGCTGACCTTGAATCATCATCCAACAGGAATGAATTACTAACTGCATTATTTGAATCTTCAGTCATCAATACTCTCATATTGGATATGACCTAGACGAAAACATTAATGCGGCAAAGCTCAGATTAGTTTTTCTGCACATCTTATATTTGAAGCTATAGTACTGCTTTCTAAAAAGAATGATTTTAAACAGAGTTTAAGTTAAACTTTTCTGGAAAAACTTACATCGGAGGACACACTATGCGTTCCATATTTGTCATCCCAATACATGGTGCTTATCCGATATAGCTGCTGTATACTAAGGACCTGTACACAGACTGATAATAGTAACTACTCCAAAAAGTCAAACTTTCGATGAAAAATGATTTCTTCTACTTACTGGGCATAGGTCATGGCTTATTTCATCCAATGTTTTCTTTGGTTTCTGATGTATGACCTAAACAAAGGAAAAACCAGTTCATCATATTTTCCTATCTCTGACCATTAGTGTCAGATGGTATGTAGCCAAGAATAGATAGATACCAGAAATCCAATAGCTTGTCTAATATGTTTTAGCTCATCCCAGGCTGAACCTGCATACTGCAATTTTTTTTGGAGGGTTAGTGCATGTGCCTATTAAAAGAACTGGAGACTAACAGCAGTGCAAATTTAATGCACCTCATCGGTTGCCTTATAACACCAATGCTCCAATTCAGCCAAACCAGCTTTCACGTATTCTCCGTTACTAAATGAGCAGCACTCCCGTCTTAGAAGAAGACTGTAAGAAAAAAAATGAGATGAATAAAATGAGAATTCCAATTTACAGAACAGAAGACAACCCTTAAAACGGCATATTAGAAGTGCAGAACAAACCAACCTATTGAATAATTGTACATTGATGAAAGAAAAAATTTGTGTGAACACCTTACGAACTAAAAATGGAGGAACCTGCCAAAATTAAGCCAAAGTGGGAGAAATCACAACGCTAAATAAATAAAAACAACTTGCCAATGAAAGGCAGATGAAATAATTTTGGAAGAAACTAATATGCAGACCTCTCTGAGATTTTACCAAATTACGTCGACCAAACTTTTTGTTCTCAAATTCATATCCATATTTAATAATTGATGTAAATCTCCCTTTATTTAAAATGAAAATAAAGAAAAATAATGTAACTTGAGAAACAACAAGGGAGGAGGTCACGTAATTATTAATATAAATCCCTTTTCATTTACTACATGATTGTATTACAACAATACATTTAATGAAAGTGATACAAAAATATATGTAAAGAGCCATAAGCGCTATTGACAAAAAACATATAAAGAATGATGCCAGAAGAGATTATACTAACATGATTCGCTTTCAAAGTATTTAGAAAGTTCCCTAGGCTCTTCACTATCCCCTGCCAATGAGCAATTAAAGCACGCTGGGCTTCTGTGTTAACAGAACGTGATGTTCCCTTAACAAGGCTTGCTCTGGATGTTCTTGGTGCCTATCTCGTCACAGACCAACCAACAGAGATGTTTTAAATTAATGAATTTCTAAGGAAATATATAAACAGAAAAAATAATTAAATTGATAATTTTTAAAGCATGCATTATGGACCAGTTTGTAGAATCCAACTACAGATTAATGAATAAATTGTCATACCTGGATGCATAATCCAAGCAAGGGAGAAATTTCTTTCTTCAAATTATCACGAATCATTCCATATATCTTTTCCACATATGCTGTAAGCTGTTGTTTGAAAAGCAGAGCTGGGTACTTGGCTTCAACTTGTCTTAATGTATCTACTCCTCTGCTTGTGCTACCATTGATTAGGGAAAGATTGACTCCAGCTGGACTTCCACGGAAACTCTACAAAAAAAAGTGAACTATTCATATCTGAAGAATAAAAGAGTTTCACTGGGAATTAATTCGTTCTCAACAGAAGCTATGATGATTACTTGAGTCATCCTCCCAAACAGGGTTGCAGATGAGGAACGACGGCGTTGGGGAGCCATTCCAGCAGCACCACTAGCCTTGAGTGTGCGCTGGAGTAACAAGAGAAGTGTAGAGGCATTGGATAACCAATAAGCCAAGACATCATTGTTATCCTGGGTCTGAAATCCAAATGGAAATATATCAGCACCTCGAAAGTATTATGCTAAGACGTGTAAGAACAAGAGAGCAGTAGCATGTGGAAGTTGCATTTTTCACACCTCAATTGCATGGCCAATAGTTTGGATGATACGATCAAAAACACTAGTACGCTCAACTTCAAATGATCGCCAGTGCAAGAGGCATTTGTATATGATGCAGGCAGCAATTGGTCTGTTCCCAGCAAAGCCTAGATGTTGTGCAATGCATCTAATGAGTAACTCTTGATTCTCCTGTTGTTTCTCATTTAGTGACTTCTGTGGTTTATCATCCAAGCCGTCAGAGGGCTCCCTTCGGTGCATTGATGTGCTATGCATTTCTTGATTAGACTATCACGTGACCAAGAACAAATCAAACCCATATAGACATATCCAAAACCAATAACTATGAATTTAAAATAGATTTAGTTACCATAGGTGTCTTTGCTTCTGGTACAATATGGCCACTTTCAGTTCTCTATTAAAAGAGACAAAAAACTCCTTTAATCCAATGTCAAAGTTTTATATTGTTTTCATTACACAGATAATATCAATTATTGAGGATTACCTGGATAATTGATCTTGAACGTCCTGAAAGGAACTTATTAGGTGCCATTGACACAGCTTGTTGACGTAGAACCTGATTCTCGGATTCTAAATTAGTAATCTTCTCTTCTAGCCTAATCATAGAATTATGATTTCAGTCAACCATCCCAGTGAATTAAGAGTAGGCATGATATGATGAAATTTTGAATTTGCTATACATTATTGTCAGTTGTCATGAGAAGATAAATAAAGATAAAAATTTTAACAGCTAGGCAATGATATTGCATATTTCATGAGAAAGAAAGTCTCTACAACAAGGAAATTGGCAATCAAATTTAGACAAGTCATCCAATATTTTCAAAGCAGCTCATCTTTGATTAAAGGGTGACCAATGGCGCAAGGCTCCCACCACCTAGTAGGGTCTGGGATAGTAAATGAACAGAGCCTTACCCAACAAGCAGAGAGACCGTTTCCAATATTTGTACTAGTAACCTCTAGGTTACAAGTAACAACATTAACACCGTGCCAAGAGCCTCCATTGCAAGACATCATTGATTATCACAGGTAAACAATTAGATCAGAGCTTACTGTTTGTTATTTATATTACCTAGTCAATGATTCTTGAAGTTGACGAGCTTTCTTCTCCGTGTCTTCTAGTTTTTTACCTCTTTCTTCACTACAAACTTGGGCTTCTTTGTATCTTCTTTCAAAGTCATCAGCTTTCTGTTTCTCTGACTCAAGTGAGGTCTGTGTGAACATAAAACCAAGGAAAAATCACTTAAGATGGGATAACCACAATAAGCTTAAGAAGAAATTGACCTCCATAGTCATTTTTTGATAAATTTATCCAAAGGCATATTAGAAACATAAATATTCACTTACATCTTTTTGCATTCTTTACTAACTGTCCAATTAAATATATTATCCTAATTCAAATTATTAGAGTAGACTATAGAGATATAATCTATTAAGAGGAGGTTACTCCAAAACTAAGTACAGAAGACTTCCTCTTCATCCTTACTGATTAATGTTCATTTTCTTGAAATCTAATGGTTAAGATTAGTTATTTAGACAACCATTAGATCTCAATAAAATGAATGATGAAAATGAAGAATAAGTCTCTTATACTTACTTTTGGAGTAAGTGAATCTCTCCTCATCTATTAAAGTGCTTCTACCTAATCTTAGTTTTTTAAATGTTTGTCCTTGACATGTGGACATGGTATGGGATTCTCCATGATAGTAAAGTGTTCAATCTTGATCCTTGCAACCCTCATTCTTCACAATTATTCACAATTAAGGCAAGTTTTAGTACAAGGACATTTTGTGAGGCAGGAACACCACTGGATAGCAAGTAGCATTAATGAATAACTTGATTTGATAGTAGTATTAATTTGAAGAGAATGAACAATTTATCTTACTGTTCCTTAAATGAATGTGGGAGAAACTTGCTTTGTTACATCCCTTTATATTAAGGATCTACGGTGTTAATGATTAAATTAATGTAATAATCCAGGCTGCTAGAGGAGTTTCATTAATGCAGAAAATACACAGGTGGACTGGCATTATATAAAAGAAGCCTTGGCCGGTCATGTTATCTCTCTTACTCACATATCTACATCACAGAAATTCACATAGCTGATACTTTTGCCAAGGCTATGACTAGATAGTGGCAAAGGTTTCTTGTTGCCAGATTGTTGCTGGTTGATAACCAGCATCAAGTACTTAGAGAAGAAAATAAGAAGATAAAGTGAATCAAACTTCTCTCATAGTTAAAATATGCACCTCAATTTTTTCATAAGCTTCTTCATTTAAATTCTCTAAAAGTTAAGGCGAATAAAGCCATAAGTTGATTTTAACTTATAAGAGAAGTTTGATTCATTTTACCTTCTCATTTTCTTCCTTGTAAGTACATAAGAAGTTAATAAAAAACAGACCATAGTTCTATTTACAAGCTAGGTTAAATAATTGGATACATGTCCCGAATAAAAAAAAAACTATTTAGGTAACCTCTTCACATTGAAATTCTTTATGGCCCTCAATGGGCTCTGGTATACCAAAATCCATATCTACTATCTTTTCTTTTTCCTTGACCAACTCACCAATGAAGAAAAAGAGGATACTAAATCAATGTACCATTCTACGAATGATACAAGTCAAATATTACTGAAAGAAATATTGTCATAAAAGCATTCAATTTTAAAAGAAGCATTTTATATAGAAAGAGACACATCCTTAAAATAAGGTTTACCTAATAGGAGATTGGTCATGTATGACTGATTTTCTTACCTTTAGGTTCTCAACTTCTGCTGTCAGTGACTCAATCTTCTGTGTATCTTCAACAATAACCTTTGTTTCTTTGATGACAGGAGGTGCTTCTTCAACAACTTTCTTCACATTCTCTCGCTCTTTGACAAGCATAGCATTACTTTCATCAAATTTGTTCTGCATCTCCTGCAATGAAGTCTGCAGTTTTGCTATCTCCTGTGCTTTGGATTCTTCAAGATTGGTCTGTACATGATTCCATGTCTTAGTTAAGGCCTTACCAGTTGAGAGGATACTTATTAACTTCTAACTTGCAAATATTAGTCTTTAATCTTATTTTTATTCCTTATTTGTGCAAAAATGTCATTCAAAATGCAGGTTTGTGTAAGAGAACAGACAGAAAAATCCTTCAAAATTATATCTATCCACAAAACATGTATCTTACCCTTAAACCTTTTTCTAGTTGGAGACGCCACGTGAGTTCCTCCACTCGCTTTTCAAGTTTATCCTTTGCTTCTTGAAGAGCACCAGTTTCTCTTGCAGCCTAAAGCAAATGGAACCAGATGAATACTTAGAAAGAAGAAAATAGAAAGATATAATGAAACCAGGAAAACAAAATTAAACAAGTGAGTTCATGCTACTTATATATATTACAGAATAAGTCGGGTACAAGCAGCTTAATCAGTTGGAACAAGGTGAGGTTAATTTTAGATTTTATCCTTCATACCACTAAAAGAAAGAGAAATATTCCATGAATCAGTTTAAGCTAAATTTTGGATGTGATATTCTTTTGTAGTTTTCTCCAAGGTTTATTTTGTATCTACTTCATCTCTTTCAAAATAAAGATATGGTAGTGGGTTAAGAAATCAAAATAAAAGGGAACAATTTTTTCTCATGTAATCACAAGTGAAAAGTCAAAGCCAATTTCAATTTTTGCAGATCAGAAGAGAATTTGAAATTCTTCTATTGTTTTTCCATTCATGAAGATGATTATTATTCTTAGAAATGTCTAGTGTTACGTTAGAGATCACACATTGACTAGTGATAAAACTGAAATACTATATATAAGTAGGGACAATCTTCATCTTACAAGCCGATTTCGTAAGGTTGAGTTAGGTCCTTGATCCACTTTTCTAAGATGGTATCGATCTCTATCCTAGAAAGATTTGTTAAACCTATCGGACCACCTATTATTATACCGTTATTAGACTAATCGAAAATGTTCAGTCCTGCAAACTGCACAACAAAATATCCGGTCCTTGGCAGGGGATGTGTTGCAGATCCCACATTAACTAGAGATATGATTAAAATATAATATATAAGTGGCAACAACCTCACCTTATAAACCGATTTTTAAGATTGAATTAGACTCTTAACCCACATTTCTAAGAATGATGGTGATGAAGCAAACAATATGAATATTGTTTGTAACTTTGTATATAATTTTATGATGTGAACACAATTTACAATTAAAATAAATGATCAAATTTATCTTTTTCCTTTGGTGCCATAATTTTTAGGATAAATGTGTTAGATTACATCTTTTGTCATCTATTTCTGAAGGATCTAATTAAGGTATAAGAATCATGGAGAACATAGAAATGTACCATTTTCAATTTCCTAAGTTCTTTCCTGGCTATGCGCCCCCTCCATTTGCATTGCGTAACTAGTGCACCTTTCTTTAGCCTCTTATGATACAAGGCAGCTTTGTGGCACCGCCACCGAGCCTGCAATTTTTTGAGAGAATTTAAATATTGAATACTGATCACCCTAGAGGATGCTCAAAATCATATGGTACTTGAGTCTTGACCAAAACCTGAATAATGATGGAAGCTTTAGTCTGCTTTCTAAATCTGAATTTCTTGCGAGCAGAAACAGCCCTTATAGCTGTTTGCAGGGTAAGTACTGCCACATGAAGTTCTTTATAGGCTTTCCTAGCTTCATATCTGCGTACGTTCTTTTGAATTTTCTTAGCAGCAGCCTCCCTTCTCAGGTGCTCATAGAGTTTGCATGCAAGTCTTCCTGCAGATAATATATCATATATCTTAAAGACAATAGAAAAAGGAGAGTCAGTAAGTAATGAGATCTCTTAAAGATATGAGATACATTATTCTGATCAGGGACGCATACTTTATGAAATTTGACTTTATTTATCCTAACAAATCATGTTATTCCACTTTTGAAACATTTTACCTCTCCACCGAGACTGAACATATATGCTCTTCTTTCGCAAAGCAAGATAATGTTTACGAGCTTGATGAGTTCGTACACGCCGTTGGATAATTTTTGCTGCATTACTAAGTACTTGAGCTCTCTGTGCATCTAGTTCAGCCATTTGACCTGCTCTCAAGAATACCTTTGTTTTTCCAATCTACAAATTTTAAGCCAACCAAATGAATTTTCCGAACATATGAGCAGGGCAGAAATATTATACATACATGCAAGTTATTGCAAGCTCCATGTTGATATTACATAGTTAAATCTGAAAGAGCTATATACAAATTAATTCTGCAAAGTGCATGGATTATAGTTGTTGCTAAGGCCTTAAGAACTTTACAACAAAGTTATGAAGAACTGGACAAAAACACGAAAAAAAATTATTCTGGTGAAATATTTCAAATTACCTGATATCCACTAAGTCCCATCTTTTCCAGAACCTTTTGGCAACCAGTCTTTTCATCAAAGCTACTCACAGGTGAAAAACTTGACATATTAGCACCAGGTACAAAATATTTGAACATATCAAGGCAAAACTTTCTTCCTCTCAGGCATATAAGATAAATTATAAGAGTGCTTACTTTGCTTCCATGACCTCTGGAGCAAGCAGGCCAAATCTGTTTATAAATTCAAAGAAAGCTCGGCGAGTAGGATAACCAGCACAACTGATCCTGATTGCCTCCAAAACACCCTATAGGGACAAGAGTTAGGAACAACTGAAGATGGGGTTAAGACTTGATGAAATCTATCGATATACTTTTGTACAAGCCATTTTGCAAAGAATGAAATAAAGGATGAACATAAAAGCATACTCACACCACAGCGAAGTTGTTGCATAATATTGACATTCTCAAAAATTGCAGGCTTGAGGAGATTGTTAGGTTTCACACATCTAATGTAATGGGGTTCTGTAGAATTTAATGTCTCCATTAAGCTTTGTAGTTGTAGCTGCACCATTCAGAATTTCATCAGCTTCTTGATGATCAGAATGCAGTTCAGTTTTGTAGGTAGTGAGGTGAGCTTGTTTATGTATTCTTTAATTTGAATTTTGAGTCAAATTCCTAAAGTTTGCAAAATAAAGACTTAAGAAAGAATGATACCTTAAAACGAGAACCAATTGAAGAAAATTTGGAAGATTTTGATGACTCTTCTGGAAGTGGTGGGAAAAGACCGGATACAAAAGAACATTTGGAAGCACTCAATAAATCTTGATGTTCAGGAACCACATAGTCCTTGTTTTTATCTAAGAATTGGTCAGACTGGTACAATACCTGCAGATTAATGAGGGTAAATTTGCATAAGAAAAAAAGTCTCATTTTCACTGCAGCCAATACTATGAGATTAGTCATACCTCCCCAGCATAATGAGCAATTGTGAAATCTGTTCGAGACAATTTTGGCTTAATAAAGCGCTTGTGATTCTTAAATGTTTGATAAAGCTTGTTTGCAAATGTTTCATGAGTTGACTTAGGAAACATGCTGAAAGACAAAGGGAAAGGATAAAGGCAAGAATCATGGAGGTAGATTCAGTTGTTATGTAACAAGGAGCTTTGGATTCGAATAAATCAGACAAATACTGGATCATGTATACTTTTACCAACCTAAAGGTAAATAGTTAAAATCATCAAGTAAGCTGTGAAAAGGAAGTAGTTCATGGGAAAAATAACAATTATTTACCAAGCTTCATCAAGGAGAGCAATGATTCCTCCAGGTTTCTGCAGAAGCAAAATCAATGTAAAAGAACAGTACAGGAACAAAAGGAAGGAAAAGCCAAACTAGGGATTGAGTTAGACTGTAAAATGGGCCCAAAATAATAACTTGGCAGAAAACTACTTAGAAATGGAACTACCTTATTTGTAAATTTATATTCTTCTAAAACCCAAAATAAAAGATTGTATGTATTCCACACAATAAATGTCTTGTGGTTCAGTTCCAAAGAAGCATGAAAGAAACTCATTCATCAATTTTATTTTTATCATAGGTTTCTGTTCCCCTGCTTCTGTAATTTTTTCTTTACCTTTGCTCATTGGGATCAAATGAAAATTAATTATTAACAGGCAATGTATAGTCACACTAAATAGACTGTGGGATGGACCTATATTGGATAATTAAAAAGACAGCAACATAAATATCAACATGAAGCATATCAAAAGCACACTACCTTTGAGGTTCATTAAGGCTTTGAACTTCTAAGTTGAAGGCTTCCAACTAAAAATGAATTAATTATACCCAATGCATAGAAGAAAGTGAGGGAACAAAAGGAGAGGAAGAAAACCTTCTCAATAAGGTCCAAAACATCTTGGTTGTCAACAAATTCAATGTAACTCCAATTGATCTGCTCCTTTGTGTATTCTTCTTGTTCCATTTTAAACACGTGCTGAATTCACCATCACAATCATATTAAATATGGAAATAGAAAACAGACTTTTAGTGTGTAATTTGTTTCTTAGACTTTGCCTGATTGAAATGTTGCTGCAACTTCTCATTTGTAAAATTAATGCAAAATTGCTCGAAACTGCAGAGCATGACAAACTGAAAATAAGTTACAAAAGATTGAAACTTGAGAACTAGTAGAGGTAGAATTAACTCTTGTGGGCATACTTGGATGGATATGTTTATTCTTCAAAAACTATATATTACCTGTTAGATTTAAAGCTTTCAAAACCATAGATATCAAGGACCCCAATCAAAGATTTAGAATTGGGATCTTGTCCAATTGAATTGTTAATCTTGTCCACCAACCTGTCATAAACATAAATTACCCGGGAATCAAAAGCAGAACCATGTATCCTTATATTCAGTATTTGTGTCAGTAACTAGACATTATGAAGGTCGTAAAAATGAATTTGCTTCCACTTTTATTATCTTACCAGTCAAATAACCGAGAATATATTGTTTTTGCCAAACCATCTCTACTGACCATTGCACTTTGTGGGTCAAGGCTCCGTTTTATAACTTCTTCTGGGGTGATCATGACACGCTTACATAATGCGTCTTCTAAGGCATCAGCATCACACCTGATCCAATATTGACAATCACTTTAAAGAAACTAAAAATCATATGGACACAAGTAATAATACAACAGTGTCCGTACATGAGAAGGTCAGCAGTTGTTTTCAGGTGGAATTTAGATTTGTCATCTTTTGGAACTGATGAGTCAATTTCCTTTCCTTTGGTAAAATCAATATTACCAATATGAAGAATTGCAGCAACAACTCTGAAAATGGCTTCCTGAGAACAAGACAGCAGGGCAAAGCAGAGAGGTAGCAAACAATCATTCTAAATGCCAGCAACAAGAAGCTGCATTCGTACTTGTGAAAGAAATACCTGATCTTTTTGACTTATTCCAACAATATCCATAGCTCTCCGGGTGGCAAGATATTCACGAGCATCACTTATATCAGCCAGTTCGAAGCATTTTGACTGGTTAAGGTAGTGAAAAGATTTAGGACTTCCTAATTTGTATTTCTCAAGTTCCTGTTCACAGAATTTTTTATGAGTTTATATAATTAAAAGAATTAACACTAAGTAGATAGTAGACACAAAGCCACCTCCTGTGGTGCAGCACAAAGAAGATAAAAGCAATGGTAGTTCCTTTCAGGATCGTTAATTTGGCAAACCCGAGATCTCTCTAGAAGGTACGTTCGGATGGCTGCTCCTGATATTCTTCCATTTTTATCAAATTGGATCTCAACAAATTTACCAAAACGACTGCACCATTAACACTAGGAGAATATGAAAATAACTCTTTGGTAATAACTTAGACATTAAGTATCATGTAGCAGTTTATGTTAGCAAAAGAGAAAGAAAAAATCCTTCTTCGGAAAGAAAACTTGATTAAGAAAGGCATCATTCCGACTTCCCTTCTTAATATCATAATGAGTTTTGGCAATATGACATGATATTAAAGGTAATGAAATTAAAAAAAAAAATGTAGACAAAGTTAATCTATAATTTCAGACATGCAGAACAAGGAATTCTTTATTGCACACACATCAGGAAGACTGATAAAAAAGTTAATTTACACCAGAAATCATAGAGAATAAAACCCACAGAATTCTTACCATAGAGAGAGAGAGACTCACCTAGAATTGTTATTTCTGACAGTTTTAGCATTCCCAAATGCTTCCAGAACTGGATTTGACTGCACTCAAATCAGTTAATGTAGAAATCTAGAATGAGTTCATATTAAAAGATAAGAAGATAGAATGTTATTAATGGGGGGAGAGGGATGAGAATGGAATTCTGTTAAGAGTTAAAAATGAACGCCATTAATTGAATCATACTTCAAGGACTTGTTGTTCAACCGTTCGTCCTTCAGTACCAGCCCTACCACCTAAGAAGGCAAGGTATTGCATAAGCATTTTTGTAGTTTCAGTTTTACCAGCTCCACTTTCCCCACTGACTAGAATTGAATTGCTTTTTCCTTCGTTAATCATTGCCCTGATATTAATAACATCATCAATTTAATATTTGCTTCAATTATAGAAATGAAACTTGTATCTTAAGAAAAAATTTAGGGTTACCTATATGCAACATCAGCAACTGCAAATACATGAGGGCTTAATTCTCCAAACGGTGCTCCCTTGTATTGTTGCATCATGTGTGCACCATAAATATGAGGTAGTCTTTGGAATGGATTAATTGCTATCAGAATATTTCCAGTATAAGTCTGCCAAAACAATAGGTAACAACTTTTTCACTGATAAAATTTGCTGAATCTCGTCATGTTATAGAGAAGAAAGCCTTACATATATTTCATTCAATTCATATCTAGCTTTTAAGTTCTGCAGGACTCCAGGCTCGTGCAAATAGGACAGTTTAGTCATATCGTCCACTCCACCAGGAGGAGCTTCCATGTCCTTAGGATATAGTTTTGATAAATTTGCAACAACCTTAAAATAGCCAAAATACAAGTACAGGTAATTAATAATTCAGATGTAATCATTCGCTTAATAAGTAACTGCAATATTTTGCACATTTTCCAGTTAGCAATACAAGCATGAGAAAGAATGAGTGTTGCATTAAGTAATGAAGTAAAATGCCTTCAGAAGTAAACAAATAATTATTTTCTTCCTGCAGCGTTCAATCAGTAAAGACAAAGCAGTAATATCAATCTTCTTGTGAAAATAGATTGGATATAAAAGGCAAAAAATCTAATACTATAAGATATGGAACCGAAATACTATAAAATAAGGAACTAACTAACTGGCCCTCTGAGAGTCTACAAACCTGTTTTCCATTGGTAGTTTCAATATCAGCTTCCTTTCCACTGATTTTTAGTACCTGTCCATCAATCCAAGATACATCTGGGTCCTCAATCCAGACATGAGAACCCACAATAATATTCACTGGAGTCCCCTGCAGATTGAGATATGGAATCATTGATTTTTTTTTTTTATTACAGTGATCTCATTAAGGTTCTAAAAATGTATCTTGATATCATCTCATGTGTAAGAAGAGTTAACAAGAATTTTACAAATGTGTGCCCCATGACAAGTGTCTAGAAAGATCTATGAATTCAAAACTAAACTAAAATATGTCTATTATTGAACTAAATTTCTTTCTTATAGTTAGACAGGAACTGTAATACTAATTGCCAAATAAAATAAATCAGAATCACTATAGTTAGACAGGAACTGTAATACTAGTAGCCCAACAACCAACTGGATACCACATTGTAGAAAAGCCAGTTTAATCACAAAGTTAGCTGCTGCATGACAAGATGTCATATTTCTTTCCACATACATCCTTTTCTAAGTAGTAAGTATACAATGAGAGGCATTTTCTGTTTTTGAATCTTAAAAAAATTTCAAACTTGCAAACAGTAACACAGGAAATCAGAATCTACAAGTCTAAGTATTTCTTTGGCCACAACTTTATAAAATTATTTTCGGTATTTTAGTATTTAAAAACTAAAAACTTGTTTGGTTACTGTTTTCTTAAAATAATTTTTTAAAACAGTTCTGATTTTTCATTTTTAAAAACTAAAAAATAGAGACAGTTATAAGTAATTTTGCTTTTCAGTTGTTTTTTTTTTTTAATTCAAAATACAACGAGAATATATAGATTTTTTCTTTTCATTAATGACATTTCCGTTAATATGAACAAGTTTTTTTATTTTTATATCTTTAACAAAAAATTTTCAAACTATACTTACCAAACAAATTTTTCAAAAACTAAAAAATAAAATTAAATCAAGCTTAGTCTAAGAATGGTTTTCAAAAGTGGCAGTTCCCGTTTTAGTATAAACCATCGTAAGTCGCAACCCATAACTCAGGATCCTGAGCTCAATATTGTTTTGAAACTTGATATGCCTACTAAATCTACATTTCTTCTAAACATTGTTAAAAGAGAAAAACAAAAAGGGTGAAAAAATCTCCCCTTTTTCTATCTTGATAGCATGTCGTGTCCAATCCATCTAGTTTATACCTAACGAACCAAGTTTGATTTGTCTTCATTGCATTAACTTTTTTGGCATCATAATTGATCCATTTTATCGGCATCATTATTCTCTGTCAATGCTTGCCCAAGTCGATATGAATGCAACATCTCCTAAAGAAATAATTTGGTTTTACAATTGGACAAAGCCTAGATGCAGTTCCATGGCTACTTTGAATGTTGTTTCTAATTAGAATTGGAGATTCACCCCCGTAATCCATATAGTAGATATGTGAGCATAATTCTGATTAGAGAAGAAAAGCAAAAGCACCTAAGGAACTAATCCATATACTAATTGTTTGGAGTGAACTGGAATCCCTTTACAAATAGTCATCCGAAACTCCAATGTGCATCGATGATGGTGGAGGAAGTTGAAAGTTTGATGATTCCTAACAGCGACTAGATGATAGTTGGAATCCATGGTTGGCACAAGGTAGGGAAACGTGATGATAGTAATGAATTGTTTAAAAAGTAAAAGATAAAAAAGAAAGAGAGTGAAAGCGGGTGAGTAGGAGTAAAGAGAAAGAAAAGGCATTGCATGAAGAAAAGAAGCAAAGTGAAACGTACCATTATTTGGGTGCAAACTGGGAAGCGTGAAGGAGTAGATTCATAAAGAGAGAGAATGAAAAGAGTTAAGGAAAGGAGAGAGAAGAGGAAGTGTGGATCCATCAAGAGACATTCTTCGCCACGCCCTTCAACTTCGGCACCTTCTTCTTCTTCCCTTTGCTTTCGCGCCAATCCGTGGCTCCTAATCAACTTCTCTTCTCTTCTCACTCCCTTCCCTTGTCTTTTATATTTTATTTCTTTACTGCAACTGCCACTTGTCACTTGTCACTTCACCACCTTTTCAATCATACATCCCAAAATACTTACTACATGCACAAATAATATCAAATGTTTCTCACTCTTATATTATTATTTATTTATACTCATTTTTCTTAACCTTTGCTCTCATTTTCAGACACTCTTCCAAATTCATGATTTTTTATGCCAGATCTAAACTGCGCTTCATTTTTCCTATGAGGAACTGCATTACCTTACATATTTGGAATTAGAATTAACGAAAGGTAAAATATATTTATATATACGCAATTTTATTGTGAAAAAAGTTTTTAATTTTTTGGTAATGATATTTCAACATTACTAAAAGATTAAAGTCTTATTCCACATCCACACATAAGGTTTTTTTGTAAAAAAAATCATATATAATATTTTTAGTACATATATTTTGTATACAATAAAATATAGAAAAAACATAAATATTATATATTTGTGTTGTTTTCTAATTAAATTTGGAGTTTCACATAAAAAATACATTAAAATAAAAATATTCATTAAATATTTTTTGCATATTATCAAGGTGAAATGCAAAATCTAACTAGCGAATAGTATCACGATATTGTATATAAGTTTTGTTTTAAAATATATCATTACAAAACATATACATTAAAATACATAAAAATTCTTATTTACTATTTCCACATGGACCTATAAAATTTCAGAACGTAGGGGTGTGTTATAACCAGATAATATGTTGTATTTTGCATTGAACCTGACTAATATACAGGTTAGGTTGTATGGCCTGGTGTTTAATATATTTCTTTTCTTTTGCTTCTGACAAAAATAAACTCATCAATTTCACTTGCTAAAGAAGGTCACTTGTTACTAAAACAAAAACACAAAGGAACGAAACTTACTTTTTTGGTCTGTAATCTATTGAGGAATGGTTACTTGTTTGTATCTTGATGTTTTTTGTTTGATCTCACTAATATGTTAGCTAAGAAGTGATGGTTGAATTAGAAATATTCTAAATCCAATGAGTTGAATAGAATTACAACGTTAAGATATTTTAAAAGCTACCAATGGAACATAAGCCATATTATAAGCAGTAACTATGTTTTCGAGTAAATAGGAAAAAAATTATGCTTATAACTTAAATTTTTATCTAATTATACATATTTTAATATTTTATAATAATTTTTTAAATTTTAAAAATGTTACAATAACATTTTTTATATATTTAAAAAAAATTCTAGACATCTCAAATCTTATGCCATTAAGAAAAGAGAAAACAATGGTTAAAAAATAATATAATTGTGTCATCATGTAATAAAATCCTATAAATTATTGTTATAATTTGATAAAAAAAATATCCATAATTAATAACCCTTTAGTTGAGAAGCTAGGTGATTAACAGACTTTTTTTTTAAAATAATATTCTCTCAATATTAAAATAAGTATTATCCTAAATTGTTAATGAAATAGAACAGTAATTTTGAAAAAATTAACATTAATATTAATATTAATATTACATTGAAAAATTAAAATAATATTAATAAAAATAATATTGCATCCAAAATCTAAATCAACACTTATTTTAAAATAAAAAATTTTCAAATATGAAACTTATTTTAAACTTATTTTGGGATAGAGAAAAAGTGTACTAACAACACACTTTCAATCGGACCATATGGAATCAGCCAATTCAACCAGAAAACCAGTAAATTGGTTTAGTAACTAGTTCAGTCAACTTTAAAAATCAGTAGAACAAAAAACTAATATTAAAACCGAAAAATCGGTCAAAAAACTGATGAAACCAATGGTTCAACCGGTTTGTATTTTTTTTTATTTTGCTATATACATTTTTTATTTTTCTAAATCAACTTATTTTAAATTAAAAATTAATAAAAATAAGTTTAACTTAGCAATATGAAGGTGTATTTAGTAAAATAATTATAACCTTAATACATTTTTTTATAATTTTAATTGTTATAATACATTAATAATAGAAAAATTTATTTTATTAAGACTAGTTTAACTACTAGTTCAATAATGATTGAACCAATGAAATCTGAATTAATGCTTTCATCGATTCGATCATATGTCCGATTTTAAATCATAGATACTAAATTCTTTTTAAGACTCTAAATAAATTTTATCAAAAATTAAAAATTAACGTGAATCTCACCTATATATTCCTAACTCTTCTCTTCTTGTTACACTTCACTTGTTAAAAAATTGCATTAAAGAGTACTTAAAAAAAAAAAACAATGAGTATATCGTTGGTAGTGTATACACGTAACGGGGCTTTAGAAACCCAAAGCATTTCCGAACAGTTCTATAAAAATTGAGTATATTCTTTATATGTCAATCTGTATTTTTTAAAATAAAAGAAAAAAGTAGAAATTTAGTTAAATAAAGCATGAGCTGCATAGTTTATTTCAAGGTAATTTCTCAAGAATATCAAGGTCTAACTAAAAATGTACAGAATGTTTTATTTGACAACAATTTTATAAAATTATTTTTAGTATTTTAGTATTTAAAAATTAAAAAAGTTTAGATAGTGTTTTTCGACAACAGTTTTCGAAGTTTTTAAAAATTAAAAAACAGGAACAGATGAAAGTAGTTTTGTTTTTCGGTTTTCTATTTTTGTTTTGAAAACTCAAAATACAATAAGAATATATTGTTTTTTGTTTTTTATTAATAAAATTTTAATAAATATGAACAAATTTTTCCATTTTTATATCTTCAAAACAATTTTCAAATAACACTTAACAAACAAGTTTTTTTCTCTTTTTTTTCCAAAAACAGTTTTTAAAAACTATTCTTGAAAACTCTTTTCAAAAACTAAAAAAAAGTTAAATCAATCAAGTCCTTAAATTTTAAACACTATCGTTTGTTATCTTAACACATTTATATACCTTACATAATAACATAGGTAATTATGGATGCTACTCGTTAAGTTTAGTGTAATTACCTATACACTCATTTCTTTTATTTAAATTACACATACTTCTTACTTTTATGTATTTATATATGTATTTTTAAGTTTAATATGATATTACACCTGTAATATTTGTATTTTCTAAATTTTCTAATTGACATCCTCTAACATTCATTTCATTGTCAAATTATTACAAAGCTTAAAAAAAACAATTTGTATCATATTCACATAAAATAAAAAATAATAATACAAAAATAAACAAAAATCTATGTGTTTGAAAAGAAAAAAAATATATAACTATAATGAGTACATATAATTGTAAGCGAAGTATGTATAATTTAAAGAAAAAAATATACATATATAATTACACCAAATCTGAGATAAATCCGAGATTACCTCTAATATTATTTAACTATTTTCTTTTGATATATTTTTCATAAAACTTTGTTTCAATTATTTAAAAAAAAAAAAAAAAAAAAGCGGTAGATAGTACTAGCCAATAACCACGAACCAGCAGGAGGTTGCAAAATTAATAATTAGTTATTTCCGGTGGCATGGTGGGTTTAGGTTGTGTTAGAAAAGATTGTTGCATCAAAAGTGAAAACTCGATAAGTAGGAAGAAGAAACAGAGGGAAAATTACATCCGTGACAGTTTGACCAAATATCCCCTCTGGAACAAGTGGAGTGGACATAGAGACAGAAGGGGAACAAAGTTGTGACCTTTGACATTTATGACTAGAAACTTTACAAAACAAAATAAAAGCATCGATGATGTTACTAGTGCAGTTTGCCTTTAGCACAAGATAAACAAACAACATATCTAAGCCTGCCTAATGGTCCTAACTAAAAAGGCCACGATTTTTCCCTGCCTACTCTAGTTTCCATCAGCAGCAGATTTGAGGTAAAGGGATTCACCAGCATCACCAGAGTGGCCACTAGAGCTTCCTCCTCTGCCGTCACCGGAACTTCCAATATCTTGCTTTCCACTAGCAATGCGTACAAAATCAGGAAACCCTCCACTCCCTATGCTTGCATTCCCTCCCACATTAGTGGCTTCATTTTGCAACATGTGCATCCCTCCACTTCCACTCGAGCTCATCCCCAGCTGGCTGTGCAACCCTTGCTGCTGTTGAAGCACTGAGAATGGCTGTTGAGCATACAAGAGGTTTGACCGCGATGCCATTAGCTGTTGCTGTGACATCTGCTGAGCCTGCATGTAGTGTGCTCCCTGCTGCATTAGTCCACTTGAAGGATACTGCAACTCATCCATTAAAATGTGTCATCTACCTCATTCAATATTCTTCTCAATCCCAAACTCAGATCCCTTTTGCCTATCAATATTATGAATTGAAAATAGCCCTGTACCTGACCAGGCATTGGAGGTGGTTGGGGTTGAGAATCAGCTATTGCAGCTAGGTACATCAGATTTCTCTGCAGCCTTGATTGGTTCCTGAAATCAAACCGCAAGAGGATTACCATTCTTTTTCGGACCACAAAAAGGAAACCAGAATATGCCATGTTTAGGGGGAAAAATCACTAATTGTTTCAGTTTTCTATCTCAAGGCAGCATGGAGAAGTTTCATTTCTGAAGAAACTTTTCCATATCCACCTACACCCCTCCACAAAAAAAAAAAAAATAATAATAAAGAAAAAAGATAATGTACTAAGCCTCCTCTGTCGCCTTCCAACTGCATTGACAAAAAAAAAACATGAATGACGCAGTTGCCAAAAAGGGTTACAACCTTTCTATGAATGATTGACCTTCCAATCAAATGGGGTGTAAAATATATACACATAAAGTTACATCCTTTTTCCATCAAGTCATCAATGTTTTGCAACTTTAGTTCATAATAACTGTATAAAACTATTGGTGTCCAAAGTTTTAAAGTATTGTGGGGTACCCCCGTATCTTAGAAAAAGCCTGCAAAAAGATAGAAAGTCATTGCAGACCACATTTAAATTCAAGACCTCCAACACCTTTGATTTATCATTAGATTGACTAGTTGAGTAGTAGTTTATAACAACAAATACTGTAATTGTGTAGGAGGTTTAAAGTTCCTAAAAATTTTAGTCTTATGATAAATCATTTTTTACTATCATGAACTACTTTATTTAATCTTGCAGCCATGTTAATATCCAAAAGCTTACCATCCATTAGCTACACTATTGGCCAGCAAATAGAACAGGTAAACAGAAAACAAAGATAGAAATTTACTTCAGGGATTCATGGAAGTGATTTGGCAAGTTCAAGTTCTAATCCGCTGAGTAAATGCTGGAGTTTTAGCATACATCTATGATAGTGGGATGAGGAACATGTCTAGTTGGCAAAGGCATTCACTGTTAGATGGAAATCTAGAAGTAATCTGGAACTGGCATCTAAAAGTAAATAATCCCGCCAGCTAGGCACCAGAAGTAGGCATGCTTGTTAAGAAAGTTAAGATATAAGATCCGAGAAACAAAATTTGTAATTGATGCAGCAATTTAGACTAATTCTTACTCGGCACATTCGCTCAGCTTGCCAGAATTCTGGCTTTCAACAATCTTCAGAATCAAGGACTTGTTCTCATCCAGGTACTGCATGAAAAATGGTTATACAAGAGATTATATTATCACAAAAATGCTGGGAAAATTGCATAGTAAGTGTGAGGTAGTGCGAAAAGCAACAAGAAAGTTCTCGTTGAACTGTATTTCCTCAAATCACACAGTCTATGATGCATGCAGATGTTAATAAATTTCAGAAAATACGCAGAGAGCCTTTATTTGTTGTGAAAGTCAAACATAACGATAGAAGGGTAAGTCGTAGTTCGATTAAAAAAAATAACAGTACTTGTTATAACATCTAGTCTCAGTTTTTCATGATCCAACAATGCAACAGAAATGATAAAATATTAGCATATTCCGGCATGCAATTTCCTTTCTTTCATCTTACATTAATGTCAATAAAATTCTTTCTTATATTGATTGCCATTGTGTACAAGGAAATAATAAAATCTTTAGTTTAAACTCTTGAAAATATAGGGACAGAATGCACCAGAGAACTAAAACTACAAAACAAAAACAGAGAAACCAATCGAAAAACTTGGAAGGAAAAAGTAGTAAGTTGACGTTGAAGAGTTAAATCTAACGGATGAGTAAAAGAAAGAAGAGGGAAGAAGAGTGAAAAAAGTAATAAAGTGTAGTGAGGTGAGGAGAGAAAGACGGGGATAAGGATAATGAAAGAGAAGAGAAGTGGGAAGTGAGGAAATAAAAATGGTATTAGGGGAGTTAGTAGAAAGTGACAAAGAATAAAAAGAAGATGGGAAACAGAGTAAGCGGTAGTACTAAAAGTGGCACAGTAAGACCCACAAGCAGAGACATGAAAGAAAAGGTTCCCTGAGCAGGGACAAGGGTGAGAATGAAGAAGGGGGAATGGAGAAGGAAGAGAGAAAGGACCTGTTGAATGTGATCAGTGGTGACGTTGTTGGGGTAGTAGGCTGCCATGATGGGCTGCATCTGCATCAGGTGCTGCTGCATTTCAATGTGTAATCTCCGCTATTTATATACAAAAAAAGGATCATATAGTCTTAACAGAGGGGAGTCCCTGCCTGCAAGAGTGCAAGTGCAAAGAGAAACAAAAGCCTCTGTTTTTTCTCTGTTCCCGCTTTTACCTTCTTCTCTTACAATGATGCTACCGCACCACCGAGAAAGATATTATTATTTAGGAAGGGACAAGAGAGAGAATGAATGGGAGTTGGCTAAGCTTGAGGTTGAGGGAACCTGGTTGATTTGGCTCTTTCTTCTCTGCAATGGGGTCCCTCTCTTTGAACTGCGTGTCCTTTTCTCTCTCCTAAAACTAGCTCACGTGATGGACGAATAACCTCAACAGATGCTGCTGTTGTCACACAAAAATAATACACTCAAATACGCCAAAACTTATGCACCACATCATTTTTTTCTCTGCTTTACATTTCTAATTATTAATTCCAAATTCTCTCTTTCTATTTTTCTATATCATGTCTCAATTTCACCTCGTTAAATTCTTAACTATCAGATCAAATATTAAAAAATAAATATTATGAATTGATTAATTATCATTTAATCAGTCTTTCACATCACCCAATTATATTAACGTATTTTTTAACCGTCAAAACAATTAAATAGTTAAGAGAAAATTCATGAATTTTTAAAAATTAAGCAACATATTTTTTTAATTTTAAAATATGGAACAAGATTTCTTAAAGTTTAACTGATATTAACTTATCGTATTTTTTAATTTATGTTAAATTTATTGATTAATTACACTTTAAAAGTAATATAAATTATGTTCTGGAGTTTAATTTTTGAATTTGAAATTTTCAATCCAAATGTCATGAAGTAATCAACCAATGGATTTGGCTACAGTGTACACCTTAATCGAAGACTTATCATTTTTAACTAAAAATTTTACGCCATCATATTTATAAGTCTCTTCATTTATATATCGTTTAACTTATTCATCTTAGATTCAACGATAATAATCTCTCCTTCAAATGTTAATGTTTCCACGTGGTAGTCTTACTCAAACTCCTCACGATGCAACTTGTTTGGGTTAAAAAATGAAACTAAGAAATAACTCAAGAAATGTTAATAAACAAATTAAGAACATGAGATAATAACAATTAGTATATTGGTTTTTGCATTGAATAAGGACGAAAAAAGGAAGGTAATTTACAACAATTTAACAAGAGGATTGTATGGGACAACTCATGTGCTATACAAGTATTCATGTGTCCTATACAAAGTTGTTATTGAAGACTACAAACTCGTTCCTTAGTAATGCTTGGTTTGTGCTCGTGTGTGTATATATATATAGTTCTGTAAATAAATATTGTGTCCCTTTTATCAAGACATTTGCAATTCTCTCTATCAAATGGAATAGAACCGTTGTGGCAACATTTTGGTCAAGGTTAACATAATAACCAACTGACCATACAGCATGTGAAATCAAGTTTGAATTAGCGAAAGTCATAATTAATATCATATTGTAAATTAAACATGATATTACTTACACATTATGAGACCTTGTATAGTACTTTATTTGAATACTCATTTCTTGTCTCATGGTTGTGACCATCTTGTTAAAAGTGCATTCTTATGCTAAAGTGTTTTTGGTTTTTTTTTTCAAAGGTTAGAGGCTTACCTGTGATATTGAAAAGAGAAAAATGTTTAAATAACAATAGTTAGTTATTTGCTTAAAATGCTAAAAATTTACTTAAATTACAAATTTGTTATTTGACATTTACTTGCAATTCTCTTATAAATTGAACGAAACTCATTAATTAATAATATACTCCCTAATAAAAGCTATTTAGTGTGTATCCTTTTTCATTTGTACCTGTAGCTAATTAGAGATGAAAAAGAAATAAGATCAGATCTTCACCAAAAAAAAAAAAAAAAGAAATAAGATCAGATAGATCAAACTCAGCCGTTACTTGTTATTATTCCAACCCCTACTTTGTAATTCACAAACAATCCCCACGAGAGAATGTGTGGGGTATAAATCCTTTTATTCAATTTCTTGGTTTTCTTTTTTTGCAACTTGTTTCTCTCGCAAAATTAATTATGTGGAAATATATTTTTTATAGTTAGAATAAAAAGATCAATAACTTAATTAATATTTTTATGTCTAAATTATTTGTAATTTTTAAAATAGTCTTTTATCGATCTCTTTCTTTTGTTTATTGTTTAATTTTTCATTTACCATTAGTTTTATATTTACTGTTAAACATATATAGTCAAGAAAAGTAGCAATTGTTACTATTTTGAAATTATGAATAAATAAAAAAAAACATATGAATTTGTAAGTAAATAAATTATGAAATTATAATATTACTTCCATTTCTTTTATTTTAATTATTTAATTTTTATCAAATGAATGAAAAGAATAACATTTTTTTTAATTACTGAATCATTTATTCAAGTCTTATTTATTTGAGCTACTTGTTTTCTTTTTAACGATTTAACACAATTTCATATATTACATTAGAACTTAATCTCTTTCATTATTTAAAACAATAATTTTTTGTTTTAAAAGTCAGTTTTTCAATTTTTCATTTCTTAAAAAAGTAAAAAAATCAAATTAAAAAATATATTTAGACACATCCAGTTTTCTAAATTTTTTTCATTCTCCAATAAAAGAAAGGGGGTAAAAGCAAATGGGTTATGATAAAGAAGTGTGAAGGTAAAGTTAAGAACACAAAAAGAGTGTAAAAGTTAACGACAGAAACACAAGAAAATGGAAAAGGTCTATGTGGGAAGAGTGAAAGAGTGACAACGACATGGTGGTGGAAGCGACAAAAGACAGAGATTCAATGTGTTTGAAGATGTAAATATGTTTTTCAATTTTTCAAATATGGAAAACTAGTTTTCTAGTTTTTTAGAAAACTAATTTTCCATTTTCTAACATTTTTTTATCATTTATGGAATATTTGGCCTCTTAACACAATTTCTTGTAATAATTTTTTCCAAATTATTTTCATCAAATTAAAATCATAAATTATTACCAAATTAACATTAACTATGACATAAGTTAAATAAATAATTTTATATTGTATCTCTAAATTTATGTTGCATTAAGTTAATTTCTTATTGATTTTGCAGAAGGTGTTTTTAAAAAAATTGAGAATTTCTTTTTTTTAAAATACAAGGGAAATTGAAAAACATATTCGGAGACTCAATTTTTAAAGAAAATTATTGGAAAATAAAAAATTGATTTCAAGAAAACTAAAAACCTATCCAAATTTTTTAAAAATTAGAAAAACAGTCTCATCTATAACTACATCAAATTCTCTTTCCTCTTCTAGAGTCTCTCCTCCATCTCTCACGGTTTTTCACACCTTTGATCGTCATCACTCTCGCTTCTTTCGTTCCTTATATTTATTTTTATCGTCATCTCTCACACTTCTTTTGCGTCTCCTACTTTGACCTCGGTCATCTCTCCACCGTCGCTGTTATCTCTCATGTTCCTTATGCATCTTACTCCAACCACAACCTTTTGTTGTTGTCGCCACCATGTTTCATGTCTTTTTCGTGCCTCTCATCCCAACCATTGTCATTGCTATGCTTTTGCC
The DNA here is from genome assembly GCA_037954015.1 of Psophocarpus tetragonolobus. NCBI lineage: Eukaryota > Viridiplantae > Streptophyta > Magnoliopsida > Fabales > Fabaceae > Psophocarpus > Psophocarpus tetragonolobus. The sequence goes on along the minus strand of JAYMYS010000028.1, from coordinate 179,005 downwards.
ACCACCACCTTTAGCGCTCTTTCTAGGCTTCCCACCTCAACCTACACCACCTCTTTGCTATTGTCATAGCTAATCCACCACCTCTCATATTTTTTCCGCAACTATCACCTCAACTTTCACTACCTCTCCATCTTTAATGTCACTATTTCTACGTTGCCATCCTTTTTCATTGGAGAATGAAAATTTTGAAAAATTGGATATAGTTAAGTACATTTTCTTAGATTTCCATATTTTTCTAGAAAATAGAAAATTTAAAAAAATGATTGAAAATACAACTCTAAATGTTTACATTTTAAAATAAATAACTAAAATTGTAGAATTTTAAATAATAGGAGATTAAAATTGCATTAAAGTGTGATTTTTTAAAATATAAAACTAAATTTTAGAATAATAATTTTTTTCATTTTTCTTTATTTTTTATTCAAAATAGTATTCACATCTATTTTGAGTGTGTAGATTAATTAATATAAAAATATTACAAATGTATTAAATATTTGGAGAAAAATTATTGTCCTAATTTTATTCAGATGAGTATTTTGTTATCAATAATAATCTCACTCAAATAGATTTATCGTTTCATAACAATCCTATCGGTTTGAGTAACATTCCCTAATTAATACCTATCGTTAAAAACATTTGTGAATATTTTGTATTTTAAAAGAGTAGTACAACTTCTGTATTCGGTAATGATAAAATAATTCCGCACTTCCTCTTATTAATTAAAGCGTGGTGCCGTTGAAATCAAATTCAAAACAATAATAAAAAATATTAGTTTATTGTAATTTAATAATAATAATAATAATATAGATATCATTAAAATCAGTGTTAATTTTCAATAAGAAACTATTAATCAATTGATAAATTTGATAATTAAAAAGAAATAAAAGGAGTATTTTGTTGAATACTCTCATTCATACACGAACAGCTACGCTGATTAAAAAAAAATCAGTAGCTACAATCTTCATAAGTTTTTTTCTAATAGAACTACTATCTTCATTTACTAATGTAAGTATTATATAATTATTATTACTAGTGTATTAATTTATTGAAAAATAATTTTCTTATTTTTTTAATAAATTAAATCGTTATTATTGAAAATAAGTAAGGAAAGTTTCTTTCAAATTATTGGAAATAATTTTCTTACTATTTGAAAGAAACAAAGGATGTTTTATATTAAAAATAACAAATAATGGTCGAAAAAGAATCTAAAAATGAGAAATGAAAAAAGATTATATGAGAAAAGCATGCAAAGCATAGGAATTTGTAGAAAAAGATTTGTTACAATAAGTAAAGATGACAATGTGCAGAGGTTATAGGTCTCACAGTTATTGATGTCTGAAGATGACGTTGGAGTCGTGGAAGAGATTCTCCTTCCGTTCATTGCATCATCATGCGCTCCTCCTTCTTTAGGAATCACCGCTAATTAACCTTCAGTTCTTGACCTTTGTGCAAATACAAATTCTGTTTCATTAGCTGCTTTTCTCGGATTTTTTATAAAATTTAATTAGAATGTCTAAAAGTGTATAAGAATATTACTTAGATGTTTAATCATATTTTTTTATATAATTTTTAAAATATTAATTATTAAAATTAAAAAATTTATTATCATCAAATATTATAATTAAATGTTAATATATATTAATTATTTTTTTTTAATTTTTTTTAATATTATTATTTTAATATATAACTACTTAATTTATTCCAATATATCAAGTCTTACATTATTTAAAAGTCAAAATTAATAGTCGTTTATAAGTATCATCTTCGTTTAATCTATTAAAACATCTTTTAAAGATAAAATCATGACAGAATTACAAACCTTCAAAACGGACAATACTTTCTGTAGACCCGAAGTCTTATATCAGTTAGAAATTAAACTCAATAAACTTTGTAAGCTACTAACCTTCAAACAAACAATAACGTAAGAACATTCATAATCACTTTTAATTATAGATATAAAATGATAATTTTATAAAATTAATTGTATTCTTAATATTATGTTAAAAATCAAGTGATATTCCTCATATCATATTTATAAGATTTAATTTAAAAAATAATGCTAAATTTCTTTTATTTCTTGCATTAAAATACTAATTAAAAAGTTATAAACACAAACAATCGAGAGAAAATAGTAGTAACGGTAGTTTTAGAAATATATAAATATATAAAATTCATTTAATACTATTAACTAAACTAACCATTTTATTTATTTTAGTAAATTAGGTAAAAATTTTGTTTTAGCTTATACAAAGTTTTACATGTTAAAAACTATTACGTTTGATTCAATTTATTTTTACTCTTTAAAGTTATTTTAAAGGATAAGTTGATCAAACAATATTTATACTTAAATTTTAAGATATTTATTCTATAATATAAATTTTTATTTTATAAGTACGTTTTTGTAGATAATAAAAAGAATAATTAATCAATAGTTTTTAATAAAAAAATTAAAAAATAATTTTTTAAGTTAAAAAATAAAATTTAACAAATAATTTTTAAGTTCTATTTTTTCTTACTTTACTTTCAAAGTAATTTTTTTACTTTATTTTAAAAAAAATTGACAAACAATTTATACATAAATTGTTGTAGATTAAAAATAAGTTCTAATATTTTTATCTAACTTCCTTTCGTATAGAGATAAAATTAATTTCTTTTAATGATATATGTATTATTTATTGACCAATGATAGATTGTTATTTTTAATTAAGAAATGCTATAGCACTAATTTTAACTATAAAATTCCCTTAAAATAATTTTTTTTAATGAAAATCTTGATTACTCCCATTGACATTATACGAAGTTGCCTTGTCAATGAAGTTTGTTGGCTTCGTATTAATTTGGGACCAATTATTTAGAATATGATAGGTAATGTGGATAACTTCTCTAAAATGTTTTTTGTCCTAATGAATAACCTCATCAATAATCTTGTGTTGCTATAATAATTTAGAGTACGTGAAAAGGTGGAATGACAAACTTTGAAAGAAAAAAAAAAACTCGTTAAATTTATTTGTCATCTATAAAGGGAATGAAATTTATCAAAATTGCATCAAGGCAAAATAATTCACAATTGTGGAGGAAGACATGTCTGCTTTGATGAGAGAAGCGGTAAAAATGAAACCATACAACTCATTCCTGGTAGGAGACCACAAAGTCCTTTGTCTATACTTCAATAAGCTGATGATACAATATTCTTGGGTGAAAATGTCTCATAAAAATGTATTGGTGATTAATAGCATTCTCAGATGGCTTGATTTAGCTTCTGGGTTGAAGATCAACTACTTCAAAAGTAGTTTTGGTGGGATTGACATTTCAAATGCAAAGGTTCATGCTCTCGCTAATGTCCTAAGCTGTAAAATCCTTATCTTCCCTTTCACTTATTTTGGATTTCCTATTGGGGCTAACCCTAAAAAAGTGGTTATTTGGAACCTGATAGTCAGAAAATTGGAAAATAAAGTTGTCGAGTTAGAAACACAGAAACCTGACTCATGCGAGTTGGGTTAGCCTTATAAAGTTTGTCCTTTCATCGGTCCTTATTTTCTACTAGTCTTTCTTCAAAATGTCTTTGGAAGTGGGAAAGAAAATCATTAGCATCCAAACAAGGTTCCTTTGAGGCAAGGTGGGTGACAAAAATAACATTACTTGGGTAAGCTGGAAATCTATATGGCTACCAAAAGAAAATGGAGGTCTGGGACTCAAACATATTTTCATCTTTAATGAAGCGTTAATAGGAAAATGGAGATGGTAAATGTTATCGCAGAATGGATATTTGTGGAAGAAGATAATTGAATCCAAGTATAATGGGTGGAGAGACATTTCTAAAGGAGAAGATAATATATTTATGTCAATACGATGGAGATACTTGAGAAGAACTTGGGTGAAAAATGAGCAAAGATGGTTTGATCAACTTTTGAAATGGAAAGTGGGGAATGGTTCCAAATTCAATTTTTGGTTGGATGACTGGCTGGGTAATGAAGCTTTTAAGTCTAGATTTAATCGGTTGTTCCTTAACTAAGTAAATAGGGAGGGCGAAATAAACACTTTTTGGTATTAGGATCAGGGAGTATGGATTTGAAATTTTCATTGGAGTAGAGAGTGATTTAGTTGGGAGGAAACACCAGTTAACTCACTTTAAACAGATCTGCAGGGAGTGAAAGTATCTGAGAGTTGTGAGGATACCTAGGTCTGGACACCATACCCTATAGGCACTTACTCAGTTTCTTCCTCTTATGCAACTTTGCAAGTATGGAATTCAGTGGGGCAATCCCAACAATCGTTTGAGAAACTATGGCTCATTCGGTTACAACCTAGGGTCCTATGTTTCTACAGGAGAGTACTCCAGGACAAGCTTCCTTCAAAAGTCCACTAGGAGAGAAGAGGTGTCTTGACTCACTAACGGGATTTAATGTGTGCATTTTGTCATATTTGCCTGGAGTCATCGAATCATCTCTTCTTCCAATGTCACAACACTTACATTATTTGAACTACTTGGTACAAGAGGATTGGAATGCTGACAACAATCCCATGAACAGCTTAACAACATTTTCTACAACATCACTTGTGGGCTGATCTGCCACAAGACCGTGGTGGACAATTATCTGGGTTGCTAATATTTGGATCATGTGGAAGGTTAGAAATGATTGTATTTTCAAGAACATTAACATTGACTTAGAGAACATGGAAGTTGAATCCTTTATCCTTGCTTGAAAGTCGTTACACAACTGCCAAAAAGAGTTTGGTTTCTCTCTTGATGAGTGGATTGCTAATCCTCAAACGTGTTTGAGGCTCATTAGGTAACTTGCTATGATTGATGATTGATGTATATTAAGCTGGAATTATTTATGTTGGTGTATTTCTGGAGTAAGGGTATAGTGGTGACTTGTTGATACTGCTTAATTGATGTTGTTGGTTTTGGTGGTGTAATCTGGAATCTGGTATGATAACAGCCAAAATATAAGAATATTCTGCTACTGGTATTGCTAGTATGTTTTCTGCTAGTGGTTACCCGTCACCACACCTGCTACAAAAACTCGCCACTTGTTACCTGCTAAAAACCCGTCGGGTACCCACTATATAAATATTCGCGGGTTTTTTTATTACCCGCAGGTATCCATGGGTACCCATGGATATTTTAAAAAATAATAATTTTTTTTAAAATTAAATATTTTTTATAAGAAGTTTTATCAAATAAATAATTTATTTTTTGGAAAATCTAGAAATAAAATTATACTAATTTTTACAAGATTAATTAGATCTAAAAGTAGATTAATATAATATATTATAAGAAAATATTTAATACAAATACGATCTTTATTTTATATTATTGGCATTTTTATAATAAATAATTTTATTAACTATGAAGTTTTCATAAAAAAATAATATTGATATCAATGAATTTTGATAATTAATATTCTAATTTGTTTTATTTTCCAAAAATATTATACTTTTAAACTTATATATATTATTTTAGTTTAGCGGGTATGAGTACTATGATATATGTACGCGTGCCCATTAAGGAACAGGTAGAAAAAAACCATACTTGCGGATGGCGGGTACCCACTTATATTATTCGTGCGGATATTTTTGCGAGTTTTATCCACAGGTGCGAAATTTTTTGTCATCCCTACTTCCTTGTATACATAAAAATTATATATATTTATCTTTATTTAGGAGTTATAGTATAGTGAGAAGGTAGAGAGGGAGAGTTCGTGTGTTTTAATCTCTCCACTAATAAAATTAACGTATTAACAACTATCATGTATCTATTGACACAAAGATTTGAATTTAAGATTGTATGTTATAAAATAATAGAGATTTACGCATTAAAAAGTAATGCCCTAAGCATATTTCAATTTAAATACAATCATTTTTAATTCCATTAAATATGTGCAATGACCTTAAATATATGAAAATAATTAGGTATTTATTAATATATTAAATTTTATGTGTATATAAACTAATGATTAATTATTATCACTTGATCAAAGCTTTAGTCGTACTTATCAAGTTCCATCTTCTCTTAAGAGTATGTGAGGATCTGACTGAAATTTTTTTTTATAAACTAAGTGTATGTGATCAATTTTATACTATATCGATTGGATAAATAAAGATATTTTAAAAAAATAATATATATATATATATATATATATATATATATTGGATTAAAGTATACACAAATTATTGTGTCTGCAACAACCTTAATTTTATTATATTTAACGATAATATCTTTAAAATACCATTAATTTTATATTCAATAGCTTCTCTTTATGTTTTATGCCATTAACGTAAAAATGAATGTAAAAGGTATTTAAGTATTAAAAAATGTCTTGTTAATCTGTGTATAAGGGCGCTTATTAAAAATTTATAAAAAGGAGAAATTGTACGTTTATTAGAAATTATATGTGAATGAAACTTGAAATTATAGGTTAACATTTTCCTTTATGAAATTAACAAACTTTTATTAATCAACATTAAATTTATATTACGTATATTTTAGTAGTATATATTAACATCGATATATTTTTAATAGCATTAGTTAAGCTTTAAAGTTTAACTAACTTTTTTTTATGGAGGAGAATTAGTTTTCTTCTTATATTTCAGTTCAAGGACTAGAGTATTAATTAATATTTTTAATAAGTATATATTAATTTTAAATAACTATAATTTGAAACAAGGATATTATTTTATTATTTAGACTCTTAAATTATCTATTTGTCAAGAGCTTTTCTTCTTTAATTCCATGCATATATGTTTAGTCAGTTTCATTCATAACGATGTTCCTTTTTAATCTATAGTTACTTTAATAAATTCACTCTCGCTGTTTGTTAATGGTTAAACAAGTATATTTGAGCGGTGATTAAGAGGCCTGGATTGCTTCACTGCATGTATGCTTACTCAGATTTTCTTGGGAAAATTACTCTAACATATGAATAGAATAACCAATCTGACACATCACACATACAGAGACTTGTCGCAGTCCCCTCCCTCCTTCATGATCTGGATTCCCTTAATCACTTTATATCGGTAAAATATATATTCATAAATTAAAATTTTTAATATTTTATACTTTTTATTATAAAATTTATTATTGTGTGTGAGATTTTATACCGTCATTTTGTATGAATATAGTGAAAACCATTTCCTTCGTGCATGCATGTTTTGTTAATTTATTAATTTATTGTGACAAAAAAATTTATACATTCTCAATTTAAAAAGTTTACACGGATAATTAATCATAGTTTTTTATATATGATAAATTTATTAATTTTATTAATTAAAGTTTTAAAAGTTATATAAGTAAAATATTATAATTAATTGTCAGTAAAACTCTTTTAATAATTAACTGTATATAAGGGCTAAACATATTTATTATTTACAATCACCTAACCATTGTGTAAATGAGTTACGCAGAATTTTTACTTTTGTATATGCGAATTGGCAAAAGAATGAGAATTGGGAACACACAAACCCTTGTCCGGAAGCACAACTGGATAGGGGGTTGGTCACTTGAGGTCTTATATACTAAATTATTCTCTTTAGCAGTTGACAAGGATAAATCAGTTCATAACCTGAGGGATATTTTGCATGGTCTAAATTTTTGGATTTGGGATTGGAGGAGGACCTTTTTTGCTTGGGAGGAGGAGCTTCTACAACAATTGGAGGACTTATTGCAAAATGTTCACTTGGATCAGCTCAAATTAGATAAGTGGACATGAATATCAACATGTAATACCTCATTCTCAGTTTTAGCAGCATACATTTTGCTTCCGAAATTCGGTATTGTTGAAATTCAAATTTATGAGGAAACCCAAAATTTTAAGTGGTTGTGGAAAGACAAATTTCCTTCCAAAGTTATCACTTTCTCTTGGAGGCTTCCTCTTAATAGGTTGCCCATGATAGATAATCTGGTGAGAAGAGGCTTGGAGTTCTATGCTAACTTGCTCATGTGCTGCTTGTGTAGAGAACAGCCAGAAGATTGTAAGCATCTATTTCTTACTTGTAAGTTCTCTTAATTTGTGTGATTTTTTGTTATGTAATGGATTGGTATGGTGACACCATTACCAGATGATTTATTTAAGCTATTTCATATTGTTGAATCCTAGAAAGTAGGTAGACATAGAAACAAAATTACATGTTTGTTTTGGCATATGGTTTGTTGGAGTTTATGAATATTAAGAAACTTCATAGTTTTCAACAATAAAGTTGTAGAATTCTTGATATTTTAGCTTTTGTACAAGTTACCTCATGGAAATGGGTGTTGTATGACTTTGGCTTCCATAGGGATTGTGTATTTTTAAATTTGTGTAATAACTCTTTTACAATGCTTGAGAATGTTGTAAGGGGGAGGGAGTATTAAGTCTTGTTTCTTGGTTTTAACCAACTTAAGCTACACTAATGTGTGTTGGGGTTCACTTTTGTTGGTTAAGTTGGTACTGTGTAAAGAGATTATTGATGTGGGTTGTATAGCATCATTTTGTTCTCTTTGTGAAGCACTTTGCTTCCTTTAATAAATATGCATCTTTTGAATTAAAAAAAAAAAAAAACACGAAAACATTATTATTTTCTGTCTGATTCCCTTTAATATTTAAGTTTATTTAGATTTTTTTACATATAAATATTAATGGTTAATATATTAGTTTTATTAGTTGAGAAATTCAATCTTTCATTATTTTTTTTTTTTACATGTAAACTTTATAACTAGATTAATTTTATATATTTATTTCACGTAGACTAAAAAATGCATAATTGAATAAAATATTTTTATATTTTATTTTTATATATTTTTTTATAGGTTAAACATTAGTTATTAATATGGTTTTTTAATATATTTAGGAAAAACATATTGATTAAGTTTTAAAATATCACTTATAATAAAATTAAAAGATTAAAATATTAAAAGAAATTAGACGGAGAGAATATCTATTACTTGGTGAAATACGTAATCAAATAATTAAATTTTCAACGTGTATGCACGTGTCGCATGTTTCGACTCTTTCAATTTGTTTCCCTTTGGTTGAGGGAAGAATATCAACAGACATACAAATTGGTACAAGTCGTGGGAAATTAATTAGTGTGATTGTTAAGGTACATACGTGGAATTTATAGACATTTTTTGTTTCATTAAGTTTATATATGTAATATACTTTATTTTGCTCTTTAAAAAAAACATACGTGGAATTTATAGACATTTTTTATTAGTTTTAAAATATCAAATAAATTTTTGTTTAATATACAAGTTTTGTTTTTAATTTATTTTTATAAGGTAGTTCAAATATTTTATAAAAAAAAAAGTTAGCTAGTAAATTTTTTTTTATTCTCATTAATTAATATACTTGATCATATATTTTTAATAAAATAGTTGTCTTTTATGCCATTTTATATTTATTTTATAATTTATTTTGATTAATTAGTTTATAAGTTTTCAATTTTTTTCAAGTTGCATACTATCTTCAACTAATTAATTAGTTTATAAGTTAATTTGGCTTAGTAATAGTTATAGAAAAATGTTTGAAATGCTAACAATATTAAATAATATGCATGTGATTTCATGATTTTGGTTGCTAGCTTAAAATAAATTTTTTTATGACACTTAAAATAACAATTTAATTATATTTTATCTATAATTATATTATTACTTAATTAGTTTCGATATAAGAAATTGATTATACACTGTGGTTTAATTTTTTTGTGTTATTATCGAATTATAAATTGTTATACATGGAAAAATATTAAATTTGATAACAGTTATTTTAAATATTAGATTCAAAATAAGTTTCAATTAACAATATAAAAAATACACTTAAAAACAACTTATTATTTAAAAATGATTTTTTTATTAATTAACAATGTAACCAAATGATGTCCTAAAATTATAAGTGGTGACAAAACGAGTCATTCCAATCTGTTTAGGCTTACACTGCAAGTGGCCTATAAAAAAAAGTTGAAGTGGAATGACCCGTCATAGGGTGAACCTAACTTTTATATAACCCTGTTTCTAAGTGGGTTGACCAGATGACACATCAACTTTTCAAATTTTTGTAAAGATGACTTTTCAAATTGATATGGGTGAAAAGAATATCATCAAATGTCCAACTTTTAGCTTAGGAGTTAGATATTAGCAGACTATCAGTTAGGAATAATTTGTCAAGTGAATGATACTACTTACAACTACATAACTATGTGGTTTATGTAGAGAGGTGGTAGAGGCATGACAACATTTATTTGTGGACTATACATTGTCTTCCATGATATAAGGTGAGCTTTGCTCCGGTAGGAAATATCTACGACATTACAAAATAGGGTCAGAAATCATAGGTATCAATTTCATGGGTTGGTTAGTGAAGTCAAGGAAAAAAGGATTGCATAGTCTTTTGCATGAATTGTGAGCCTTTAGCACATTTGAAATGCAACAAATGCATTAATGTTCAAGAAACATGTACCTGACATCCAAGAAAGTATTAAAGCTATCAAATTGAGTGTGTAGGAGTGATGTCTGATAACTAAATTAACAAGAAATTCTTATGCATAATGAATTACGATCCCTTCCTTTTGTGTTTAAGAGATTGTGAGATTTCCCTTAGTAAGCGTTTTTTGTTTTTTTAATTGATTGTTTATCTGTTGTTTCTAGAGCATATGTACTTCTAAAGGTATACCTTATACTTTTAGTTTTTTGGTTCTCTTCCTTTTAATATATTATTTTTTGTTTATATAAAAAAAAAACTTTTCAATCTTTTATTTTTTGACAAATTTGATTTTAATAATACAAAAATAAAGTTTGGCACAACTAAGTAAGTGATAATTAACAAATTAGTGAAATTAAAAAACTTGAAAATTTATAATACCAAAGTCTTAAATATAATTTTGACCCAACCTGTATTATGTATTATTCAATAATTCCTCCCTTAGTTAGTTTATGTTCTTAAGTTAATAAGTTATTTTATTTTTATTTAAATCATTTTACTATAAATTAATGAAATAAAAAAATTTTAATATTTGTGATAATGGGTTGGTGGATCGATTTATCTGGATCTAGCACAACGAACTAACAAACTAAGCAGGATAGAGCAAAACGGATTAATAAACTAAAAAATAAACTCGCTCACCAAAACTATGATGAACTCACTTGGCAAACTCGATTCATTTTGTCACCCTACCTAAAATAAGGGTTTAAATTTTAACAATATAATTAATCAAAACTTTATCATTTTCTTTCTCATGCATATTTTATTTTGTTTAGATTTTCTTAATTTAAGTAAAGGTAAACAATATATAAATATTTTTCATTCCAATAAATTTATTTTTCAAGAGTTTTCTGTTTACTCTTTTTTGTTTTTAACCATAATAATAGTATGAAATAATCATGATGGCGCATAAAGTGAATTTTTTTCTCAACAAAATTTTTTCTATATCTAAAGCAACATGGCCGAAATTTGAGTTGCTAATCCACTTTGTTAGTTGGTTAATTAAGAGACGCAAACATCTATCATTTGTTTTATATAATTTTCTCTTTATTTGAATTGATTAATTCATTTTTCTCTTCCATGATCCCTTTATCTCTTTTCCTCGTTCAATTTTTCTTTATTGATCTAAACTAATAAGCTCTTTTCATTTTCAAATTTTTTAACTATGTTTGTGATTCTCTTCATAGAACATTATACAACAATAACTTTATCTCGTTAGGTGATATGATTTACATACGCATACAATTCCAATAGACTAAAGACAAAATTTAAAAATACTATTTATCATAAGATCCATCTTAATCTTTTTTTGACGAATGATTTATCTTAATCAATTCTTCATGAAACATTATATTTCATACTATTTTTTGTTTTTATTTTTATTTTATATATATTGTTATTATTATTTAAATAATTTTACTATTAATTTGATCTAAAAAGATAAAATATTTAAAAAATGATAGAATTTAGTTTATTTTATGACTACGTATAATTTAATTAATTATGAGTTCGATTCTCATAAGATATTAGTAATTTTTTTTAGAGAATATTAGTAAATGTTAATACATTTTTATCATTATAATTATATTTATAAATAACTGAATGACCTCTTGGTTATTTTTTTAAGAAAAAAATAAATGAAATTAATTAATTGTTGCATAGAACTTATAAAATCATTTCCCCTAGACATAGGAGTAAAGGTTAACGACGGAGGCTACAGTGAAACACTTTAATAAGTGGACACATGTACCACTATTAATGACCCTTGGATTTATGAGGGTGAAAAAAATGTCATTATAAAACCTTTTTAGTTTTTATCATAATTCTCCCACCTTCTCTGTTTTTTTCTTTTCTTGTTTACTTTATTAGTGGTCTTTAATTAATAAATAAACTGGTTTTACTTAATTGTAATATTTTTTCTACATGCGTTACTTCAAGTAGTATTTTTAAAATGCTAATTTAGCTCTTAGATTTAATTTCATTTGTCTCTAAAATATTTATTATTTTTTAGAGTTTTGTTTACATTTGGTTGAATTTATTGTATTATTTATTTATTTTCTTCCGCTCAACATATCTCAATAAAAAAATTATACACTCTCAGTCTTGTTTTAATTTGTTTGATGTTTTAGCAAACAGATCTTGTTCGTTTTTTATTGTCATTTTACGATATACAGAGAACTCACATAATAGTTTTAATGGTTTTTATTGTCGTTTTTTACAATATTTTTTTATACAAATTAAAATATTTTTTAATTTATTTGATGTGCTACGTAATAGTTTTTATAGAAAAATATATAGATAACTTACATAATAGAATTAAAAAGTAATTTTTTTATACAAAAATATTAATTTCTATATCTAAACCTTAAACTTTAAACAAAATGGGACAAAAGTGTTAGTTTTGTAGTTTGATTAAGTTTTGTACTTTGATTTTTAGTCCCACATGGCTTAGTATTGTGAGATGGTGTTCTTTACTTTGCTATATAAGCAAGCTTATATAATGTTTACAGATGCACCAAAACAAATACTTCTTAGTGTTGTTTATTTCTCTCTTCTCGCCTTTAGTGCCTTGTTCCCAACAAGTGGTATCAGAGCCATTATCTTAGTATGCTCTGCGGCTGCAGCAGCAGTGTCTGATCTTCTACATCAGAAAAGATTTGGTTAGAGTAAATTTTCTTAGTATGCTCTATGGCTGCAGCTGTGTCTGATTTTCCACATCAGAAAAGATTTTTTCTCTTGTTCTTGGGGATCTCAGTCTAGAGGACCAGTGGGGGCTTTTCTTCAAAAAGCAGTAGGAGCGATGACAATAGACAAAGGCAAGATGAAGATTGAAAAGTTCGATGGTGTGGACTTTGGCTTTTGGAAGATGCAAATAGAGGACTATCTGTATCAGAAAGGCTTGCAAGAACCTCTCACAGGCCTGAAACCAGAAGCTATGAAGGAGGATGAGTGGAGCTTTCTAGACAGAAAAGCTCTTGGAGCCATCCGATTGATGTTATCTCGTAATGTTGCTTTCAACATTGCAAAAGAAAGGACGACAACATGTCTCATGAAGGCTCTTTCCAACATGTACGAGAAACTATCAGCCTCAAACAAAGTTCACTTAATGAGGCGATTGTTCAATCTGCAGATGTTTGAAGGTGCTTCGGTGACACATCATCTCAATGAACTAAACACTGTTACAACCCAGTTGAGATTGAGTTCGATGAGGAAGTACGGGCTTTAATACTTTTGTCTTCCCTACCAGAAAGTTGGAATGCTATGGTCACGACTGTGAGTAGCTCATCGGGAAGCAATAAGTTAAGATTTGATGATGTTCAAAATTTGGTTCTCAGTGAAGAGATCCGGCGGAGAGAGTCGGGTGAACCATCAACCTCTTCAGTATTGCATACAGAGTCAAGAGGAAGAAGTTCAACCAAAGAAAGCGGATGCGACAAATCAAAGGAGAGACTATCCAAGTCCAGAAATCATCGTAGTTCCCAAAACTCGAAGACGATCGAGTGTTGGAATTGTGGGAAAACCGGGCACTACAAAAACCAGTGTAAGAGTGTACGGAAGAGTCAAAAAGCAAAGGGCGAAGCAAACGTTGCCTCTACCTCAAGAGAAGATGAGGTGTTGATATGCTCTCTTGAAGATAAAGAGGAGTCTTGGGTATTAGACTCTGGAGCATCTTTTCATGCTACCTCACAAAAGGAATTATTCGAGAATTATGTTCCTGGAAACCTTGGTAAGGTTTACCTTGGTAATGAGCAGTCATGTGAGATTGTAGGTAAAAATGTAATAAAGATTAAGTTAAACGGGTCTGTATGGGAATTGAAAAATGTCAGACATGTTCCCGACCTGACTAAGAACTTAATCTCAGTGAGCCAATTAGCCAGTGAAGGCTACACGACAATCTTCCACGGTGATGATTGGAAGATTTCAAAAGGTGCGATGACAATTGCTCTAGGCAAAAAGAGTGGTACTCTTTACAAGACAGCAGGAACATGTTATTTGATTGCAGTTGCAACAAATGAAAGTCCCAATCTATGGCACCAAAGACTTGGGCATATGAGTGAGAAAGGGATGAAGGTCATGCACTCAAAAGGAAAATTACCAGGTCTTCAGTCAGTAGAAATTGACATGTGTGAAGACTGTATACTTGGAAAGTAGAAGAGAGTCAGCTTTCAGACAAGTAGAAAAACCCCAAAGAAAGAGAGGCTTGAGCTCATCCACTCTGATGTTTGGGGACCAACGACTGTCCCTTCCATTGGTGGGAAGCAATACTTCGTAACTTTTATTGATGATCACTCTAGAAAGGTATGAGTTTACTTTCTGAAACATAAGTCTGAAGTATTTGAAGCTTTCAAGATTTGGAAAGCTATGGTAGAAAATGAGATAGGATTGAAGATTAAAAAGCTCAGATCCGACAATGGTGGTGAATATGTAGACACCAGATTCAAGAAGTTTTGCTATGAGCACGGAATCAGAATGGAAAGAACCGTGTCAGGTACGCCTCAACACAATGGTGTAGCAGAGCGTATGAATCGAACGTTGACTGAAAGAGCCATAAGCATGCGTGTGCAGTCAGGCTTACCAAAACAGTTTTGGGCAGAAGCAGTCAACACAGCAGCTTACTTGATCAACCGAAGTCCATCGGTACCATTGGAGCACAAGATACCAGAAGAGGTATGGAGCGGAAAAGAGGTAAAACTATCACATCTTAGAGTTTTCGGCTGTGTAGCATATGTGCACATCAGTGATCAAGGCAGAAACAAACTTGACCCAAAATCAAATAAGTGTACTTTCCTTGGTTATGGTGAAGATGAGTTTGGCTACCGCATATGGGATGATGAAAACAAAAAGATGATCCGCAGTAGAGATATAATCTTCAATGAAAAGGTGATGTACAAGGACATGCATAATACTGGCACCAGCAACCCAGAAACAAGTGGACCAGTTTATGTAGAGGTGGAAGATATCCCAGAAAGTCCTAAATTGAAGAGTCCTCAGCCAGAGGAATCAAATAAAGAGAACAATGAGCAATCAGAACCTCCTACTCCAACTCCTGTATTGAGAAGATCCTCTCGGCCCCATGTGCCTAATAGGAGATATATAGACTACATGTTGTTGACTGACGGAGGGGAACCTGAAGATTATATGGAAGCTTGTCAAACCATGGACACCGACAAGTGGGAGCTTGCTATGAAAGACGAGATGAAGTCTTTGATCTCCAATCAGACATGGGAACTAGTTGAGTTACCTATGGGAAAGAAAGCACTTCACAATAAATGGGTGTACCGGGTGAAGGAAGACCATGATGGTTCCAAGCGATACAAGGCCCGACTGGTTGTCAAAGGATTTCAACAGAAAGAAGGAGTTGACTACACTGAAATCTTTGCTCCAGTTGTCAAGCTCAATACTATCAGAACTTTGTTAAGTATTGTGACTAGTGAATAGCTCTACCTACAACAATTATATGTGAAGACTGCATTTCTTCATGGAGATCTAGATGAGGAGATCTACATGCACCAGCCTGAAGACTATTCAGAAGCATGTCAAACCACAGATGCAAGCAAGTGGGAGCTTGAAGACAAAGGTTGTCACAATAGAGAAGTTGAGGCTTTGCAGTGTCTCAACTGGCCTTCAAGAATGATTGATGATGAAGACAACTACAATAAGTGATAATCAAACTCCAAGTGGGAGAATTGTTAGTTTTGTAGTTTGATTATGTTTTGTAGTTTGATTTTTAGTCCCACATTGCTTAGTATTGTGAGATGATGTTCTTTACTTTGCTATATAAGCAAGCTTAATACTTCTTAGTGTTGTTTATTTCTCTCTTCTCGCCTTTAGTGCCTTGTTCCCAACAAAAAGAAATGTGTAAAAATAGATGTCCATCATGTTTGGTTTCTTGGTAAGGGTCCAAAAAAGATTGGACGTGTAAATACCTCGCCAAAAGTCAGTTAAGAACTGTTAGATCAAAAGACAAATCAATATTCTCAAATTTGATTAATAAAAAACAAATTATATAAATACATTAAGCTATGTTTTTCATGTAAACAAACTAAGCACTGGATTTGCCAATACAAGCACAAATTGGACAAATGTATCAATAAACAAATGAAAGTAGTTTGTGAAACAAGCTAGCAGGCACTAAAAACCCACCGGACGAAGTCACCATATTATATTTATATTCTATATGGACTAAAACTGATGAATTTTTATTGTTTTATTTGTATAGATTGATAAAATGTTATTTACAAAATGAAATTGATGGTTTTTACAAGGAAGCTAATATGAAAAAAATTGAATTGTGCATCAAAACATGTGCCTACCTTAAATAAAATATTTGTCAACACTGAATATTCACTACTATAAGTCAACAAGTACAATAAAATAAGGATAAACAAAATTATTTCTCTTATCATATTAATTAGTTGACAAAACATAATTAATGCAATGTTAAACTTAAATCCTCAAATTGTCTGTTTGCAAAATAAATATGAAGTATACAAAGAAGATACACAATTAGTCACAACAATTATCTTCTTTCTACTTATAAATACAACAAGACTTGAAGAATTCAAGTGATTTGTACAAAATTATTATCTTCCAAAACACTATAATTTTGAAAAAATCTTTATATATTTTGAAAAAGCTCTTAAAATATTTGTAAATTTTGAGAGAATAACCTTAAATCCTTATTTGATATATATATGTCCTTTCATCTAACAATTTGTCTGTTTTTATGTAACTTGATTTTTACGATAATTTAACCAAACTAAATCACAATCTTGCAAAAAGTTTATGAAAACCTTAAAAACATAATTCAACTTCTTGTATTGTATTTACTTTTACAATCTAGTATCAAAACTTAGCCTCTAGAAGGTTGAATGCCAGCTGTTAGAGAAAAAAAATCCATAAATGACTCACTAAGAAGGACAATTCATAATTGAAGGATTGTGTCTCTCTTGACTTCATACTTTCAATAGAGAAGACTACTCCTATTGAAGAAACATGATGGAGATGTACATAAAATCAACGCAATATCATTTGTGGTACATTATTACTCACGGAGATATCATTGTCACCAAACTTGAACTAGAGCAGAAGCAAGAAGATTTTGAGATAATCCAACTCAATAACAAAGCAAGATACACTATATCCAAAAAAGTACAAGTTTCATAGTCTTAAGAGGGCCAAGGAGATATAGGAAATAGGAAACCCTCAAAATCATTTGCAAAGGACCATCAACTAAGAAAAACTATCACCTTAACGAGACATTACGAAAATTTTGTAATGGAGGATGGAAAGACTGTTGATGAAATATTTTGACAATTTTAGGCGATTCTAAATGGCATGCAAGGCTTTACGACATGAGTTTTTCAAAGCTCATAACAACCTAATTAAAGATCCTGAACAGTCTCATAAAGGTGTGAGAATCAAAATTCACAGCTAATCAAGACTCAAACCTTGGATGAGTTTCTTGAGCCTTTTGAGTTCTTGAGGTGCATATTCAAAACAGATATGTAAAAGCCTCTAAGAGAGACCCTATAGCCCTGGAGACGGAGTCATCAAACGAAAGTTACAGAGAAGATATATATATTATAACTTTAATTATAAACTAAAATTAATAAAAATATTTTAGTAAAGAAATAATTAATGTAAAACAACGCCATCAAGAGAAATTTAAAGCATAATCTTATAATTAGAAACTTAATAACAAAATTAATTTTGTAAAATTATTCAACACTATCATCTATTTATTATTATTTTAATTTCTATAAAACAATTTAAACATACTTATTTTATACTCCATTTGGTCTTAATTAAAGTTGTTTAAGGTTTCATGGGAGTAGTGAAATAAGTTATTAACCGTTTGTATTTTTAAAAAAAAAAAAATGATATTAAAATATGTTTTAATAAAAATAACCTGATTAATAGATAATAAATGTTTGTTTTAAAAAATAATATAAAATATAAAGAAGAATAAAATTGTGTATGTTGGAGAAGGAAGAGAGAGAGAATAATGAAGTTGGTTTTAGAAAATTGATAAATTGAATGAATGAATGCATTAATGTAGATGAAAGAAGAGGAGGAAGGTCGGGACCCAAAGGTTCACATGTCGTATTTTCAAGTGTTGTCCAGTCCATTTCCAACTGTCATGAGAACAGGCCCCGCCCCCTCATTATGAAGACAAAGGTCAAAGTGACCTCAGACTTCTCCTTATACCCTCGCACACACTCCTAAGCTATGTGGGTCACATACCATTACCAACCTCTTATACATTCTACCACAACAAAAAAACCAACCTGTCTATACCTTTCCACTCCAGGGTCCACTTCTTAAGATTCCCAATTCTTAATAATGTAATTGTAAGGAATACAAAACAAAGGACATGGTAAAATCCTAATCTTTATTGCAAATTACAAAACTAAAAGGTAAACCATATGTAGTAAGATATTCATAATAAATTAGTACAAGAGTGTTGGTGTTGGTGTTGGTGTTGGTGTTGGTTAAGTGAAGGGAGTCAAATCAAAAAAGCAAGAAAGGTAGTGCTCCCAGGTCGTGAAACATGATGGGTGGTTAGGGTGTCTCAACTCTCAACTCTCAACTCTCAACTCTCAACTCTCAATTGATTTATGTGCATAAATTCCAATCCTGTCTTTTCAACGCTCGCTGCTTTATACGGTACGTTCCTCATCACTCTCACGCGCCCTCTCCCATGCCCATGCCAACCTTCAACTTTTCTCCTCGCGACTCGCACTCCATTTCTCTTTCTATTAATTTAAAACTATGGGCTCCTTTTATCAAAATATGTAATTCAAGACCAAGTCCCAACATTTGAACCTCAGAATGTTTCGCGTATTCTAGTTAAATTATAGAATAAAAATGCATTGAAGCATAGAGAACCAGCGCATGCTCCAAGAGAAAGCCTGTAGATAGATTATTTTAAAAGTGAAAAATGAATTAATTACTGATTGATTAATAATATTGAATATCCTTTATTTATTTAATGAGCATTGAGATTGAATATTTTAGCTTTTGGTGAGTAATGAGAATGAATTGTAATTGTATAGGTGTAAATGAGACGCTTGAAGGCGTTTGGTGTTGCTTAGAATGGCAACAACATGAGTCCATAGCCTTTTGCATTAGTTACATACACCTCCCATCATTGTCCAGTCCCAAGGCCGTAGACTATAGCCCTTTGCCTTTCCTTATGTGTGGTACCTCTGTCCTTAACCATGTGACTTGTTCATGCATATAGCCCCACATACTTTTGTCATTTTTATCGCCAAATACATGTGTATCGATGCACGTCAGTGCCATTTATAACTTTTTTTCTTTCTAAACTAACCCATTTTCTCTATTAAAATTTCACACATTTATCGTAAAACGGGCTACATGCCGGAAAATAAGTAAGAATATAATCAAGTAATAAACAATTTAATTGAAAACGTAAAAGAAATAAAGTAAAAAAAATGAAAAAACTAGTACAGTACTATAATTAATTACTCTTTTCTGTATCATGATTATATATTATACTTGTTATTCTTCGTCATGTTAAAAAAAATCATGGTTATGGAACAATTAAGATTTGACCCGATTTATTTTTACTTAAAAATCACTTATCAGAAAAGAACGGAAAGAAATAGTATTTCTACTTTTAAGATTTATTTTATAAATTTTTTTAGGCTATAATTAAGAAATAATAATTTATTTGACAACTTTTAACTTAAATAAATGAGTTTTTAAGCTAAAAAATTAAATTTAACAAATGCTTTATACCTATTTTTAAGTTTTAATTTTTTACTTTAATTTAAATGCTTTATACCTATTTTTAAGTTTTAATTTTTTACTTTAATTTAAAAGTATATTTTTAACTTAAAACTAAGTGGATCAATTAAGTAAATGTTTAAATTAAAATTGGAAGGCTTCTTTTTCTTCTTTTTTTTTTTTCAATTCAAGCTAAAAGATATTTTTTTATTCTTGCAACTAGATGTTGCCTAGGGTAGGAGACCTAGTCTACGAACATTCAAGTGTGTGAAAGTAAGTTGTCCTACCTAAACTCCTAACCTTATATAACTTGGATTGCTTTACCTATGTTGTTTTTCATTGACCAAACTAGAATCTTAAGTCAGGCCAAATATAAAGATTTTTTTGTTAAAAAACTAGTAAATTGTAGTGTGATTTAGACTATAAATATTATTATTAAATAAATAAAGTTATTAAAAAAGATAAAATGGCTACCTAAAATAAAATTACAAAAAAAAATTAAAAGTAACTAAAAGGTCAAATTATTTAAGAGTTTTATGTTTCTTCATGTTCTAAAATCCATCTATAATTGAATCCATACTGAATTTTTTTTTATAACTTCTCTTAATAAAGATTATGAGACTCTAGAAAGTCATATTTCATTTTATTTTAAAACTCAATTTTTATGATGTTTAGCAAAAAAAAAACGTTAATAACTAACAAATCTAACAAAAGTTTTATCAACATCTAGAAAAGTAGTTACATGTCAATTTTTCCTGTTTCCACTAACCATGAACACAATTTTGAAGTATTAGATAATTTATGAAATTCTTTTTATTGACTATCTCAATCTTAAAATAACTGCATTCTCAATATTCTTTCTCAATTCTTGTAAAGTATTCATGAGGCAATTTATAGACAAGATTACAAATATCATCAATTTAAAAACATACGGGAGTTTAGATTAACTAAAAATCAAAATTACAATATTAAAGATATCCATAGTTGATGATGTTCTACGGTAATATTATTTTCTTTGCAACGAGCATGACCTTGCCTTCTAACATAACTGTTGGGTATTAGGCACCTTTCCTATATGTAAAAAAAATCCAAATTGAGAAGGTCACTTGATATCTTATTTAAATTAAGTGGATAAGGTGTTTTAACAAAAGAGACTAAACAGAAATAAGGAGAGACAACGTTCCTGAAACACACCAATCTTTTTTAAAGAAAAGAAGAGAGAAAGTTATTCTCGTTTTTACACAGTTCATCACTGCAAATTCGTTCACCATTGGATTAGACTGATTTTTGGACAGCATGTTCAGAATATATGTTTCTTAAATCTAACCATTCGAATCGTTGAAAATACATCTGAGTTGGGAGATATTCAGTTCGTATTACAACAGTGTTTTTGGGAGGTTTTCATCTTCTTGTTATCTATTTATAAGTTTATTGCTTTATTGTTTGAAATTGGTGTTGACATTGATATTGTTGTTGACCATTAATTGACACTTTTTTGTACTCTTTATAACAGTTCAGCTATTTCTTTGGTCTGGACGTCCCGTGACTTTTACCCTTGTTTTGAGAGATTTTCCACGTTAAAATCTTGATGTCTTATTTTAAAAGAGTGATGATTAGTTAGTGATATTTTTGTTATTACTCCTTATAGATTATTGCAAGATAGGGAGATTTATTTCCATTGTTTTGTTTACCGTTGTTACAAACTTACTCATAGCCTCCGTCCATAGCAAGAGTTGATATTAGCAAATATTAATATTGTAAGATTGACAAAATGATTTTACCTCCATAACTTAAACAACTTTAGTTTAAAATAAAATAAATAAAAAAGAAAAAAAATATATAGAAAGATAAAAATGAATTCATATGATAAATATTAATTTGAAATTTGTACATATTTGTCCTTACAAGTGGTTGCTTTGAAAGGAGTGAGACGGGGGTCTTGATGAAGTCACGGTCAACCAAACAAAGTTGTAGCCTTACGGTTAATAAGGTCCCATAAGGATATACAACCTATGAGCTTCAAGTGGATAAAACAAGAAGAGGCTAGAGAAACCTGCCATTAATTGATATTTGATATAGCCTCGTAAGGATACACGACTCTTCAATCTCAGGTGCATAATTAAGAAGAGATTAGGAAAGCTTGTGGTCATGGAGCCCATACAATTACTAAAGCAATAATTTTTATTTTTTCATTTAATGTATTTATACTTACCGTTATTGTACACTAAAATTATTAGCATGCTTTCTACATTTTAATTCGAACATAAACTAAATGAGCTAGCTCGACATATATATTTAGATTGAACATACAAGAAAATATAAAGATTAAGATATTCTAGTCTCATTATAAGACTGACAATAAGGAAGAAAGAAAAAGTAGCGCCAGAGAATAAATAAATGCTAAAAAATGTCATATATATACTAATAATTGTACATTGACCTAAGCTTTATGTATTGAAAACTAAATTATTGATAATTTCGCATTAATGTATCAACATGTTGATAGTTTTAGTTACATTAATTTAGCTTAAATTTTTTAAGTAATAGTTTAAGTTTGAATCTTATTCGTGAAATAATATGAATGGAAGTCTAAACATCGTCAAACATTTTTTTAATAAAAATTATTAGTTATTAATAAAATCACCGTATACTTTATACCAATATGACGATGATCTAAACGAATATATATTATTAATGTAATAATTGTATTAAATATTTTAAGTGGACTTTTTACACTCATAATAACTTTACCATACTCGGGCAAGTTTTTTGTTTTTACACAAATCAAGATTGTTAGTAAAATAAATCTTTAACAATTTAATTTTCATTAGACAAAAAGTGCACTAATTAAAATAATGTTAATAAATGCTTAAACATTTTTCTCGTATATTTATAGTTCAATTTGTTTTTAGTGAGATGAATTTCTAGAGTTTCATCTCCCATTTCCAGGAATGCAAATAGGTTCCAACGAAAACAACTGAAAAAACAATGCTCTAGTAGTGTGCTTTTGCCGTGTCAACGTTAAAAATATTAAAATTAGAGTAAATTATAGCAATTTTTTCCATAGTTATATATGTTCCTTTTTTAAAATTATTATTTTAGCATCTATTATAACAAGTGACAGTGTAAGGTTTAACAAGAGTTATGTCTAATTTGATAATTATTAAAAAAATACGTATTGCTGTAAGTTGCTTTTAAAATTATGGTTTTCCCTAACTAATGTTGTAAGTACACTTTTTATTTACAATCATATTTGAGAATACAATTTAAAATCATAAATAAATTTAATTTTATGTATTTTAATAAAATTATTTTTGTTAATTTTTAAATCAATAACCTTAAAATATTATTTCGCTCTCCACTTTCCTTTCGTTCAAATGGGGTTTAAGCTATAGTCAATCTAACGTTAAGCGGCCTAAAGTAAATTATTAAAAAATATTCTTTTAAATGATCACATAGTTAATTATATATTAGATTTTTTTTAATATATGTGATTTTTCTTAACACATGAAACAATTTTGTTTTATAAAAAATTAATAATATTTTCTTTTTTATTAATAAACCTAAAACTAAGTCTTACCCTTGACGAACCTGACTATAGTTTCAACTTGTCCGAATTATCGGAAATGTTATAAAACTAACATAATTTGATGTGATTTGGTAAGTTTATTGTATTTATATGAAATGGTATCCTACTATCTTATGAAATTTAGTTTTAAGTCTAGTTCAATATCAAAAGTTAGTTGTTTTATATATATATATATATATATATAATATAGAAAAGGATGAAAAGTTAGTTTATGAAATGACAATTATGCATATTTCTTTAAACAAAGAAGTTTGTTGAATTGATATATACTTCTTCTCAAAATGAGGATTGCATTTAAAAAAATTGTTTTAAAATAAATATTTTATTGAGCTTTTCAATGTATTAGTATTTTTTTTCCTTAATATTCCTAATAATTTCATTTTAGTTTTTAATGTAAGGTTAATATTAAGGTTAATTTTGTCAAATTACTTGTCTCTTTTATCTAATTATTAATAACACGATCCAATAGAGAAAGTAATATTTTTTCACATACATTACTATTTAATGTGAGATTTTTAATACTAAGGAGCTACAGTCTTTAATGATATAGTGTTATATTAGTAATGATGTAATCAATTTTTAAATAATTTATACTTTTCTATATATAGTATTTAATAATAAATATTTATATATTTTTAAATATAATTTTATATGGTAATATAAAATGATATCATGAACTACTGCATGTTTTCCATGAAAAGTTACAAAATTTGTATTCCATAAAAAGTTATATCGAAAGTGTAAATTATTAAATTTTACGCTTAATATAAACAAATCTTAATATATATATATATATATATATATATATATATATATATATATATATATATATATATTACTACCTTAATCATGAGAAGTGTAACATCTCAAAATTTTAATTCTATTTATACTTTTTATTGATATATTTTAATTTATTTTTCATTTAGTTCATAACTCAAAATACTTAAATATAAAATTTTATCACAATGGGATAATTCTAGCATAATATACAACTAGATATAACTAAAATTTCAACAAAACACACACAATACTCACTCACTCGACGAACTTTGTCACTCAATCAGATCCAGGATAGCTCGTCCGATGAGAATCTAGTATCAGATTGTCCCATTGAATGAGACTTTGCTTAGTGAGACATGCGCTGTACAAAAAACCTTATTTAATTCTAAACAAAGAGTAATTTCACTGAGCAAGAGCTCTCGCTGGGTGTAAATCTCACTTAAATCCAACTCGAGACAACTTTGTAAGGATTGGTTTAATTAATAGATTTATTAGTGGAAAGGAAATAAATGTTAGAGGAAATTAAATGTTTAATTATCTTAGATTAATATAGCAGTAGGAGAATAACTAGGTTTATTTATATATCAATATTAGTTAATTAATTTTGATAGAATATTTGGGAGGTGGGGAGTAAAATATAATAATTATATCTTGTTTCGGAGAATTTTGATTAAGTTTCGAGAAGTTTTTAGAAATTTGTTTAGGAGGGAATGCGAATAGCAAGTTGAAACTCACTAAACTCACCCCACTCTTTTTTCTTCTTCTTTTTTTCTCTTTTCTTTCCCCTTTCTTCTTTTCTTTCTTCTTCTTCATTTTTCTTTCTTCTCTGTCGCTTCAATTCGCTCTCCCACCATTTTCTTTCGTGCTTTGCATGGTTAGCTTTCGGTTGACGGATTTTGACGCGGTCTCTTCCATAGCTCATGTTGCTTAGTGATCTTTATAATAGGTAAGTCTAATCTTGAATCAACAAACATTTTTCTGGTCGTTTTTTATCCTGTCATTCCTATTAAAAAGGGAATTTCTTTTGAAAATATTGATTTTTAAGGTTCCTATTTAATTTGGGATTTTTGTTAGCTTTGAAAAGGAAAAATAGGTAAGGAAAGTTTTTTCTTGGTTTTAACTTTGAAAAATTATGATTTTAAGAGTATTAAGGTTGTTAGTTGTGATTGATTTAACTTTTGAATTCATTTTGGATGTTATGTGAAATTTATTATCATGGTAACTAATGAGTGATATTGGTTGAATTGATTTCTGTAACGGGAATTAAATTTATTGGAATGACACCATATTTTTTTGGAATTATGGTGTAATGTGTAAGGACCGGTTTAGTTAATAGATTATTAGTGGAAAAGAAATAAATGTTATGAAAAAATTAAATATTTAATTATCTTATATTAGTATAGAAGTGGAGAATAATTGAGTTTATTTATAATATCATTATTAGTTAATTATTTTTTTTAAAAATAGTTGGGAGGTGGGAAGTGAAATATAATAATTATTTCTTGATTTTGAAGAGTTTTGATTTAGTTTTGAGGAGTTTTCGGAAATCTGTTTAGGAGGGGATGCGAATAGCAAGTCAGAACTTACTAAACTCACCCCACTCCTTTTCCTTTTTTTCCTCTTTTTTCTCTTTCTTCCTTTTCTTTCACTTTTCTTCTTTTCTCTTTCTTTCCTTCTTCTTCAGTTTCTTTTTTTCTACCGCTTCTACACTCTGCGTCACCATTTTTCTTGCGTCCTTTGCATGTGAAGCTTTTGGTTGACGAATTTCGACGCGGTCTCTTCCATAACTCCTGTTGTTGAGTGATCACTGTTATAGGTAAGTTTGATCTTGAATCAACGAACCTTTTTTCGATCACTTTCAATCTTATTGTTTACGTTAAAAAGGGAATTTCTTTGACAATTTTAATTTCTTAGGTTCCTATTTAAATTGAGATTTTTGTCAGGTTCCTGTGAATTTCTTCTGGTGGATTTTCTCATTTCCTTTTGAGTTAGCTTTTAAAAGTAGAAATAGGTAAGTGAAAATCTTTTGTTGATTTTTGTTAATAGATAAGTGATTTGGTAGTTGAGAGATTTGAGCTATTTGAAATAACGAGTATTTTGACTATATTTTGAGTTATTTAAGATAAAATTTATTTTAATTGTGTTTTGAGCTATTTAATATAGTACATATTTGATTTTGATTTGAACTTATTGAATTAGCGTATATTAGGATTTCATAGTTGAGATATATGATGTGTTGCGTAGAGGATGATTATTATGGGAGTGGTGTTTTATCTTGAATTGGATGATTATTGGATAGTCTGGATGTGGCCATTATGGTAGAGTAACTTAGTTTTGGTTAAATTGATTTTCTGTGATTGAAATTGAATTATTGGAATGACAATATATTATTTGGAATTGTGATGTAATGTATATGATTGGAATGCATGATGAGAATATATTTATTGATGTTGTTGGTTGTGGGCAATTACAGTTGGGTGACCTAGGCTTAAATGATATATTTGGTGAGGTACATTGATGTTAGGGACACAACTAGGGTCAATGTAATCCAAAATATCATATGTGCAAGGGGATATTTTTGTGATTTACATTGTGGTCCTGGTACTATATATGCAAGGGGGTGCCTAAAGGACATACTCAGATAACAATTGTGTATCATAGGGTGTCAGGTAAACACTAGACATCAGGTTGTGGTTCTCAGATAAGTATTGCTTACACTTAAATTGGTGGTAACACACGCAGCTTGGACGCTTGTCGCCAATTGGAAGGGTCTTAAGTCGCCTCGGTGTCCGAACTCAATATAGATATTCTGGAATGTGTCGAGTCTAAACATGTGTGAAATGCTTGTATTCAGCGGAATATAAGTATGATTGATTTGATTGATGATATTGTGATTTTTAAGTTTTCTATATTATGAATTTTATGTATTATTATGCTTACCCTTGCAATATTTGTATATTTTGTATGACTGATGATCATGCTTTGCACGGGAGTAGATACCAGTGATGGCAATGCAGATCAGGATTAGCAGGATTGGCAATGGATTAGTGGCAGTAGTGGAATTACTCATTTTGTGTTTGAAATAATTTATGTATTAGAATATGTTATATATATGAGTTGTGTAATAGTCAAGTTCTAATGGAAAATTGACAGGTTATGTCTCTGTTTTGCATGGGTTATGCTTTAACATGTTTTGGTGGGAAAAGGACATGAAATGTTTTATAAATATTATGTTATGAAATTTTGGTAAATAATTTGGAATATGTGAGCGTATAATTTTATTGTATGAAACAAATTTAAGTAGACAAAATTACATGGTTGAATATTACTAGTAGGTTTTTTTTTCATTATTATTTTAAATTTGGAATGTCAAAATAATGGTGTCAGAGTAGGTCGTTCCTATTCACGGACTTGTGGATAATAGGCTTGTTATATTTTTGGGTGTGTGTAGTGTGGGGAATCTAGTGTTATGCCCTAACTATAATGTGATTATATTATAGGATGACACCTAGACCACTTACACCTCCTCCTCAGCAATCATCAGAGATGGCTCAAGTAGCTTATGCTATTGAGGTCATGGCTTCTGCAATTCAGTAACAAAACGTGAGAATGGCGCATCAATTCCAAGCAATGGAGGCTGCACATAATGCTATGCCCCCAGAGTATCAAGGACTAACAAAGTTCATGAAGAATAATCCTCCCAAGTTTATGGGAAATTCATATCCTGATCTAGCTAATCGTTGGATCAAAGAGGTGGAGAAAATTTTTATAGCCATGGCGTGTCCTGAAGAGAAAAAGCTAACATATGCAACTTTTCTATTAACAGAAGAAGTTGAATTCTGGTGGCAGGGAACACAACAAATGATGCATACTAGGGGAGAATCAATGACCTGGAATAATTTCAAAGAGAGGTACCTAGAGAAGTATTTTCCAAAAAGTGTTAGATATGTTAAAGAAGTAGAATTCTTGAAGTTGGAGCAGAGGGAGCTATCTGTTCATGAGTATGCTACTAGGTTTGAACACCTAGCTCGGTTTTATTCCCAAGCTATTACAGAAGCCTGGAAATGCAGAAAATTTGAAGGTCTTAAATATGAAGTGAAGCGGGTGGTTGGGCCTATGGCCATTCAAGAGTTTGCAATGTTGGTAGAAAAAGCCAAGACAGTGGAAAGATTAGAATGTGGAGGAAAGATGGTGAAGACTCAAAGAGATGGATTTACAGGAAAAAAGGGAAACATTTTTAGAAAAAGCCTTATAGCAGACCACAATCCTTTAAAGGTGGACTTGCCGAACAACAGCAGCAAGAACAATCTAATATCAGGTGTTTCAAATGTGATGGACTGCACTATGCTAGCCAGTGTGCTCTCCCTCCTTTGTGTTATATATGCCATAAACTAGGACACTTGGCCAAAGATTGTTCACAGAAATTCAAAATTTCCACCACTAGAGATAATCAACAGGTTCAAAAGGGTGGCAACAAACCTAGGATGGCAGGATGGGTGTTTGCCATGAGTGGAGCTGAAGCTTCTCAGTTTGATGGATTGATTCAAGGTGTGTGCACTGTGTTTGATAAAATTGTTAAAGTATTATTTGATTCTGGAGCAACACACTCTTTTGTGTCCCCTAATTGTGTGAATGAGTTAAACTTGCCTGTGTGTGACTTGTCATATGGATTATTAATATCCACCCAAACTAATAAAACAGTGTTGACTACAACTATTTGTGTGGGATGTCCAGTTACAATTAAAAGACATAATTTCAAGATAGATTTGATTTGTTTGCCATTGCAAGATGTGGACATAATCCTGGGAATAGATTGGCTATCTGCCAATCATATTCTTATTGATTGTGCCATAAATAAATATTTTTTCATACTGAAGAAAATGTATGGATGTCTACAAAAGAGATAAAGAAATTATTGAAAGAAGGTGCACAATGTTTAATGATTATGTCCACTCTAGTGGTTGACAAGAATGTAGATGTAAAAGATCAGGAAGTGGTGAAAGAATTTCCAGATGTTTTCCCTGATGAAGTTCCTAGTCTACCCCCAAAGAGAGAATTGAAATTCTCTATTGATTTGATTCCTGGAGTAGGACCAGTGTCAGTAACCCCTTACCGTAATATTATTAGGGAAGCAATTTATTAGGCCAAGTGTATCTCCTTGGGGTGCACCTGTGTTATTTGTAAAGAAGAAAGATGGTAGCACGAGAATGTGTATTGACTATCGATAGTTAAATAAATTAACCATTAAGAACAAGTATCCGTTGCCTAGAATTGATGACTTCTTGGATAAGTTGCATGGTGCTAAAGTATTTTCTAAGATTGACCTGAGATCGGGATACCATCAGACCAGAGTGAAGGAAGAAGATATGCAAAAGACAACCTTTAGATCTCTATATGGGCATTTTGAGTTTTTGGTGATGTCGTTTGGAGTGACGAATGCTCCTACTATATTCATGGATTACATGAATAGGATATTCCATCCGTTCCTTGATAAATTTGTTGTTGTGTTCATAGATGACATTTTAGTATATTCCCATACATTTGAGGAACATCGGGAACATTAGAGAGCAATCTTGAAGATTTTAAGGGAAAAGCAGTTGTATGCGAAGCTGTCTAAATGTGAATTCTGGTTGAATGAAGTAAAGTTTCTGGGTCATGTGATTTCAGCCAGAAAAATTGTAGTAGATCCAGTTAAAGTTGAAGCAGTGTTACTTTGGGAGAGACAAGAACTGCCACCGGGATCAAAAGTTTTGTGGGACTGGCTGGGTATTATAGGAGGTTTAGTTGTACCCTTAACACAATTGACTTGTAAGAATCACCCTTTTATTTGGACGGACGAATGTGAAGCTAGTTTTGAAGAACTGAAGAAAAGGTTAACTAGTTCACTGATTTTGACGATACCTGATCTGAGTGTACCTTTAGATGTATTTTGTGATGTTTCATATCAAGGATTAGGTTGTGTATTGATGTAAAACAAAAAGGTTGTGGATTATGCCTCAAGACAACTTAAGACTCATGAGAATAACTATCCTACTCATGATCAAGAGTTGACAGTAGTTGTTTTTGCTTTGAAGATTTGGAGACATTATCTATATGGAGAAAAGTTTGATGTACTCAGTGACCATAAAAGTCTGAAATATTTGTTTGATCAGAAAGAACTAAACATGAGGTAGAGGCGTTGGATGGAGTATCTAAAAGATTATGATCATCAGCTGATGTATCATCCAGGTAAAGCGAATGTGGTAGTCGATGCTTTGAGTAGAAAGTCAATTCAGATGTCGGCTTTGATGGTGAAAGAGTTGGAGCTTATAGAGAGGTTTAGAGATTTGAACCTTGGAGTGAAATTTTATTCTAACCACTTTAGTTGTGGTATGCTCACTATGACTAATGATTTCCTGAATATGATCAAGGATAACCATTAGATTCCAAGTTGAAGCGTGCTATGCACTTGTTGGATTTTGATCAGGATAGAGACTTTAGTTTTGGAGATGATAGGGTATTGAGATTCAGAGGAAGAATTTACGTTCCAGATGATGCAGAAATAAATAAGGTGATTCTGGAATAAGGCCATAAAAGCAAGTTCAGTTTACATCCTAGTATGGTTAAAATGTGTCAGGATCTGAAGAAATCTTTCTAGTGGACAAACATGAAAAAGGATGTGATTTCCTTTGTGGCAGTCTGTTTAACCTGTCAAAAGGCAAAGGTGGAACATCAGAGACCCGAAGGTATTTTGCAACTAATGGAGATACTGGAGTGGAAGTGGGACAACATTACTATGGGCTTCGTGACTCATCTTCCTCATTCTGCAAAGGGATACGGCACTATTTGGGTGATAATAGACCGATTGACGAAGTGTGCTCATTTCTTACCAGTTAATATGAAGTATTCCTTGGAGAGGTTGACACAATTGTATGTTCGGAAAATAGTCAGATTGCATGGTATTCCCTCCAGTATCATTTCAGATCGTGATCCTAGATTTACATCTAGATTTTGGCAGAGTCTACAAGTGGCGTTAGGGACTAAATTGAGATTTAGTTCAACTTATCACCCTTAGACAGATGGTCATTCTGAGAGAACCATTCAGTCACTAGAAGATTTGCTGAGGACTTGTAAACTGGACCACTTGGGTAACTGGGAGGAAATATTGCCCTTGGTGGAATTCACCTACAATAACAGTTTCCATACTAGCATCGAGATGGCACCATTTGAAGCATTGTACGGAAGAAGGTGTAGAACTCCTTTGTGCTGGTATCAAGATGGGGTGAATGTGTTGGTTGGACCAGAATTGTTGCAGAAGAGCACGAAAAAGATTAAATTGATACAAAATCGGATAAAGGTTTCACAGAGCAGGCAAAAATCACATGCCGATAGGAAAAGAAAACCACTTAAGTTTGAGGCAAGGATCACATTTTTCTTAAAGTCTCACCGATTACCGGAATAGGAAGGGCTATTAAGGCGAAAAATTTAACTGCTAGATTTGTGGGACCATATCAGATCATCAGACGTGTAGGTCCCGTAGCTTATGAGTTGGTGTTACCATCGTTGTTGGCTAATCTGCACAATGTATTTCATGTGTCCCAGCTGAAGAAGTATATACCAAACCCTAATCATATCATTGAGCCAGATCAAATTCAAATCTGTGAAGACTTATCTTATGAAGTCTGACCGGTGCAAATAAAGGACAGAAGAGTCAAACAACTTAGAGGCAAAGAAATTCCTCTTGTGAAAGTGTTGTGGAGTAATGTCACTGGTGACACTATTTGGGAATTAGAATATAAAATGCAGGAGTTATATCCTGCACTCTTTTTAGGTAATTTTATTCTTGAAAAAAAAAATTATTTTTGTCAATATATCAGAAGTTATGATTCAATGGTAGAGAAGACTTGAGTAAAGTTTAAGTAAATAATTCAAAAATCCTTAAATTCTTCATACTAATTGAACACGTAAGGGTAGAATTAGGATTAGAAGATAACGTATTTAGCTAGTTTCTAAAACTTATGTTTAGATAGCATACCATACCCAAATTGATGAGTGTTAGCTATCAAAGTTGAAACAATTCAGTTAGAGTTGAAACTGTGCATTTTAGGTACCTTAGTAATGACCTAAGTGAAGGAAAAATGACAAACTTTGGCACTACATAACTTTCTGTGTAGGATGATTTTTGGAACGAAAATTTTTCCCACAGTTTTGTATTACCAAAATGTAGTTGCTTGCCAAATGTCATAGTCAATGGACTTGTATAACTCATTTTGGACCCCTAAGTTCATTTTGAGGCAAAATTAGTTCATGTAGTGACCTGAAAATGCTAACTTTTGATCCAAGAGGAATTTTAACATGGAATAAGCTTCTACAACCTTGGTATTTGCTTTAGAAAATCTTTTTTGAGTATTTTTTAGAGTTCTGCTTGTGGATTTAAAATTTACCTTTGAAAACCACTCATTTTCTAAGTTGTGCACTTACCTGAAACTTGAAATGGGCATAACTTTCAAACCGTTTGAGCTTTTCAAGTGAAACAAAATCCTACAATTTTCTTTTAACATTCTCTAAATCTATTTTAGGGTCTTTCAAGTGTTTGATCAATTTTCCAAAAAAGTTGGTAGTAAACCTGTTTTCTAGAAAACTGAATCTCTTACAAATTTGTGAAGCACATTATTTTCTAACCGCTTGGTGGAATTGAGTCAAACCAAAGGCGTTAGGTCATATTGGATGCATAAAAAATATTTTTTCAAGTTCCAAAAGGTTTCAAGTTGTGTATGAAAATTGGTGTAGAAATCTGATTTGAAGAATCCTTTAAAACTGCAAACTTCTGATGCGCGTAATTTTCAAACCGTAGCTCCAATTTAGATGAAATCAAAACCTATATTCTTTATTTTTTATATAATAAATATTTTTTTGGTATTTGAGGTGGTTTAATCACAAATTTCTCAGGTTACTTTGAAAAATTGTCTCTTTGAGAGCCCGATTCGAAGAAGATTCTTAGATGAAAGTCTTTTGGGTTGGTTTACAACTTACCTTAGAGCTAGCTCCTAGCCTTTATGTGATGGAGGACATGTATTTTCAATAAGAAGGAAGTATTTTCATCGGTATTTATGATGTTAGATATGGTGATAAGAGTAATATAGAAGGTGATGATTAACTAGAGTATTGATAAGTGAGCTTGTAGTTCAATCACTTTACACTTAACACATTTTCGAGGATGATTTTTTTTTTGTTGGGAGTATTGTAAGGACCAGTTTAGTTAATAGATTATTAATGGAAAAGAAATAAATGTTACGAGGGAATTAAATGTTTAATTATCTTATATTAGTATAACAGTTGAGAATAATTGAGTTCATTTATAATATTATTATTAGTTAATTATTTTTTTAAAAATAGTTGGGAGGTGGGAAGTGAAATATAATAATTATTTCTTGATTTCGGAGAGTTTTGATTGAGTTTCGAAGAGTTTTCAAAAATTTGTTTAGGAGGGGATGTAAATAACAAATCAGAACTTACTAAACTCACCCCACTCCTTTTCCTTTTTTTTTCTTTTTCTCTGTCTTCCTTTTCTTTTCCTTTTTTTTCCTTTTCTCTTTCTTTCCTTCTTCTTCAGTTTCTTTTTTTTCTCCGTCGCTTCTACACTCTGCATCACCGTTTTTCTTGCGTCCTTTGCATGTGAAACTTTTGGTTGACGGATTTCGACGCGGTTTGTTCCATAACTTCTATTGTTGAGTGATCACTATTATAGGTAAGTCTGATCTTGAATCAACGAACCGTTTTCCGATCATTTTCAATCCTATCATTTACGTTAAAAAGGGAATTTCTTTGAAAATTTTAATTTCTTAGGTTCCTGTTTAAATTGAGATTTTTGTTAGGTTTCTGTGAATTTCTTCGGTAGATTTCCCCATTTTCTTTTGAGTTAGCTTTGAAACGGAGAAATAGGTAAGTGAAACTCTTTTGTTGATTTTTGTTAATAGATAAGTGATTTGGTAATTGAGAGATTTGAGCTATTTGAAATAGCGAATATTTTGACTATATTTTGAGTTATTTAAGATAACATTTATTTTAATTATGTTTTGAGCTATTTAATTTAGTGCGTATTTGATTTTGATTTAAACTTATTGAATTAGCGTATATTAGGATTTCATGGTTGAGATATATGATGTGCTGTGTAGGGGATGATTATCATGGGAGTGATGTTTTATCTTGAATGGGATGATTATTGTAGTTTGGATGTGGTCATTATGGTAGACTAACTTAGTTTTGGTTTATTTGATTTTCTGTTACTGAAATTGAATTATTGGAATGACAATATATTATTTGGAATTGTGATGTAATGTATATGGTTAGAATGCATTATGAGAATATATTTATTGATGTTGTTGGTTGTGGGCAATTACAGTTGGGTGACCTAGGCTTGAATTATATGTTTGGTGAGGTATATTGATGTTAGGGACACAATTGGGATCAATGTAATCCAGAATATTAGATGTGCAAGAGGATACTTTTGTGATTTACATTGTGGTCTTGGTACCAGATATGTAAGAGGGTGCCTAAAGGACATACTCAGACAACGATTGTGTGTTATAGAGTGTCAGGTAGACACTAGACATCAGTTTATGGTTGTTAGATGAGTATTGCTTAGACTTAAATTGGTGGTAACACAGGCAGCTTAGATGTTTGTCGATAATTGGAAGGGGTCTTAAGCCGCCTCGGTGCTCGAACTCAATATAAATATTCCGGAATGTGTCGAGTCTGAACATGTTATGTGAAATGTTTGTTTTCACGGGAATATAAGTATGATTGATTTGATTGATGATATTGTGATTTTTAAGTTTTCTATATTATGAATTTTATGTATTATTATGTTTACCCTTGCAATATTTGTATATTTTGTACGACTGTGATGATCATATTTTGCACAGGAGCAGATATCAGTTATGGCAATGGAGATTAGAATTAGCAGGATTGACAATGAATTAGTAGCAATAGCAGAATTACTCATTTTGTGGTTGAAATAGTTTATGTATTAGAATATGTTATATATATGAGTTGTGTAATAGTTAAGTTCTAATGGAAAATTAACAGGTCATGTCTCTGTTTTGCATGAGTTATGCTTTAACATGTTTTGGTGGGAAAAAGGACATGAAATTTTTTATGTAAATATTATGTTATGAAATTTTGGTAAATAATTTGGAATATGTAAGCGTATAATTTGATTGTATGAAACAAATTTAAGTAGAGAGAATTAAATGGTTGAATATTACTAGTAGGTTTTTTTTTTATTATTTTAAATTTAGAATGTCGCATAATGCATATGATTGAAATGCATAATGAGGATATATTATTTATGTTGTTGGTTTAGGATGGTTACAGTTGGGTAACTTAGCCTTGAATGATATGTTTGGTGGGGTACATTGATGTTAGGGACACAACTGTGATCAATGTAATCCAAAGCATCAGATATGCAAGGAGATATTTCTATGATTTACATTGTGGTTCCAATACCAGATATATAAGGGGTGCCTAAAGGACATGTTCAGACAATGACTGTGTGTCATAGGGTGTCAAGTAGACACTAGACATAAGTTTGTGTTTGTCAGATGAGTATTGCTTAGACTTAAATTAGTGGTAACACAGGTAGCTTGGACACTTGTCACCAATTGGAAAGGGTTTTAAGCTGCCTCAGTGTCCGAACTCAATATAGATATTCCAGAATGTATTGAGTCTGAACATGCTATGGTGTGAAATGCTTGTATTCAGGGAAATATAAGTATGATTGATGATATTGTGATTTTTAAGTTTCTATATTACGAATTTTATGTATTATTATTATGCTTACCCTTGCAATGTTTGTGTATTTTGTATGATTGTGATGATCGTGTTTTGTATGAGAGCAAATACTAGTGATTGCGATGGAGATCAAAATTAGCAGGATTGACAATGGATTAGTGGCAATAGAAGAGTTACTTATTTTGTGTTTGAAATAGTTTATATGTTAGAGTATGTCTATGTATATAAGCTAGAACTTTCAGATTGCTAAATGTATGGATTGACTGATGTTGTGTTATATATTTGAGTTGTGTAATAGTTAAATTTTAATGGAGAATTGACAGGTTATCTATCTGTTTTAAATGAGTTATATTTTAGCATGTTTTAATAAGAAAATGACATGAAATATTTTATGTAAATAGTATGTTATGATTTTGGTAAATAATTTGGAGTATGTGTATGCATAATTTGATTGTATGTAACAGATTTAAGTAGAGAGAATTAAATGGTTGAATATTACTAGTATGTTTTGTAATATTTAATTTGGGATGTTACAAACTTTGCGGTAGACAAGATCTCTTACAACGCACAAAGCTAGGAAATTCATCTACTAGAGACGAATTTTTGTTGGGTGAGACCCACCATCCAACGAGGCTCTGTAGACTACACAAAAACTTAGCAATCTACCTTCCACATTCAACATACAACCAACTCATTCATTCCCCTGAAAACTACTATCATGCAACACTAGCATAATGTCATATATACCCAATATAATTATCCAACTAAACAATTGTCACCCTCGTAGATCTTTTGCAAGATCGTCACTACCTTCACATGTCACAACAATTATCTGCAATTGTGTGAAAATTGCTATGTCCACTTCATCAATTTCCTGATTTATGAGATCATCACTTCTTGGAATTTCTGAGATCGCTTAATTTACCAACCATGCAAGCTTCATGTAATGGTCTTTCCAAAAAACTATCTCATCATTTAGTACCGTGATGTCTTCCTTGTTGATTGATTTCCCCAATTTCTTTTTCCAAATTATGATTTCTGCTTCAAGCTCTTTAATGAGGATTGTTTGCTCTTCAACATGGCTCATCAAATCAAGTGTTTTCTGTCCTTCCTTCTTCCATTCTGCCAGATTCATTCTTGCGACTTGTTGTTCTTCTTGCTTGCATTGCTTTTCATCTTGGAGTCTACTTTCAAATTCTTGCACCACCTTTTCTAATTGTTGCTAGATGTCTTTGAACATCCTTTGTACCTGTCTTTCAACTACTTTTGTCGTTTTTGTTTCTTCTTTTAGTTTTTGATTATCTGTCAATGCTTTGTCTCTCTCACGCCTTCTCAGTCCCAACTTTTAAGCGGCAACTCCTAAGCAATCTTGAGTTTGAGTTTCTCTTCACCCTTGCTCTTTTGTTAGCTTTGGTTAATGAATGTATTTTCTGAATATTCTCCTCTTGCATTATTTTCACCATTTGGTGAAACTCTTCCAATTCTTTCTTCAACTTCCTTTTTTCCTCTTTAGATTTTGCTAAAGTTTTTTGAAGTTCTTTGAATTCCCTCATGTCAATGAGGGGTTGTATTGCAATATCTTCAAGGATTGGGGTAATTTTGCAGAAAGGTAGTTTGACTTCTTTAACCCTTGTCTTTAGCCATGGCAATATCTTTCTTTTGCACCACTGCCTCTTGCTCCAGTCTCTTTGCGTTTCCTGATAACTTGCTCCCAAGCATGGGTAATTTTTCTAAGCATTGTTGGGTTCAATTGGTTTATCTCATGGAAGAAAGGTGTGAATAGCTCTTCCATCGGTGGGTCCAACATTGGATAACTCTATTGT
Source organism: Psophocarpus tetragonolobus (assembly GCA_037954015.1). Classification (NCBI taxonomy): domain Eukaryota; kingdom Viridiplantae; phylum Streptophyta; class Magnoliopsida; order Fabales; family Fabaceae; genus Psophocarpus; species Psophocarpus tetragonolobus. The sequence continues at coordinate 140,828 of JAYMYS010000028.1, read as the reverse complement.
TTTAAGGTCAATGAAGGCTTAGATTGATACACCTTTTGGTCCTACAAGAGGTACATTGCGAAAGCTCCCACATTGGTAATAAATAACTTTTTGGTACCAACGTATGGATTGTTCGAAGAGTTTTACCAAGAACTGGGCTCATTCTTTACTTATCTTTATCTTAATATTACACCACTTGAAGTCCTCTATAAGAGATGTTGCTTTGTACTTAACATACATGAATAGTTAGCCAAATATACAATGCCGGTAAACAACATGCTAACTTTTTCTTTCCCTTCTCATAACAAAGATTTAGAGCACAATATGTGTTTGCAAGTACTATTGTTGTTGGATTTTCTCCTCTATCTCAACGAGCTAAGAACACATCAATGGCAGAGAGATCTATGTAATCATCAAGGTTTGGGAAAAGAACAAGCCCGTAAATTGTGAGAGCCAATACATTTTTAAAACCATCCCAAACATTTACTTCTGACAACACTTCATTCTTTCTGCCAAATAATTTCATGGAAACCCCTCCACTCCATTTCTTTTCAGTTTCCTCTCTCTTAATTCTTTCTCTTGCACCCTTAGCAAATTTTCTATTATATTCATCAAAGGGACATGTCCTCAATACTGGTATGACTTGCTATCTTCTAATGAAATCCCCAAAATCCACTCGTATTCTTCTAACGTAGGTGTTATCTGGAAATCTTGAAAGATGAAACATCTCAAAGGGTGATCATAAAATTAAGTTAATGCAGAAATGACTTTTGTTTGCACATTTAACTCCAACAAATCCAAGATATTCCCATACTTTCTTGCAAAGGCTACACGTTTAGTCTCTCTCACCAAATTACTGAAGGGTTTTAGGAACTTCAAATTAGGCATCTTAACCTTTATCGGCACTGTTCCTTTTGTCTTACTATTTGATCTCATGTCTCTTTTTAAGATATTCTCGATCAACAAGATTTTATTATTCTCCAAAACTTGTTTATAGAAGAATGTACGTGAATGATTATGCATGTGGAAACTATCATACCACTATTTTTTCTTGTAAAAGATAAAAAATAAGGAAGTTACATGCTAAAACAGAAAGGCGAATAAGAAAAATATGTCCCAAGTGTCCTAAACTGGTATACCTAAAGGAGTTCAACTACCTTGCAGGACTAATGGCTTTTTAATAAGTGAGTTTCACCGATTGATAGCTATTTGTAACCTTCCAAGGTTTTCTAGAGCTCTATACTCATTTTTAGAATACATCCACAAATTGGAATTGCATCCAAATTATGGGCATTCACAAAAAAAGTCACGCTCTAGATGATACATTCATGATAACCAGATTAAAAGTGCATCTAAAATGGTACCACTAATCGTCTCTCACTCCCTAGGTTACTCTCAGGCCCACTGAAGGACCACACTCGTGTTTGAAAAGTGTATTTGTATTGTGTGAGGGAGCAAATCTTAAATTACTTCATATATAATAGAAACATATGTCATCTAACCTATGGTTTAATTAAAATAATGCACAGATGAAACAAATAAGAAAAATATGAGCAAAAAACCAAACGAATAAAATAAATGAATAAGGGTGAAAATAACATAAGTAAAAGTTATCAATTTTGCATACTTAATAATTTTGGCCTGACTCTCGAAAGTTCTAGTGGAGTTGCCATCTGTCGACATGTGGGTTTCGATAGGACGGCAAAAAAATTTTTAAAAATCACAGGAGTCGCCACTAATATTTATTTAGGAAAATATTGAAAAAACCTTTAAAGAAAGTGGTCTATGAAACCAGAATTTGGGTTCGTAAGTCAATTACTTATAGGAAGATATTACCTTTAATTAAATGTGTAAAACTGGATAACTTTAAAAATATTTATTTCACCCCTTAAGACATGTATACTATTTTTTTTAATAAATTTGACATGAAAATTTTTATTATTGAAAATGAATTTAATTATTTAAAAAATTATTATTATCGGATTTTATTTTAAAAATATTTTGTTATCTTTTGGCATTGACGGAAATTGTCTCTTACTCCTATGTATCTCCATGTGTAATCAAGAATAAAAATTAACGTAGTTCTCTGAAATTTTGTGTATTGAGTTTTTAATTTTGGTAATTAAATTTTTTAATATTCTTGGGTTTATTATGAAATATTATTGCCGTAACCAAATTAGAAGTACATCTAAAGTGGTCATGATGATTATTTATTATAACCATAAAATCATAAATGCATCCAAAGTAACAATTATTAAATTATAATAGTTTTTATAATTACTAAATGAAAAGTGAATTTAAAGTAGTCATAATTAAAACTTTACGTTTTATGTTCTATTTTTAAAAATTAATTTGAAAGGAGTTCACAATAATCAAATCAAAAGCGCATCCAAAGTAATCACTATTAACCTTCTTTATAATTTATAGTAGTCAAATTAGCAGTGCATCGTGACTATTATTTCTTTTACATAATTTAAATAACATGATAATAATTATAATAACCAAGATTTTAAAAAAGCAATAAAATTAGAAGTACATTTAAAGTGATTATTGTAGTTTTCATAATAGTCAAGTTAGAAGGGCATTCAAAGGGACCATTATTTAATTTTTCCTTTAAATAATAATTATAACAACTAAGATTTTTATGATACTTAAATTAGAAAAGAATATAAAGTGGTTATTATTAAATTATTATTTCTAAATTAATATTTTATTATCATTATTATTATTTCTAGATTTAATCATAATTTTATCACTTGTTATTTCACGTATTCATAACAATATTTTAACTAGATAAAAAAAGTAAATAAAAGAAAACGATAGAATAAAAAAACTTACTATTTACACTAAAAAAAAGCTAAAAAATAATTTTTGGGCCTTAAAATGAGACATGTGCGCTTAGCTAAAATTGAGGTGCAAATCGAAAACGGATAACCGATAATGGTTTGGCCCAGGGTGCATTTAGCAAACAACGAAGATGTGAATAGCAAATAAGTGATTTGGGTAAGGGTGCGGCGAGTAAAAGTAGGGTTGCGTATAATAGATGTCGATAAGGATTTAAATTGGTGTGACTAGCATTTATAAAGGGTGAACTTAATAATACATAATTTTTTTTAAAAAAAAAGAGTTTTAAAAAAAGGGGGGACACATAAAGTGTGTCTCCTGTAAGCAATCCATAAAAGAAGTTGTAGGTGAGAAAAATGAAGAAACAGGGAAAGGGGAAGGGGCCTCCCGTGTTGGCGCCATGTCCGCACCCAACGGTCGCCTCCGATGACGGTTCCGGTGTGCCGTCCAACGTCGTTTCCAACAAAGATAAGCTAATCTCTTTTTTTTTCTTCTTATTTCTACCGAGTTTTTAGAAAAAGAAAGAAGAGAGTGTGAGTTCATTCGGTTATGGCTTCTGAATCTCTCCTCCTTTGTTTCCAATCTTTTATATTTTTGCAGCTCTCTTCCTTAGAATTTTTTTTCTAACCTCTCCTAGAAATATTTTATTCCCCTTCTCTCTTATTCAAATACATCCTTTTATAGAGTGATTTTTTAATTATGAAAATTTTAAATCTTGCATATTTAGATATTATTAAATTGTGTTAATGATTACACTTGACAGAAAGAGCATATCCATTGAGAGTATAGGGATAACAGGGGCTGAGGTTGACCTCTTTTAGGATTTAAGGTTTAGGGTTTTTATTGTTTTTATTTTTTTATTTCATTATTTTTTTATTAAAATTTTATTTTAAGTTTTGGTTGGTTGGTATATAGTCTGAATGTTATTTTGTACGTGTATGGAAATGACAAGATATATCTTTTTCTGATTTATTATTTTTATCATTAATTTTATATGTAAAATATTGCACTGGACAAAATTAAGTGTATGTCATTTTAGTTTTTAATGTAATATTAATATTAAGGGTCATTTTGTTAAATTACTTGTCTTTTTTATTTAGTTATTAATTTTTGTCGATTTGTGTAAAAACCTAAGACGATCCAGATAGAGAAAGTAATATTTTTCACATTACTATTTAATGTGAGATTTTTAATACTAAAGAGCTAACATCTTTAATGATATAGTGTTATATCACTAATTATGTATATCAAAATTTTAAATACTTTATACTTTTCTATATATGTTATTTAATAATAAATATTTATATATTTTTAAATATAATTTATATGGTAATGTAAAATGATATAATGAGCTACTTCATATTTTAAATTTGCATAAAATTTTTATATACTAGTTATTAAGAATATAAAATTCAATGGTTGAATTTACAAAATTTGCATTTCATAAAAAGTTATTGAAGATATAAATTGATTAACTTTTACACTTAATGTAAACAGATCTTAACACATACACACACACATATATATATATATATTACTAACCTACACATGAGATGAGAATTGTAACATCTCAAAATGCTAATATTGTTTATACCTTTTATTGATATAATTATTACTACTTCATTTTTCATGTAATTCAAAACAATGAAATATAAAATTTTATCAAAATGCGATCATTCTAGCATAATATACAACTAGATATAACTAAATTTTCAACAAAACACACATAATACCCACTCATCCAGGGAACCTTGTTACCTATTTAGATCTAGGATAACTCATCCAACGAGAATTCAGTATCAGTCTATCCTAGTGAAAGAAACTTTGTTTAGTGAGACAAGTGACTGGATGAAAAATCCTGTTTAATTCTAAACAAAGAGTAATTTGCATTGAGTGACAGCTTTCGCTAGGTGCAAATTCCACTTAATTCCAACCTGAGACAACTTTGTACTAGGCGAATTCTCTTGTTGGCACAAAGCTGAGAAATTCATCTACTATAGACGAATTCTCGTTGGGCGAGACCCACCGAAAACTGCAAAATATAATTTTTTGTTACTATTTATAAAAAAATATAACATTAATTTATTTCTAAAATTTCCTTTTAGCAATAAAGTAGTGTTATTGAGTTTTTAAAATATTCAAATTTAATTGTATTTATAAGAATCATAATATACTATTTTATTGCTAATTTTTTTAATCTCTAATTAATTTGTGAGGTCTATTAATTATTACTCATCTTTTCATGAAAGTAGGTGTATTTATTTAGAGTTTAATTAATATACATGGTCAGTGTAAAAGATTTTTATACTGACATTCAATTATAACTTTTTATTTATGTGACTTTTGAGGTAGTAATGAGTAAAGTCAACAAATTTACCATAAATCAAGTATTGCGATTGAATGTCAGTTTAAAAATCTTTACACTGAGTATATATACTAATTAAACTCATTTATTTATCTATTAATAAAACATGATAAATTCATTCATTAAATTTAAATATAACAATGTTTTAAATCATTTAATGTCACAAATAGTTCTGAAATAAAATTAAAATTGTGATAAATTAAATCATCTAATAATTTTTATTAATAAACTAAGTATTTATTTCTTTTATTATTCAGAATAACAAAAGTAAGGATTTCATCCTATTAGCTAAGTACGAACGGATTGAATAAAGTGTGAGTTATTGTAAATCTTCTTACATTCTCTTTATAAGAGAATTAAGAAAAAAATTAAGTAAGAAAATAAAGTATAAAGAAATAAAAAGAGGATATTTTGAGATGTTGAGAAAAGTTTCTTTTCTATATGGGTGTAGGAGTAGTGTGTGAAATTATTGTTGGGGTTATGCTTATTATTATACATAATGCCATTAATTATCTTTCTAGAAATCAAGACGGTTTGAAATTTTTTTAAACCATTTGGTTGATCAGGGAAAGAATGGAGCTTCGAGGAGGAGAGGGAAGAAAAGAAAAGATGATGCAGATAAACGGTCAAAATGAACTATTTCATATAAGGAACGAAATTTTATTTTAAATTATGTTTAATTTTCTATCTTAATCAAGGAATAAATATCATATCATTTAATAAATTATATAAAATATAAAAAAATTATAATATGAATTTTGTAGGAATTGTGACCTGTCATGATGTTATAATATGAATTCTTCTGAGTAAGTCTTTTGAAGAACTATCCTGAAGAACTTTTCTGTTGAACCTTTTCTAAGCGATGTCATAAGGTGTGTTTTGAGAAACAAAAGAGGTTATAATTGTTCTTCTATCTTGCTACTATTAGAACAAAAATAAAAAGGTAGATGTGTCCAGTGGTAAGTTCTTCGGTCAGATTGGGAATCTAATGTCTCCAAAGAGAACTTTTCATGAACTTTCTTTAATCATATATGAACGAATAATCAGAATATGAGTTTTGCATCTTTTCTTATCGATGAACCCTCATTATGGTATGACTCATATAAAGGAGAGTAAAACTTAGTCCTCATATGGTTATGAATTATGTGAAGAAAAAAATTTTAAGTTCCACAAGTCTCTTGTTGCATGTTGCGTGTTGCTAGGCCCAAATGACAATCCTGTTTGAAACTTCATTTTATATATGTTTTTTTAAGATAAACTTTATTTTATGTTACTTAACCTTGATTAAGGGATTGGATATCTTCATCCTAAGCTTGTTCTAATAATTGAATTCTGCCAATAGTTCAAAATTGAAACACTCAATATAGTTCAATAGTTCAAAATTGAAACACTAGTATAGTTCAGTAGTTCAAAATTGATCTTATAGGTAGCTCAAAAGGGAGTAATGTTTTAGAATAACTTTTAGGAACTAATCTCGTAAGAAATTTTTAAATAACTAATAATATGATGACATTTTATATATGAGTTTCATGATTATATACTAATAACATGTTTGTTTTCCCAGCAAATTTTTATCAACTAAGATTTAGTTCAATTTTCACATTAACATAAAAGATATTTTATAATTAGCTTCAAGTTTCCATGTTTATGATCCACATTTTCTTGGTTTCAACAGAACCAAACATGTTTAGTGTATACAATAATTTGATCACAAATAACCATCGGTAAGATTTTTAAAAGTGATGTTTGTTCCATATATTTTTCACACACACGTTAATAAACAAAAGTACAATATTAAATTGATGATTGTTTAATTTTTCTAATGAAATATCATATCTATGATTTTACACATATAATTAATAATAAATATTTTTATAAAACTTATTATTTATTAAAAAATCAATCCCCTTTTCATACATTTCTGGATCCGTCTTTCGGTATGTGATACAAAGTAAATGTATATTGCCATTTTTGCTTTATATATTTTGATCAGAAATCAATATTAATTGATGCTAATTTTCATTAAAAAAATATCCTAATAATTTGTGTAATTTTGAAAACCAACTTAAGTTTTTCTTTATCGGTCAACTTACTGCAAAAATGACCTTAGGCAACAAGAAAGGTTTTTTTTTCAAAGCCTACACAATTCAAAAAACTGTTGCCTTAAAATGAACAATTGGAAACACTTATTTTTAACACTTTCAGGCAACGGTTTTTTGCACATAGTTTATACAACATTTCTAAAGTGCTGCCTATGTTTTTAGCCAACATTTCTAAAATGTTGCCTATGTTTGTAGGCAACGTTACTAAAAATATTGTTTATGCTTCTAGGCAACATTTCTAAAATGTTTCATGTGTCTCTAGGCAACAATTCTAAAATGTTGCTTTATGCCTTTAGACAACATTTATAAAATTATTCTTATATATTTTAGGCAACATATTGTAAGTGTTGCTCAAATATTTAGACAATGTTTATGTACATGTTGTCTATATTATCATGTCATAGTTTCATTCACCTTAGGCAACACATGTATAATTATTATCTATATTTATCCATGTTTATCATTTATTAATAAAAAACATATTTATTCAATAACTAAAGGAATTAAAACATATATTAATAAGATTCTTTTAAGCCATTAATTAAATAAAATAAAAATTTGACGATAGAAATAAAAGAATAAAATAAACAATTGAAGAGACAAATTAAACACTTCTAATATATAAAATGACATTAAATGTTCAACCTAACTACATAATCAAAATAATCTACTAACTTATAAAATTTCATTGCATCAAAATATTAAGTAATTATGTTTGAACTATAAAATCAAAATAAACATCCAACAATAACGAGTTTTTTATTAAATTTCAAATTACAATTATTCTTCTTCAACATAATCTTCATCTCCAACCTGTGAAAACACAAAACAGCAGGATGTTAATTTAATCAAGTGCTTTAGGATGAAGACTTCATGAGAATAATTGCACAAACATTTAAGTCACAATCGAGAGAAGGGTACAAAGACCTTTAGATTCTACACAAGCATAATTCATCACACATTCACACAATCTACACAACCATAATCCATCACACAATCTACATGACCAAACTCAAACAGCAGGATGCAAATTACTTACCCAACTTACATCAAAGCAAACTTACATGAAAGCAAATAATCTATCAATAGGAATTACTTACCCTACTTACATCAAACCTAACTTTCTAATTTCAAGAATGACAAATAAGTTTTAGTCTTGACTAAATTCCACTTTGTCTCAAAAATGAAAAATAATTTTTTTCAATGACAATATAATTTAGTTATTCTCATTCAGACCATAAAAGTATATGACCCAGTAATCACTTATAAGAAGTCATTCAGCCACTATCACCCTAAGCAAATTTCAGTGACAATATAATCATTAATTTTAAAGTTACAATATAATTAATAATTTCACTAATGAAATTTTAGCAAGCAATATTGAAATAAATTTCACAATAGTGAAATTTAAGCAAGCAAATTTCAGTGACAACATAATCAATAATTTCACTGATCCACTATCACCTTAATTAGTAATAAAGAGAGACAATTTTCAGCAAGCAATATTAACAAACAATTATAATTATACTTGCTGGCCATAATCAAGATTATGAGTTGATGCAGAGGAACGTGCCATTGTTACACTATTTTCATTGCCTAAAACACGTGCCATCTACTTCATCCTCATCTAACTTTGGATTTTGTTGCTTCAACATGAATTTCACAATTGCCTGCATATCTTTAATTTGCCTTGTCATGCCACTCATTTCAACAATATATCCTTTTTTTACAACAACAATTTCTTCATTTTTTCTCAATATTGTGGGTGTCATTGTCCTTCCATAACAACGCACTCGACTAGTTTTTCTTTTCCAAATAAATCTTCAAATGTTTGTTCCACAGTTTCACTTAAGTTTTGAAGAGAAGCTTCAAGTGTAGTCTAACAAAAAAAAAACACGTACATGAGTAATAAAAGAAAAGACATTAGATGTATACAATTAAATAACTAAACTTACAATAGCATTTTGTGTTTCTTCATCCACTGTTTTCCCCTTTCGACCTGCATGACCTTGACAATTTTTTACAAACATTTCAACATGGGTGACTTCTTTCCCTTCTTTCTTATTTGCATGCTACATCAATTAAAAATAAAAAATTAATACAAAAATATTAATCTAAGTAATTTATCATAACAATATCAGACACAATCACATGAACCAATACCAATTTAGCACGAACTCTAGCAAAGTTTATTGGTCCCATACGATTCATATACTTTTGCGTAGCCCTAGTAGTGGCATTTCTTTCACTGATGTTCTGCAATTTGAAGAAAAAATTATAATTACATAATAAAATATAAATTTAAACTATAATATATAACATTTTCTTACTTGGATAGTACTATTTTTCCAATATGTCATCAATTGCTTGAAATGATATTCAGGAATGGTTAAGGGACGATGCTTTAATCTTTCCTTCAAAGTGAAGTATTTTAAAAAATGTGTTCTCTTGATATAACACTTATAACGTCTTCAAGCATCATTTTATGTGAGAAAATATTGTCTTCTCTCCTTTATGAGAAATAATGAATTTATCCTACAAAAAAAATATTATGGTCATTGACTTTAGATGAATATTTGATCATTGGAAGTCAAAAGTTTATGAAAATACCGTAACATATTTCCATATATGGCCCTTGTGATCTTTCATCAAAGCTTTGAAGTTTGTGTACATCAAAGGACAAAAGACTGAGTTCCTTACTATTGTGCCAAGAAAATAACTCAAGTCGGAAACAACTTTGTCAGTAGGTTCCTTATTTGCCTTATTAATCAAATTATAGAACTTTTTGGCTTCCTCATTAGGACTCTCACTACCTTCATTTTCTTCTGTCACGTTTCTAAAAGTGTCATATAATAAGCCATCAATGTCATCATGCGAGTCTTTTTTATCTTCCATGTCGTCATCACTTGGGACAGGTGATGGTATTTCCTCTCCATGGTAAACCCAAACATCATACCCCTTTATAAAGCCTATCGCTATTAAATGATCAGAAACCACATTTCTGTTTGCCCAACATTGATTTCTACACTTGGCACAAAGACATAAAATCTCTTGTCCTTAAGGGCTGCCATTTTCAGAAGCAAAATCTAAAAATGTTCCAACACTATCAATATACTATTTACTAAACTTTGGAAGTTTAGTCCACCCTTTGTCCATAACCTTTAACATAATGGATAAAAGATTGTTAAGAGTACAAAAGAGAGAACAATAGAAGAAGTAGGTGAGGATGTTATTGATGAACTTTTGAAATTTAAAGTCATTTTTTATTATGGTAATTGTAAGGAGACATCTAAAGCGTTCAGATCAGGATTAGTCATTTTGGTCCTAAGACTTGTCTTACATTCATTTGGTTGGGTAGTAATTGTTTTCAATTATATTTTAGGATTGAGGCTTCTATTACATTGGTAGCCTTTGAAGAAGGGTTCAACTATCATGACGATCTGTTAGAAGGAGGATAATAGGATGAGAATTATTGTCAATGAAGGAGAATTAACTTTTGAAGTATTTGTTTAGTATTTCAACAGAAGGCAAATTAGTTTGGTAGGGGATAGGAAGAGAAAGTATTAAAAGATTACTCTAGAAAGAATAAGACAGATAATAAGTGATTAGAAAGAGGGAGATAGAGGAGATGAATTATGAACTTAACAACAGAAAGTTGTGCTCAATTGTAAATTATGTCAAAGATGAAAAAAATTATAAACTACAAACTTGTGATCATAAAATTAAATCAAGAAATATATGTGCTATGTTAAAGGCAAGAAATTTTGAAATAAAAAGAATAGTTGAAAGAATTAGCAACTTACTCGAGTCACTGATGTATTTTGTCAAGCTGAGGTGTAATTTAGCCAATATGCTAAATCTCCTAAGGTCAATTTTGTATCTCCTCAATGATAAATAAAATGCTAAAACCAATGTTGAAATAAGAAAACAAATGAAATTCAGAAAATAAACCAACACTGCAAATTATTATAATTTTCTTTTCATATTTTATATCATAATGTATCATTTGTTAATTTCAATGTTTGAATTTTTATCAACCTCAAATTACAAAGTATTAATATAGAAACTAACAATTAACTACCTAACTAACTAACAATTAACTAGTGTGGTTAACTCACTAATAGTGTATAGAGGATATTATACTAACTAACAATTAACCAGGTGTATAGAAGGTACTATACTAACTAACTAACAATTAACTAGTGTGGTTAATTCACTAATTGAGTTGATTAACTAACAAACTAATTAATCCAAAATGTCATAACTAACTGCTAGTTAAGAAGTATTTGTTATACATTAGTTAATAACTATAAGAAACATCCAGCTACAAGTACCTTTGGCTTCAAATTCATCTCATCACCTAGAGAGTGAATTCTTAAAATCACAAATTGGTGAGTGCACTTAGAACTTAAAATTAAATGAACACAAACCTTCCCAACTTCTGATGATGTAAGATAAGTCCAAGTCTCACGCCATCAATCCTTGTAAAATTTGGAATGCAAGTTATTCATACAAATTTACGAGTAAAATCATGATATGAAGAATAGATAAGCCTAGGAAAGATCATGACAGAAGAGCAAGAGGGTTAAAACAATAAAAATTATGTGAGCACAAACATTCACAATTTCTAATGATGTAAAATAAGAGTAGGAATGTTAAAACAATAAAAAGATCATGACAGAAGAGTAGAGGATTAAAACAATAAAAATTATCTGAGCACAAACTTTCACAATTTCTGATGATGTAAAATAAGAGCAGGAAGGTTAAAACAATAAAAAGATCATGATAAAAGCGCAAGAAGGTTTAAAAAAATTATAATTATATATGTAAGGATTAAATTAAAAACTCTTTTATTTCGAACGTGCAGCCATTAAAACACAAACAAGTTTGTGTAAACCTCATCAAGCTAACAAGCCAGAAAGATATAGTGGCAAAATGTAAGAGGGATTAATAGTAGTAGATCTGTGGTTTAGTGAATTAGTGCATATGCACTTACATCATTGTATCCTCCACTTTGAAAGCTATATTTTAATAACAAATTCAAATGAATCACGGAGTGACCTACTACTAAATGGGTTATTGCTAAGATCCAACAACCTTAACTCATTTTGTGCAAAATAATTTATTGGTAAGTAGTCACTGAGTTGGCTAGACAGTTTATTGAAACTTAGGCTCAAAATTATGCAACCATCAAGTTCATTACGTGAGGGATATAGATATTGAAGAGAATTCATGTTTGCAAAGGCATCTGGAACACTTCACAAATCAATAAAATAAAAAACAGAAACAGAACCCCACTCAAAAATCCAAATCAATAAAATAAAACCCTACTCAAAAACCCAAAACACAAATCAAAACTACACAAATCAATAAAATCAAATCCTAAACACAAATCAAGAGAAAACACACATAAAGGGAGAGAACACGCACCACAAAATCCAAATTAATCATAGAAAACATGAAGTCACACGCGAGAACACGAACTTACGGGAGAACACAAACATGTGAGAAACAAAGGAAGAAAAGAGACTAGGGTACAAGATAGAAACAGAGAAAAAGAAGAGGCTAACCTGTGAGGGAAAGGGAAAACTGGTGCAGTGAAAGTGTTCTAGGGTTTTCCTTTTGGCTTTTGGTTTAATGTGTTGTTGGTTTCTAGAAACAGAGAAGCAGGGAGTACCAATGTTTTAGAGTTTGAGGGGATATTTTCACAGCTTTTAGTTTTTGCGCTTATGAAAATAAAATAGTGGGAACACTGAAGTTTGAAGGCTTGTGGTTCAAATTTTTACTTTTACCCCCAAAGTTTTGTAATGGTTGTAATTTTTTATTTCTATAGGCAACAAAATAAAAGTGTGGTTTAAATTATTAATGGTTAGATAATCATGGAATATATGTGTCTACATTTCAGCACCTGTTGCGTTAAATAAATAGGCAACATTTTTTCAAAAATAATCGAAGGCGGGTAAATAAAACACATATTATAAGTCATACGTTTGAAAGTTTGCCTTTTCCTTGTATAGACAACACTTTTATAGTTGTGGACTTGTGTAGGATGGGCTAAAGTGAATTTTGTTATAAATACCTAATATAAGTATATCCAATGAGTTGTTATTTATTGCATTAAAAGAAGTGTTTGATAACCTTTACACTGTCACATGATTGAGCAAGTCATACTTAATCTTAGTTCAATGAAAGAAATTATAAGCAATTATAAGAAACTCACAACTTTTTAATTTTTTTTATTCTTATCAATTATATGTTATTATTAATTTATACAAATTTGGTTTTTTTTTTTTAATTATAAGCAACAATTTTTTAATTATTCACTTTTAAACAACTTAAATTGCACTATAACATTACTCTAATATGTTGATTAATTTTTTAAGCAAGCTTTAAGTCATATATCCATGGATGGAAGTTTATTATGTGAAAGTCAACGCATATCTTTAATGAAAGTGGCGAAACTATGAATATGTCAAAACTTGGCCATCAATTATAATAAACATGGCATGCATGCATGCCAGCCAGCAAAGTTGACGGCAAGATCCATGGAAGTACCAAGACCACGGCGGCACAAACAATGTCACCGGTAGATGTTAAAATAAATCGAGAGACGGCAAAAAAAAAAAAAAAGAAAAAAGAAAAACAAATTGAATCAAAATGGGAAAGCCAGAGATAATTAAGCATATTAAAGAATGAAATTGTTTTATTTCAGTTAAACCAAAAATAAAATAAATATTACCTACAAATTGGTCCCCAAGAATATATGTTATATATTCTATATATATACATTACACAGATAAACATTGATTTAATAATATGAAGAAAAAGATCATATATATGGAGGCCCAAATGGATGGATGAGAAGTTGGGGCATATTTTTCAGTCTCACGAGGGTGTTGATAAAAATTAATTTGGTAAGGTTGGTGGTGGTGCACGAGCAACATGATCGGTGAAACTGATTTGGGAAGTGCAACGTCCACGATTGCGCCCAGGAACGGTAGAACATGGGTTTCTTTGAGAACCTTGCACTGTGCCTCTTTGCAGTGATTGTATTATTAGCCTTTGCTTCAACCATTGATCCTCTTTTAATGGCCTAAATGCCCATATTTGTTGTAAACCCAATAGCAAAATTGCTGTGAACAACAAGATCTTCTTGGTGCACCCACCCATTGTTGTGATGACCCTAAGAAGGTTGTTTCTCAAAGTCAAGAGAAGATGAAATTTAATATATGGTAGGGATATAAATAAGGAGCTAGGGTGCGTTTTGTTGAACGTTTGCTTTGTCCAAATTAAACCCCCCCAAAGGTTTGAAGAATGAAGATTGGGAGAGTAAAATCTGTGGATATTTAAAATAAAAGACAGGAGTCCGAAATTTCCTTGCAAATGCCAAGTCGCAGTTGAATAAGTCCCCTGACCCATGATTTAGTTTATTCACGTTCAACATCTCTTGTTTGCCAAGCTTTTTCCTCTGTTTGTTGTCATGCTACTTTATCACGCTTCAAGTCTTACCCTGACCCTACGACCATGACTATGTCAGATCATTTTGCTCCCCTAATAAATTAAACTTAACTTTCTTCACACTTTGGGGATTGCCTCCTTCAGATCAAACAATTAAAAGTTAAAAGTAATTGTCTCCCTAGTACAATCCATATTAACAACTACAATATTTTTGTCTTCAACAATCAATCATAATCTTCTGTATAAGAAATCTCTACATTAACAGATGCATTGGTAACATTCATGTTACAGTTTTTAATTATACCCTCATTGGTTAGCAGAGGATGAGAGATTTTAGTAATTTGCATAGACTCATAGCTTCTAATCTCATTATACACAATATAATAAATGAAAGAAATTTCCTAACAAATACCATTGTTCAAATTCAATCTTAATCCCAGAAGCTGCGCGCTTTGGTATACACTGACAGAGGGGTGATGAAAATGTCAATCAATTAAAAATGGTATAAGGTCAGCCCTAAACCAATAAACTAAATTAAACAGATTTATCTCAATTTTAATAGCTGACCATATATCCACACTAGTTTGAATATCTTTTTTAATCATCATATTTGTCCGATATATCAAACACTAACATTAATTTAATTTGAATATATGTTCAGTTTTTAATATTATTTTTTTAAGGATAAAAAATGGAGCCATATAATTTCGAACTAAATTAATAATTTGTTTTCAAGAAATTTTAGTTCTTGAGTTGTTTTGTAAATTTTGAAAATTAACAAGAGTTTACTTATGACTTTCTCAATTAACATATTTCGTTTAAAGTTGAAATTTTGAAGGGGAAGAAAGTCCACAGCAGAATGTTTTGCAAAAAATCGAAAATCAATCCCGTGATCATGGGTTTTAAAAAGGTCAATGTCAATTTGTTTTTTTTTTATTTGTCAAATATTAACCACACCTCCGATTGGTTCAACTCAGTATTCACTCGGTTTTGCTTGATTAGTGCACAAACCAACAATCCAATATGAATTGATAGTTTGTGGAAAATATCTAAAATATTATGTTAAAATTATTTATTTAATCCTGCATTATTTAGAAACTTTTAAAAAGGATTTTATATTTTAAACTTATTGAGTGTTTTCTTTTTTAGGATGGTAATTGAATGTTAAAATCTCTAAATTATTTTTAATTGAGTCTGACATAGGTTTTTGACAAACGAAATAAAATAAAAATAAATTCAGTAAATTATATATTTATCTTTGAGATGTGCTTTTATTATATCTACATCTAACATCCTTCTATAATTGAATCCTACGATTTTTTTTTTTGAATTTTTTTATTTTCATTATATCCATTTTTGTTTTTCATTATATTGATTATCTCTTAAGCAAAAAATAATATCGCACCACCTCGTTAGGAGCCAAAAGTGATGTAAAAGAAAAATAGATAGATGATAGGTATAATAAATTAAGGTAAATTTCAAAAAAATTATGTAATTTGCTTTTTTTACAAATTATCCAATTCCACCGCTAGACAAATTCTACTAATTTAATATCTCATTTAGAATAACTTATTTATATCTTACTCAATATTATCTTATCATATAAACACTTATAAAAATGTTTGGGTAAATTTATAAGAACACTTATATAGGGTTCAAGTTGTTTTAAGCTTGTTTGAATAAGTTATCTAGAGTAATTTTTTGCAAAAAAAATATTTTAAACTTATTGAAAATTCGCATTTCCTTCTATTACTACCTCTCATTTTTTTGTCTCTCAGTCTCTTTCCCTCTTTATTTCTTTTTCTATCTATCTGTCTATATATATATATATATATATATATATATATATATATATATATATATATATATATATATATATATATATATTCAAACATTTTATTTTCATATAAGTGCTTTTAAATTTGTATATTCAAACACAAATAACTTATTGAATTTAAAAATTTGTACTATAAAATTTTATGTAAGAAACTCTTATTGAAAAAGCTCTTATACTATAAACTCTTTCAAACCATACCTAAATACATATATTTGTTTGTTTGACAATTTTTAAATAGTCCATTAAGTCTTTAAAACTTTCCAAAACAGGTCTTGCAATTTAATAGAGACTAGTAATATTTTTAAAATTTAATAAAAAATTATATCAAACTAAAATTATTTTATAAGATTCGGCACTTAATATAAATTTTGAAAACATAAGAGCATATTGAACAAGAATATTTGAGGTAAGATCTTAATTAACCTTAAAATTTTATCTTTTAAAGATAAACTAGAGAAAAGATCTCCACGTCAAAATTTAAATCTTGTAAAAGATTCCTTAAGATATGTACTGCTTTTAATAATTATTATTTTTAAATATTTTTATTCAAATTTTAAATAATAACAAAAAAGTTATTAATTTGAATATCAATAAATATTAAAATAGAAATATGTGAGGTTGGATTTAAGTTTAGTATTGGAGATAAAAAGTAAGTAGAATTATTAAAAGTGATATGAAAAAGTTAAGAATCTAATTTTTTCATTATCAATATTCTAAATATCTATTTAAAATTTTCCTATAATCGTGAATTAAATAGATTAATTTAACAAAAAAGGAACACATCTCGCTTACACATTTAAAATGGTAAATGCAAGTGTATATTAGTAATACTAATTACTATTTATTACACGTTTAATATTGAGTATTACTCTATATTTTATATTGAAATTACTTACAAACTGTATTTATTGAATTTTTTAAATAGTTTTTTTAATTCCTTAACAATTTTTTTATTTGAATTAACTTATAACATAATTACTTCAATAATGATATCTTGTTAAATGTTAATCCATCTTAAAGGCAAATCATCAATATTTTTTATTCACGCAGCCCCTTTGCCGCTTAATTATAGTGTTTGACAAAAACATAGTATTTTTATAAGACATCCTTGATGCTATACTAGTCTTTTATATTACATGGAAATTAATTTAATAATGAAATTTGTTGAAATAAGTTAAAACATAAAAGAATTGTTATAAATTTTTTATAGTATTTATTTTAAAAAATAAAAAATCTATAAAAATATTACAAATCATGTATAACATCTTTTTAAAATATCATGGATTCATTACTCTAAAAGCACATACATTTCTTGTCGTTATTTAGGGAATAATATAATCGGAGAATTTTTTTTACTAAAATATGAATTGAATGCATGATTTAATTTTTTTATGAGTTGGATTTTATTAAGACTTTGTTTGAGTGAGAGGGGAAAAAATAAGAAAATATGTGAGAAAAGAAAAGAGGAGAAATGAGTGGAAAGAGATGTAAGATAAATTATTCATCAATAAAGGTACTTTTTATACAAATGAGTACACTAATAAAATTTATAAAAAATACTTATTTGTTAAAGATATGATCAAGAATACAAGAATTGTTTGTGTGTAGAGCAATTTCTTGAAATCCAAAAAATCTTCATTTGCTTAATCACATACTCCAATTAGGGGTGACAAAATGAGTTGTCCACCCTCTTTTGGTCTACAGGAAATAGGTCACATAATTAGGGTAGACCAAATAGCTTGACTCTAACTGTTAATAGGAGGGTTCGTAGGTCAATGGGATGACCCACCAAATTTTGGGAAAATATTTTTTTTTCTTTTTTAAAAATAATAAAATTTAATTTTAACGAAAACACATTTTTATTTTCTTGACGAATTCATGATTTTACAAAAATAAATTAAAAAACAACAAAAAGTAAATCTTGTATAACTGGTTTTATTTTTTGACAAAGTTACAATTTTACAAAATATAAATAACAAAGTCATGACAAAGTTTATTTTATTTTCTTAAAAGAAATTATTTTTATTAAATTCTACTTAATAATTTATTTTATATTTTAATTATTATAACTCTTTTATTAATTATATAAATAATATAATTTTTAAATAAAATAGTCTTGGTGGACCAGCCCCCTCTCTCGCCTTGACCCGTTAAATTAGGAAGTTAAGTGAGACAAGCTAGCTGGTTCAAAGCATTAGGATGATAGGTTGGCTCGCTTTATCTATACATTCTCCAATTCAAGAGTTCCCAATACGGGCAAAAACTAATTGAGCGGTTGAATGACATGATGACAAAGAAGACCTAGCCATGCTTTTATTAACCCTAAATGATAAACTAGTTTTTTATTCGTATTTTTGTCATGTTTAATGTCTATTTGTAAAGAAAAAAAATGCATATTTGTTGGAAAAACTCCATTTTCTAGTGTTAGATAGGTACTTGAGAAATAAAAGAGAGAGAGAAATGGGCTTTTCTAAGAAGTTGAACATTAGATAAGCATTGTTGTGCTCCATCACAATACAGTTGTGCTAAGTCAACAAAGTCCAAAAGTCTTTTAAATAAAGCATAGTCGTGTTGTGATTTCAATGTCTACGCTTTCTTGACCATGCTAATACTAAGCATGACTGTGCTTGGTCAGCCACATCCTCATTTCTTTGTCGAGCACAACAATGCTTAAACTAAGCACAAATGTGTCGTTTGAATTTTGAGAAGTATACCAAGACAGTACAATCGTGTTCACTTCTACTAAAAAGGGACTTATGCCCTTGCTAAAATACCAAAAGATAAGAAATTAAAAGGTTTGATTTTTGCTCTGATGAGAGGATAAATATGTAACCTAAAAGTGAGAAACGATAAGAAAATATTGGATTGAATCAATTCACAATACTCCGCAATTGTAATTCTCTTTTATTCATTATTATGCATTGTGTGATTTTTACTTTACTTTACTTTACTTTACTTTATCCATGTTTGGCTGATCTCTTTTTTTTAGGGTTGTGATGTAAACTAATTTGTAATCCCTTATGCTTTACAATGAGATTCAATATTTTTTTTATAAACAAATGTTAATTGTTAGTGTGTTAGTTTTGTTAGTGAATAAATTCAAACTCACGACCTCTCCCCCCTTCCTCTTCTGCTCACATATGGATTTTTCAACTAGACCAACCTTATAACACCTATTCAATAATTAAACTGTTGTACTACTTTGTTGTTAATTTCTCAATCATTTGAATATCAATGATCAATAATATTTTAATTATTAAATTGTAAAACAATTAGCTTTATTCTAATGCAAATGACCAAATGTGTTTGGTGAACCTCCTACTGATTAATAATCTTAACCACTCTTTTGAAAACCAGAAAATCGATTCTAGATTGAATTCTTGTACGACCAGTCTAGAAAACAATTTAGGATTGAAATGTCTTTGTATGAATGAACTTTTGCACAATAAACTCAGTAGAGTATTGGCAATAAAAGAATAACAAGAATTGAATTTTTTAATAAATAAGGGTAAAAACATTGCAACTGATTTGGATAAATTGAAATGGAACACATTAACTAAATAATTTGGATAGATTGATTTGGAACACATTAACTAAATAATTTGGACCAATTGATCCAAAATGTAAAAACAAATATTCCATTTTTGGATTAAGCCAAAATTGTCCATTGTTTCAGACAACTTGATCCAAAACACACTAGTTATATATTCTGGATAAGTTTATTGAGAATGTAAAACAAAAAATCATTCAAATTCTAGATCAAGTGATCCAAAACTATGTTTACTGTTCCAAAAAATTTGCTCTGGGATACACTAGTCATTTATTCCAAATTAGTTTATCTGAAATGGGAAAAGAAAATCATTTCATTTCCATATCAAGTTATTTGGAACTATAATCACTATTTCAGACAAGTTGATTAAGAACACATTAACTACATATTCAAAATAAGTTGATCTAAAATGTAAAAACAATTCTTCCATTTTTGGGATCAAATGATTTGAAATATAATTATTATTATCTAATTTATTATGTCTTCATCACTTGCAAGGTCTCGATTAGTGTTTGGGGAGCAGGGTGGTTTTGTGGGAAGGGGTGGGAACATCTTGTTTGGCATAGGTGAACTTCACACATATATTTTTTAAAATAATTAAAAAATTATGATATTTTTTAAACTAACTAAATTATAATATATTATACTGAAAATTATATTATTATTTATAATAATCCAAAATAGTAAATATTTTCAATACTAAAAGTTTAAAATATCACAATCTACAACAAAAAAATCACAACATTAATACAAGTTAATAGTCAAAATGACAAATTTATTCTTTTAAATGAGCTACAAGTCAAGTCCATGAAGTCCACAGGTTTCGTAAACCAAACTCAATTTTTCCTAATATTTTGATTTTGAAAAAAAGTCCAAAACTTAAGCTTTGGGAGGTCCGCAAGCCTAATCCATATACCCACCCTTACCTATGATTAGGTGGAACAATTTATTTAAATAAAAAATAATTATTATTATCATATTTAACATATGGCTTAAATATATTTTTAATTTCTGATATTAACACAATTTACGATCTGACAAATAGAGTAGACAATGTTTTGTTGTCAGATAGGGTACAGGATAAGTGGATATGGAAAACAAAAAATTCATAGATCTACATTGTATCATCGACATAAAGGGTGTTGACCACAAGTTCACAACAATATAAGGAAAACTTCTTTCAAAGAATCTGGGTGAAAGGTGTACCTCCAAAGTACAAGTACTAGCCTCTGGAGGTTAGATGCTAAATAAGCAGCCTACAAAGGAGAACTTGGTCAAACATGAGATACTTTAGAGTGAAGATGTCAGGTACAAGTTGTATGGTGTTGTGTATTAAACATGTGTCTATCTATTACTGACTTGTCCTTTTTTCAAAAAAGTTTGGTATGAGGTATGTGACCAGTAAGAAATTGCTACAACTCTAAACACCAACAATTGTTGTCATCAATTCCTGGAATTGGTTAATGACAATATCGAATCTCAAAAAGTTTGATCTTTTGTGTTGTTTGCAAGTATGAATTTTTAAGTCAAAATCTCCCACGATTCACACTTTCGTTCTAGCAGCTCAATTGAGTTCTTTGGAATAGAGTAAGACATCATATTGAACCTCTCATAGTTTCCAAAGTGGGTAATGAATCCTTTTGTATATGAGGAGTGAGTGTTGTTACATTCACTAAGGTTTTTTGGTAAGATTTTGTTTCTCTTTAAATTGTATTTTGTTTTTAATAGCTTCTTTTGTGCTATCTTACTATCATTAATACAATTTTTACTTGGCTTATAAAAAAAATATAACAATTTTTACATTTAATTCATATTGAATTTTTCCATAGTGATTGTTCCCTAATACCTTTATTTTATTTTTCTCTGAATCTGTTTAAATAACACTTTACAACACATTAAATAGATATTTAAATAGCATAATATAAGTAAAAAAATTATCAGAAACCAAACACATAAAATTTAATAGAAAATAAATAAAACTTAGATAATTTATCAAATACCAAAAACATTTAAAACTAAAGATAATGAGAAATTTTAAAATCAAATTATACACGGAACAAAACATTAAAAGCTAGCTAGTAAAAGACATAATTTAATATCAAATACTTGTTCAAAATAGAAAAATATGGGGAATGCAAAAACAACGAGTATGAACCCATCGGGCACTCAAGTTCATCATCTATCAACCAAATAAAATACAAGTTGTACAGTTTGGCTCATCATTTGCTTCCCAGCTGATCAAATCTATTTCACGGGGCAGGGGCTTTATTTGATAACAGTCAATATCAATGTGAATACAGGACTTCCCTGCCAGATTACACAATTTTCATCTCTGGCTGTAGGAGTGTAGTTAGCAATAGAAAATTTGTTGATTTAAGTAGCTCCAATGATTCTCAACCTACTTATTCATACCCCAAGTCTAAACACTTTCCATATGATTTCTATCTATCAAAATTTTGTAGTTGACCAAATATGAGAAATGAGCCTTAAAAAGAATCACCAAATTAATGAGGATAATTAACTACTGTTTAAGTAGGATTTCCAACCATCTTTTTCTAGTTTATCTCCTTTGTTCAAGACGCTTTCTTTTTGGTCCTCTTGATATTGACTCATCCTGCACCGTATTATAAATGGAAAGTGAGACAATGTTACTTCAATGAAGAAAATTTTCATCAAAGATATACGGAGAAAGGGAAACCTTGACAAAAGACTATCATCGGCAACACCCAGCATCCTCACTGCCAGCAATCCAGCATTAGTTGCATTATTAACTGCAACAGTGGCAACTGGGACGCCTCTCGGCATCTGCATAGGAAACAAATGTAAAAAAGATTATGGTAGGGTTGGGTTCAAATGGTTCAATCCTTTTTACTCATTAACTTTCTGTATAAGCTAATCTTTTGAGATTTTGTAAATTTAGAAAAAATATTTATTTTTAAGAACTTTTAAGTAGTATCTAGCCCAATTTCTCCTTTAAAGAAGCTAAAAAAAGCTGGACCAAATACTATATTATACATGTTACCAATCAGCTTTAATAACTGCAAAAGGTCACTGCTGGTGCAATTTCCAAAGTTCTACACCAATTGATGCAAGTCATTGGCGATGAGTTTGACTACGTAGAAAAGAATATTAGTATGTCATTACTGTATTTGAAAATGATCACTTGTTTGGTTAATTCATGTCAGGTTACTCAACAGAAATAAAGGCAACACAATGTTAAAATTTGATGTTTGAAGATGGCCAAAAGGAAACCAACTCTAGCTGCAATGAGGCTGATTGGTTGAACCAAAGAAATGATAAAATTGTGACAACAAATGTAAATTTGGACAGGACACCCCCCAAAAAAATGAAACAAAAAAACTAAGAATGCAACAAGATGATGGAGGTGCAAAGGAAATCTGCGTTCAAATAACTAGCTTAACTAATTGTCAGCATTAATCCTCAAGTGCTTCAGATGGTTGCTGAACTCATCAATTACTGCATCCTTGAAAAAATATATGTTTTTAACAAATTGCTCCTAAAAGCATGCGATGCGATAGCAAGTTACCTTCTACTTGCAATTTGTCATTCATTTCCACTAGTTTTTTACAAAAGGCATCCCTCATACACATTATCCCATACAATTCTTAAGCTAATATTAAGTATTAACATTCATAAATTTACTAGAATCCATGGTGACAGCAAGTTGTAGATAGTGAAATAAACTTTTAAATAGTGCAGTTTTAGAAATAAGTGATAAAACCAAATTCACTCACATTCCTTTTTGTGAACTAACAGGGCACAAACAGGAAAATGCTTCATTTACAAGAATTTCAAACAATATTGATTTTAAGATTTTAAGAAAGAAGCAACAATACCAAAATCACAATCATGTGACATTAATATATTATTAACTCATCACTGTAAACGCAATCGTAGAAAACAGGAAAAGTAATTATGTTCAACTTGGAAAGTTAGTGTGAATATTTAAACGTTATTGAAAAGTGTACCTGGACAATTGACAAGAGTGAATCAATTCCATCCAGGGTAGAAGCACGCACAGGAACACCAATAACAGGCACGGGAGTAAGAGCAGCAACCATACCTGAGATTTGAAGCTCAATTAATGCCAATAAGATGCAAAAACCCTAAGATACTTATACAAAACAAAATTTAAATAATTTACCAGGCAAGTGAGCTGCACCACCAGCACCAGCAATAATGACTTGTATGCCTCGTTCATGTGCAGATGAGGCATAAGAAAACATCAATTCTGGAGTTCTGTGTGCAGAAACTATTCTTACCTGAAATTTGATAAATATATTTGTATTTAAGTATAAACATCTTCATACACAACAAAGCACCTCAAGGAAATTAGAACAATTTTACCTCATGAGGCACACCAAACATCTCCAAGATTTCAGCAGCACTTTTCATAACAGGCAGATCTGAATCAGAACCCATTATGATCCCCACACGTGGAGCCACTACAATTATCAAACAACAAACCATAGTGTGAGAGTAACAAAATTTTAACTTCAAAATTTAAATAGGGTTCCTCTCCAATTTCCTTAATTATGAGAATCAATAAGGGTAGTTTCCAATCTTCTTCGAAGAGTAGATGGCAAAACAAAGAAAGGATAACAAGCAATTTGTGTCCCCAGAGTCAAAACAAAATGCAGGTAACAAATTTGTAAGGCTTATTTGGAGAGGTTGTGTTAAGACAATAAGACATAAAATAAAAGAAACATAAGATCAATAACTGCACAGATAAACTATAAGTGAAGAAAGTCCTTGTCACTAACCTGCAGTATTGTCATCTGATCTTTTCCCTTCCACCACTACAGCAAGATTGCTTTCAATATTGCTCAGGGAAGGCCCAACAATGGTTATATGGCCCATCTTCCGTTGCTTTCTCATTTCTGACAAATTGTCAGGATGGTATTATTTACTAGTCAAACAAGTGATTAAACAACAAGCAAGAGGGGAGTTATCAACCAAAAATTGCTGCTTAACTAGAAGTTTACCAGGCTTATCATACCAATGAACAGTAGCCCCAGGGATGGTCAATGCCCTTTTAATCAATTGATGAGCTAATTGAAAACCAAGATCCCCCTAAAATCATTTAGCAAATTTAATGGAATAGAGTCTGAAACAATGATAACTGAATACAATGATCTTCTCAAAACAAATAAATGAACTAAAAGGAGCACTCAATAGCCTTTAATATCTAATTTGACTTCCATAAATTTTGACAAATGTTCAATTTCAAACTTTCTTCCAACCAAGCACCAAATAATAATAAGAATAATTAATCCCAAACAATAACATCACTTCCACAGCTATAGGATAAAACCAGATTTTTTTCTGATTTATGACAAAGAACATGAAAAGAATGGAAAACTGGGGAATACTTTATGCCGATATTACCTCTTCTTCACCTAATATATTGTACATGATAGCTGCGGGAGTTTTCAATGATGGATCACCAAGTGGAAGACCAACAACAGCCCGCAAATGTTGCTCAAATTGTGAGGTATAGCAAGACTCAATTGTGTGATGCCCACTATTGTGAGGCCTAGGTGCTACTTCATTTAATAAAATCTGTGAAGAAAAATAGCCATGGTCACTATATCAGGGAATTAACAAACAAATAGAAAATTTACTAATAAAAAGAAGTCAATGAAACAGTTAAGAAAAAACATTGAGGCATGTCCAGAGTTAATGAAGAAAAAAGTCACAACCTGTCCATCCTCAGTCAAGAACAATTCAACTGCAAATACACCAGCACCTTCTAGAGAGTTAACAGCATTGAAAGCAACTTCAGTGGCAAGCTCCCTAGTCTTCCATTTCACGTTAGCTGGAGCCTTAACTATATGGCATATGTTGTCCCTAGAACAGAACATAAATCATTAAGTAGGTATATAAGGAAGCTGAAATGATACATTGCTGATCAGATTAGTGAGAGGAATAATGGACCAAAACCCTGCGTTTGAATACACCATGGTAATATAAGCTTATTTCATAAATTACACATAAATATAGAAGATATGGTTTCCTCTAATATCTAAGATATATGCCTACATACTATATTTAATTACAATTAATCAAAGATAAGATAATATTCTGATTCTCAACAATTACCATAACCGATGTTTTGAACTTTATGTGGAAAATATTAGATTTAAAATCTTTCATGTTAATAAAATGTACGTGATCTGCAAGTTACCTGTGAATAGTTTCAACAACAGGATAGCATGAAATTGAATTGTCTCTTCCTCTTGCCACAATGACAGCTAGTTCCTGTCATTATTTGAGGCAAAAAATACGCAAGGCATTATGAAGTATAGCATAATTCTTTGATAGGGAGAAAACTTAATAGTAAGAGAATTTCGCAAGCAAAGCAAGCATAGTATGCATGACCATATTCAATAATGAAAAAAATCCTTTCAGATATAGAGAACTTAATACTCGAGTTTGTTGACTTAACACCAGCAATATCACCTTCACCTTCCCTCATACAATTAGTGAATCATAGACTGAAAAATCAATTCAGGAGTTAAAATATAGAGACAGACCTTGACAAAAGGTGCCCATTTTTCAGCATATAAACCACGATGAAATCCTCCAAGAGCTGCAAAGTGGGTGAGGTGGTGGTGTTAAAGATGAGTAAAAAAAATGTGCACATATCAAATAGGCAGGAAGACATATCAAATGAAAGACAAGTATGAATTCAAAGATGAGTTGTTGTTTTTTTCCTGTTCTCCCTTTCTCAAGAAAAATAAATAAAAATACACCCGTTAAGAAACTAATTACCATTCACAGCAGAAGGAAGTTCCTCTTCGCTTTTGGCAACACAATTTCCTCGCCCGTCATAAGCTAATCTCCTACTCTTGATCATAAGAGGATAGCCAAAGAGTTGTCCTACTTTCTTAGCACCTTCAAGATCATCTATCTGTTCAAAATATATTCACTTATCTTCAATCAGTACCCTAAAGATGAATCTTCAAATACTATTATAAACAAGATAAGCAGTGCAAACCTTCATAAATTCAGGAAGTGGAATGCCATGCTGGGAGAAGTGAACTTTCTGCTGATACTTATCCTATAATATGTTGAATAGTGATGTCAAGGAAACCATTCAGAAAACAACATTACTCTTATCAAGTCCATGATAAGGTGAAATGTTATACTACTACAATGGCCAGGCTTTATGCATAAGGTGGAAATATCTAGCTGTTCATTATAATACCACATGTGAAAACCAGAAAATAATCACCTGAATAATTCTAACTGTAGAGGCTTTGGGCTGACAGTCCACTCCCTGTTTCTCAAGTTTTTCCAATGTATCAACATCAACATGTTCAATTTCAACAGTCAATACTCCACATCTGTACATCATAATTTCCAATAAGCAGCATAGAAAATGACATTAAAAACAACATCAATTGCACAAAAAATTGAACCTCCTGGCAAATTCCTCCACTGTAGTGCTTTCATCAAAGCTTCCAACCATATGATGATAAGATAGAGAACTAGCAGGGCAATTCTCTTGTGGATCCAAAACCATGACTTTAATGGCCATCTGAGAAGCAGCTTGACACATCATACGACCAAGCTGCCCTCCTCCCAGAACCCCAACCACCACTTCGGATAGTCCATGAACAGGTGACTCGTCACTCCTACACACACCAATACCAAATATCGGGTTTTCATGCCATTTACAGTTTCAGAAACTTCTAAAGACCAGAAATTCTACATTTATCTGACTAAGTCAAATAAAGCTGAGAAAAGGGTCAAAACTGGTACAATTATGAAACAAATCCATTAAAAAAAAAAAACATTTGACCTCAGAGAAAGTGCATCATCCTGTGGGGTTGCTTGACAAGAAAGATGGGACTGGTGACACTGCTTGAGCTTTAAAGGAGAAGATTGGTCCATGTAGAAAGTGAGAGAAGAAGTGGTCTTAATAGAGGGTCTGAAGGCAAGAGCTGAGATGGTGGTGTGCCCTGACAACACTATGCGCGCACTGTGAAGCATATTCAAAAGGGTACACAAGAATAGCGCAGCTCCTGTGATGAAATCGCAGTAAAGAGGAAACA
Source organism: Psophocarpus tetragonolobus (assembly GCA_037954015.1). Taxonomy (NCBI): domain Eukaryota; kingdom Viridiplantae; phylum Streptophyta; class Magnoliopsida; order Fabales; family Fabaceae; genus Psophocarpus; species Psophocarpus tetragonolobus. Next base: position 112,612 of record JAYMYS010000028.1, on the reverse strand, counting down.
CAAGAATATTAAAGGCGCTCCACTGACATGGCGATGGAAAAAGCAAAGCAAGAAAGAACAGTGTTTTTGTTAATCAAACATTAGGTTTTGCCAGAAACACCTTAGAGACTTTTTCACATATACAAACTGCACAAACACAAAACTCATCATTTGGCTTAGAGCTTAGAGCTTAGAGCTTAGAGCTTAGAGCTTAGAGGGAGAGCTGAAAAGGGATTCCTTCCAATAAATAAAAAATAATTCAAAAAAGCATTAGGCATACGTGGAGGGGCTCCGGTGAGCGATTAGGGCAGTGTGAGGTAGTTGGTGGTTGGAGATAGGCGAGGACGACACCGTTTTGGTGAGCGGAACCTAATTCGCGATTTAAGAAAATATTAAAAAGAATCCTAAGAAAAGCAGAAAGATCTTTTTTTGGAATAAGAATGTGTGTGGAGTGTGGCTCAACTCGAGCTTGCCAAAATGAACGATTCCACTCTTCCCGCGCAGCTTTTGCTGTCCTCAAACAACATCGACGTTTTGCTATACCTCTTAGCTGTTCACTTCTTTCATCGTAATTTTAAAATCAAAATTTATTATTTTATTATTTAACGTCCCTATTTTGCTCAAAATATTCAGAAAGCGTTGCCGTTTGTCATTCACGTTTTTCTTAATGAATATGAATTTAGTGATGATGAATTTTAATAATATAAATTAACTTCATACTTTTATTTTATTTTAAATTATATAAGAATAACAAATTTATCATATAATAATAAATAATCATTTATATTAATAACACTATAAAATATTTTTATACTTTTTATAATAATATATCTAACCTAGCTTAAATTTAATAAAATCTTTTATTTAAAAAATATATATTTTAAGAAAGTACAAATTTGTAGTTTATAATTATTTTTTAAAAGTATTTTTTTAATTATTTTTACACTTTTTCATTTTATAAAATCTGGTTTTTATTGTATCCCAATAAATTAATTACTTTCACATCAATATTTAACAAATTTACTAAAACAAAAATCTATTTTAATTATAATCGATTATAAAATAATCAATCATAAATATAATTAATTATTAAAATAATATAATTTTGCAAAAATTTCAAAATTTTCAAATAAACTCTAATAAACTTATTTTTAAAATTATTATCAATCCATTCAAGATTTCAAAGGATGGATTTCGGAAATTAAAAATTTAAGTAGTTATTTAAAATTTCGTTAAAAGTTTGATCTCACGAAGTAGTTAAACCTTAAATTAATTTTCAAAAATTATTAATGAAAAAATTAGAACACTTTGTTTATATATGATTTCATATATTCTATATTAAGTTTAACATAAGTTAATAAAAATTATTTTATTGTCCAAGTTAGACTTCTAAAATAGTTAATTTTATCATTATCAATTTTTTATAGAGAAATGTTAGTTTTTAGTATGTTATTGGAAATATTCGAACCTATGACCTTTTTCTCACTAAGGTAGCATAAGATCAGATTTATAACTCGTATCATTAACAAAGTCTTGATTTTATTATAGAACTCAAACTCCTTAATATTAATCTTAATTCTTCAAACATTTAAGTTGGAATGGATAATATAAACTCACTTATTCATTATGTAATTGTCGTAACCAAAGTCTTGATTTTATCATGGAATTTAATTTCATTACCAACAGTTAGCTGGATTTCTTATTGATTAGTTAAGCTTAAAATAAAATAAATATTTCTAAAATAAATAAATATGTTAAAGCTCAAGGCAATATTAATAACCACCATTTTTTAGAATACTTACCTATTGGATAATCAGATACTTCTTCTCACGAATCTTGTAAGTACTCTAATGCTCAAGTCAGGATAGGATTTCGGTTGAGAATATGATAGTAATAAATGTTGAACAATTACCTCGATAGTGCATCCTATTTCTAGTTAAATATTAATGGATTTTTACCTGTTAAGCTTTACTCAACTGATTAAGAATTAGGTAATACGCTTATAACCTTAATTTTTCCTTAGATAATTCGTCTTATGCTTAATTAATTATTGATATTCCACTCTCCAACTAGCATGCTCTTTTGGGGTCTTCTATATTCGGCAAGGCCGAAAACTAAAACGCTCTAGGGCTTGGTATATGCTTGATCCTAGTTGTTGGTGGTAGTATTTCAGTAAGACCAAATGAGACTCTTGACTGATACGCATACAAAATGTTATGGTGAAAAAGTATTAATTGATTAGTTAAAAAAATATATACAGATGTACATCATCTATATAAGTAATTTAATTAATGACATATTAGGATTTATCCAACAAAAATTTTCACATATATATTAATTTTTTGAATTATCGATATCTTGTTAACGTTAACTCTATCATCAATCACAATTTAGATAAAAAATATAAAAAAACTTGTTTCTCATTGTCTGTTATAATAACTAACAAAAACATATGCATGTATTGCCTCGTAGCTTATAACATTTAATTTTGTTGAAATTTGATATATTTAACAACTTCGTTTATTTTGGTATGTATATTAAGAAAGAATGTGTAGTTTGTTTTTTTTTTTTTTGCTGAATGTGCGATTAATTTTGGTTATGTAGTTTTTATATTTGTTTAAATTTGTTTTACATATAAAATGAATTGAAAGTTAAATAAAGAATAATATTTGTATTAATAAATGTGTATACTAAAAAAGATAATTTCTTTTATATAATGATGATATAGACAGGTCTATAATTTACTCAATGAATTTACTAATTTATCTACAAAATTATAATAAACAATAACAATACTTTATTGCTAAAACTTAGAAAATATTACACAATTAAATGTTAAATATATATATATATATATATATATATATATATATATATATATATATATATATATATATTAAGAGTCTAATTGATATATATTGTCTGTATAAAAATTTTTACACTAACATTCAATCACAACCTTTTATTCATAGTAAATTTATTAATTTTATTAATTAATACTTTAAAAATCACATAAATAAGAATTATAATTGATCGTACATTTACCATTTATATCAATTAAACTCGTATATTAATTTGTTTCTAAATAGATTAGAAAAGTAACTTAATGATTATAAAAAAAGGGAAAAGAGTAAGTTATTATCCATATAATTATTCTTTTTTTATCGATGTTTTATCGATGGAGATATTAAACTCAGGGGCATAACATTGAACATTTCATTCACACACAAAAGCACGAGCAATAATGGGTTAATGCATGGAGACATTTAGATAAAATCAGTTGATTATTAAAAAGATGAAAAGCAACATTATTTTTCTTTATCTCAATCTTATACTTTATTTATTATTAACTTTATTTTAAATTTTATAATTTTGAATATTTATAAAAAATTATAAATTCCTTTAAAATGTATATATTATTTTAAATATTTTATGTTATTATTATATAAATTTATCAAGATTCAAGCTATAAAATCTTATGCATTATTTGGTTCAAATGAAGAGTAATGAATTTTGATCAAGGCATGGTCGAGAATAAACTTAAATAATATCATTTGCTACCTAACAGTATCACAAGAAAATGTAAAAAAAAAATAAAAAAATTCTTAGAAGAAAATTTTTTAAAAACAAAAAAGTTTTTTAAAACACATTGAGTAGATACTAAAAATTTGCTTGTGTTCATCTAAAATAATTCTTTACAAAATTATTTGTCAAATAAGATAAAAATACATAACTTTAATTAAATCTTTATATCACCTCATTCACCGAAATTTCATATTTATTGTCTAAAAATATCACTTCAAAGAAATATAATTCTAATGAATAGTACAAATTAAAAAGGTTCTAAAGAATGTTTATTCTCAATTCGCACGCAACTATCCCACAATTTAAAAAATAATATTTATTTTTACTCATAAAATAGAAGTATATATAATTAATCATCATATAAGTCATAAATAAAGGAAAATATTTTCCTATGCATAAAGTAATTCTCATTGTAACTCATCTCACTCAATTTTCTTTTCTATTCCTAAAACCAATACATAGTATTAAATATTTTACAAAGTAGATTTGTAAAATATCTACGGTTTTCTATGAACTCATGTTTCATCCAACGATGTTTCATTACCTTTCTCGTTCATTTAAGAAAGTATCTTTAATCTTTATTCACATTCTATATGGATATATCACAAGTTCTATTTCATTTTAAATAGATATATCTCAAATAATTATCAACATGATCATGTCAATCATACTCATTAAAATTACAATAATTAAAATATATAAAATAATGTCAATTATAAAAAAGCCAAAGAAATTTTATGTATAAAAACACACACATACAAAATTTCTATATCATGGAACTTTAAAAAATAAGTTGTTCTATTGTGTGCTCTAATCCGATTTTCTAAAGGAAAAGTTGTTTTCTTCTCTATTATTATTTTTCTAGTGGTGGTTTATCTTTTAAAGTAATTACTTAAATGTACACATGAAACTAATATATATAGCTACAGACAATACATTTATCTATTATCACTATTTAAAATATAACAAGATAAATTCATTACCTAATATGAATCATTTAAATAAATAAAGATAAATACAATATCTATTATCATTAATTTAAATATAATTAGATAAAAATATTATTTATACAAATAACTTAAATTAATAAAGTTAAATGCATTATCTATTGTCATTAGTTTAAATAAAAATATTAGCTAACATAATTATTTGAATATAAAAACATAATTACATTATCTAGCATTGCTAGCTTATATATCACAAATATAAATATATTCTTCAATATAATTAATTAAAAATATAACAGTAAGTTGGTTAATCGAATCATATTTTCTCACTATGGTCTAGCTTTTGGAGGATGATAGTGTTGTTGAACATGAATATTTTAATTTAATTGGGCAAATTTACCAGCAAAGCAGGAAAACTCAAGCTTGTCCCTTTGTTTTTGTCTTACAAAAAGTAAATATGTTAGATCATGACTTTGCAAAGCTAGATTTAGATAGCCATCACGACACAAACCTCTTTGCCAATGTTCCTGATTCATTATCAGTTGTCTACTTGCGAGACTTGCATTATATGGTTTCCAATTATTTAATTTAATTATCTTGCTTGGTGCTTTGTCCATACAATTCAAAAAAAAAAAATATATCATACCAAATTATCACAGATTATTACATTGATCGTATTTTAATTTTTTTAAGATAATTTAGTGTCACATTCTCATATCTAAATTTATAAATGATTATTTTTATATAAACAATGTATACCAATTAAATTTTTTTCATATTTTAAGCAAATTTTGGGATGTTACCCTCCAAACTATAAAATTTTAGGCATTATTTAGTTTAAAGGAGAGGTAAAAAAAAAAATTATCAAGACATTATACTTGGTCGAGAATAAGAGACAAGAGGTAGCTATTTGCTAACTTTTTGGTATTCAGAAGACAAACATGGAGAATTTTTTTAAATTAATTTATTTTGTATTCTTATAATTTTAAATTTCAAGGCATAAATAGGAGATGTTTTAATCATGGCATTTAAAATATTTTAAATCATTCATCCTCATCTGCGAAATACCCGATTTTAAAAGGTAGCAAAAATTAAGTCATTTTCAATAGTTAAAGTTTAAAATACATTTTTTTGAATATCTTAAAAAAATATTAAATAATTATTTTGATTTTTACCACTATCATATCATCTTTAAAATACTTATGCATAGTACAAATAAGTTAAAATCCACCTTTTCATATCTTTTATTTTTAATTAACTGAATTTAAAATAATATCATTAATATAATTAATTAGTTGTTATTAAAAATAAATTTTTAATTATAAAAGATTATATTGGATAGCTATATTATTTTTAAGAAATCCACCTATCCTGGGATTTGATATAAAAAATATTTTAATGATGAGACATTTTACTCCTATCTACTACCTTTTCCTTCCCTCTTTACCTAAAAATTAACAGAAACAATTAAAATTAAAAAAAAATCCCTTTTCTTCCTCTTCTCTTTTGTCAAACTAAAATGCATGATTTTTTTAGAGTTTAATTGGTTATATTAATAATGTATATTAATTAATTTTTTTTAACCCTAATAGTTATAAAAAAAATTTAGAGTTTAATTGATTACATTAATAATGTATATTAATTAAACTTTTTTTTAACCCTAATAGTTATAAAAAAAATTTATACAAAATTTTTAGGTCAAATCAAACTACATATTGAATATAAGAAAAATTAAAAATATGAAAAATAACAATATTTCTACATAATTTTTTAAAATCTACAAAATTTGACAAAATATATGTTTTTTAAATCTCAAGTAATATACATTCCTCGCAGGTTGTAAAAGATAAACTAAAGAATTGGAGGATTGTAAATGATTTAGTTTGGTTTGAAATAAATCAAACTAAATTTATTGGGAAATCATATAAAATCTTATGCATATCCTTATTGGTTTAGCAATTGAACTATTTTTGGAACGAACATAGGAATTGAATACAATTGAGTGCATGGCTGGTAGTAGTTGGATACGAGTTTAGAGATTATTAGAGATTATTACTACTAGTAGTGTGCAGTGGGGCAAAACAGTAATTCGCCAAAACAGAAAAAAGAATAGGTTGAATTCCTTTGACCTAAATACCCTCTTTTTGTGGATAGCCCCAAACCTGTATTTCCCTTCTCAGCCCTCAGAAGCGATGCTTCTGCTACCCCTCTAATTCCCAATCTTCCTCTCCTCTCCTTACCATTCTTCTTCTATTTCCGATTTTCTCCACTTCCCCGCCAATTTTCTTCAACCTCTTTTCAAATTTCTCATCATTCTTCTTCAATCCACAAAACCCCTTCGATCCCTCGCCCCAGTGCCTTTCCGACCATTACCCACCTCCCTTTTATGTTTTTCCAGATCCTAAGGCTATGGTTTCACACCCTTTTGGGAAAAAAGGTGAAATCTTTCAGGTAATTCTTCCATTTTTATGAATCTTATAATCATTTCGTTATCACCAATTCTCACAGGTTTAGTAAGTAAATTCTTCGTTTTCCAGTCAATTCAATTCTGGGCATACATTTTCATGAAAGATAGTATCTTTTTGGGTTAGTTCACTTGTAAAGCTGCTCCACATTGCATTGCTTATTTTCATTTTTCTCACACAACCCTAATGAGTTACTATAGTTCAACTTAAGTTAATTGGAGTCCTAACTTCAATGCATTTTTTTTTTTGTTTTTCTTTGACAGTTAAGTGATTTAGTTTTTTATGAATGTTATTCATGTTCTGCAATTGAAAGGTGTTGATTTTCGTTCTGTGGCCTAGGAATTTAGTTTGTGTAATTTGAATTTGTTTTTGGATAGTTAACAATTAATAGAAGTGTGAACGGAATGTTTGTTTTGTGGATAACTGGATATCGTTTCTATTTCTATGGAACCATAGATGATAGATTTGTGGGTTTGTACTCCCAACTGTGCAATTGTAATTGTTAGTGTGTGTTTGGACAAGGGTTAACAAAATTTATTTTGAATAGCAATGGTTTTGTAAAATTGATTTTGAGTAATGTCATTTATGTTTAGTAGTATTTGTTAACATAAATTTTCATCCAACACAAGAATTATCTAAATTGGTTTCAACACAAAGTCAATTTTGGACTTGGAGTTGGGGCTAATTCCCGTGGAACTGAACATGTGATCATTCGCCTAAAGTTTTTTTTTACAAGCAAATGTTAGTGTGTTAATTTTGTTAGTAGAGAAATTCGAACTCACAACCTCTCCCTCCCTCATCTCGCCAAGTTACTACCAGACTAATCTTATAACTCCCATCATTCGCCTAAAGTTATGTTAGCTAGTATTGCAACTTGATTGTTCATAGTTTAATGTGAATCCAAACAGACACAAGATCAATATTGCATCATGTAATTTGTGATTTTGATGTGTGAAAAAGCACTTGAACCTGCTTAGGGTTGACAATGGTATCCTTGTCTTGTTCGAATTATTTATTTTCTGTTGCCGTTGTTTCAGTGTGGAGTGTAGACAACATGATTTTTAGTTGATTGTAACCATCAAACTGTACATTTATGATGTATTTGAGGTGGGGTGTTCCAAGAAAGGATAGGAAAGTAAAAACAAGGAGAAATGATTGGTTTGTCGTGTGAACTTCCATTATTTTCTTTGTTTTTTTCTGGTGATGCCTACAATTTCGGACTTTTAACTTTACTGCACAAACAGAGAATTATTATAGTTTATCTGACCTGGCTTTTGTTATCTATAGGATCTTGCAACAGTGTCTCAGCCATAAAACCGTTACTCATATATTAAACTGAACGGCAATTCTTCTTGTGGTTGGCTTGTCAGTTGTCGCTGTATATAGTGATTTTTATCTTTGATGGCTAACCATGATTTGATACTTGGTCAAAGTCACAATTTAGCACTTGGACATGATCAGCAATTGGTGCTGGGCCATAACCATAATTTGGACATCAGTCAGAACCATGCAATTGAACTGGGATCAGCCCATGAGCACCATCATTTAGATCTGGGACAAACCCATGATCATGAACTGGGCTTGGGACATGCCCATGATCATGAATTGGAGTTAGGACAGAACCATGGGCATGAAGGTGATGATGGTCAGACTTATGACCATGAGCACGAGCTAACCATGGATCAAAAACCCGAGCATGATGACCATGACTTGCCCCTTCCTGGACAAAATCACGAGTTAATCCTATCAGAGAACAATGATTTGACTGTTTCAGAGAACCAAGAACTTGATGACAGCATGGCCCTGGCTGTTGTTCAGAACCCAGAAATGGGAATTGATTCTGTAAATGATATGGATGTTCAACAGTCTCAGCTTGTGCTTGCTACCACAACCCCTATAATTCAGGCTCGTACTGTAAGTGCTAGTTACGAATTATCTGTGGGGCAAGAATTCCCTGATGTCAAGAGTTGCAGAAGGGCGTTGAGGGATACAGCAATTGCTCTGCACTTTGAGATGCAAACTATAAAATCTGACAAGACACGTTTTACTGCTAAGTGTGCCAGTGAAGGATGCCCCTGGCGCATTCATGCAGCTAAGCTCCCCGGGGTTCCTACTTTTACTATTAGGACCATCCATGAGAATCATACATGTGGAGGAATTTCTCATCTTGGCCATCAGCAAGCTTCAGTTCAGTGGGTTGCTAACTCTGTGGAGCAGAGGCTGAAGGAGAACCCTAATTACAAACCAAAAGAAATATTGGAAGAGATTCACAGGGTTCATGGTATCACCTTATCATACAAGCAAGCATGGAGAGGCAAGGAGCGAATCATGGCTGCAATGCGTGGATCTTTTGAAGAAGGCTATCGTTTGCTTCCACAATACTGCGAACAGGTGAAACGCACTAATCCGGGCAGTATTGCATCTGTTTATGGAAATCCTGCTGATAGTTGCTTCCAACATCTCTTCATTTCCTTTCAAGCATCTATATATGGCTTTTTAAATGCTTGCCGGCCACTCTTGGGGCTTGATAGAACGTATTTAAAGAGCAAGTATCTTGGAACATTGCTTCTTGCAACTGGATTTGATGGTGATGGGGCTCTCTTTCCTCTGGCATTTGGAGTTGTGGATGAGGAGAATGATGATAACTGGATGTGGTTTCTGTCGGAACTGCATAACCTGCTTGAGATTCACACTGAAAACATGCCAAGACTTACTATTTTGTCTGATAGGCAGAAGGGAATTGTGGATGGAGTGGAAGCAAATTTTCCCACTGCTTTCCATGGATTTTGTATGCGGCACTTGAGTGACAGCTTCCGTAAGGAATTTAATAACACCATGCTCGTCAATCTTCTATGGGAAGCAGCTAATGCTCTGACTGTAATTGAATTTGAAGCAAAAGTTTTGGAAATTGAAGAGATATCACAAGATGCTGCGTATTGGATTAGAAGAATTCCACCTCGCCTCTGGGCCACTGCTTATTTTGAGGGCCAAAGGTTCGGTCATTTGACAGCCAACATAGTTGAATCTTTAAACACTTGGATATTGGAGGCTTCTGGACTTCCAATAATTCAAATGATGGAATGCATCAGAAGGCAGCTAATGACTTGGTTTAATGAGCGCCGAGAGACCAGTATGCAGTGGACATCAATACTTGTACCATCCGCGGAGAGACGAGTGGCAGAGGCTCTTGATCGGGCACGCACATATCAGGTTCTTCGCGCCAATGATGCTGAGTTTGAAGTGATATCTCATGAAGGAACAAATATAGTAGATATCAGGAACCGATGCTGTCTCTGCCGTGGCTGGCAGCTCTATGGTTTGCCCTGTGCACATGCGGTTGCAGCACTTCTCTCGTGCAGGCAGAATGTCCATAGATTCACAGAAAGCTGTTTCACTGTTGCAACTTATCGCAAGACTTACTCGCAAACCATACACCCAATTCCTGATAAATCTCTGTGGAAGGAGTTGTCAGAGGGGGATGTCAATGCTAGCAAAGCTATAGTAGAAGTTGTTATTAATCCGCCTAAATCACTCAGGCCACCTGGGAGACCAAGAAAGAAGAGAGTTCGTGCTGAAGACCGAGGACGTGTTAAGCGAGTGGTGCATTGTAGTCGTTGCAATCAAACTGGCCACTTTAGAACCACATGTGCAGCTCCCATCTAAGTTGCTGAATTAATAAATTGGGCTACTTTTTATTATCTTCTCTCTTTTCCTGTAATCCTCCTTATTATTTATTTAGGCCTCATAGTCATAGCTTAGACTGGCGAGTAAATGATATATGTTATTTACTTGACATTAATGTGAATTAATTGGTAGCAGATACTCTGTATATTCTTCAATAATTGACACTGTTCAATAACGCGTATATAGTAATGCCATGATTTTAGTCTCTTATTGGATAATTCATTCATAATCATGTTCCAGTTAGAGTATAATTAGGCTCTGATGAATTGCCACTAAGCAGAACAGAAGGCCGCCTGACCTTTCTTAGAAATGTTCACTTCTGCATCATTCAATTCGCAAATATAGCCCCTTTCGTCACTAAATTAACTTTTACAATAAATAGTATGCAGCTGTTATTCGAAGGGCAAAATTGATATCATAATATTTTTAAAAGAACTTTTTTTTTGGACAGCAAAGTATATTTAGAATAAAATGATGTCATTGTCCAACTGAGAATTAACACGATGTTACATATAATTTAAATTTTAAAAGGATAAAATGATAATTTACCTTTGGCTTAAATAATAAATTATTCTTGAAAAATATGATTTTTTTTTGTCATTTAACACTTTTTTTATTTTAATAGTTAAAATAATATTTTAGTTTTTATATAAACATTAATCGAGTGATGTTGACAATTTAATGACTATCGGGTTATTAGTATACTATCAATTATTGTTATTTTTTGGAAAAAGAAATAACTTTTTTAAAAGATTAAAATAACAAATTAAAGAATTAAAATCAAGGCAATTTTGCTTAGCACTCTAATTGCTATCCATACCTCCACACATAAAACACAAAATATTTTTATTTGATTTAAAACCTTGAAACTAATTTATCTTTTCATGTGATTTTGTGTAAATCCACACATAAAACACAACAAATATTCTTATTTGATTTAAAACCTTGAAACTAACTTATATTTTCCTGTGATTTTGTGTCTCTTCATGCTCTTACTCTGTTGCTTCTCTTACGTGTCTAACATTGTGTCTTCTTACACTTATTATGTGTCCTAAATCATTTGGATGCTTTTCCATGTGTTTAGGTTTTATTTACTAATTTAAGCATTATTTATAAACAAAAAATATTGTTGAGCACACTGTTTTTATCTTATTTAATTGTAGCTTTGTTGCAAGTATGTATCAAACATGAATTAGTTTTTAACTTTCCAAACTAAACAATCAGGAAATGTATTTGTGTGTTATTTTAGATGTGCCCGTTCAGAGTCAAAATCGCATACTTTAACCGTCTGGATCGCCTGATATACATTTCAAGACACCTTGATTCTACAAGAATAAAATATTAAAATATTGTAGCTTGCAAGATTGACATACCTCTTCATCCTATATGCCACGTGCTAAATGATCATCATACAACCTAAGTATAGATGTGTCCTCAAGTCCATTAGGAAAGGTAGGTTATTAGTGTTTAAAATCAAACCAATCCAAACAAAAAGCGATAAAAATACCAAAGTTGTTTGGATTTGTTTGGTTTATTTAATTTCTAAATTGCACGGTTCGATTCAATTTGTAGCGCTTATATTTTTTCTCCCGAATAAATATAATACAATTAACATTTACTTTATTATTTATCATCAATATAGCTATTAACAATATAATTTTATTAAAATTTCAAATAATAAACTTCATATATGCACTGCAACGTCTCGCCAGGTAAGTAAGGTCACCTAGTGAGTAACCAAAGTACCTCGCCCAACGAGAAACCTAAACAAAATTGTTCTAGTAAAGGAGCTTCGGTGGACGAAAACCTAGTTTAATTTTTTTATTGAGAAAACTTTGCGTTGGGCAAGACTCTTTGTTGAGCGTAAATTCAAACAATTTCCCAATAGAAACAACTTTGCACTGGGTGTGACTCCTCGTTGAGCACAAAGCCAAAAAATACATTAATAGAAGCAAGTTGTTGTTGGGCGAATGAGACTCTGCAAAATGCACAATAACTCAAATCAGAAAAGTAGACTCACTTATACAACATAATCAACATACTTGGGAATTCACATATTCATCATAAACTAAGAAGTTACATTATCCTTTTCATAACTTATTCAAATAACAAACTCCTAGGATGTAATCCAGGTTTACATATACATATTAACTTTAAAACCTATGCTAAAATATAAAAAAACATTAGCACAAGCTCAAAAGAGAAATTCCCACTTCAACATCTTACCATGTAGTTTTTACTTTAGATTACTCTATCTTTTTGCCCTAGGACTGCCATATGCTCCCATGTATAGCATAATCATCACACTTATACATAAAACACATGCAAGCAAAGGTATGCTTAAAAAGAATAAACCAATTCAAATAAGATAAGTTGTAACTAACATAATTACCCCAATATACTAAAATCATTACGTAAGCCAAACAAACTTACATTCCCTTTGAATTTAAGCAGACATATACAATTACTTCAATAGACTCAAATTGTAAAATATGTCAATCACAACTATGTTCCCTTTGTACATAAGCTCTCACCTACAATGAGATCATAAGACTCGATATATTCCAGAAAACACACATTGAACTTGGATACCCAAGTGACCTAAAGACTTACCCACTAAGGTTTAGGCATACTCATTCGACAACCCTTCAATTGATGTCTGAGTATATCACTCTGGTACTCCACTAGTATCCTGGATCACAATGTATATCACTCTGGTACTCCACTAGCACCCAGGATAACATTGACCTATTTGTATCCTTAACTCAATGCACAACATGCATTTCAACCAAGGGTAAGTTACCCATTGTAATAACCCTCATTTAACAATTCATTAATTTTTCAAATTCAACATGTATTCTTTTAGTCTCAAATAAAGCACTAATAATTCCCTTTTCAATTCAACACTAGAACATCCAATTTCCCGCATTCACAAAGAAACGATCAATTTATTCAACAATCATAATAAAAACAACACTTCTAAAAATATGCTTCATCTTAATTATGAAAGCAACACTCCAATAATCAATTTCACCAATGTAACCAATCTCACATAACATTCCAAAAGCTCAATCAATTTCATTCTATTGATTTCACATCAATTAATCTCATTTCTTCATATTAAAATTATCTGTTTAACTTTTCTTACCTATTTCTCCCGTTAGAAACTGACTTTAACCGACTTTAACGAAGGAAGAGAAATCCAACCGAAAACATTACTCAAAACCTAAAAAAAAATCCCAAAACCACACAAACATAAGAAATTGGGATTTTTAAAGAGAATTCCCTTTCATTAAGAATGATTGAACCAAAAACGAACGAAAAAAGGTCCAAAGAGTGGATCATACATATTTATATTGATCAACACTCAGAATCAGAAGCAATGGAAGAGATTGTGTTGGATTCCATCAATCGGAAGCCACACATGCAAGCAAAAACAATTATGGTAACAAGGTGAGAAAGGAAAACAGTGAAGAAGAAAAATGAGAAGAAAGAAGAAGAAAAGAAAGAAAAGAAGAAGGAAGCAGAAAAAAGGGAATAAGGGTGTATTTAGTAAATTCCACTTGCTATTTGCATCATTCCTAAACAGACTCCGAAAACTTCTTGAAAACCATTCCCGACTCTTCAAATCAAAGAAATAACAATTATAATCACCTTCTCACCATACTACACATTATTAGATTCAAACACTTACCATTGATACAATTAACACACTCAACTATTCCTCAATTAATTCATTAATTAAAGTCAAACTTAAATTTAATTCCTCTTACTATTTATTTCTCACACTTATAACCTATTAATAAAAGAGGTCCTTATAATAATGACTAGTTTAGAAGATATGACATAACTCATGTTATAAACATAGTTATGTGGAAAATAAACCATGGACAACAGTAGTCATGTAATTTTTACTAGTTAGATTTGTGATGAAATTTTATTTTTTATATAATTTTAGAGTGAAGTTTATTTTCAGCAAATTACCAATAAATATTTCAATAATTCTTAAAATAAAACACACTTACCTATAAAAAAAGGTAAAAGAAACTATTTAAGTATCTTAAAAATCATAAATATATTAAAAATCATAATAAATAATACTTAATAACATATTTTTAAAATTGCAAAAACCGAATTGAACAAAATCACTAATAATTGGTATGATACAAATTTTATAATACTTTCAAACCAAACTATACTTAATTTTGTTGTTTGGTTATGTGACTTTTATGTTCAAAATCAAATCAAATCGCACCGCGATCATTCTTAAAGCAAACCTGCATGTTATCAGTTGAACTAGTTATTGCATATGATGTTGTTGTTTCTCTTCCTAAGGTGAGGGCATATCATCCTCGTAAATTTGTTGGAACTACTATTTCCATACACTTCATACCTCATTCATGGAGATGCTATCATAGTCGTACAAACCATAAAGATGAAAGGAATCAGTGTTGTTAACAAATATTTAAAGCAAGAACAGATAGTTAATCAAACTAAAAAATTGAAAATTATGTTCGTTCCTGTCATAAAAAATAAGTGAGTGAAATAAGAAGTAAGCACACTTATATATTAGTGAGAATAGTTTTATAATAAGTAATTAAAAAAAAGTGAAAAATACAAATTTAACACAATTTCATATTAGTTTAGAATTTATCTTTTTATACATTCTGGATTAGTTGATTCAAATTTGATTTTTTTATAATAAGCAATATTATGATTTGTCGATAAATTGATTCTAAAATAACTAATCAAAAAATGTAATGGACACTCATTTTTATATCAGTTGATTCGAAAAACATAAAAACAAATTAAGGAGAAAATGATTTGAAAAACATAATTGTTAAAGTTAACGTTTATGTAAAGATGGGTAAAGATTGCAAATAGGTTAAAAATAAAAACCTAATAGGGGTGTTTTGGAATTTTTATAACTATATTAAGATGTGGTGGGAATAGTAATTTGGAGGTGTTAAACGAAAATACCAAATCAAAATCCCATCTGAAGCGATGGCCCATTTTTTCCCTTTTAAAGTCACGTTTATGCAAGAGGGTATTAAGGAGTTTTAATTTTTATATATAATTAAACATACACCTGCAATGTCCACCGATAAGAAACCAATAACACAAATTTGAAAGTTTGTTTTATATACTCATTTTCTATTTGCACAGCAAACATTTAAATAATTTTAATAATCTCATTATACCCTCACTCTATTTTAATTTACTGGATGAACTGATCCTAATATAAATTTTAAGGTGTTTTAGATAGGTTTATTTGAAAGGTCTTAAAATATATATTTTAAATTAGTTAATTTGAAATACATCATGTTAGTTACAAATCAGATGATTCGAAATGCAACAATATGATATGATAATTGTATTCTAGATCAACCAATTTGAAAAACAAAATAGTTAATATTCTAGATAAATTGATTTGGAACATAAATATGATATTACTCTTCTGAACGAGTCAATCCAAAATATAATTGATCATGTTATACTACTGCATTCTGAATCACTTGATCCAAAATCAACTAATTCAGAATGTACGTTTTAAGGTATTTTAGATCAATTGATGCAGAACACCTTAAAATTTATATTCCATATTAATAAATCTGGAATACACAAGAAGATATATTAGATATTTTGAATTATTTTAAATGTTATAGGGTGTGAATAGCAAATGAGAAAGTGTTAAAAAAAACTGTCCACAAATTGTGTTGCAACTTACAACTTCCCGCCCCGAAAAAAATAATTGCATATTTCTATCTATACTTTTTCATAATAAAAAAAGTTTAACTATATAATGTGAAATAATTTACAATATCAACTAATAAAAATCATGATTTTTTTTATAAAAATAGAAATCATGATTGAATAAGAAATTTTAAAATAATTATTTTAAAAATTAATACACATATTATACGCTTTAAATTAATTATAACTAGGCGATATTGTAAAATTGTTTTCTAATATTAAGCCCACTAATATGGTACACAAAAGAAGGCTAAAAATTTCGTCGCAGTGAAGGTATGCAATAGGTTTTTTTTTCCTGCCTTTGAAAACGTATCTGATTTGTGTTTAAGGAATTAATTATAAATTAACGTGGTTTTATGAAATTAATTTATAAATTGATTTTATGAAATGTGAATTTGAAGTAAAATGGTTTATGATTTTATTTGAATAATAATTTTTTTATAAAAATAATGTTGTTTGTAATCAAAATTAATGTTAATTATGTAATTACCATAATTTTAATGTCCTTATATAATTTTTTCTGTAGACCTATTATATATATATATATATATATATTAATAACTTAATTAAAAGTTAGATCTGTAATTTGTTTAGAATAAAATTAATAGTCAAAATATTAGTTCATGTATTTGCTTTTGAGATAAAAATCAATACCAAATTCGTATGTTTCACTATCAAATAAAATGCATAGGCTTGATACAAGTTTCCAAATTATTCTAAGTTCCCTTCGTGAGATCATTTTAAAAAAGATTATTAACTCTCATCAATTTAATACTTGGCTAATTATTAATTTGGTCTTTGTGCGCCACGCACAAGTTCGTCGTTTGCTATCTTTACCGAGCGAACCACAGCGACGTGGGACATGGGACATGGGACAAGGTAGAGTTGAGGTTGCGGGTCACGGCCACGTGTGTGTGGCGCGTCCTATGTACATTTCCATTCCTTGTTTGTGATAGATTCAGGACCTACTTATACTTTTTTTATATTACTGTAATGTTTTATTTTCCTTTTCTTTTATATACAATATCCTTGTTTTTATCGATAAATAATAATAATTTGGGCTTTCTATTTACCAAATTAGTTCAATTTAGTCTTTATGTATTATT
Organism: Psophocarpus tetragonolobus; assembly: GCA_037954015.1. Taxonomy (NCBI): domain Eukaryota; kingdom Viridiplantae; phylum Streptophyta; class Magnoliopsida; order Fabales; family Fabaceae; genus Psophocarpus; species Psophocarpus tetragonolobus. The sequence continues at coordinate 95,092 of JAYMYS010000028.1, read as the reverse complement.
AAAAAAATAATTTGATCTCCTGATTTAAAAATTATATTAACTTTTTGTATATGTGACATAATTAAAAAAATTTAAATAATAATTCTTCATTTATATGATTTTTAAAGTATTATTTTGATAAAGTTACAAATTTATTATATATATATATATATATATATAAAAGTGTATAAGAGTTTTTTTTTAAAAGAAATAGATGTATAATACATTTATTAGAAATTTAAACATTGTAATAGAAAGGAGGATATTGTATTAGTTTTAAAAATTAAAGGATTAAATTAAAAAATTAATAATAAAGAAACTAAATTGAATTTATTAAACAGAGGGTTTGAATTAGCAATCAATCAATGATATTATAAAATTTGTTCAGGTGCATTGTTTTAAGTGTCGTTGCACAATTTCTTTTATTTTATTTTTTAAAATTGCAATTACGATTATTTTAATTCTTGCATTTAAATGTAAATATAGTTAACAATTACCTTCAAAAGAATTATTAGATAAAAAAATATACTAAATTTTGTAACTAAAATTTGTTATTAAATATTGTTAAATACAATTTTACTCATTTAAAAAATGTCAATTTTGCTAGTTTAATTTTAAATAAAATATTTTCAAGTTACCACCATTGCATATGTAGACCAAAATGCGGGGGGAAAAAAGTTACCATTTCATACATAGATTGAAAACCTTTTACATTTTTCCTCGTTTTCTGATTTATTTTGAAGTCCCTGTTTTAAAAAAGGCTGTCTAATTATCCTCATTGTTGTACTTGCTTTCCTTTTTTCTTCAACAAAATTTCTTTATCTTTAAAAAATATTTTCCTTTTAGTTTGTACTTGTTGAGTTATTTAAGATTGTTGCACACTGTTACAATCCGGTAGACGAGTTAACTGTATGAACAATATTAAAATTATTAATCCGCAGAATTGCGTGTGTTATTCAATGAAATATTGAATAGTATATTTGATTTATAAACAAGAAAAATTAAACATGTATATCCCAAGCAAACTGCAATAGAATCATGTTCGTTATTTGTTGATAGAGTTTACTAGAAGACTAAATGAGCGGTTTCGTTTTCGTTAAAGTAAGCTTACTTGTAAAACATGTAAAATGATGAATGGGAAAAGTAGGCGATAAAATGGAAATATCTGTAATGACACGTGACTACAACGACTCAAAATGAAAGAATGTTGTTGGTTGAACTGAAAAGATAGTCAATGAGCTTAAGAGTCACCAGTCATGTACTCATCATCACCATCATATATGTGCAATGAAGAAATACAATCTTAATTAATGATGAAAATATGTGCTCTACAACTTTGACCACTCTTATAATTGTAAATTTACTACTCCACTATTTACGTCTATGAATTCAAACAGTACAAAAGACTCAGAATGTTAACTACAACAGTTTCACATTGACCGGATTGTCTTATGTTTGTCACTTTTTGTCATTAGCAGCAGTTGCTGCTTCTGATTCAGTTGTGGTAGCAGGAGCCATCAGATTGTCAAACTTCTCAGATTTCCCCAGCACAATTTCAATCTGAAACATCAAGAAAATGAGATAAAGCACGCGAACAGTTTAAGCATCATGATAAGCTATAACTCGCTGGGAACTCACCTTTGCCTTCTGTACCAGACGACCTTTGTTCTCATCTTTCATGCCAACTGTAGATGTCAATACTTCTGTTGCACCGCAAGATTCATAGATTGATCGATTGATTAGAGTAATAACGATGACCATCGTACGAATTTCAGTGATAGAAAAAAGGAACAAGTCTTACTCTTCTCAGTGGCAAGTCCATTGTTCTTCAAAATCTCTGCAATTGTGACGACGGTAGCTATAGCTGCACAAATGCATGTCAACATTTTTTGCAGAATATATGTCAGTTTGACATGGAGTGGGAATAGACAAAGCAGGGCACATTTTGATTTGTTCAATTGTCGGAGGATGTTATCTCAGTATCACAGAAAGTTTGCAAATTCATATTTTCAGTGTTATGGTATTAAAAAAATCACGTGAATTCATGGACGTTATGCCATGATTTTGTGACGTGGGAACAATTACAAAGACATGAGAGGGTACAAAATATAACTAAATGCACAAACATAGGAAACAAGTATAAACAATCCTAACACGGTGGTAAAAAAAAAAAAAAAAAAAAAATAATGGCATGAAAGTTGAATGTACCCGATGAATGTAATTTATTAGCTAGCAACTACGTAGGAACGAACGAAAAAATGAAACAATTGGGAATGCAAAAACAGCATAAAGTATTTCTGACCGCAAAGTGAGTCGTAAGGTTGGAAAGTCTGGTTTAGCTAAAATTTGAATTGTGGAGAAGGAGAAGTTAATAGAAAAAAGTAAGAAGCGTGTTGAGTTTTAGGGAAAGAGGTACCCATTCCAAGAGCAGAAAGCTCAACCTCATTGTGCTGTTGTATGTATCTCTGTGAAAAAGAAAGAGGATGGAATAAAAGAAGGAAAAGAAGAAGAAAAGAAAAAGAGAGAAGGAAAAGAAAGAGAAAAAGAGAAACCTTGGCGAGATTGACGTAAAAGAAAAGAGGTTTCTTAGTGTTGGAAACCTGAATCCTGTTCTTCTTGTGGGAATCGTTTGCAGTTACAGCAGGAGCAGCAGCAGCAGCGACGGTCGCCATTGTAACTTTGTAATTCTGTGTAACTGTAAAACGGTAAAGTAGCGGAATGGGTTAGAGGCTGACTTATATAGGATATGTGAGGGTTAAATGCTCATGCGAAAATATCTCAATGCTCCTTATTCTCTGTGGACCGATTCTTCTGCTCCCTTCACCAATCAATCATCTTCCACCTCCTCAAATTAACCTTTTTATTATTATATTATATTCCACTTTCCTAACTCTTATTTTTCCAAACTTGCTATTCCTGTCCACTATATGTTAAAAGGACAATTATTCTCTCACTGCAAGAAGATTTTTTCTCTCCAATTGCTGTTCCACCAATTGCAAACTCTTAAATGCTTCTTTAACAATCATTTATAGTTTAATTGATATAATGTAAAGATTTTTAATACTTTTTTTATGATAAATTTCTTGATTTTATTAATTATTATTTTAAAAATTACATAAATAAAATTCATGATTAGATGTTAATGGCAAAATCTTTTTATACTAACAATCTATATTAATTAAACTCTAATTTTACAAATTTTTTTCATATTTTAGTATTTTTTTAAATAGTTTTAAAAAATAGTTATGATTTTAAAATTTTTAAAAACTAAAAAAGAGACTTTTCAGTGTTTTATTGATTTGAAAACTTAAAATATAATAAAATATGTTATTTTTTACTTTTTATTAATGATATTTTCATAAATATAAATATGTTTTTTTATTTTTAAATTTTTAAAATAATTTTTAAATAAAACTTATTAAATAAATTTTTTTCTTTTTAAAAAATAGTTATTAAAAACTATTTTTAAATTTTTTTTCAAAAATTAAAACATAAATCAAATTAGTTTCTTATGTTATGTATGAGAGAGTACTTTGCAGATATTCATTCACCTTTGCATATCCCTCAAGTTACCTTTTGCTTATTGTTTCATCTTTTACACCCAAAATGCTCCGGCAGTCTTTAGTCTTTGTTGTAGTCAAATCCTTGTATTTATCTTATCAGTATGCCAGATATTGTACATATACTAAAATTTTTATAAATACTAGCAAAAATAAAGTTGTTGTAAAATATGTTATAACAATTATAGAATTTTAATTTAACATATTTTATAAATTTTTATATTTTGAAATATAAATTTTTATGTGACATGTTTTGAAATATATTTTGTTAATTTTATATTTTTTTTATGATAACATGATAAAAACATGTCAAAATCATCAATGGATATGTCAAATATGTAATGAATATGAAAAAATACAAAGATGAGAGTTTGAATAAAACTCAAAACATTGTCGCACTTATGTATTTGTATATTTATTAAAAACATTTATCATGAAATGCATGCATAGATTAATAGGAACAAGTTATATTTGTGAAAGTGAAAATAGTCATATGGACACCAAAAGGTCATATTCTCATCATATAATATATAGTATATAATATAATATATTATACATTATAGATATAATTAAACAATTATGTATGTTGCATATCAATATTTTAAAGTAATTTTTTTCTTAAATTTATAAGATTGGTCTGGTGGTAAAGTATATGTTTGGGAAATAATAGGTTATCGGTTTAAGTTTCTCTTATGAAAAATTAGTTTATTCTTTTAATTTTAAAATATGTGTAAGGATAGAATATGTATTTTAAAAAGTAGACATCAAAAGAGGTATTTCCTTTATTAATAGTATATATACGTCACAATTATTTTTGTGTTTTCATATTCTTGAAAAAAAAAAATAATGTACTCTTCATCGTAAAGTTGAAAACAATAAAAAGCAAGTTTTAAACTTTTAATTTATCTATCTCAAAAAAAAATATTGTTTTATCTTTTTAATTAAGTAAAAATCATAACCACTAAAACAAAAGAGAATATTAATTTATTTTTAAATTGATTTTAAAAAAATCATAACCACTAAACAAATGAAAATATTAACTTATTTTTTGAGATATTTTAAAGTAAAAATCATAACTAATACAACAAAAGAAAGTATTTTTATATTTTTATTACATAAAAAGCTAAAATTATCTATGAGGGAGAAACCCATTACCTTTCTCCACCTCCCTCCTTAACCATCACCTTATATCTTCATACTTGTTTGGATTACGTTAATTTCCTTTTAGGATGCTTGTTCGAATTAATGCTTGCATGAATATTTAATATACCCAATTTGTACTTTTAAAAATTGATTTGATGATTGATCCGGTCAAGGTGTTGAGTTAGTAGTAGAAGCATTGGGTCTAATATCATGACATAGTCTGTATTAAAAATATATAAAATTGTATACTTATATTAAAATAAAAATTATTATTTATAAACAAAATCTTAAGTATCTATAAAGCAATTAAGTATATACACTCCTCAAGCATAATAAATGAAATAAGTAATATCAAAACCAAACAACAATTACATAATAACAATAAAGTAAATTGTACAACATAAAAAATATAAATAATAAAAAACATAGTTAATATCATATAAGTTGAAAAAATCATAGTTAATAAAAAATAAAATAATATCAGATAGAGAGTAGTATGAGTGGTTCAATAATAACTACACGGTGAGTTGACATGTTTTAACAACTATATCCAAAAATGACAACATAAACTTCTAATTCACTTGCTCACAAATCATCATTAGCTTTTACCTTTAAGATAAAAGTATTTTTAATTAAGTTTCCTAGAAATTGGTTATAATTAAAATCAAATAATTTAATTGCAAACAAAAAATCAGGTTTGCATGATAAATTACGAAAAGTGCAACAGTTATTTATGTTAATAATTTACAAGGATAATTTGGAAATGTGATTTCAGAGAGAGGAAAAAATATTCTAAAACAATCAACTGAATAAAATTATGAGATGCCACATTCTTCTGATTTTAAAAAATCATTTATAAGTTTCATGAACTATTATATTAAACATGGAACTTCTTTTTTTAAAAAAAAAATTTATAAGAATAACTGAAATGAAGAAATAAACTACCCAAATATGCCTGAAAGTACAATTTTTTTTTATTTAATCTCAAAAATACTTTTTAAACAGATATCTATCCATACATTTTCACCTGTTACCAACTATTCGTTGTTCAAGATAAACTATTATAATGGCCTCTTGCGTTACACGGGAGTATATTAAAATACTTTAAAATATAGTAAAATTAAAAAATATGATATAAAAATATTAATTTATATTTAAATTTATAATATACTATATTTAATTTTAAATTTCATTTTCAAATAAAAAACAATAATTTAGCTTTAATAATATAAATACAGTAATATTTTACATGATATATATTTTAAATTAATAATACTAAAAAATATTATTATTATTATTATATAGTTTTATCATATATGTAATATTTAGTCTTTTTATAAAATTATTCTTACAACCATATGAGATTTACTTACACCAAAAGAATTCTTACACATATGTGCTAGTTTAAATTATCAATTACATATCTATTTTATCATTTTGAATTGTCAATAACAAAAACATCATATTTATTATAATTAATTTAATTAATATTATTATATTAATTTACAAATTTAAAAATAAAAAATATGAATTTCACAAATTTTTTTATTTTTATATTTATTTTTTATTTTATTAATATTTAATTATTTTAATTTTTATGTTAAATTTATAATCTATAATCTATACATGTGTAATTAAGATTTTTTATATAAACCTTTTGTCCATAGACACCAATTCTAAATACTTTTTATTATTTGCATCTTTAGAATCTAAAATCAATAACATATGAATAATCCCTACATTGTAATTCTAATTTGAGAGTGTTACATGTGGGAAAAAAAATAGAAGCCATTTAAAAAAAAAGAAGAAGAAGCTTTTCACAAATGAAATACTCATGTAATGTATAAATAATAAAAGAGTATTTTCACAAATGAAAGTTTTCAGTACTGTTTTTTATAGGCCAATGAAAGTTTTCATTACTATCAATACTAATTGAAAAAATTGGGTAGGTAAGATAATTATCTATTCAATTGATGGGATTTACATTAAAAAACATATTTTTTAGACAATGAAAATTGAATTTTAAATATATTTTTTGAAACATTGAAATGCCAGGCAAACAAATAATTGAATTTATATAACTATTCAAAATAACAATTGGCTTAATATCTTGGCAAATTATTTGATGATATTTCAAATAAAAAATTGGTTTGAAATATGCCTCTTTTAAACATGGTATTATTAGCTTATAAAAAAAATTTTCTTATTAATTCTGAAAAAATATTATTATATATTTTATGTTAAGAGTTTAAAACAATTAGACAAATCAGTTACTTAAAATTATTATAAATCTCATAATTTATTTATAAAACATGAAAGAACAGTGTAATATTATAATATGTATTCTAATATTTATTTGCCGTGTTTTTGTTTCTTATTATATTTTAGTAATAATATTTTAGTTTATTGAAAAAATATTTCTTTTGAATTTGTTAATCGATAAGCATCCATTAGTTTTTTATTTTCAACTTATTTATAGTTAATTTAATTTAAATTTTAAATAGACCAATTTAAAATGCATTAAAATCTATTGACTATTTTAAATTGAAAGAAATGTGTACAAGTAAAACTAATATGATTTTTTAGAATTCAATGAATATGGATTATCCGGGTACAACTGATTATATTATTAATTAATAAAAAATTATTCTTTTAAAAAATTAATAAAAATAATTGTTTATATAATTTTTAATAAAAGTAACAAAGATGATTTATTATTTCATATTTATGAATGAGTTTAATTTATATACATTGTCAGTGTAAAGATTTTTACACTGATATTCAATCACAATCATTCATGGTAGATGTGTATACCAATTAAACTCTGAATGAATTACTTTAACATCTAATTAATTTTATAAATTAAACATTAATTACTAATTGTGTGGTTAGCAAATAATTTATGTCATATATGGGTAAAACAAACTGTTTATGAAATACCTTAAGAGTTTAATTGGTATATATTGTCAGTATATATAAATAAAAAAGTTACAATTAAACGTAAAAATATTTTATATTGAAAATATATACTAATTAAACTCATACTTTAATCTAACAGTTGAAACAATTTCTTGATGTATACATACTTGACTTTATGTAATGTGAAAAAAAAAATGATTGACCAATTAGATGATTCAATTTATTTAAGTAGAAATGTTTCATATAAATTAAAACGTTTTTGGTTTTAAATAGTACAATTTTTATTTACATTTAAACTAATTTGTGTTTATATATTTAATTTCAACAAAAAATATATTTTTGGGAAAAAATATCATATTTTTAATTTTTCATTAGGGATTGAAAACTTATAAAGAAAAATAGAAATAGAAATTAATTTAAAAATGTCATTTTAAGGATCGAAATATGTTTATAGTATAAAATAATTATGATGATATTAGAAAACTTTATTTATTAATAAAAAAATATATCTAAATTCACTAGAGTGAATGTGCCGTCCCTTTCATAATCATAGGCACTCGTGCATAGTTCTTTTTTTAGGAAACACGTGCATATTTAATTTAGCTCTTAATTTACAAAGCATACTCTAATCTTGTTGACAACTATTGGTGTTGATGCATGTAGGTCGCTCCGTCGCATTGTCACATAGATATGGTGGTCCAGACTGGTCTTAATTATTCGCAGGATATCCATCACAAAGGAGTTAATGATTTTTTTAATAATAAAAAAAAATCTTTAATCCTAACAATTGATATTTGCTTTCGATTTAGTAGCTATGAAAAATAATTTAATTTTTATATTATATATTTTTTAATTTAATTCTTATCTTTTTATTGGCTAATAAATTTGTCTTTTAAAATTGCAATAAAATCAACTGTAAAATTAAATAAAAAACATATGGTTGTATTTTATTTGAAAAAAAAATATTTTTAATTTTATATATGAATTATTTTTAATTTACTTATTATATTATACCGTATGTAATTTGTCAATTTTACAGTAATATGATATAAAAAAAAGAAACCATATTAAAATTAGTATAATGTATAAAAATATTAAATTTAAAATAAGTATACAAATTAACCTTCCTTATGTTTAGTTTTATTTTTTTTACAGAAATAAAAGGATATCGGGCAATATTTTGTCGAAAAGTAGTAGAAAGTGATTCAGGAACAAAATTAAAAAAACTAAGATACTAGTCAATGGATAGACTTAATTAAGCAAAATCATAAGCCAAAATGTTCACTTGACAAGGTAAATAAGCAAAAGCTGCAGTTGAATGTCTTTCTACTGATCTTGAAAATGCGATTGACAATATGAAAGTATACATGATTTATCGATCATTCCTTTTCTAATAGCTTGACCGCATTGAAAAAATTAGATTCAATATTTAGACTATGGGAACCATATTAATAAAAATATTAACTTTGGGTATGTTTAGTTTGATTCACATGAATTCGTATAAGAATATTATATGTTACAATATCTTCTCACTTATTCTTTTAATACTTTGTAAAAAGGAATTAACATAATACAAATTAATACATTAAAATAGAATATTATACTAGTTACAGTAAACATTATTATCAAATTACAAATATCACATCTTTTTGTGTCAAGAGGGTGGGATATAACTTGTGTATGTTTAATATTGACAAGCACAACGATTTATATATAGGTTTTACTTTTATTTCTTGCTTTCTTATTATACTCTTACATGGAAGACATGTTCTATGTTATCTCTTAATGTAATTCATTTGATTTATGGAATTTTTTTTACAAATATAACATTTTGTATGATTGTTTACATAGTAATTTATTATTAGATAACAAAGTAAACATAATTTTTATGCACCTACTTTATTCTTTAAATGAAATTGAATAGTTAATAAGTAAAAAATTAAGGAAGATTGTTAATTGTTGTTTGTAGAAATGTAGGAAGAGGGAGAATCTATTTTGAATACAGTTGACATAGTTTTAAAAATCATACTCAATCTAGACATTAAGTTATGGAATGATAGGCTGAGCTGGATAGTAACTGATTCGTATGACTTAATCATCTAATCTTTAATAAAAATAAAAATATTTTATATTAATTTTAATAGTATAAAAAATTATATATAATATTAAAAGTAAATATAATTTTATAAACTTATCTTTAAAGTTTAAATTAACTAATTTCAAATTAAAAAAAAAAAAGAAAACTCATGTTTAAGTTAAAACTAAATTTATTCATATATATCCATAAATTTTAAAAAATTAAATAAGTTATAAATTTATAACAACACTTATAATCATGAATTTTATTAAGAAAGTAAAATTTCTACGTGGCAGTCCAACTATTACAGCGATCCGATTTTTAAAATTGTAGGACTCTGACCCAATTGTAAAAGCTAAGTTCCGTGGAGGCAAATAAAATAAGCCCACACGGTTTATAAGCACTGCCAACCCTTTTCTTTGTGAATTGTGAAAAACAAATCCCTCCAACAAAGATGCCATAGCCACCGCCAACCCCGACCCCAACCACTACCCTCATCCATAATTTAACTTCACACTTTTTCTAATTGTTTATTTATTTTTAATCAGATGTAGAAATCATTAGTGTAGATACGGTTGGTACTTAATCTATTGCATTGAATATCTCATTGTACCCAACTAACATATTAAAAATACAGATTTCATGCTGTAAAAAAATCATCGTCTGTTGATTCATTCCTTTATCACCAACACTTAATTCTATCACTGTAAATTTATAAAAGATTATTCTATTTTAATAGAATGTGTAGAGTTTGAATTAAAGTATATAGTTTATTTAAATAATTTTTTATAAATTTATGGTGATACAGTTAAGTATTTATAAATAATTCTTAACTTCGATTTCTAAGCAAAATGCAATTTTGATGAACCAAAATAACATTTGTGAAGAGGTTAATATATCCTTTTTTTCATTTTCATTTTAAATATTTTCTATCTATCCTATGTGATATATTATACCATATAATGATTAATATACCTACATTCTCATTTTCTTTACACCTCTCCAAACTTCAAGATTTCTTAAAATCCCATAATACACCTTCTCATAACTGTTTTTGAAAATATAAGGTTATGAAAAATACTTTTAGAATGTGATTTTATACTTTCCAAAAAAAATTTCAAAGAGTCAAACTCTTTTTTAGAATACTCTTAAGAACTATGTTTGAAAATAAAGTTTAATTAAAAGGACTTTGTAAAATATACATTTATACTTTTAGAGTACTTTTTGGAAGAGTAAGTACTCTTTCGGTAGTACTTTTTAGAATAACATTTTATGAGTAGTACCTTTGATTTTTTTTTCTTAACACAAAGAAAAAAAACAAAAAAAAAATATATGAAAGAATAAAACACACTTTATTATTATAGAAAAAAATAAAATGTACTTCCAATTTTTCATATTTACTCGTAATGAGAAGATGTTTGAGAAAAAACCAATTTGAAAAAGATAATTATATATATTAAAGTAATAAAAGTAAAGAAAGTGTAAAACAAAAATAAGATTTAAATAGGATTTAAATAAGATTTAAAGAATAATAGAGAAAAGTTGTAAAAATATAACTTCAACATAATTAACTGAAAATATAAAATTAAGATTTAAAAAATAATAAAGATAAAATATAATTAGGATTAGAGTTTATATTAACAACTATATGAAAATGTAAATAAGAGGATATTTGTTTTGGTATCCATCTAATATAACCATAGCCAAATTTGTACCAATTCATGAAACCGCAAACTTTGCAAGCTTAATCCTCGAAGTAGCACGCAAGTTCCTTTAATGTATAAAATTTGATATTGGTACAGAATGTTGGTATATTTTATTGATTGTTTATATTTTTTTTTATTATTCGTTTCGTTTCTGAGGTTTTCATAGCCTAAAGAAAGAATTGAAAGAAAAAAAAAATTAAATTTTCTTATTTTGATATTTTTTTATCGTTTTTATTTGGATTTGCAGATTGTTTATTTTATCTCTGGATTTGGCAGACATAAAATGGGATCTAACTATTATGTAAAGTTTGTTCAACACTTATATCACATGGGATCTCTAACGCAACTTGTAAAATTATACTATTTTTTTGGTCCTAGGAACTGGAGACAGAAATTTACAACTCTCACGAATTATACTATTTAAATACGCCTAGTGTTTTTTATTAGAATTCTATGTTTTCAGTTGAGCGATGGAGACGGTTGATCAGCCGAAGCATCAGCGTGGCGTTGCATACCGTGTTGATGAAATTAACTTAACAAAATGCAGGAAAAATGGTTGGCTTTATCTTATAGGTTTGGCATGTGTAAAATTTCTATCATTTTCCACAACTGTATAATCATTCATCCGACAACTGTATAATCATTCATCGGTTAAGTTTTCATGTCTCATCCTCATGATTTTCTAAATTATATCATGTTTACGGAAATGGAGTATAGTACTTGTATCCTACGTATCATAACAAATTATAATTAATTCGATATTTAAAACGTGTTATATCACCATTGATGATCCTTCAAAATAATTAATGCATAATACGCCACTTTGTGTGTGTTTCGAACATGCAGGTCAACCACACCATAAAGGTAATCTGCATAAAATCAGGCTTTTTATATACTATAGTTTATTTATACAATAACAACTTATATATCTATATGAAGAATGCTAATAATTTCTTAATGTACTAGTTTTTTTTGTTGACATGCTTATACCAGTTGAAAATCGTACCAAGACGTTTACAACAATTCACTTACGAAGTTCAACCAAATCTCCTTTACTTTTTAATGTACTAATTATTCTATAATTATTTAACAATAATAATATTTATGTGATCAAAACAATAATACTACGAAAAAGTATTAAGATATTTAGTAAAAAAATAAATATTATTACTGTTACAATCAAACTCAACTAAAAAAATTACCTAAATCAAAATATTATATTCTAAAAAGAGTTTAATTAGTATTAAAAAGATTTTACACTAATATTCAATTACAATTCTTCATTTATGATAAATTTGTTAACTTTACAAATTATTATTTTAGAAGTCATATAAATAAAGAGTTGTGATTAAACATCACGTAAAACTCTTTTTAAGTGTTAATGTATACTAATTAAACTCTTTTAAAAATACATATTAAAACTATTATATATTAAAATTTTGTTATTATAAATATTGAAAAATTAAAAAAAAAAATTGGGGACAAAGCCCTACTACCAAAGTAATTGATCTAATAACTTAGAGTTTTTACTATGACATTTAATCATAATCTTTTATTTGTTAAAGTAACAAATTACCATACATGTATTGTGATTAAATGTAAAAATTTTATGAGTTTAATTGATATACCTTGTTCGTATAAAATATTTTTATGTTAACATTCAATCATGACTCTTCATTTATCTAAATTTTAAAGTATTAATAGTAACAAATATACTATGAATTAAGGGTTTGAATGTGAGTGCAAAAATTTTTAGGTAAACTCAAATTTTATTTGTCGCAAACTTAACATAATCTCTACCATTAACTGTGTTGGGGTTGCTCGTACTGATTTAAGTAGTGGAGTATTTTTACAAATACTCACATAATTTCTTTTAAAACTTAACACTAGTGTTGGACTATCCTGCCTATGTTTGGATCTATGTTTATTTTAAATTCAACAGAAGATCATGCATTCCAAGATAAAAACAGAGAAGCAATTCCTTCGATGCTTTGACTTGAACATTGGTTGGCATTGAGTTGAATTCCAATCCAACCACAAACCATCAGTCAGCCTGAAGATTTCATCATGCTTGGAGAGGTGCCAAAGGCTCAATTCAATCATTATCTTAGAATTAAAGAGCTTAAAATCCAATTTGTAAAATATTAATATAATACAGGCATAAGCTAGAATGCTATAATACATCTAAAAACAAAAACGTATACGTTGGTTTGAAGTAAAGTTACATTTTTACTCTACTAAGGTAACTACTATAATTTTAATTTTTGGAGAACATGCTACATCTGGATGGGAATATAGGTAGTACTACCTCAACACGTTTAGTCACATTTGGAACAATATATACGGAGGTACAGAAAAATGAGAGGCTTCCAAGAAGCGATGTAACAATATGCAGATCATGACTTATATTGACGGATAATAGAGTTTTCTTCTCATTACAAATTATTGAAAGAACCTCTATTATGTCTTTAAATAATTTTTTAGATTTGTTTTTTCTTATCAGATTTAGTTGTTTGTTTGGTTGTATGTAGTTTTTTTTATGTCTTTTCCTGTTTCCTATACTTTGTTATCAATTGTTTTTTTATTGCTTGGTATATACATGTTGTATAGCCAGACGTACGATCTTTTACTTGATATATTGCTGCTTGTTTTGCCTCTAAAAAAATACATTGTCGATCCGATAAAATGGTTATGGCTTGGGCATTGGAATAGTCTTGAGTAGTTACTTCTTGGCCATCATATCTTAGTCGCATTAGATGTTAGAATTTTCGTAATTTACACTGCATGTCTTAATCACTGAAGGACGTGCCTCAATTAAAAGAATTAAAAAATTCAATAAAGTTAATCATTGTACCTCGGACACATGCAACAAATAACATACGTGCAAACCATGGTTCGGTGGCTTGGAAACCCATCGTAAACCTTTAAGTTAATAAATGAAATAATTTAAAATATAATAATGTATAAGAAGTTAATAGCAAACTTATAATGTCGAAACCCCTCCTATTGCGGGTACGTTAGTCGTCCTAGACTCCTAGTTCCTACCCGTTTCATGGCCTCTACTCTTACCAACATATGCTAGCTCCATGTTTATGCCATTAGTTTTTGGTTATGAAATAAATAGAGTTCAAAGAAATCGTGCACGAATGAATTAGCTTGTAGAGAAAGAGGCAGGTCCCATAAGATGATGGGAAATTAAGTAAAAGGAAACATCCTAGAACCTATTATTAATTCTTCATACACTTGAGAATTTTCTTCAACTAATTCTTTTTTGCACCGTCTAAACTGCTGTACATCACTCAGCTATTAGCCAATTAGCAGTGTTGCTTTGAAGAGATTAAGGATAACTAAGTGGAAAGGTCAACAAATTAGAAACGAAGGGTTCAACCTTTTTCACTTTATGGGAGTCTTGAAAGTGAAAACTTGGAATATTCAAAAGTTTGGGCCAAAAAATAGTGTCGCGTTTGAAAATAAAGGTTAAATTTGGTCAATCCTTGTAAAATTGATTATAAATTAATAATATATGTTGAGGAAGGATTTTAATACGGGTTTGAAATGATTAAAATGTAATAGTATCAAACATTAAGATATTGAGTAATATATGCTATAAAGGAAATGCAAAAGTAATAGGACAAAGTATCTTTTATAAGTCTTCCTTTTTCTCGTCGGTGCAAAACCAAAGAATAATATGTTGAAATTAACTGTGGATTAATATCACTCAATATCTATTATCATTAATCGACAATATCTTATCTCTAACCGATAATATCTTATCTTTAACCGATACTATCTTATCTTTAACAATATGGTTAATTGAACTGGGATTACAGTGAGATTGACAGATTGACTCTGTGATGGTTAGGTCAATCAGATTAAAAAGCCCAATTAAGAGAGGTCCTGATTACCCTGGGGGGTTATAAATTTGTCATCCCATTAAGCAAATTTACACAATCAGAATTGTTCTCTACAATAACCCCTCAGAAGGTAGCCAGAAGAACCTCCTAGAGTTCTATTCAATAGTGCTCATGGACATGAATGCCAATTCAGGTACACATTCATTCTCATTCTATCACTTCAATATTTTTAATTGGCATACTATAATTTGTGTCTAGTACAGATTAATTGAAACATACTTCATATTTTCATCAATTGGTATCAGAGCCTAACTAGATACATTTTATGGTTGTCAATTGAACAAACCCTATTTTAATATTAAACACGCATATTGAGAGAGGGAGAGACCTGAACATATGCGCCAACCGCCGGCAGTCGCAGCCGAGTCGCCCGCCGGGGCCAGCGGCTCTGCCGGTGGTCTGCCGCTGGTCCCGGCCCTGCCGTGCCGCCGCCTTCGGCGCTGTTTCACCTGGATGAAGGGCGGAGATCGGAGAGAGAGGCGGAGATCGCGTTTCAGCCGCCCGCTCCAGCGGCTCTTCGCTGCGCACCGGGTCGCGCGCGCGCTTCAAGCGGCGCTTCACCGCTGCGTTTTCAATCGCGCAGATCTCGTCGGAGATCTTGGCTTCGGCGCTGCTCCGCGCGCTCCAGCGGTGCTCCGCCGCGTCTCGAACCGCCCAGATCCAACGGATCTCCGTCGCCTTCGAACGGTTTCACCCTGCGCGTCTCGACGGTTCCAGATCCCGTCGGATCTTGGTTTCGGCGCTGCTCCGCGCGCTTCAGCGGCACTCCACCACGTTTCGAACCCCGACCAGATCCCGTCGGAGGTTGGATTTTCGGCGCCTCCAAGGCCGCCCGCTCCACCACCACCTCGCGTGCTTCGAAACCGCCAGATCCGCCGCGAGCACTGCTGCGCTGGATCGGAGAATGAGAGACCACGAGAGAGAAAGGCGAAACAATCGAGAAAGAAGAACCGCGGCGGACACGAAACATGCCAAATTTTTTTAAAAATTATTAAATAAATAATTTTTCTTTGAAATCTCATAATATTTGAGATATGAGGCATAATATTGAAATTTAAATTTTTTTTTTTTGAAATTTCATAATTTTGAAATTTATTTAATTTTGAGACGCAATTTCGAATTATTTTTTTAGTATATTACTCTCAAATTTTGAATATTGAATTATCACTTATAATATGTTTTTTCTATTAAATTGCATTGTGATGACCTGCCTATCGTGGGCATGATGATGTGAATTTTGTTTGTCATATTTTAAGATGATAAAATAAACATGATTTATGGTATTAATTTACATAATTGTAATTTCACCTATCGTGGATACATTTGTGTAAATTTATGAATAAATATTAATTCATTATATTAGTGATAATTATACCCTATCGGTGTGTTATTATTAGTATAATTTGTTGTTGTACAATGCATTTCTCTTGACTTATGTTAATGTTTTTTGGTACCCTATCGGTGCTAGGATTTATTAATTTAAGTTATAATGTATTGTAATTTGCTTAGGGATTTATTTTAAGCTGAACTTTTAAATCACTTTTTCTTTATTGTGATGTTCAGTTTTCTTCCCTAATTCCGTCAAAACTCTAAACGGAACAAATTATGAGGACTGGAAAGAATCATTAGATCTCTACCTGACCATTGACAATCTGGATTTAGCATTGAGGACGACGAGGCCTGCGCCTCTTACAGATGAGTCTTCTGAAGCTCAGCGAATTTCCCAAGAGAAATGGGAACACTCTAACAGAGTGTGCCTGAAGGTGATTAAATTCACCATGGAGAAATCTATCAGACAGAGCATTCCAGATCTTGATGATGCCAGTGCTTTTCTGAAAGCAGTCGGTGAAAAATTTACAACTTTTGATAAGGCACAAAAAAACCAATATCTTTCCTTATTTGAAAAGACCAAATACGATGGTGTCAGCGGTGTACGTGAACACATTATGAAGTTAGTACATTTCTATAATAAGTTGAAGTCTCTCAAGGTTGAGGTTGGTGAAGACACTTTAATTTATCGCATTTTGGAGTCTCTGCCTTCTCAGTTTGACATCATGAAGACTTCATATAACATTCAAAAGCATGACTATGGAGTGGATGAATGGATTGCAATAATCACCCAAGAGGAGGAGTCAATGAAGAAAAATAAGCCTAATAGCATTCAGTTCGTTGCTTCTAGTTCAGGTACTAAAGGTGCTAACAAGTATAAAGGAAAGAAGAAAAAGGGTACAGAGAAAGCAGAACGACATTTAGAACCCAAGAAGAAATTCTTTAAAGGTTATTGCAAGTATTGTAAGAAACGTGGTCACAAGGTGGAAGATTGCTTTATCCTGAAAAAGAAAGAGGAGAAACGAGGTAATCTGCTGACACTAACTTGCTTTGAATCTAATATGGTTGATGTTCCTCCAAATTCCTGGTGGTTAGACTCAGGGGCTACTATTCATGTTGTGAATTCTTTACAGGGGTTCACAAGCCTGAGGAAACCAAGTGATGTTGAGACGAAGATTGTTATGGGAGATGGAGCTGGAGTACCCGTTGCTGACATTGGAGTTGTCTCTTTATGTTTATCCTCTGGACATACTTTATTATTGCAAGATGCTGTTTATGTCCCTTCCATGAGAAGGAATTTGATATCAATTTCTGTTTTAGACAAATGTGGTACAACTTTCATTTTGGTGATGGAAAATTGGTGATTTATTATAATTCAACTGTTGTTGGTTCAGGAGTTTTGCATGACAGACTTTACATGTTAAACGTAACTGATATGTCAGTTAACTCCATTAGCGAGAGTAAACGTAACAGGATTGATGAATCTTCCTCTATGCTATGGCATAGACGTTTGGGGCATATTTCTAGGCCTCGAATTGAAAGACTCATAAAAGAAGGGATTCTGCATGATCTTGACTTCTCAGATTATAACACTTGTGTCGATTGCATCAAGGGGAAGTTCACTGCCAAAACTAGGAATAAAAGTTCAAACAGATGTGACGATGTGCTACAATTAATATGTGGACCTATTACACCTACTGCTATGGGTGGATATAGGTATTTTATTACCTTCATAGATGACTTCTCCAGACATGGATGGGTATATCTTCTTCAGGATAAAGCAAGCTCTCTTGAAGCCTTCAAAACCTTTAAAGCTTTTGTTGAGCTGAAAACAGAAAAGAAAATTAAGTGTGTAAGGTCTGATAGAGGAGGAGAATATTATGATCTTTATGACGAGACAGGAAGAAATCTAGGTCCATTTGCTCGATTCCTTGATCAATACGGAATTGAAGCTCAATACACTATGCCTGGAACTCCTCAACAAAATGGCGTTGCTGAGAGGCGAAATCGAACACTCATGGACATGGTAAGATGTATGTTATCACACTCATCTCTGCCAGAATTTCTTTGGGGAGATGCCTTGCGAACTGCTATGTACATTCTTAATCAGGTACCTAGCAAATCTGTGCCCAAAACTCCTTTTGAGCTAATGACTGGTAGAAAGCCGAGTTTGAGACATTTCCATGTATGGGGTTGTAAGGCAGAAGTAAGACCGTATAATCCTAAACAAAAGAAACTTGATCTCAAAACTATTAGCGGTTATTTCATTGGCTACTGTATCGGTTCTAGAGGATGTAGATTTTATTGTCCTTCTCACTCTACACGAGTTATTGAATCTGACCGAGCAGTTTTCTTTGAGGATGATTTGGACAGTGGGAGTTACACACCTCGAATGATAACCTTCAGATAAGATCGAACCATGCTTCCATTACCATCTTATTCTCTTCCTACAGACATCTCAATCCCAATGGTTCACACAGATGAACAAATTGTTGAGAGGCAAGATGGACAAATGACAGAACCACAAGTTGATGAACCACAACTCAATGATCAACAACTTGATGATGTTGATGTGGCCCATTAAGACGATCTCAGAGAATACGCCGACCTTCTATACCAAATGACTATGTTGTATACCTTTAGGAGCACGAATATGATCCACATGATGATGACGATCCCATCACATTTCAGGAAGCACTTTCTAGTTCTCATGCTTCTGACTGACTAAAAGCTATGCATGATGAATTGTCTTCCATGTCTCATAATAATGTTTGGGATCTTGTGGACTTGCCAGCAGGTTGTAAGCCTGTTGGATCTAAATGGGTCTTTAAGACAAAACGTACTCCAGATGGAAAGGTTGATAGGTATAAGGCTCGATTGGTGGCTAAAGGTTATAGTCAACGGGAAGGCGTTGACTACAAAGAAACTTTTTCACCAGTTTCAACGAAGGACGCACTCCGAGTTGTCATGGCTTTAGTTGCTCATTTTGACCTAGAGCTACACCAGATGGATGTAAAGACAGCTTTTCTGAATGGAGATCTTGCTGAAGATGTCTACATGGTTCAGCCTGATGGTTTTGTTGAAGCAGGCAATGAGCATTTGGTGTGTAAACTTAAAAGGTCTATTTATGGACTGAAACAAGCATCTAGGCAATGGTATTTAAAATTTGACCAGATTGTCACTACTTTCAATTTCAAGGAAAATGTTGCAGACCAGTGCATTTACTTGAAGACTAGTGGGAGTAATTTCATCATTCTCGTATTATATGCCGATGACATTCTCCTTGCCAGTAGTTGTATGAACCTATTGGTTGAGACAAAATCAATGTTGTGCAGACATTTTGACATGAAAGACCTTGGTGAAGCTTCTATTGTTCTAGGCATCCAAATTCTTCGTGATAGGTCACGTGGCATAGTTGGATTGTCCCAAAAGGGATATATCGAGAAGATTCTCAAGAAGTTCAACATGAATGCTTGCTCCCCATGTGCTGCACCTGTGCAACGTGGTGACAAATTATCTAACAAACAATGTCCTCATAAAGATGAAGAAGTGGATGCTATGAAGAAAATTCCATACGCTTCCGCTGTTGGCAGTTTGATGTATGCTCAAGTCTGTACTCGTCCTGACATTGCTTTCATCATCAATGCCTTAGGCAGATACTTGAGCGACCCAGGTTTGGGTCATTGGAAAGCCATTAAAAGGGTCATGCGATATTTACAGGGAACCAAGGATCATATGTTGACTTTTATGAAGTCTGATCAACTTCAAGTCACTGGCTATTCTGATTCTGATTTTGCAGGTTGCCCTGATGATCGTAGATCTACTTCTGGCTTTATTTTTATGATGGCAGGAGGAACTATCTCTTGGAAGAGCGTTAAACAGTCTCTTATAGCTACCTCTACCATGGAAGCAGAGTATGTTGCTTGTTTTGAGGCCACTCGCTAGGCCATGTGACTTAAGAAATTGATATCTGACTTTCACATAGTTGAAAGCATTTCCAGGCCACTTGTGATTTACTGTGACAATACTGCTGCTGTGAGTTTCTCTCGAAATAACAAAAGCTCTACTCGTTCAAAGCATTTTGATATCAAGTATCAATTTGTTAGAGAGCAAATTCAAAGTTTTCACACTTGGATTGAAAACATTGATTCTGAGGAGATGTTAGCAGATCCACTGATTAAGGCCTTAACTGTTGGAATTTTTCTTATTCATGTAACTCACATGGGTTTAGTCAAGGCTTTTGATGTATTAAGTTAGTGGGAGTCTGATTCTCTATTTTCTTTAAGAGACATGCTCTAGTTGACGTCATTTCATGTTTCTTATTAGCATTTTATTTATGCTTGGACCATTGTAGTGTCATTTATGGGACTGCATTATGCCATACATCTATGAAAAATATTACTTAAATGCAATTGATTAATATCCCTATCGAATATTTATTTTGTTGCTCATATTTTTCATATTGTTAATATATCGGCAATTGTCGTTTTAGCTTAATGATTTGTATGTTGATTATTGATTTACACTATCCAAGTGGGAGAATGTTGAAATTAATTGTGGATTAGTATCACTCAATATCTATTATCATTAACCGACAATATCTTATCTCTAACCGATAATATCTTATGTTTAACCGATACTATCTTATCTTTAACAATATGGTTAATTGAACTGGGATTACAGTGAGATTGACTCTGTGATGGGTTAGGTCAATCAGATTAAAAAGCCCAATTAAGAGAGGTCCCTCCTGGGGGGTTATAAATTTGCCATCCCATTAAGCAAATTTACACAATCAGAATTGTTCTCTACAATAACCCCTCAGAAGGTAGCCAGAAGAATCTTCTAGAGTTCTATTCAACAGTGCTCATGGACATGAATGCCAATTCAGGTACACATTCATTCTCATTCTATCACTTCAATATTTTTAATTGTCATACTATAATTTGTGTCTAGTAAAGATTAATTGAAAGATACTTCATATTTTCATCATAATAAAGCAAATCTTGGCAAATCGGAGTATAGTGCATACTTTATGATCAAAGTTTCTACATTGTTCCTGAGCTATGAACTAGAAAGAGAATAGATTCCCGTAATTGATAGACAATAATTAAGACACAAGTCTCTATAAATGTTCACAAACCAAACCGCTACCAAATGTGTAGAGAATAGAGATGACAGAACGTACTATTACAATACCATATCATAATGAATAAAGAATGTCTAGATACAAGTGAAGTGACTGCGAAGAGTGTCTCATTGTTTCTTATTACAGGCTTACAGCCATTTCTGACAGAAAGTTATTCGGTCTTGAGTTTTGACCAGTAATTTTGACCCTCTCTTGCTCGAGCATAATACACATACATAAATAGATAAACTAACAAAGAAGGAACATCCATATAGCAGCCGGAGGTTGATATTGGTTTCAAACTTTTTGGTATAAAATAACGTAGGCAAGGCAAATGCATGAAGTAAAAGCTGAGAATACATAGGTAATGAATAATTTGGTCAATTAATTTAATCTAGTACATGGGGCTATCCGTGATTGATACACGCTTCTACCATCGGGTCATTTAAAGTTTTGAAGATTGGCATTGAATAAAATATTACCAACATATGCTATTATTAAACAAACAATTAATACCTGGGATTCCTCTCATACTCTACTGTAAATAAGGAACCTCCTTTTTAAGGCTTTCCTATCTACCTACAAGTGGCGCAGTACTTTATTAGGTCACTAATTAATATGATCAGTAAATTGATAATCAAATTCTTACTAGTTCCTTCTAACTAAATCCACAAAGTTTTTAATAGGGGAATTTGAAATGGACAAGTATGAGATATTTAGATATAGTTACCTCCTTTGCAGCTTCAAATTCAAAAGGAGAAGGGCGGTTGAGAAGATGAGCAAAACGAGAAAAAAGAGAAAAAGTGTCCTTGGTACTGTGCCGCAACTATATAAGAAGGTGTGGGAGCAAGTTATAATGAAAAAGCGCTCTAGTTACCTACCGAGCTACTCCATATTCAAAAATTGAACATAACTTGCAATATAAACCACTTACTTGCCATTTTTGTTCTGTGATTTTCTTACCATATACTTGCCAAATTAATTAACAACAGATTTAATTAACTCTTCTAAGTACAAATCGTCAAACTTCAAATATTAATCAATTTACCTCTTTATCGATATATTTAGCTAAACTTCATAATTTCCTTTATTAGAAGCTGGATAGTATTTCTGTATTTGACTACACTCCACGCTATTTCCCTGCTCTAAAGTCTCAAGTCCATTATTAATTTAGCTTTTCATCATGTTGCAAAAAGAAAAATTGGTGGTCGAAAATAACTTGGTGAAAATCAAAGCAGAAATAAAATAGTTTCCTATAATGATTTGTTTTTGCAGTATAAATTCAACTTGCTATGTATTTATATTATAGTCAAATTAATTGAAGCATGTTTGAAAAGAGTATTGGGCAATAATGTAAAAAGCATTAATTGCAGTGTAAAATCAAAACTCTTGAGAAGTAACATCCGGATCCGGCTTGATGAAGGTTTGTTAACGATTATCACAGAGAAGAAGATGTTTTTTGTTATCGGCATAAGAAAATGTTAACTTGTGTTTACATTAATTTGGTAAATAACTTTCAACATTTACTTATGAGAAAGAAAAGAAAATGGTGTGTATTTATCATTGATTGATAATATAGGTACCTAACATTAAAAATTACACTTTCAAGATGTAACTTTTTATCTTAAGAAAGAAGCTTGGGATTTGTGAATTGTAATGAGAGCATACCTGCAGATAGATGGAATGAAGGTTAACGTGCAGTTTTCCTGGAAAATAGAAGTTTCATATTTGCGTTACATTTTGTATAGATAGCTTCTAAGGCTGGTACGTACGCATCATTCAAATATCAATTGAATGACATTGAATGTTGAGAGTTTAGTGGCAGAGCATGATGGTAAGTAGGTAGTATGTGACGCAAATTTATGAAGGAGGAACCTTGTCCACAGGCAGAGAGACAGATAAAAATGTTCACGAGTTACAAGTTAGAAATTAGAAATGAAAGTAACATTTAATCTGTCACGTGATTTTACAATGTGGTTCCACGGTAGCATCCAGTACAAATATTGCGTGAAGGAGCTGATGAGTATCCATCAATATCATTCTAACTTGGTACTTATTGGGTGCCCGACCTAACCTTTTATGTTTGGTCAAATGGCAGGACGGTTATTAAAGAGAGAGACAGAGGGGAAAAAAAGTAGTAAATATAAGGCTTCATTTCCTGTTACTGTGTCCACCAGCTACCATTTTTTATCCCTTCCTAAACCTACTTATCTTAGACACATTCATACATTGTTGCTTAAACCTGTCCCTCATTATTATCACTTTTAATCATTCTATCGTACTATCAAATTCTCGCTTTACTTTCAAGAAACACCTTCAATATCCATACAAGAAACAAATGCACTTAATTCAAAATATATCTACTTTCGTTTCTTCTCTAACTTCCTATTCATAAAATAATCTCAAAACAATATCAGTATAACTTATTTCCACTTTCCTTTTATAATAATTATATAATTTATTATTGCATATCTATGCTATTTTCACCACAAAGGTAAAACTTTATCAAACGACAAAAATAATTTCACCTTTTAATGTAAAATCGAATTCAAGTTTATGAAAATGAAATACCTGATTCTAATGAAAAACAAAATTCTCTCATATTATACAGTATAAATGCTATAAGTATCTCTGTTTTTAAAAACTATATTAAAGATTAGTTATTCAACGACTTTATAACAGAAAATTCATTTCTTCTTTTCGACTTCTTTTTTTCTTTGCTTTCAATTAATATCCTATAATCACGGTCTTATGCTGTATGATATCGATGGTGATACTTTTTTAACACTAATTGGCATAGAGTTTAATTGCGTATATACTATTAAAAATTAAGAAACAACGATAAGTATAATTTTAAAGTAATTATTATAAAGTTGAATTATCAATATATCTAACATAAAAATTATTTATATATTAGACTATTTAGTCATAAATATAAAACTAGTATTAATTTTCAATAAAAAACTAATATTTTAACTTAAGAACAAGTGCATGAAGGTAGAACAATTATTAAGGTGGATAAATGTAAAAAATTGGATGAAAGGATTATGCATTATTTTTGTGCAGATAATTGATCTACTAGTCTATAATTGTTTCGCTATATTTAGGCATATCTATAAGAGCAGAGCATATACCTTATCTGTTGGATGACTGATATCATTCGTGTCCTTGTCCCTTTTACTCTACATTTTAATTAATTTTTATTTGACTTTAACCTCACTCTGGTGAGTGGTGAAGCCCTACTGTCATTTAACGCCGTCAATTCCTGGGTTCCCACAACGGTGAAAAGTCACCGTTAAAAACCATCTATAAATAACCTTAAACCAACAAAGGAGGAACATAAACCCAAACCAGAGAGTGAGAATAAAAAAGAAAAAGGAGGTTTTTGATAAAGCAAAAGAATATTATTGAAACATAAATTTTGGACTTTCTTTGCATTTGGCACCCACCCACAAGGAAATAAAACAAAAGAAGCACACAACCAGAGACACACACACGCAGAGAGAGAAAAGAAGGAAGAAGAAGGAGAAGGAGATCTTGTGAGATCAAGCCACAACTGTAAGCTACATTTCTCACATTCTTGCTTCACTCTGTTCCCATTTTCTGTTTGCTTTACAATGTGGTTGCCGATCTCTGTTGCACCTAACTCTGCTTCGCGCTACTCTCCTCAGATTTATCTGCCATTTCCACTCTTCTGTGCTTCGTTTTCTGATTTCTGATTTGGGTTTTCTTCCTTTGATCTTTCTTCCGATTCGTTGTTTTTTAATACTCACCACTGTTAATAGCACTTTCTGAGAACCTCATCTTCTTTCACCGCCAACTGTGGCCTTTTCCTTTTCAAAATGGGGATACGCATATTGGGTCAAAAGTGGAATTCAAATTCCTTTTTATTTTTCTCCCCTGTTATTCTCTTTCTATTCACCTATTGTTATTTCATCGGTTGATTTCTTCATTTTTGTGTTTACCGTTCATGTTATTTCTTTTCTCTTAAAAAGCTTTAATTTTCAGCTCTCTCTTCTGGCTCAAGTTATCAAACATGTAAATGATTAACTTAGTTGTTCGAATTAGTTCTTTTGCATCTTCGTTTTTGGCTGGAAACGTTGTTCTCATTTTTCATTCACTTGATTACTCTACAATGTAGATACATCTATATTTTTTCCCCTTTAGTTTGAAGATCATGTTGGAGTAGCTTCTTAATTTTCTTTTTGGCTCTTAACATGAAATTTAAGTGCGTACTTCTGAATGTTTATGCAGTTATTCCGTATAATCATATCTTGAAATGTCTCCTCTTGCCGTTTTCTCCTTTTCCATTTCAAAGCACATTGTAGAGGATTTTTTTTTTAAATGAAAAAGATTAGCCCAACATTTGAAGATTACATGCCAGTTGAAATGGTCAAAATTACTAATCATAATTAAATGTATTCATATGAACATTTTCTTGTCGAACTGGGTGATATACTGGATCTGTTTAAAACTTATTCACAAGAAGTAAATTCTGTTAACTTTTTTTTTTTTTTTAAACTCTATAAAGATATTCAACTCATCCCTGAATCGTTTACTTTCATTTTAAGGGCAAGTACTGAACTGACCTTAAACATGTGAAGTAACTTTTTGTTTGGTTTCTGGTATGTTGTATATGTACCGACTTCTGTTTTAATTGTGTCGTTTTTTTTTAACTTTTTGTGCTGATAGAAGAAACCTATTCCTTTAAAAGTAGAACGCTTTGTCTGAGTCTTGTGTTAGTCACCCTGTTATATCATGCAGCGTCATGGGTAGAGAAGTTACGGGAATGCAAGTTGTGGACAAGAAGCCAAATGGTGTAATACCGGCTAATGGTAGTTCTAATGATAAAGTATGCATTTCTCCTAAGGCTCAGGCAAAGGATCATGAGGTACAGGAATGTACCAAAGCTAATTCATTTGTGGAGAAAAGCCATGAGAAAGATGTTTTGAATACCAAAACAACAAACTGTAATACTGACTTGCCAGAGGAGGAGATTGAGAATTCTGAGGAGCAGAAAATGGGTGACAGTAAAATGTTAAGCTCGCCTGCTGCAAGAAAAGAGCATACTAGTACCTTTGTTACACATCCAGCTGATCTGGTTACTGAAAAGCATGGATCCAACACACAGATTGTTGATACTGAAGCTGATGCAACTGGTCTGAACTTGTCATCAAACACTAACAACATGCACTCACCTATCTCGTCAAAGAATTCACAGGTAATTGATGGTTATCCTTGTTGTCATGCCATTGCATGTTCGTGTTGAAGCATGAACCACTTCAATTCATAAGTACTCATTTAAACTGAGCTAAGCATGAACCTAGCACAGGCCTATATAAGTTATTAATAGGTTGCTTCCAGTTTTACTTGAGGAATGAGAAGGTGAAGTTGTTAGAGACTTACAGAACAAGGATTTTTTTTAATGCATGCTTGTTTGTGTGTGATATGTTTCTTTGACAAAGGATTATTTTTTCTCCAGCTGTTGTCATTTAAACAAGTAGGCTTGCTAAGGGAATCTTTTCAAATCACAAAATGAAGATAATTTATTGGTCATTGATAAAAATATGAACCACTCATACATGTGAAAGAGAAATTGGGTATAAGGGTGCACTGGATCAATTTCTAATCTGTTCAATCCTGGGAAGCTCAAAATACCTTGCCTAACAAATACATATATGGTTTTATTTGTAAGAATTCCTAATTTGTTAAGGTTTATGCTAACAGACTGTCATATGTTTTGACATTTGCTTGGGGTGCTTTGCAGTTGCCTATGTTGCTATTTGGTGTGTGTTTGTTTTTTAATGATATTACTGACAAAAAAAAAAAAAAATTTCAGCCAAACTCTCCTTTTTCATCAAGTAAGCCTTTGCAGCATGATAAGAAGAACTATGATGATGAAGATAATTGGTCTGTCGCCTCCTCGTATCCTCTAAACTTAGACATTTAGATGGTTTATTGTTAGCAGAGCAAGTTTTATGTACATTAAAAGAATGTTTGATGAAAGCATCCTAATTTAGTTTAATATTTACCTACACATTATAATACAGCTGTTATCCGTCATGTGTTCTTTAACCACAAATATTAGTGCTATGTCTATGCGCACAGCTAGATCTAAGGTAACTCATGGTTCAGCCCCTACATTTAGATGCTCTGAACGTGCAGAGAAACGAAGGGAGGTATAGATTTACTGACAAATAAACTGTATTGGATATTCTTTGAAACATATGTTGATGTCATGATTTTAATTTATGTATGCAGTTTTATATGAAGTTGGAGGAGAAACATCGAGCTCTTCGAGAAGAGAAAAACCAATATGAGGCAAGGCTAAAGGTAGAGTGATCTCTTTGTCTTGTAATTGGAAGACAGGTAGAAATAGTGGGTTAGTTGTTTTATTTAATAATTAATGATGATAGGAAGAGCAAGAAGCAGCCATCAAGCAGTTGAGAAAGAACTTGGTAATAAAAGCAAATCCAGTGCCAAGTTTTTACTATGAAGGGCCGCCACCAAAGACCGAACTAAAGAAGGTACTTTGTCTCTCCCCAAGATGAGAATAGGAATTTGTGGGAATAATGATTGATTTGTGTGTGGTGACAGCTGCCACTGACTCGGCCGAAATCACCAAAACTAAGTCGGAGAAGGAGCTTTGGTGATACAGTGAACTCATCTCCCCAAGTGTGTAGTCGTGGGCGTCACAGCACTGGTCACATCAAGGGTGGTTCTAATGCCCCTTTCCCTCAGAAAAACAACATTCGACGCAACAGCAATGGCGTTTGCAAACCCAAAGAACGATCCAAGGTGGATAAGGAAACCAAAACGGCTCCTCCTAAGATCACCGACCACGCAAATTCAGACATTTCAGTTCAATCATGACCATAATAACACCCTTCCTTCATTTTGTTTTCGTCCGGACTGACTTGCGCTGTATATCTTTTGTAACTTATATTGCTCCTCCACATTATCTCTTCTCTTCTCTTCTCTTCTTATATAATCATCACACACTTATTCATGTAATATCTTGTTTCCCCATACCACTCCCCGGATTTTAAATATAATTTCCTTTCTTCACCCCTTCTAATACGCCTTTCTCTTATCTATAATATATCCATCCACACTTTCTTTTCTTCTACACCTTTTCCAACATCAAAAGCATTCTGTCCATGCCCATGCTAATTAATGACTACAATATCTCGCACTAATCCAACTCTTTGCACGCTTTAACATTTAATACAATTCATTTTTATTCTATTAATTTCATGTAAATTATTAATATCATAAACTAGTATTTTAATTTCTATAGTAGTATACAAGATCAATGTTTCTTTTTTATAAAAATTTATAATATCAATATTTTTATACTGATATTCAATCATGAATGTTCATGTGTCTTTTAAAATAATAATAAGTAAAGTCAACAAATTTATTATAAATTAAAGTTTGTCATTGAATGTGTAAGAATTTTTACACTATACATTTAGTCATAATTCTTTATTCATGGTAAATTTGATGACTTTCCTTTGCTGGATACCAATTAAACTCATAATTTAAATCTTAATATAACAAAATTATATGTAATTATTAATGATTTTATGAATAAAATTGATTTAAAAATATAAATAAAAGAAAATTTTGTAACTAATTCAAAGAAAACATGAAATACATTTCTGGTAGAAATAAAAAATAATACATTTCTAAAAGGGAAAAAAAGTACTTTAAGAAAGTTATATTTCCAAAAAAAACAGTATAGGAACAAGTTGTAATAAATCATACATTACAGAATTTTGCAGTTAATTATTTTTAAGAATGTAAATAATATACAACTATCCTGTTCATTATAATTTAGCATATAGATTACTTTAAAATTTCTTTAAAACCACAGACTCTAGAAAGCAGAAGAAAAAATTCAAGAATTTAAAAGAAAATTAACCAATTCATCAAAAAATGTTTCAAATTTCTAAGAAAACTTCTGACAATGTTATATATATATATAATTTATTATGCATAAATTACTTTTTGTTTATTTAAAAATAAAATGCAGGTTTTAGAAATTTGAAATTAAAATTTTGAACAAAAATATAATAAATATAAAATGCATAAAATGTATCTTGAGTTTTGATAAATTATTCTCTCTTTTATACTGCCTAAACATGTCCTATTCCTTAGTTAAATACTACAACAAAACAAGTGAACCCAATCAGAGTGTACTGATTGATTGTTATGATCGTAAACAGATATTTAGCAAAATAACGTTGGGCTGCTATAGTATTGCAACCTTTACCTTAATCCACTTTGGAGAATGAACATGAACAAGTGTATTCAATGCAAACAAGACTAGTTAAATTTCTAGCAAAGGAATTTACATGAATACTCTACCAACAATATATCCACCTATACTAGCATTGAATCCCAAATACATAACGCTGTCACAAGAAATCAAAACCCCAATTCCTCACTTCTTGGCCTTCTTCGGCGGCGATTTCACACTCTTGGGTTTCTTCAAGACGATCTTGGGCTTTTTAACAGGAGTCTTCTTGGCAGGCTTAGCAGCAACCTTCTTGGCGGGCACCTTAGTGGGCTTAGGCTTGGGCTTGGGCTTGGGCTTGGGAGCTGAGGCGGCAGCTTTGGGCTTGGGCTTGGGCTTGGCAACAGGCTTCTTCTTTGATGCAACAGGCTTGGACTTGGCAGCGGGCTTGGTGACAGCTTTAGGCTTCTTAGGAACAGGAGCAGGAGCAGCAGGCTTGAGAGGTGCAGCAAGCTTGAAGGAGTTTTTGACCTTGACAAGCTTGCCAGCTGCAACAGACTTCTTGAGATGGACAAGAACGAGCTTCTTGTAGGTTGAAGGTAACTCCTTGTGCTTCCCTTCGATGAATTTGGTTATGGCGTATTGGCTCGAACCAGTTCTCTCCTTCAAACTCGTAATCGCCTCCGTTATCATCTACATACACAAACAAATTAATAGGTCTATAGATGAGTTTTCATTTTAAAACGTATTGATAAGTAATTGGGAATTACCACGGCGAAGGGAGGGTGGGAGAGAGGCTTCTTGGACGACGCCGTTTTCTTGGCCTTGGGTTGCGACATGGCTTAATTGATTCTGAATCAATAAGAGATAGGAGTGCTGAGGAAGAAATGTGGATGAGGAGGGTTGAGGTGTGAGGCCATTTATATAGAAAGGGAGAGAGGGAAATCCTCAGCGCTCATTGGTGGATTCTGTCCTCACACGGATCGATAGCGTTTCCCCATGTTTGAATGTGGGCCTTTCGATTCAGATTTATCTACGCTCCACATTCTAAGTCAGCTGAACCACATGGATTCATACCATTAACCACTTGACTTCCCTTCAACTGCTTTCCCTTCCGTTTTCGCCTGTGTTTTCCTCTGCTTTTAATTGCCATATAACATCTGATTTTGTCCATGGATTTTACCAACATTTTTTGTTCTCTCTTAGCCTTGCATCTCAGCTTTTTAACTATTATCTCTTTGCCCTATCTTCTTTTACAAATCCCGCAAAATCATCCCTACAATTACTCCTGCCTCACACACTAGGTTTTCTCCCATACTCGTTTCTAATCCTTAATTAAAATCTCTTTCTTTATTTAATAATCCATTCAACTTTTCACATACACACACTTTTCGGATTCGACCTCATTGTTCTACGAATTATCCTTCCCTGGTGGGATTCACATCAAACTTCTACAATTTGTTCGCACACCTTAAACTTTACAAAACCTATATGGACTAGGGTTACTGCCAATTGTTTCTTGTTTTTTCCTTGGAGCTCTTTCCCGTTATGTTGATTATATTAAAGCAAATGCGAATTAAAAAGCATTGAAACTTAATACAATTAAATTAGCTATATAATTTACAAGGGTCAAAAACTTCTTCAAATAGTTTTATTGGAACAATTTACAAATGTTCCTATAGATAACTTGCACAATTTAAACCACCTAACCTAGAATTAATTAAAGAAAACAAGTGGATTATGGTTGATCTTGACAACCTGACCTAATGAATCGGATGTAATCACCATTAATCTAATTTGACATAATGGTCATTGGTCTTACGAGATCTGCCCACGATCCTCGCTACATTAATGACATTCGTCTTTCCAAATGTCCAAGCAATGAAGGCTCGTGATCATCAGGCAACACAAAGATATAAAAGGAAGAAAATTAAACCCTAGGAGATAGTTTTTATCGATCCTAACAACTGATACGTTGAACCTACTTGGAAATACATTCTAGAACATTTGACGACCACAATGAGAGCCGGTAAAATTGAAACCCATGACCTTTTTTGTTTTGCTTTAAGATAATTATCGTGTAAACAAGGTGGATGGAGCCAGAGGCATCCTTGAAGGATGTCATCGATGGATAAGCTACTTGAGGAGATGCGCTGAGAAGTCACAGAGGGGCACAACCATGCAATAGCAACTAGAGAATGCAATTGCACGACTTAGGAAGAAGTTTAAAGGTAACTCTAGGCAGCGCAGCAGGAGTTCAGGGCATAAATGGCAACCTTAAGACATGTAGATGCGGAGACATTTATAGACCCGCAACAGGATTTTTATTCGTTCTCGAAAGCAATTGAGGTCGATCTTATTCCCCCGCACTTCCTGATGCCCAAGATGGAATCTTTCAACGGAAGCAGTGATCCTAATCGCCATCTGATAAAGTTTCGCTCGCAAATGTTTATCAATGGCAAAGGGGACACCGTTCGTTGCAATATGTTTGTAGGCACGTTGGTCGGACCTGCATTGGATTGGTTCAACGTACTGCAAGATTAGACAATCATATGTTTTGATGATTTTACACGACTTTATGTTGCCCAGTTAGCCATAAACAAGAAGAAGTTGTCATCTATGGCCAATTTGTTCAATGTAAAGCAGAAACCAGATGAAATACTGAAGAAATACCTCACTCACTTCAACAGAATGACCATGCGGGTCATCGATCCAGATGAACGGATGTTCATGGCTGGATTCATTAAGGTCGTCCATCCAAGTCCATTTGGAGAATCACTGGTCTATAGATGACCAGAGACGACAATCTCCTTAAAAGAAGGATGACATGGCAAGACATTGGCAATGTGACAAAAGAAAGGACCGCAGGGAGGAGACCGATCATCGATCACACCGCCAAGAGGTTGATGATGTAGACTCCTGACGCAACAAGTCATACTATCAAGATGTCGATGTGTACAATATGACTCCATTGATCATACCCCACCAGTAGGTGTTGTAGGATGTGAACACCACGCGATTGATGTCGTTCCTGCTGTCTCAGATCACCATATGGGAGATGATAAAGAATCCTAATGTGAATTCCATCGGGCCCACAGACATGACAGAGTGTTGCTACTCCTTGATTAGGCAGATATAAAAGTTGACTAAGGAAAGTCACATGCACTGTTACATTAGGGGTAGTAAGGACAGTAGAGGTAGCCTAGCCCTTGCTGACCATGACACAAAAAAGACTTGGCGAAGTGAGCCAACTAAAACGATAACCATGAGAGACCAATCAGGGGAGACTTCAACATAATTGGAAGATGTTTTACAAGTGAGGGGACTACATCGTCAGCTAGAAAGAGATACACCAATTCAGTTATGCAGGTCTTCGTTGCTGCAGGAGATACCTATGTGCCCTCATCAATGATCTCTTTCGCCAATGAAGTCTACGTTGATGTTATTCCACATGACCACGACCCCATTGTAATCTCAATTGTGGTGATGGGCCACAACATGCATCACGTTCTGGTTCATAAAGGCAGTTCAATTGATGTTCTATTTTGGAACATTTGTGTTAGCTTGGGCATTCCCATGGATCTACTTTGCCCTTACAACGAGGTTTTGGTTGGTTTCATGAGCGAACAAGTTGAAGTTTGGGGTTACACTAGGCATGGCAACGGGGCATGACAGGGACAGGTATGAAATTGTCATCCCCATCCCCGCTTCTGAAACTCATCCACATCCTTGTCCCCATACTCGGTGGGTATGAGATTTATGTCCTCATCCCCATCCCCGTCCCCCATCCCCGTCGGGTATTGGGTATACTCATACCTGTTTCATACTCGCAAAAAAAAATAATAATATTTTAGTAGAAAATAATTTGTTTGAATAAAATAATATTAATTTAAAAGTTATCTAATAAATGCAAAATTTGTAATTTGTTAATTAAATGTCAAGTCTTTCTTTTTTTTTTAAAGACAAATAAATATTTTAGTCATTAAAATAAGAGCAGGGTAGGCCAGGTGTAGGGATGAGTACGGGTATGGGATGAGTATGTATATCCTCATCCCCGTCCCCATCCCCAACTTAATAAATTTGGTATTCCCCATACACATACCTGTGTCTGGTCAAACCGGGGATTCTCCATCAACTCCGGAGCGGGTTCGAGGATTACCCACAGGTATGAGTTTATTTGTCATCTCTAGGTTATACCGACCTTCACACAACATTCATATTAGAGGATTCTACCAAGAATGTGGTTGTTTGATACCTTGTCATCAACACCCTTTCATCCTACAACATCTTGTTGGGACGACCAACTTTGAACACCCTCCGTATCAACACCCTTTTAAAAAAAATTAAAAGTATCATATATTTAAAAATTAGTTTAATGTGACTCAAACTTAGTGACGCATTAACATGAAATGAGTTTGTTTTTTTATTTTATTTTGTAATTAATGTCAATTTTTTAATATCAATATTTGATGAAATGATTAAAATTGTGAAAATTATATAAATTTTAATAATAAAAAAATAAAGCATTGCAAAATTTTGAAAAATAAAAATATCTAAATTGCATTTAAGCTAGTCTATTTTTTTTTGTCCCGAACTAACTTAAATTTTAAGTTGTAAAGATAAAACTAAATATCATATAAAGACCATAAAAAACCTATAATAACACTTTTAATAAATCTATGATATTTTAAAATAAATACTTAAAAACTTTTGTTAATTATATTTTGTTAGTATTGGATATCGTCATTCTCAAAAGTTTACAAATAGAAAACAAAAATGTAGTATAAAGCAAGTAAGTATTTTAAATATTAAAATATAAGGATTTGCAAGCTTACCTTTATATTTTTTTTTATATAAAATAAGTTAACAAGTTATAACTATTATATTTTTAAAATAAACCCAATATATCTAACTTGTCAATTTACTCTTTCTAAAGTTTACATAAGTGTAAATTAACATATCCTTATAATTATATTATAAGGTTTGTAAACCTACATTTACTTATATTTTAAAAAAAAAAGTTAACAAAATATATCAATAAGTTTATTTAAATACACTCATCTGTAAATTGGTAACTGGTTTATTCTAAAAGAACAAGTAAGTTAATTTATTAAACCCCTAAAATGTAATATTTTTAATTATATTTTATTATTTAATATATAAAAGGTAATTGTAAAAAAGTTTGGGGTCGGCCTAGCTTCCCTTGTAACTTCTAAGTTTCGCCACTGCATATATTGATAAGGATGAAACTTTTTATGCATTGTACATATTAAGATTGCATCATAACATTTGAGTTGGCCATGTTGACAAAAAATTGTTATAAAGCTTGCAGTGGAGGTTTTAAGAGGTACTTGCGAAAATCCTATGACTCATATTTTGATCACATGGAGTCCAAGCATGCTTTGAAAGTTAGGTAACCCCAACTACTCACGAAAAGACACTACTCTAGCAGAAGCTAAATAGAAGATATTAGTATATGGGTGGCATTTTTTTCTTGAGCATAGATTAGAACAACATGCATATGAAGTGGGAAAAAAAATATTGCTTTCACAAATTAATCATTTGGCTAAGTGTCATTGTGTTCTATTTTCTTTGTTGCTACACTCTGAACATGATTTCAGATGACACTTTGTCTTTCTTTTTTTTCTTTTTTTTTATGTTTTGATGTATAAATAATTAGCAGTGTCAAATAGGGTAATTCCAATTTATCATATACTACATTTTTTTATGTAGGTCAAATTAGTTCGATCCACTTTCTTAAGGATAACTAAAAACTCAATCTGGTCCAACCCACCATAAATTGATGAGTTAAGGTGGGTTGAACCACCAGATTTAAAATAAAAAATGATTCTCTTGCTTTTTAAGTGACATTTTTTCATAAAAAATTTAAAATAAATAAAATAAAAATATTAAAACATGAAAAGGTTTCATAATAAATAATTTTTTTCTTTTATTTAAGTGAAATTTTTTCATAAAAATTATGCATGGTTTTGAATATTTTTGTTATGTGGGTTAAATGGGTCATTTAGGTATGACTAAGGTATACTAACTTTTCCAGTCCGTTTAAGCTCGACATACGAAACTCACATTTTAAACGGGTTGAACCGACCCGCTAAAATAAAATGAAGTTTTTTGTGAGCTCGTATCCGGTCCGCGAAGTTCGCAGGCCCGCATATATACATATATTTTTTTAAATACTTAAAAAATGTCTAATATTTTTAAACTAACTAAATTTTAATATATTATATTAAAAATTATATAATTATTTATAATAATATAAAACATTAAATATTTTCAATATTAAAAGTCTAAAATATCACAATTTACAACAAAAAAGTCATAATATTAAAAGAAACTAATAACTTAAATAATAATTTTGCTCCTTTAAATAGATTATGGATCAAGCTCATGAGCTTGTAGATTTAACCCACGAATTATGCGGGTTTCACAGATCAAGTTCAAATTTTTTATATAATTATGATTCTTTAAAAAAAAAAAAGTTCAAAACAAGTCCACATACTTAAAGGTCTACGGTGTTGAATCCGCATACTCCGCCCTAAGTATGACACAAACCCCACTATACTATATAGTTATAAGGAAAAACTCTTTCTTTCATAATAACATCATCTTGTTGTTGTCAATAATCCAAATCTCATGGATGCGAAGAAAGCAACTACAAGAGACTATAGATATATGAAACCTAGAAACTTTACTAATGTTTCTGTTGTCATGTATAATGTAAATGATTTTGGATTTTCTTAAATAAAAACATTTTTAAAATAAATAAAAATAAAATCAAAACAATTTTGTAAAGTATAAGGTTTTTTAGTCAAATTATTTTGAAAATATATAAATTAAAATATAAAATTATAATGTTAAATATTTAAAATAATCATTTCATTTCTTTCTAATTTCCCATGTACATTACACGGTACACATACTAACATTATACCAAAGTATAGATTTAATATTTGTTAAGAGTAATTATATTTATATACTTATTTTTTATTCCATCTTATTTTCTTCTTATATCTATTTTGTTTATCCATTCCATTACTTCTTAGATTTATCACTTTTTCACCTTTTTTTTCTGTCTAACTTTTTTTTCTTCGTAGCATTTAATCCATGCTTAAGTAGTTTGCATTTTTTATATATATATATCAAAGTTAAACTTTAAAACAAATGAAAAAGTAATGTTCACTATAATCTACCACAATTCATTGTATGAAGTGATATAGATTAATCCCAAATTTTCAATACTAAATCATAATTTATAGATACATGATCTACATTTGAACAATGCTGATTTTGCAAAAACAATATTGATTTTGATAAACTATAAATAATATTATATATTCAACTATATTGTACATAACAAGCATGGTAGGCTGAATTTTGTCTCCTTATTAGACAGTGAGTTGCTATAGACAATGATACATAATATGCTATTTAACGAGATAACAAGGGGAGAAATGAAAAAAGAATAAAGAAACAAACATGGAAGAAGGAGTGAAACTATGTATACTCTAAAAGTAATGCTAAATATTGGTTTTGTAATCCCGAATTCTCTGCCTTCCTAAAAGCAACAAGTCTTTGTTATGGAAGAGTAATCATTGCAAATATTATCGTCCTTTTGAATTGGAAATTTGTGAGAATATGGCAGCAGTGTTATCACTACTAGACTCGTGGCTAAGCTCATGCTCATTTCCAAGGCCAAGGTTTTTGTAGTGAGCTGTCATGTCATTGTTTTCCAAACTTACTTCTTCAAATTCATCTTCTTTAAGAGGTGAGGCATGAGCCGAACCATCGGGGTTTTGTTGCATATTGAGAGCAAATTCAAGATTCCATAATAGATCATTCATGGAAGGGCGTTCAAATCCAAAATCAGACACACATTTCTCAGCTGTGTCAGTAAACTTTTTCAAACTTTCAGGGTTGATCTGTCCTTTAATGTTGGGGTCAATGATGTCATCAAGTGTTCCTTTTCTTTTGTTGTACAATGCCCATTCTGCAAGGCTTACTTGTTCCTTAGGAAGGTTAGGAGTGAGAGCGGGTCTTGAACAAAGGGCCTCAAACAAAACAACCCCAAATGAATACACATCAGACTTCTCAGTCAATTGTTGCCTCCGGAAGTATTCAGGATCCAAGTATCCAAAGCTACCCTTCACAACAGTACTAACATGACCTTGGTTCATGTTTGGACCTGTTTTTGACAACCCAAAATCTGAAACTTTGGCCACCCAATTTTCATCCAGGAGAATGTTGGTTGTTTTTACATCTCTATGAATAATGGTGTACTTTGCTCCCGTGTGAAGGTAGTGAAGACCTCTTGCAGCTCCAATGCATATTTCCAACCTTTGCTTCCATGATAACGTGTCCAAAGGCTTGTTTCCTTTGTAAAGGTGTTCCCTCATGGTGCCACGAGCCATGTAGTCATAAACCAGACACATCTCATCATCCTCTTCACAAAAACCAATCAAGGAAACCAAATGCTTGTGTCTTAACTTTGAAAGCATTTCAATCTCAGTTTGGAACTCATTCACTCCTTGTTCTGATTGTGGGTTTGATCTTTTGATTGCCACTTTGAACCCATTATCAATAACACCCTTATAAACCTTTCCAAACCCTCCTACCCCTATCACATTGGACTCATCAAAGTTCTTGGTTGCTTGCTTCATCTCTTGTAAAGAGAAATAACGGCATAACCCTTGTGCCATGACTGATAAGTTGCCACTACCTACACTTTTCCCTGACTCTGAGGATTTGGTGCCTGCTGTATGTGAATTTCCATAAATAGGTAGCCAATTTGATGCGGTATATGATCCTGGTGATTTCTTCTTTTTTTGGTTATTAACAACAAAAACTATTGCAGCCACTAAGGCAAAACCCGCAGCACCCCCAGCAGCACTACCAATAACAAAAGTCTTTTTGCCATTATGTTTATCTTGGAAAGTCTTTGTCTTTTCCTCATGTTCAATCAACATGTCAGAAGGTTGAGGATTAGGACCAGATAGGTTTGTATCATTAAGCTTGAACACCTCCACCCCATTGAGTAATGAATCAAAAAATTCTGGCGATGTGGTAGGTGTAGGGTGCAAAGCGAGCCACAATTGATCATCACCTATCTCATTTTTCACATATATTATGTAATCTTTGTAAGTGGGCACTCCTTTAGCTCCTGTCCACCCAATGACATCAGCTTCTGTCTCTGCTGTTTGGTTATTAATGTAGATATTGAAAACAATTTCATTAAGCTTGTCGTAGTAATATTCGCAGAAATGCAATCGTGTAAGGTACATTGAATTTGGATCAATTTGAAATATCCACGTGAGATTAAATCCCATGTTGACGTCCTTATTGCTTCCCATGGATCGGGAAGTAGAGTAAACATTTGGAGGAGCAATGTATTGTGGCATGGTTTTGTAGTTAATTATGACATCCTTGGTAGCTTGGTTGGTGACACCAGTGGAAGCACCATATAAATAAGGTGTATCATCGTACCAAGTTCTGCTAAGACCAGAATCATCTTTTGGAGAAATAAATTGTCCACCTACATTTAATCTAAACATTGTTTGAAAATGCAAACTCTTGGCATCCATGGTTTGATCAGAGTAGCCAACCAAAGGAGCAGAATCAAACAACTCAGGCATTTCGATGAGTTCAATCCCATTAACAAAAGCGAAAGAACCATTCCGTTTCTCAGGCTTGAAGGTAAGGGTGAGAGTATCTGAATTCAAAGGCGCAAGGGAATACTCTCGGTCGAGGTAGGCTTGTGATAAGGCTTGGCATGTAATTGAGGCACTGAAATTTGAAAGAAGAGTGACATCGTTTGCTGTGACAGAAAAATATGAATTGAAAGGGTCAAAGGTGTCGTAAATAGAGGGGTAGAAATGAAGCCTAAGCCAGTAACGTTTGTCAGGTTGAAGGGGGAACTTGTAGGTAGCTTCAGACGTGAAAATTCGTGTAGTCATGTATGGAACCTCAGACAAAAGTGAAGGATCTTGGAAAGATGATCTGCATGTCTTAGAATTTGTTTCTTCTGAGAGATATTTGTTGTCGGGAGA
Organism: Psophocarpus tetragonolobus; assembly: GCA_037954015.1. Classification (NCBI taxonomy): domain Eukaryota; kingdom Viridiplantae; phylum Streptophyta; class Magnoliopsida; order Fabales; family Fabaceae; genus Psophocarpus; species Psophocarpus tetragonolobus. The sequence continues at coordinate 55,034 of JAYMYS010000028.1, read as the reverse complement.
CCATTGTCTTCCTTCACTGTCTTTGCCACCGCCTTCATCTAATCCACACCCCAACATTAAGGAAATACTACCACCTTCCTCAGGGGCTAAAGCGTTTAACATAACAGGGAAACAAAAAGCCAATAAGAGAAGCACACAAGTCTGCATGCTTGAATCAAAGAAAAGTGTAGAGTATCAAAGGTTTGAAACAACACGATCAGGCGTACAGGAAAAGATTATTAAAGGTAGAATGCTGTGATAGCAATTATGATGATATCAGAATGTGACTCAGTTAATATAAGGGTTTCTTTTTTCAGTTTTCCTGTACGCCAAAAATTAACAACAAACAGTTTTTGGATTTATGCTTGTGCTATAGTAATGGAAACAAGGTGGTTTTGGTTACCATCATCAACAATCGCCATCGATTGTTCCTGCAGGTGTGAAACTACCTACCTGGATTGGTGGGCTTCGACCAAACCAGGCAAGAGGACAAGGCTGGATTTTCTTTTTATTTTTTTCACAATGACCAGTTATTATGGTGTAATATTTTCTTTTGAATTTTATTTTGGATGTTTTTTTGTTTTTTTTGTTTTGCTCTCTTTGATGAATGATAATGTTCTATGGCTAAGAGTTAAGGCAGTTGAGAACTAACGATAGCGAGTGAGAATCGTAATAGATTTGTTAAAAATTGTAACACTCTTTTAATTTAAAACCAACGAGTTTGCCCATAAAATTTAGCACCATAAAATTTTGCACCAACGAATTTAGCACCATAAAATTTTGCAATTGACAATACGTCATTTCTTGCTAGGATTGAAATTTCTTTTATTCAGATGCACATGAGATTGCCCGTCAAATATACCTTATTTTATTTGTAATTACAATAACTATAAGATATTAAAGAATAGAGTATAATATAACATAATAGTTCAGGTCCATATCTTCATTTAAAATAACCATATCAATATCAATACCAAATAAAACAAATTGATTATATTATTCTTTCACTATATCACTTACAATAGTCTAAGTCCATATTTTCATTGAAATAAACCATACAATTAACAATCACATAAGAAAAGAAAAAAGAAATACCATGAACGGAATAAGTTTAGAGGAGTATTTCGATGAACATTCTATTAATAGTTCCAACATAAACATCCAAAGGCCTTTGTATGCATACCAAAAAAAAAAAAAACTAAATGCAATAAATGTCATGGCCATCGAAAAAATGAGTTCAATAAATTATATATCATTTGTCAACCCAATATTCATAATTGCATATATCTAAGTTTATACTCAAACAAAAGCAAGCTTGGATTACCAAATTAGTTTATAAAGCAAATTATAATATCACTTCTTGAAATTTTATGTAACTATACAAGTATTAACTCTTTTTTGCATCATTATCTAGGTACCATGAGACTGTTAGTGTAAGATTTGCAATATGTGTTAATATAATATTTTTAAATATATAGAAAATGTTAGTATAATATTTTAAATTTAATAGAATGCTAGTTAATGAAAATAAAAAAAAGTGAACTTTATGTAATTTAATAACGGTTTAGGGAGTTTATGTAAGTTGATCTAGTTTATATTTTTCAAATAAAATGAGGGGGTGAAAAGAGAGCAATGAAAGAAAAAGGAAAGGAAAGGACAGTAACACAAGAAAGATGAAAATGAAAGGAGAATAAATGTTGTTTTAGTGAGAAAAATGTTGAATAAATGGTATAAAAAATATAAAAAACAAAAAGAAAGAAAAGATAATAAGGAAAATAAGGAGTTTGATCAAGATTTCCCCCAAAGTGTTTGACATACGTTCAAAAATGATTTTTTTTCCTATGTAGATATTGATTTTATAAACCATTTCTACCATTTCGTTTGAAAACAGGGATAAATCTACTTGATCCTAAAGGACAGTACCCCTCCTCCCCCCAAAATTTTAATTATATATATATATATATATATATATATATATTAGTTTAATATATAAAATAAAATTTTAAAAATAATAGATATAATATTTACAAAAAAAATAGATTTCTTTATTTCACATGTAATTTTTTATGTAAAAATTGTTAAAGAACTTCTCTTTGAAATTTACTTAACTTTTAATATAAATGGGAAATCACCAGTATATATAGATTGTTATTTTATGGTAAAAAAATTACAATACCATAATAATTTAAAGTAGTTTACATTAAGAAAAAAATAATTAATAGTGTACTATAATATTATTTTTTCTTGATCTAGTTACTGTATGGCTCAATTCTTTTGATTTATGAGGTATTTATGCCATAGTGTAATGTGTAAATATTTCTAATAAAAAAAATCCTTTTAAATTAAGAAAGCATGTTTTAATTTATGAAACTTATATGTATGTAGATACTCATCAAATTTTGAAGTTTAATTTATTTTTGTTTAATCAATGTGTACTTAGTAACTTTACACTTTTGAGTTTATAAAATGTTTAGATTAAAACAGTTTAGATTTCTTTATTTCACATGTAAACTTTTATATGTAAAAATTGTTAAAGAACTTTTTTTCCCCCCTGAAATTTACTTAACTTAATGACAAATCACCATTATACATAGATTTTATTTTATAGTAAAAAAGTTACAATACAATAATAATGTAAAGTAATTTACACTAAGAGAAAAAATTAATACAGAATTATAATATAATATTTTTATTTAGTTACTTTATGACTCGATTCTCTTGGTTTACGAAATACTTATGCCATAATGTAATTTAAAAATGTTTCTAATTAAAATAACCCTTTCAAATTAACAAAACATGTTTTAATTTATAAAACTTATATGTATGTGGATACTTATTAAATTTTGAAGTTTAATTTACTTTTGTTTAATCAACGTGTATTTAGTAACTCTTTTATATTTTATAAGACCATCGTGGTTTAATATGGACGAAAATCCTTTGTCCCTTTCTCCTGCCATAAAAATGACATAATTAAATGAGCTATATAAGAGATAACAAAAAATAAGTGTGACTTTTTAAATGAATCATTTTTTATTAGTGGAAACAACAAAGAGACGTGAAATGGGAAACACATTTGGTTCAATATATAGAATTTATAATAAAAAATTATTCTTTAATAATACTCCATATATTTGGCTAATTTAGTTAAAATAGCCTAACTTTGTCCTTTTTTATATTTCTAAAATCTAAACACTAATTACTAATAAATCTACTTGATTCTATGCGTTAAATGAGGTATCTTTTATTTATTTTTGAATAGTATGTTTCCACATGTGTAATTGTTGTTGTATGTAGTTAGTAACAACTTGTGCTTAAAATGAAAAAGAGAAAGTGATAACACTAAACTTTATACTTTTAAAACAATACAAAGCAATGACACATCACATGCAACGAAATCAGTTGCAACACCTTTTAATATATTATTATTACCTACACCTTTAGTATATCCACAAAGATTTTACCCGAATGTAGTTGTGCCCTTCAATCAAGCACAACATACCGTACTAAATATTGCACATCTTTCTCCTAAATTTTCTTCTGGCAGTTACAAATTAATGGTGGAATCTCAAAGCCACAACTCAAAACCCCCAATATTAGATCACACTATCCCTTCCCTTTTGTTATTGCGCTTTACCTTTAAGCCATTAATTATTTACCTTAATCCTTCAATTCTTCACGGCGAGGTCACGCAAGGTGTTTCCCCTTGCTGCCTCTGCCGTCACGTCACCATCATATTTAATTCAACTTGTTGACCATTTGTAGTTATGAACGAGGAAAAGAAAAACCACCATCACCATGATACAATGCCATCTTCTTTTTCTTCTTCATCATCATCACCAAATGAGTCAGATGAGGAGTTGCAACACATGTTGTTGGCACCACCGTTGTGGAAGACCAATAAAAGGTTGTCTAAGCAATTATCAATGTGCGAGAAGCCAAGGGACATTGCATGGGAGAGAAGGCGCATGCAAGAACGAAGAAGAAGTTCGACTGTATGTGATGATCTAACAGATGAGGACCTAAATGAGCTTAAAGGGTGTATAGAACTTGGATTTGGATTCAATGAGGAAGATGGTCAAAGATTGTGTAACACCTTGCCTGCACTTGACCTTTATTTTGCTGTTAACCGCAGGTTGTCACCCAGCCCTGTCTCTACCCCTCAGAGTCATGCCTCATCCCTTGGAGGTCGTTCTTCATCATTTGAAAGCCCTAAGAGCGACACTGACTCTTGGAAAATTTGTAGCCCAGGTGTGTTGTTTTGTTCCAAAAAAAAATTATATACAATTTATTAAGTTTTTATATTATTTTTAATTAAAATTAGACCTTTATCTTGGTAATTAATATAGTAAAGATTTTCATTAAAAGTTAATATAAATTATTAGGTTAAAATTAATTCTAATCAAATACCATTGTTAGAAGTACTTAAACAGCTATATTATTGTCTTTGTTTATTGTGCTTGTGATGATAGAGTTTTTGTGTGTGCGTGGGTGATGTAGGGGATGATCCTGAACATGTGAAGACCAAGTTAAGGCATTGGGCTCAAGCTGTTGCTTGTTCTGTGATGCAATCTTCTTAAGAAAAAGTTTGTTATGCAATCTTCTTAAGAAAACATATGGGATGTTTTGTACAGAGAGAGAAGGACAAAACATAAAAATAAAATAATTAAGAAAAAAAAAGAAAAAAAAAATGACTTGTGCAACTTAAAGTTTAATCAGATTATTCTATCTTGGGGGTTTTTTTGTTGGAGACTAACAAATTCAATTGTTGGGTCCAATTTAATAATTGGTTACAAGACAGTGATATAACCAATAAGTCAAACCCATTTTTCTTCACCTTTCTTCTCTTTGTCTTGTTTTAATCTCAAATTGTCTCGTACAGGGTGTATCCTTCGTATAGTAATTTTTGGGATCACAAGGTAAAATACAATAGCATTTGGGGGTTAGGGTATAACCTCTCCTTAACATGTATTGTCAAGATACTCAAGAGACATGACACCAATCATGAGTATATACTGAGTAGATGAGTTCTACCCAACTTTAGGTTAGGATATCATTTGACTTGTCGGAACTTGATTGTAAAAGATAAACTTGAAAAGTGTAATTGCTTATTATCCTGCTTTGATGTCTCTTTCCTTAATCCTATTGAGCTATCTTTTTTCTTGCATTTTTTTATAGTATATAGAATTGTTATTTTTTACAAGTAGATGGTTGATGACAAAAAATGAATTGATAGTTGAAGTTGAAAAATAATTTCTAATTGGCTAATTATTATAGCTAAATGTTGAATTAAACTCTTGATTTTATTTACATTTATTTTAATCTAGTTATTACATTTATTTATTTTTTTAAAACAACTTGGAAGTAATTTTTTTTTAAATATGTCCTTTTCATATGTAGTTACTTGGATTTGATTTTTTTAAAGTGAATATGGGTAAACTAACATTAATAATAGATAAGAAGCTAAACTAATAGTATATTTTAATCTATGATTTGCAATGTATTTACATGAAATATTGATTATTATTTTTATTAATAACTAAAATTATTTACTTAAGAGGAAGTTAGACTATTTCAAGGAATTGAACCTATTGGCATTTACGCATTGTATATGAATAGTCATATCTTAATTAAAATGATAACTTTGTTTGATTGATTTAAATTTTACTAGTATGTAGTTGGTCAAAGTGTAATTAAGAAAGAAAATTAGTGAATACTTTGTACTGATGTTATGGTAATAAAATATTAAATTTCAACACTTATTTTCAACTTAGTTCTTGAAAAAAAGTTAATTTTAAAATACAAATTTTAATTTAACCCAATTAACATAGAATAAGATAGGGGAAATGTTACATTCATAGATCATTTTGAAATAGGCATCTTCGAGCTTCATTTGCAGGGGCATCTCGTGATTACATAACGGGTAGCAACAACTTTCTAGTTAGCTTGGGATTTAGGTGTAAGAAGACTTCCTATTGAAAATGAAGAACAAGAGATGCAACATAAACCCTAATAGTAACATTTTAAAGAGAAGACTCATTTTTTGAAGATTATTTTAAAGAAAAGAATTAGATCCAACCAAGTCTAGGTAATTGGAAATTCAATATGTTGAGTAGGGAGGCTCAAACAACCCTTGAGCGACCTTTTTTTAGAGGCAGAGATAAAAAATTTTGTTTGAGAATGTGATAATAATAAGAGTTTGAGGCCTGATGGTTTTAATTTTCGATTCTTGAAAAACTTTTGGCATGTTTCAAAGACAGATCTCCTAACTATGTTTGAAGAATTTTATTACAATAGTAAATTCAAATGAAAGGATCAAATAGTTTATTTATATCTTTGTTGCTAAAGAAATTGAACCCTTAGAAATTAAGTGATTATCGACCCATATCTCTTATGAGGTGTATGTACAAGGTGATTACCAAGGTTTTGGCCATTAGGTCAAAATAGATTATGTCTACTATTATTTCTTAGACAGAATAAGCTTTTTTGGGTAAGCGGCAAATTTTGGATGACATTTTAGTTGTTAATGAGGTGGTGAAGGATTCAAGAAGGAATAGGAAAAGTATGGTGGGGCTAAAAATCAATTTTGAAATGACTTATGATTCAATGTGTTGACAATATCTCTGGGATGTTATAGAAAAGATGTTGTTCGAAACTAGGTGGATGAGTTGGATTAAGAAATGTGTGAGTTTAGTAAGAATGTCTATTCTGTTAAATGGTAATCTAACAGAGAATTTTGGTAATGGGAGAGGTTTGAGGCAGGGTAACCTTTTATCCCCATTTTTTTTCTTATTGCAGCGGAAAGGTTGAGACAGATGATTCACGTCGCGATGAAGAAGGAGTTATAGAAGGGTTATAAGGTAGGGAAAGATAGATTATGTATATCTCATCTCCATTTTGGTGATGATACTATTATTTTCGTGAAAAAAGGATTGGGAATCATTGGTTGTAGTTAAATCCATCTTGTAAAACTTTGAATTGTTATCAAGATTAGAGGTTATCATCTATAAGAGTCAACCTTTTGGTGCTAATGTGGGAGAGCAATGGATGGCTAAGGTATCTAATTTGTTGAATTGTTACAAGGGTGATATTCCATTCAAATATTTAGGTTTGTTAATTGGGGGGAGGTTGGTGAGCAAAGCTTTGTGGAAGTCAATGTTAGATGCAGTGCAAATGAGATTGTCAATGTGGGAGCACAAACACTTGTCATTGGTGAGAGGGAAGAACTTATTAAATCAGTGTTGTCTGTATTACTTTTTTATTTCTTGTCTTTCTTCAAAGTGTTGTTAGGTGTTATCTCTACTTTTAATAGTATGTAAGCATTTTCTTTGGGGAGGCAATCAAGAGTGCATGAAGGTGAATTGGGTGGCTTAGGTCTCAAGAATATGCACACTTTAATCTTGCTCTATTGGGCAAATGGAAGTGAAGATTAAAGGTAGAAAATGGAATATTATGAAATCCAAATACGAGATGTCAGTTGGATGATGGGTGATACAAGGGAAGGGGTGCTTAAGATGGTGGGTAGATCTATACTCCATTAAGGACCATAATCTGCAACGGTGGTGATCCTGTCATGTTAAAAGAAAGTTGGAAGATGGAGAGAAGAATGTGTTCTAGTGTGACAAATGGGTAGGGGAATAAATGCTTAAGTGATATATATAATAGATTGTTTAGCCTGGTAGTTCATAAAAATATAATGGTAAATAAGTTGAAAGGTGAAAGGTCAAAGTGAGGGTGAAGATGGAGAAAGAGGTTATTTGCGTGGGAGGAGTAATTGTTAGCAAGGGTAATTGCAACTTTGGAAGGGTGGAGGCTAAGGATGAGTGGGTTTGGATTATGAATGAGTCAGAGAGGTATTCCATGTCTTCCGCCTATAAGGTTGTATCCTGTGTCTTGGTGACTCCAAAGGAGGAACTCTTTGACTTGTGTTGGGCCAAATGGGTTCCTTCGAATGTTCAATGTCTAGTTTGGAAGTTGGTTGTATTTTAGTTGCTGACTAAGGATAATTTTCTCAACTGTCAGATAATTGGTGAGTAAGGAACTGGTTATGCGTTATGTGAAACAACATTGGAAACAGTTTCACATGTATTTTTTAATTGTTTGATGATTACTCTAGTGTGGTACAAGTTTGTTTCATGGTGGGGGTTTGTAATAGTTCTACATAACCAATGTTGCAGTCATTACTATCAAATGAAAAGATTAGTTAATGGATCCAAAATATTGGGTTAAGCATAGTCTTTCATTTGGTATGCTAGAATATGACATATGTGAAAGGCTCAAAACACTATTATCTTTAAAGGTCAAGTTTTGAAAAACAATGATATAATTCAAACGGTTCAACTGAGCGTGTGAGAGTGATGTTGCATAGCGAAGTTAACATCATATTCCTTTACAAAATGGATGTTGAACCCTATATTTTGTGCTTAATATGTTTTTACTTTTTTTTTACTTATTTGTTCTTTAAGAGTTATGTTCTTTGCCAGTTATCATTTCTTGTACTTGTTCACTCAACTTTTGCATAATTAATAATAGAGTTTAATTAGTATACATTGTTAGTATAAAAAGTTTTACACTGACATTTAATAACAACAATTCATTTATGATAGATTTGTTGACTTTACCAATTAATACTTTAAAAGTCATGTAAATGAAGAAATGTGATTAAACATCAATGTAATATTCCATACTGTCAGTACATATTAATTAAATTCTTAATAATATTTGTTGGCTAATAAAATAAAACCTTAACAGTATTGAATTCAAAATTGGTTGGTGTGTGAATTGGAAGTCATACATCTTATATTTTAAGAGAATATATCGTGATTGTTAATTAGTTGGCTAATTCAGATTCATCGGAACCCATCTCTTGAATAACCATTGATTGCTAATAGATTGTAAAGGCATATTTGCCTAACTTGAATTTATTTCTTGGTGAATAATTTCGTAGTTTACATATGGTAGATTTTTTTTTTTTTTTTTTTTTATGGGCCTTGAGCCTTCCTTCATTAAAAAGCTATTAAACTATAATTGTGGTAGTGTATTAAACTATAATATATTGCCATATTATTTCTCAAAATTGTGGTAGCATATTATGCTATTACACGAAGCTATTAAACTATAATATATTGTCATATTATTTCTCAAAATTTAATAAATTTCACATAAATTTATGAATTTGTCAATTATTTCATCTATCTAAACATATTTATTATCAATTATATGGGTAGAAGGTGAGAGAGAAAGGTCGTGAATTCGAATCTCACCACTAACAAGACTAATATATTAACAAATAACATTTGTCTATAAAAAAAAGTGAAAGAAGTTATAATTAAATTAGAAAATGGATCACGTAATGTAAAATTATTTTATAATCTAATCTAATCATAAGAATTTATGTATCATAATTGAATTTTATAATATTATTTTAAAAGTTATATAATAATGATTTCTAAATAATAGTTTGTTTGATTTTCAAGAAATTAAAGAAAAATAAATAATAAAAATATTTTTTTTATTGTTTGGTAAGAGGGCAAGAGTTTAAGTAATTTTAATAATAGTTAGATTCAATATATTTTATCTTGTGTTTAACACTTATCCAACTGTCGTTCTTCATTTAAATGAATTTTAAAGTATTAATTGATAAAGTCAACAAATTTATTATATATAAATGATTGTAATTAATTGTTAATGAAAAATTTTTACATTTATAATGTATAAGTGTTTTTCTCTTTTATCTTACTATTGTTTTTACTCATGTTAATTTCTCTCTTCATTTCTCTTTAACCAAACACTTTTAATTTCTATTTATTTTTTATTCACCTTTTTATTTTCATTTATGCTATTTCTTTCATCTTTAATAAACAAGGCATAAAGGTAAACTCTCAACAGAACAAATGGAAATGGATAGTAATAAAAGAAGGATTACAAGGCATAAAGGTAAACTCTTTTATCTGTTGCTTGATTGCTTTATTTGGATTACAAGTAAAGAGACATAATAAAAGAAATGAAAATAATAATAATAATAATAATAATTAAAATAATAATTAAAATACTCTAAATCCTAACAAAAATCTTGAAATATTAAATAAGTCTCAAAAATATTTTTATATTTATTTGATATCTCGAATTTTAAAATATATTAGTTTTTGTCTCAAAATGTCTTAGATAACACTTTTAAGGGAGATAAAAATGATTTAGATAGTATTTAAAAGACTAAAAACGAATTTTAAAATCTAGGTATTAGCACAAAGATGGGCAGTGGGAGACAAAAGGGCAAAAGTGTTTTAGGTGGTGGATTTACAAACCATAGAGGGTAGGGGGATAGGTCAGAAGGGTTGATGGACTTAGAATGTTAGCCGTCAAATGGGAGATAAGAGTAACACTGTGTTTTCGAGGGATAAATGGTTAGGGGTCAAAGTATTAGAGAGCAATATCTAGACTATTCGAACTAGCAGTTAACAAACATTACTAAATGAAGGAGATGAGGGGAGACGAGGAGGAGTGGTGGAAGTGGAATTGGAGGAGGAGATTATTTACCTGGGAGGAGGAGATGCAAAAGAGGAGTTAGGACATAAACTAGAGTCTGTACGATTGGCAGGAAGAATTCAAGATAAATGGAGATGGATGACAAAAGAAACAGGGTTATACTCCGTACGTTCGACATACAAAATACTAACTTCAACGGGGCCCATATAGATGAAATTTACAAACTAAATGGACAAAAAAATTCCTTAGAAAGTCCGATTTCTTGAGTGGAAACTAGAAGCAGATGGGTTGTCAACAAGGGATAATCTACATAAGAGAGGATACTTCGAGAAGACAATGCAGATTGCACATTTTGTGATGAAGTTTTGGAAACAGGTCAACACATCTTCATGAATTGTCAGTTATCCTACCAGGTTTGGTCCAAGTTATGTTGTTGGTAAGGGCTAGTTATGACTGTACATAATTTGATTCGAAACCTTTGTAGTCCGTTCATGTGATTATTTAGCTGAATCGAGCTTGATCATTTATTTGGTTTGTGGGAATTTGGAAAATTTTGAAAGATAGAAATGATAAAATATTCAACAATAAACTATAAGGGATTGCTGATATAGTTCAAACAGTTCAATTGAAAACCTGTGATTGGTGTCATGCATAGAAACTAACATCACACCCTTATGCTAAATGAGTTATGAATCCTATATTTTGTATAGTTAGTTCATTATTTATGGTGCATTTTTATTTTACTTTAAATTGTGTGATTTATTTGGCAGACACATCGTGTATTTCTGCTTAACTATTCAATTTTAATAAAATTAATTTACTTAAAAAAAATAATACAATTTTTTTGGAGGATGTATTTAATATATTAAGAATTTTTTAGGACCTAACAAAAAAATATTCCCTCATTTTTATTGGAAAAATATATTTTTTTCCTCTCCTTTTACATAAATAATATATGGCAATAAATAAAAGTATAATTTTTCTCTTCCAAAATGTAACATGTAGGTGGGGTGGGCGAAGACTTCATTTTTTATTTTCGTAAAAAATAAATAAAACAAAAGCTTACATTTTTTAATTAATATAATTTAATCTATAATATAACACTGTAAAGAGAATAAGAACTTGATTGATTTGGTTTTATTTTTTAGTTTTTGAAAAGAGTTTTCAAAAACTATTTTCCGGAAGAAAAGAAAAGAAAAACTTGTTTGGTAGATGTTATTTGAAAATTATTTTAAAGATGTAAAAATAGAAAAAACTTATATTTATTGAAATTTTATTACTGAAAAGCAAAAAACAACATATTCTAATTGTATTTTGAGTTTTCAAAATAAAAATAAAAAAATAAAAATTAAAACTATTTTAAGTTTTTTAGTTTTTAAAAACTAAAAAACTAAAACTGTTTTAAAAAACTATTTTTAAAAAAACATTACCCAAACAAGTTTTTTAATTTTTAAATCTAAAATATTGAAAACACTAAACACAAAGTGATTTTGGTATATACATTTTTTTAGACATATTTATTCTTTAATATCCCTATTATTTTATTTATTTAATTAATTAATAATTGATTGAAAAAATGGTCCCTTTATAAATGCAACTGTATTCTCTCTGAAGTGCATCTCATTTTTATTCTTCATATTAAATAACAAATTCAATATAACATAAAGTTAATATAATAAAACTGCTCTGAAGTGCATCTTATTTTTATTCTTCATATTAAATAACAAATTCAATATAACATAAAGTTAATATAATAAAACTGCAGATATTTCACTAGTTAATATAATAATATTTTATACAATTTATTCATACATATTTTATAGAAAATGTTAATTTTCTATAAGTGAGATATTAGTTAATAACGTAGGATATCTCGTTCTTCCTTATCTCTTTATATGTGAATTTTGTTAATTGCTATTATGGAATTTTATAACCTCATTTATTTACATATTTTTTATATTTTGAAAAAACTATATATATTTAAAATAATTTTATATTATTATCCAACTATTAAATAACTTTTTAGTTTCTAGAATTACCTTAAAAATTATATGAAGAACCAAGAATTTATTTTACATGAATAAGAAATGATAATTATTAAGGATGTATTAAACAAAATAAAAGTATAATTTTATTTTGTAAAAAAGCATAATAATGAAAGAAATAGAGAGGAATATATTTTGATTATTGATGGGTATAAAAAAGAAGGGTGTTTTAAAGAGAAGAAAAGTGAAGGGGGGAGAAGGAAATAAAAAGAGTCTGAATCACTATTGACTATTCAAATGGCATCTGAGTCTGAGCTATCAGCGAAGTTTTAGGCGCACTCTGTCTCTGTGATGTTAAAATTGCAGATCTAAGGAAAAATGTGGAAGGTAAAGAGCGGCGGGTACGGAACAGTGGACGGCGGGACGAGCAGTGCTCCTCCTAGTCCTACTCCGGCGACTCCGAGGCCATGGCGCGAGTTCCTGGACGTATGGGCCCTCTCGCGGCCGAACTCGTACGAGGAGGGAATGATGAGAGTCAGAAGAAACATGAGGTACTTCGAGTTCAACTACGCGGCGGTGACGCTCCTGATGGTGTTCCTGAGCCTCCTCTGGCACCCCATCTCCATCATCGTCTTCCTCATCCTCCTCATTTCATGGCACTTCTTCTACTTCTCCCGCCAAGGCCCCCTCGTTATCCTCAACCGAACCATCGACGACTCAATCCTGCTCTGCGTTTTGGCCCTTCTCTCTGTCGTTTCGCTCGTCTCCACTCACGTCGGCCTCAACGTCCTTCTCTCCCTCATCCTCGCCGCCCTTCTCCTCTCCTTGCACGCCGCTTTTAGGGTTACCCAGGATTTGTTTCTTCATGAACAAAGTCGCTTGCTTTCCGTCGTCGGAACACTCCCTCCCACCACTAATTATACCCCCATTTGATTATTTCCCCTTTTTCTCTCCGCTGCCTTTCAATTGCAAATTATAATTCGCTTTCTTTTCTAGATTCCTCAGGAACATCATTCCTTACACTAGTCACTCACAACTCACTATCTACTTGTTTTGCTTCTTCCTCATCTTTCTTTTCACTTTCATGTTTACCTTTCTTAAGTTTCTTTCTCTTGTTTCATAATCTCATATTTCCATTGCTAATCTCCTCTCTGGTTAACGTATGTCACTGCTGCTTCTGTTTTTCTTGGTTGCCGTTTTACCCGTCGTAACTTTTATCATCTGCTACTCCTTGAATTTAATTCATTAACAAATGCTATTTGTATTTTACTCTTCTTGTTGATTTTCTCTTACAAAATTTCCACTCACTTTTCCTACTTTTATCCATATAGATTTGCAGTTTCATTTCATCTCTATCATCCGCATAATAAATTATTCTGTCCAAATTACTGAGATGAATCTCCAATTTTAATTTTAATTGAGGAAGGAACGATACCAAAAACATCTATAAACTTCGTCTATATTGATTACATAGCCACTTATTTGTCAATTTTCTGTAACAATTTTTTTTGTCGATGATTGTCTTGAATCTTTAAGCTAAAAGAAAGTGAAAGTCTAGCTCATCATTGTTGAATGTTGCTGGGAGTGAGGTAAAGAGCACATCATGGGTGAAAAGGAGGATTTTGGGAAGAAAGCTACGGCCTAACAGAATATTATAGTGAAATGTATTAAAAGGTGACCCGAAAGATGTGTCTGAGTGATTATTGCATGCGGGTTGGTATGCGTCGAAGCAATGAAGAGTAGCACATGTTTCCTCGGAATTGGAAATCAGCATTGCTTGCTCTGGTTTTTTACATGTGAGAAGATCAATGCAATCATGAATAGTTGTGTCATGTGTGAGAATATCATTTCTGTCTTCACTTTTTATTTTTGGTGATTTTCAGATATGATAATTGCTTTTTATGCTACTGAGAATATTGGAATGAGTCTGATTTTATACTTGATGTATTGTTTGGTTGTTTTGGAGGGTGCTGCAACTGCAAGTCAACATACAGTTCTAAAGTGTATTCATTACTCTCTCGGGTGGCATGCATGAGAGGTCTTCTCCCACTGAAGTTGATATTGGACCGTCCATTTTAACTCTAAATTTGCCAGTTATGATGAATATGTATACCTCTATTTGACCCATGACTGTGCTATTGACAGGCTTTGGTAACCTTGGTAAAATAAGGAAAAATAGTATCGGCCTTTTGGCATATTTATGTCTTTGTATATGGTGATTAACGTATTAAGTGAGGAAAGTAGGCCATTGTTTTGAGGTATGGACATGGGGAAAATGCACGACTTGAACACTTTGCTCTGTTGCAAAGCTTGCCTTTTCACTGCAAGATCTCTTCTTCATTTATACTGTAGCGCAACCCCTTACGATTTATCAGAAATTTCGTTGTTGGAGCATATGTTTCAGGCTATCGTATCAGTGGTCAATTTGTACTTTCTGTAAACTTTATTGATTGAGGAGGATTGATTTCAATGATAATTGTAAGCTGCATGAACATAAGCATCTGATTCAGTGCATAAATACGGTCGGGTCATTGGGAAATGACTGATGCCCAGAACAGAAAGAAGGCTTCCTGTAAAGGGTGTGAATTGAGTTCGTTCTAACCGGTTATTCAAATATAAATTGCACATATAAAAAAGAAATGTGAGATGTAATGTGAGAAAAAATTAGCAAATAACATTTGTTGATATATATATATAAACTTAATAGACTAGATTTTACACATGGGATGATAATCACTGGGTATATGAACAAACAACTTAATATATAAAGCTAGTAATTTAAAGAAAAAAAAATTATAATACACCCAACCGAACACGCTCTCCTACGCTGCGCTGCTTTCTCATGATAGTTACTATAAGTAAGTAGTCATCACTGGGTAGCCAAACATCTTTTTTCGTCCATTCTGCACTTCAATAGAATTCAAAACATCTCGAAATTCTTAAACCAGAAAAGCATGTTTGGAAACGCTTTAATCACTGAAAACGTCTTGGAATCTCAAACATGCTTTTACAATTTAAATCATCTGTTTTCCAGAGAAAGCTGATCCAAACATGCAAAGTATTGACTTCCAATTTTCCACATCTTAGATCCATGTTTAATGGTTCTATTGCAGAACCAAATACAGGGGAGGAATGCAGAAACTTTACATGGTTCTAACACAACCAAACACAGGAAAAGAATGCAGAAACGGAGGCCAATGACGAGTGAAATAGATTCAAACAACAAACATACATTCTAAAATTGAAAAAAATCAGACAATATGACTTAAACATGCCAAAGCTCCATTGGGCCATGTCAACAAAAAACAACTAGACGTCTATCATCACGAAGATACTAATCCTCCTCAAGATTTATGGAGTCATTGAACTTCGCATACAGAATTTTCTTCAGTTCGGCCATCTGAACAAGCACAGTTTCTTTCTCCTCTTCAAGTTTTTCCAATTTTTGGCTTGTCACCTCTTTCATCTGTTCTATCCTGCTCTCAACTTCATCCTTTGGTACATGAGCAAAAACCTCCCCTATTTGAAATCGAACCATCTCTTCATCTGTGAGAATCAACTCATTGCTTGCATCCTCCAAACTATCATTTGTTTCCTATAATAATTAATAAATAATAAATATAACCTTGCTGTAATTGCATCATATTACCATAATGTGAAAAAACAGCCTACAATGGATATGCCATAGCAAAATGCTTGGATGGAAAGGGAAATTATGAACATGACAGGACTTGAAGAACAAATACTTCATCAACCGTTATGTCTCATTAAACCAAATACTGAAACTGAGAGAGCAGAACAGATGACATAATAAACTAGAACTCTAATCCTTGTGGGTATGCGTTTAAAGAAAAATGCTCAAGCAACATTTGAATTAGTTAATAGTTAGTCAACATAATTAATTTTGGTTAATCATATTTTATTTTTCTCACCTTTTCCCTCTAAATTATATTTAATTTTGAAGAATTGAGACTCAACTTTTTTTTTTTTCTTTTTTTAAATTCACTTATTGCTGTTGTAGCATAAAAGGCCTGTTAGTCCACTGCTAAAGAGTGTAGGCAAGATTTTTTTTTTATAAGATTAATTCCTGAATCAATTCACATCTAATGTATTTTCTCTGAGAGTAAAGTAGATCCAGGGAAAGCTTTGATATTGATAAAACCAAAACTCCACTTCCTGTCTCTACAAAAAGGCATGCAGCCAAGGATACATATATTGATATTTTCGTAGACCAATGAACACATGACAGAAGTTTTATGTTAAGCCTACAGGGAGTTAATCTTAAGCAAAAATATTTTGAAACTCTTCGAGCTAGTCCTAAGTTCTTAATCTTAAGCATACAGGGACTTTCAAGTAATACAACTAAACAAGAAATAAATCAAATTTGTGCATATCATATCTTAGCGACTGTCAAGTAAATATTTTGAAGTTCTGCACATATGCTACACACAATAAATAGAAGGAATGATAGTGCAGAAACTGAACTGAAATAAAAGAATTTGAATAGAATACCTTGGCGATTTTGATCTCATCCTCAAGCTCGTGAAAGCGATTGTTCAACCTTCCGAATTTGTTGATGTTCTGCTGGTCCTCCCATGTCACTTCCGTATCAGATCCTCCCCCCTTTCAGATCACAAGAACAGAGATCGGTTTTCACAAGAATCCGTTAAAATAACAAAGTGCAATCTCAAGAATATTAGCGATTTTCATTACCTGTTGCATCCCGTTGATACAAATTCAATTTAGGGTTTTCGAGCCGATAACAACTACTGGTTTCGTTTCAATTCCCTCTAAACTCATTACAAAGCAGTAAAAGAAATATTTGTTTTGAATTTAAATATAAACAATTTATAAATTTATTTTTTCTATTTAATGACATTACTTCTAAAATAATTATAAATCATATTTTATTTTTAATAATTTTTAATCAGGAACCTTGATAAAAAAAATTTAAAATCAAGTTTATTATAAGTTAATAAAATTAAATGATATGATTAATTTTGTTATAAAGAGAAGTTGATATTTTTACTTTAACATAAGTGTCGAGAGAGCATGAATTTAAAATAAGGAGAACGACGAAAAAAAAGTATATAAAGCTAGGTAAATAACTATTTCTGCTTGTTAAGTTTTTTTTTTTTTTTTAATTGAATGTCAATAACTCAAACAGAAAAATTATATTATAGTATTATGAATTATATAATGCAAGACTCGCAAGTAATGAATTCAGGATAGTAAAAAACAGTAATTTCTCCTTACGAGTATGAGATTATAGTTTTGCAAAACCATGGGTAATATATTTAATTCATAGGGGAAAAAATTAAATGTGCAAGTTTCAGTCTTTCCACTTTTTTTATAAATTTGCTCAATTAGGAAAAAGTGTCTATAGTCAACATGACAACATCCTCCATTAGCTAAATCACACTCATAGAGTCTGATCAATGACCAAATTCCGAAACTCATACTCGTATGAAACTATTAATGTTTGTAGAATGGCTAAAAACTAAGCCTTGGTAACAACACAGTAAGAAATCGTATGAGAGAAGTCAAGGGCAAACTTACCATTGCAATCACAAAACACACCTCCAATAGTCGCCTTCTAGTGAGATTGGAGCACAATGGCATCACAATTTAGCTTTAGGGAACCAGGTGAGGGTGCCTCCAAGCATAAACGCATCCTAACTCAAGGTAATATACCCCAGGATCTTTCATGAGAGTGCACATGCAATGGGTTTGCTTGAGCTCGAGCTGTAGGGACCTCACACCTTTAATGACTTGATCAAGTGACCACTGCTTATTATTAAAGGTGACCTCATTTTGCCTCCACTACAAGCGGTCTAGAATGATGCCAAAGGTTTGAGCCCACCCGTCAGCGTCGTTACTCTTGACACGATTCAGGTTATCATGCAACTAATCCTTGACATTCTGGTGAAAAAAGAAGTTAGGCCTATTGACAACACTCATTTGATTCCAATTACTGCATGTGTAGATGCAATCTCGTAAAACATGTATCATGGTTTCCCTGTCACTATTGCATAAAGGACACACAAGATTATCAGTCATATGCTTGCTATACCGTAGATCATTAGTAGGTAAAATAACACTCGCAACCTTCTACAGAAGAGCTCAGGACCCTTCCACTTCCACACTAGGTTGAATAACAAATTTGTCGAGGAATTGTTTTGATCTAAGAGACTCTGATAAGTAGATGTCATAGAGAACTAACATCCTTACTATTACCCCAACAAGGGTTTGCATTACCCATTTCTCTTCTAGGGGGTTCGATTTTGCATATATTTGGCACAACCTTTTCGTGTAAGATCCTAACCAACTTGCGCTTGTCCCAAGAGCCATCAATAGCCACATAGAAGCAAGCATGGTTAGCTCCTTTAATAATAGTTTTGTTAGTACACCAATCTGGCAAAGGTTTTCGCCTAGACACCCAATTTTCAAGTTAAAAATCAATCTCTTGCCAATTCCTCAGCTGCCAGATAACATTCGGCCAAGCCTCTCTGATGTCTTTCCAAAAGTTTGTACCTTTTCTTCGCATGTCAATGTTAGGCTGGTCTTCCCTCCACACTTGTATTTGGCTTGAAAAAGTTGTGCCCACAAGACATTCTTCCTATTAGTCAAGTGTCATCCGGACTTTGATATGATGGCTAGATTTGCATGTCTTGTTTGAAGTAGCCACAAGTTTCCTACCTACTTTGGCTTGCACAATTTCTCCCATATAATCTAATGCATTTTCTTAACTGTGTTTGAATCTTCCTAAACAAAGTTCCTTCATTTCTTATCAATTAAATTACAAACAGATACAAGCAAAATGTTAGTTTGCATAATGTAAATAGGAAGTACTTGCAAGATTGATTTGGTTAGCGTGAGTCGCCAGCAAAGGACAAAGTATTTTACTTCTAATTACTTAAACATTACTAAACTTTATCAATAACAAACTGATAAGACTATCTACAAGCACGTTCTTATGTAATGGAACCCCCAAATATTTTTCGAGGTTACACATCTTCTCAAAATCCAAATCGCTGGAGATTTTCTCTTGACGTTGCCTGCCTACATTGGCAAAAAAAAGGACTCGCATTTTATCTTGGCTATTTTTTTGTCCCGAACAGTGACAAAAGAGATATGTCTCATCTTGGTGGAAGATGTGTGCCTTGTCTTGGTGTAAGACATGTGCCTTGTCTTGGTGCAAGATGCATGCCTAGTTTTGGTGCAGGGCATGTGCCTTATCATGGTGCTTTGGGCGTGAATGGTTCTTTTACAATTCAGACGAACCAAATTTATGCAATCCACTTGTTTCTGGTTGTAGTGAACCGCTTAAATCACAGGAAGTATGAGGCATGATACCCACCTTATCACCTCTACAAATGGTTCTTCATAATCACCATGCAAGATTTCGCGTCGTAGTCTTTAGGTCAAGAGGGCACACAAGTTGCACCCTTGGCCCACAAGTTTGAGAACCAAATTTTCTATGAGGCCAAAATCCACAAACCGTGTAGTGTGGACCTTCCTTCCAATTTAGTAACTTTTTTGTGCTTTTTGGTAGTGACCGTCATGGCATAGTGGTTCTAACATCGTCTACTTCCATATCTATAGGTTAGTCAATTTTACCCATGACACCGTTGGATTCCTTATGGCCATAGTGGTCACATTTAAAACAAATTTGGTGCAAACCTTCATATTGAATTTAGAGTAGATATCCTCGTGCAATAACTTTAGGATGTATTGGCTCATTCAGATTAAGTTCCACATAGATTCTTGCACACTTGCCCCTTGATTGAATTATCATGATACAATCAACTTTCAACATAGTAACCAATGTGCCACCAAGTCTACCCAAAAATTGATCATTGTACAATTCAATTGATAGGTTTGGGATCCAAATCCAAATAGCAACCCTTTTGGGTATTGTTGTCCTTTCCACGAAAAAAGGTTGCCATCATTGAACCGACATATAATGATCAACCATCATCCATGGTTCCTCAGAGATTTCTCTATTATAGTTTTCTTGGGTAGGGAAAAGAATTTGATAATAATTTTGTGGCATATCAATAATCTTGATGGAACCCTTCTTAGCCTAATCACGCTTGATTTTAGCTTCCAACGCATGGAAACCTACCTTCTTGCCTATCATTGTTATCATAAGCAACATCCTCTAAGGCTTACACAACTTGTGAAACTCTTCTTTAAATATAGGAATCTCCTTAAATCATGTGCTATCTGCATATGTCAAAAGCAGAGATGAAATCTCCCTCTCTAGTACACTAGAACACATTCCATCAAATTTAGAAAAAGTTATTGAACCATCCGTATTTAGCAATTTAACTTTGTAGGAACCTTTTGACATCCTTGTGGATTCACTCCCAACATTAGTATCTTCTCCTCCCCAAACACTATTTTTTGTTTTACTTTGCGGTGACTCCACCTGAGTAGATAATCCTACTCCTCTAAGTCTTTTCTCCAAACACTAGGTGAGCTCATCCTTTGTTCTCCTTATTAAGTTTGTAATATGCGAAGTCCACAATTTTAAGTTTTTTTTTTTTTATTGAATAAAAGAAACTATTCATGTTAATATATTTTTAAATAGTTTTTATGGATCTAAATTTTAAATAATTTATTAAAATAAAATTAATAATTTTATTTATAAAACTATTCATAATTTAGAATAAATATTTTAATTTAAATTAATAATGTTAATAGATCTTCCTATCATTAGTATATATAAACATGTATAGTCATCAAAATTTATGTGACATGTGGCACAACCTCATTATTTGTAAATTTATTTAAAAACAAAAAGAATTAAAAAATAAAGAAATAAATTTTGAATTTTAATATAGAAAATCTTACTGCATATTCAAGTTTGAATATAGCAAAAATCTGATAGTATGTTAAAAGTTTACTATTCAGTTTTTAAATTAATTTAAAATATTTTAAAAAAGAAACTTTGGATTTATATATAGAAAATTTTCCAGTACATTGAAATTTAAATATCGCAAGCCTTACATTATATTTAAATTTTATTCTTCAGCTTTTTAAATTTATACATTATTCTATTTATAAACACTAAACACTTCATTAAATTTTTAATTCCTAAAATTTAACTAAATTCCAATTTTGTCCTAAAATTTAAAATAATCCTTTTCATAGATATGCTAGAACAACACTCATGTTTTTTTTAACAAGACATTTTATTCAAAGAGGCAAGACACTTCCACGTCACAAAAAATGACAGAATAGGAAAGATAACAAATGAAAGTATCTAACTTTTGACGTCAAAGACAAAAATTAAGTCAAACATTACCCCTTACGAAACCTAGAAAATTGTATTTTGGTTGAGCAAATCACTCATAGAAAGATACAAAAGAGTTTTTGTGATACTCTTTAACCCATAACCATGATATTTGCAGAGAATGTCATAGAATGATACAAAAAAGTTTTTTTAATACCCTTTAACCCACAACCATGATATCTACAGAGACTGTTGAAACATTGAACGAGTAAAGGGAATGATTCACCTTTATACAACAACACATTTCTAACTAGGCAAATACCCCACAACACAACTAACCAAATTATAGTAAGGATATCTTTAGATTCTTTTCCTTTGGCCTTAGGAATTCCAAGGTGTTGCTATAAGTTGGACTGGCATTATGAAGGCAGAACATTTATAGATTACAAGTCATCCAAAACTAGGTAAACTGACTTACAGGAAAATCTATAAATATGACATTGATTTAGCCTTCAGGGTCATTACCTTCAGTCATTTTATACACCCAAACAACTTTTGTGAAAGCCAAAAAAATTCTTGATGATGTTTTACTGGTGAATGAGGTGGTGAAAGATGTCAAAAGGAGGAAAGAAGACTTAATTTGTCTGAAGATGGACTTTGAAAAGACCTATGACTCAATGAGCTGACAATATCTTAGGTATGTTATGAAATGTATGGGGTTTGATAGAAAATGAATAAAGTAGATATGCGAGTGTATTAGTACAACGACAATATTAGTGTTACTCAATGGTAGTCCCACAAAGGAGTCTCGGGTGTCCAGGGGTCTTAAACAAGGTGACCCCTTATCCCGGTTTTTATTCCTGTTAGTTATCAAGGGGCTTAGTCAGATGATAAATGAAGTTGTATTTAAAGGTTCGTGGAAGGGGTATGCAATAATGAATGCATGGTTTAGCATATCACACATACAATTTGCAGATGACACACTATTGATGGCGAAGAGGGATTGGAGGTGCTTGGAGGTAATAAAAGCAGTGTTGCAAAATTTTGAGCTCGTCTTGGGGTTAAGAATCAACTTTCGGAGCAAACTTATGGGAGTGAATGTGCATGACTCCTGGCTGGATAGAGCCCCCATATTTCTTAATTGTAAAAGGGGATCATTGTCGTTTACTTATCTAGGGTTTTCTATCGGCACTAATGTTGCCTAGAAAGGGACTTGGTCACCTGTGATGGCTATAGTTAAACGCATACTTTTTGTTGGGAAAGTAAACACTTATTCGTGGCTGGGAGGTTAGTGTTGGTTAAATTTGTCTTATTAGCTACCAATTTTCTTTCTTTCCTTCTTTCGAGCTCCATAAAGTATCATTTATTCCCTTGAGCCTCTTTTTAAAAACTTTTTATTGGGGAGTCGAAGAGTAAATTGGGTTTCTTTGGAGAATGTGTGTATGGGCAAAGAGGAAGGCATGTTAGGGATGAGGGATATTAACATGTTTAACTTAGCATTATTAGGGAGATGAAAGTGGAGGTTGAAGTTGGACCTAATAATGTGTGAGTCAAAGTGTTGAAAGCCAAATATTTGCAATTAAACCGGGAGTGGGAAGTGCGAGGAAGGAAGTGCTCAAGGTGGTGACATGATTTAAACTCTATAGAACATGAAAGGGTAGGGGAAGGGGGGTGGTCGAGATAGGTTGGGCATAGGTTAGGGGAAGGTAAAGACATCTTGTTTTGGAAAGAAAAGTGGGTGGGGGTGCAGAGGCTATGTGATGGATATCAAAGATTGTATAGGCTAGTTGTAAATCAAGAGGCGTTAGTTAAATATATGAGTGAGGTAGGAGAAGAGTGAGGGTGAACTTGGAAAAGACAATTATTTTCATAGGAAGAGGAGTTAATGGAGGATTTGACGAAGAGACTTGAAAGAGTCATGTTGAGAAAGGGTAAGCCTGACAGGTGGGTGTAGGATATGGAAAGCTCTATGCAATACACAGTAGCGTCGACGTACAAGGCAATATAGGGAGATGCTTACAACCATTCCCATTCCTTCTTTAAGTTATTGTGGGTTGTAAGAGTTCCTTCAAAAGTCCAACTTTTGGGTTGGCAACTAGAGATAAACAGATTGCGAACTAGGCACAATTTGGTGCGGAGATGAATTCTACAACTTAGTTATAGGTTATGCGGTTTCTGTGGCTACACGATAGAGACATACTTGCATATTTTTATCAAGTGCACTGTTGTGTATCAGGTTTGGCAAGATTTATGCAGATGGTGTGGGATCTCTACGCCAATATCAACGAAGGTTTGGAAGCATTGTTGCCAGATCATAGGCCTTGTGAACGGAGAGTACACATCTACAACATAAATACATTCATGCTAATGATGCTCATGCATGTTTTCTTAGGTACAGACCTAAAGCAGTCCTCTTTTACGCTAGTAACACGTAGGCACAACCATCTCACCACAGGCACAATAAAGTATATTCATATGAAAATTTTCAGATAACATGTATTCAACTTATATAAGATTCCTAAGATATAATTCTAACTTCAAACCCTCAAACATTTTACTTCTCTATCTTTTTTATTTATTATCATCACACATCACAATTCCATTAATAATCATCAATTTTTCCATTAATCCCTTCAATGGGAGAAAACCCCCAACACAAAATCAACAATAGCATGGCAAATAACAGAGTAGTTCATCAATTGATCATATCAATCAATTATATAATTAAAGTTCTTCATAATTTTCATTCATAATATTCATTCATAAAAATAAATAAATAAGTAAATTGCATAAAACTTAATCTTAGGGAGGCTTATGGTTCGCCTTCACTATCATATTTCCTATATATGCCTATTATGTATAAGTTAATCTTATTCCCTTTACAATTCGACAAAATAAATTAATAAAAACATCCCTTAACTATTTAGGAGCACCAAATGCATTGATTCGAAATTGTCATTATTTCTCATTATTGTGCTCAAGGGTACTAATCTCTAAAGTATTAAAAGGGAAAACTTATGCCAACATAATCCTTACATCTAAATAATCTGATAGTGCACATGCAACTCCAAATTTAACAAAATAAATTAATATACACATCTAATGATTATTCATAAGTATCAACCACACCTGAATTTCAATTTCTCTTATGTCTTATTCAAACACATCTCCAATTAACAAAATAAATTATTATATTAGACCAACCACATAATTCTAATTTGGCAAACCATCCCATTGTATAAAATGCAAAACTCCAATTATATATGTCCACACAATCATGCAGAAAACACGTTATCGGCACTTGTTGTGGGTGTTTATAACCCTTTAATAGAATACATAAAACCTATTGAAGATTAGAGATCACTTCACTACCCATTTTCCCTACATATGTCACATAAGAGGTAATTTTTCACCCCCCTTACCTCAAATGATGATCTCGGATGCAAAGAATGTGTCTTCAAGTTCCCCATTGTTGTGCCCCTCAATTTTCTTGACAAAGTTCTCTCTGCAGATTTCTGTCTAACCTCTAGAGTTACAAACGTGAAACTGAAGCGTATTCTATGTTAATAGTTGGATTGAACTCTTCAACACTAGACCACAAACTTAACCTTTAAACTATTTTACTATCTACATCAATCTTTATTTTATTTATTTATTTTATAAAATAAATTTTTAATTTATTCTAATAAATATAATTATTAAATTAATTTAAGCTTATTAATATAAATTATACCTTTTTATTAATATTTTATTTTCTAAAAAAAAAGGGATGTTACATGTGCGTGCCACAACTATGTGACTATAACTAGAGATATGTGACTATCTACATTATTGAATTTTATTTTTGGTTCTTAATATTTTTTTGTATTTAGTTTCTAACAAAATTTTTCTAAAAAAATTATTAGGGATAAAAAATAAATAAAAATTATTAGAAACTAAAAATAAAAATTATTAATCTATACCAAAATCATTTTAACAAAAAATAAAATTTATGTTTTATTTTATCTATCTTTTCTTTTTTTTATCATCTTTTAAAAAATTTTAAAATTTGAAGATTATTTTACCTAATATGTAATTTTTTTACCTATTGCTACTTATTTTTTCTGTAAGAATTTCATGTATACATGATTTGAATTTTTATTTGTCTAAGCACCTTTATAGTATATAACTCTTAGTTAATTTCTAAAATGTCCATTTTACAACAAATAATAACTTCAGCTGATAGAATAGATTATAAATGTGAAACAAAATTTTATTGGCAAAATTATAATGACAAGTTGTTTAACATAGGTCACTACTTGACAATCATATATGAACATGTATTAACACATACTAATTTTATCCATAATAGATATATATATTTATTTGAATAATAAACTTCAATTAAAATTAAAAAGAGATAAAATGACAAAACTAATATAAATTTAAACATTTGTTTTTACTCATGTTTAATATTGTCTTGTAAATGATAGTATATTTGTATCATATTTTCTTATTAATGATTACATGTTTCTTAAAAAGAAAAGAAAATAAATAAATTATCAATGAAAAAAATATTAGAAAGAAAAAAAAAAAAACAAGTGTCAAAAATAGAAAAATGGCACATAAATAATTTTATATGCCTGGTGAAATAAAAAATAAAATATAATAAATAAAATAACATAAAAATGAAAATATAAAATAAAAATAACATATACATAAAATTAATAATAATAAAATTAAAATAAAATAAAAAATAATAAATAAAATAAGAAAATAAAAAAATTAAAAAGAAAATATAGACATAAAATTTCTACAAAATTAATTCAATATTCTGTGAAATTAATTTAAAATTATTTTTCACATGCTAAATATATATTAATTATTTTTAACATGTTATATATAAAATATAAAATATTGCAAAATAATACAGAAATACAAAAAGAAAAATAATTAAATTAGGAAATAAGAAAATAAAATTAAACAGGAAGAAACATAAAATAAAATTTACCATTATGTTTAAAATATTAAAATATATTACCAAAGCTTATTTATATAAATTTAAAATTAAAAGAAAATAAATAACATGTTAAATTGAAAATTATAAGAATAATAAAGTAACATAAAACTAAAAATAAATAAATAAAATAATAAATTTTAAAACTAAAATAAATTAAAAGATAAAAATAAAAAATAAATAAGAAAAAACTGAAAAAAGGAAATGAAAAACAAATTAAAAATTAGAAAAGGAAAATATATAATGAAATTTAAAAATTTTGTTGTAAAATATAAAAATATATTTAATAAACTGATTTTTCACATATATAATATATATAAAATTTAAAATTATTTTATAAATATTAGAATATATTTAATAAATTAAAATTTTGAATAAAAACATAAAAATAAAATAAGAATAAATTAAAATTATTTTATAAATATTAAAATATGTAATGAATTAAAATTTTAAATAAAAACATAAAAAGAAAATAAGAAGAAATTAAAGGAAAGATAAATAACATATTAAATATATGAATATTAAAATATTAGAAAAATTAAAATTAAATTAAAAAAATAAAAAAAATGAAAGCAACAAAAACATAAAAATAAAAAGCAAGAAGAAAGAAAAATTTAAAAGTAAAATAATTTAAAAATGTAAAAGACCACAAAACATTAAAAAAATGAGACTTGTTGAGAATATAAGAAGGATAAAAAGGTAATTTCCCTAACCTAATCCTTTCTTATATATATAAAACTAATAAACCATCAAACTACTGTTAGGACATGTTATATTTCAATAAAAATGTATTTGTCACTATTATCTTATCTTTCACCTAATTAAGTGTATTTAAGTTTAAAAGTAATTAATAATTTTATTAAAAATATGGAGCACATCTTATATCTTGAGTCTTATAATAAATTAAAAGAAAACAATAAATTAATATTGCTAAGTTTTTGAAATTTGATTATCTCCTTCAATAATATTTTTAGTTTGGCTTAAGAAGTTTTTTATCTCTGCTTCAACAAAAATTACTTTTAGTCTTTAAAATTAAAAAAAAAAGTTT
Organism: Psophocarpus tetragonolobus; assembly: GCA_037954015.1. NCBI lineage: Eukaryota > Viridiplantae > Streptophyta > Magnoliopsida > Fabales > Fabaceae > Psophocarpus > Psophocarpus tetragonolobus. Next base: position 27,303 of record JAYMYS010000028.1, on the reverse strand, counting down.
CTGATTCATTTTTAGTGTTTCTTCTCTGGTTAATGTCATTAAAAAGTTGGAAATAGGGAGCATATTTTTGTCCTCGTGAATCACTCTCTTTCTCGATTCTAACCTCTCAATCTTCAAATTCACATCATGCACAACCAAATACACTGAAACTTATAAATGAACAATATTAATAAAAAAAAAATAATTTCAAGAACTAAAAAAATATTTTGAATTTCAAGGATGAAAAGTAATTTTTGGTGAAACTTTAGTGACAAAAAACTTTTTTAAGCCTTTTAGTTTTTTTATCTCTCTAAAAAAACGTTAAGTAAAACACTTGGAGAACCAAAGTAATAATATATTTGAAAATTAGAGAGACCAAATAAATCCAAAAAATATTTGGAGGATGTATTTAATATTTCAAAAATTTGTTAGGGACCTAAAAATATTTTATTGTAAATTTAATTTAATATGCTTTTGTTAGAGTAATTTTTATTTTGTGAAATACTAAAACATACATAATAAATTAATTTTTAACATATTAAATATGGAAATATAAAATATATAAAAATATAAAAGAGTAAATAAAAATATAAAAGAATAAATAAATATATAAAATAAAAAAATAATTAAGATATAAATATGAAAGGACAAAAAATATAAAAAACAAACCTAAATAAATTGAAACAAATTTAATTTAATATGATTTTATAAATAGAATCCTATTAAATAATCTTAGAAAAATTTATTAATCATAATGATCTCAAATTGAATTTTTTTATATAAATGATATTTGTTGTTTTTAATAAATAATTAAAATAAATTTAATTTCCAATATTATTGAGTAAATAGTTTAAGACTATTTTTCATAAAAATATATTTAATAAATTATATCTATATTTTTATTATTTTTATTTTGGATTAGAGGTAATCATGCCTTAACCATTGGGGTTATAGACTAATTCCATTTATAAAACATAAGTGTTATAGTTAGTATAGAAAAAAATTGTACGTATAAATCATAGAGAACATATTTTTTGCTAATAGTATTTGAAAAACTATTAATTAAAGATAAAATTTCTTATTAATGATATTATGGTTTATAAATATTAAAATCTATTTAATAATTTATTTTAACATAATAAATATAAAGAATATAAGAATATTGAAATATAGAAAATGTAAAAAGAATAAAATAACAAAGAAAGATAATAAAAAATAAAATAAAAAATAAATAGATAAAATAAGGAAATTTAAAATTATAAAACATAAAATAAAAAAAAGAAAAATAAATTAAGAAAAATTGAAAAAAAAACTAAAAAGAAAAGAAGATAAATTAAAATAGAAAATATAAAAAATAAATAAACTAACATGAAAAAGTAAAAAATATAAATCTTAAAAGAAAAACAGAAAGAAGAAAGAAAGTTTTAAAATGAAAACAAAAAAGAAAAGAAACATTAAAAGTTAAAAAGACAAAAAAAAAACATTAAAAAGGACACATGTTAATTATGGTAAAAGGTTAAATTAGTAATTTACACAACTTATTCTTTTCTTTTATATATATACTTAGTGTGGGAGGGCATCAATTACTGCAAAAGTAAATATAAATAACTTACTTCTTATTTGTTCATTTATTTTCTTGAGATGTAATATTGTAATGTGTAACTAATTTTAACCATTAGGATGAAGATAAAAAATAATTTTTTTACACTTACTCTTGGAGTAAATGGAACCCTCCCCTCTCTATATATATAGATATATTAGATTTTGTTTCTATTTTAGGTGTTTAACCACTCATCTCCCCACAAATGAACCATTTAATCTATTTCTTTTCACAATGATTAGGAGCAGCGATTACATGTTGAAAGTTCACATAAAATTATAGATTTGCCTGATTTGGAATGGGAATTTAAAAAATAAACATATTTTAAATGGTAAAAAAAAAAAGCAAGTAAAATGTTTTTTAGGTGAAAGCAAGCGTAATTTTTTCTTATGTACCAAGAACAGGTACTTAGTGGGGGAGGGGGCGACTAATCACTCTTGAAGATAACTTATTTTGATGATACTTTAAAATTGTTTTTCCAACCTAATTAAGCACAATATTTAATAATGTAAATTATTTAGAATCAACAATTTAAAGTAAAATTTAAAAATCTGAAAAAAAAAATGGGTCTTTATGTATTAAGACCCTTCATTATTCCGGGAATTTCTCCCTACCTATGTATTTTCTCATGTATTTTTATGTTACATCTTTTAGAAAATCTAATTTAGAACAAAAATACACTTTTAAAATGGGGTTTAAGAAAATTTTTAAATATATATAGAGAAATTTCTATTATTCATTAACCAAACGCTTGAGACAAAATTTTGCATCATTATTCAATGGTGATATTAGCACAAATGTATCATTTACAATTTTATATTTTTATTTTATTTTTTATTACTTGACCTTGAAAAATAAGAGGGAAAAAGAATTGTAACATCTTTATGGCTCATCTCTGAAACTGAAACACACATGCTCCTTAGACAACGCGGCTTCCCTAGCGTCTAGGGAAGAAATAAGAATCATATGAACATATGCAAAACAAGCACCGATTGCTTGGTTAAGCAACTGTTTTTTTTTTTTATTCATAAGTAACGATGCTTGGTTAAGGAACTTTATTATGCTAAGAAAAAAACCCCTTTATTATTAAAATAATCTATTTTGAAACTGTTTAAATTAAAATTGTATACATTGGTTGCAGATATCAGATATCAAATTTGAACGTTATGTTTTTTCAATTGCATTTTCATATGTAAGTTTTTTTCATTCATGAGACACGTTGATTGCATTTAAAGAAGGTGAGTACAACGGTCCACCCATATCCCATCTGTTTTTTTCAGATGATTAATTGCTTTTTGCCGAGGCTACATAGAGCCAATGTGGTAATTGAACTTACTTTTCAATCGATAGTGAAGAAATTACGAAAACATGGGAAGAGGTATGGTGTCCTATAAAAATGCATTTAGCACAGTTGATGTCCTGTAATAAATCAAACTCTCTCGCTTTGTCTGGCACATTATCCTCTTATTTATAAACTCTCATTTTCATTCTTACTAAGGGGAAGACATAATTTTATCAAAAAGAAATATTGAGTATTATGATCTAAATAATAACACAGCAAATGAAGCAGAAGTAATAAAATTGCTGGCTGCACATATTTAGTCAAGGGCAAAACAAAATCATATAGATTCCTCGCATGGTACTAAATGAACAAATCTCTGGGCAGTAATATAGTTAAGAATGCTGTCAAAACAGTTGAATGTGTATGTAAAGTAACGGAGGGAAAACGAAATAGATAGAATAAAGAACTTTCTCAAGGAGGCAAGGCCTTTCGACAATATGACAAAACCATGACAAAATCTTTGGCAGAGGACCCCACTGATGCTGGTATCTTTTTGGAGGTTGAAGCTGTCCGGAACCATAGATCTACTAAATTATGCAGTTGTAAAGATGGGAGCACTGGCTGACCCCGGCACATTATTTCCACCTGTGCAAATTACAAACAGTATCAATCTATAGCACCAGCCAATTTTTACTTATGTACAGCCTGAATTATTACTTTTTCTCGGAAAGAAAATTGTTCTAATCGTATTTTTTGTGAAAATAAAAAAGTTAAAATCTGATGGCAATTGAAAGTACTAAGGACTCATTTTCAGAACCTTCCATGTTAACTCAGTTCTTAGTGCCAGCTTGTTGTTGAAAGTTCAACACAAGAAATTTGCTTCCAATATTTTCATTTTCATTGCATAGCAAATCACGTAGGTGCGTGGGCTTGTGTCAGTGAACACTCCAGTAGACAGTAAACAGTAGTGGTGAATATGTCATATTTTCTGTTTCGATTACGGAGAAGCATACAAAGTTCAGTAAAATTCTCCGACAGTCCTCAAATTCTAGCTTTCATAGTTGTCATAATTTCTTATGATAGCCTCAGACAATGTCTACAACGCTTGCACTTATGTTGCTTGGCTTCGTGGAGAATTTCTCACAAACAACAATAAGGACACACCGCACACACCTTATACAGAAAAATTATCACGACCACAAATTCTTACTATTACCTTCTTAAACCAAGATTAGTCAGACAAAACAAGAAACCAGAAAGCAGGGGAGAGAATCTGTCGACCATTCTTAGTTCTTTAAAGCATTAATTATAATACTTACCTCTGCTTCACAGGCAAGATTAAGTTTCTTCACTAGGTATTTTTGAATAAATGAAACGGGCACAGTACCATCCCTGTGATAATATCAGAAACAAAGAATTACATAATTATCACCCATAAATCCTTATTATAAGATATGCAATATGTTGAAGATAATTAGAAGCAAAAAGAAAGAGGACAAGCAACAATAGAATCATTCAATATGGAAATTAAAGTTTCTCTTTGTTTAAACTGTGATTCAGACCATAATCTGTCCATGCATCGGCCATCTAGAACAAGACACCAAAAATCAAATCAACATATGCCTTATAGACGGTTTAGGTTCACGACGCATCACAAAAGAATCACGTTTAATTCCCACATAAAGGGAACATAGATTAGCTTTGGATTTATGAATCTCTTATGTGTGCAGTGTGCTGTATCCTGTGGAACGTGGGACAAATATGCTGTAAGACGATGATCATTAATCTGCTTATTTTTTAATCTGTGGTTTCTAAGGAAATCAGTCAGTCCAAAAACTCAGTATCAAACTATGGAAAATTAAATTTTCATATTTGCTTCCTGAAAACCATGGTGAACATACTTTCTTAGCATGCAGCATGAAAGTGTTTGCCTGAACATCAGTCAGTCATATATTTACATGCAGTACCATATTTTTTTCTCTAGGTTTGCAATTTGAACCTCAGTTTGTGAACTTATGAGAGAGTGAATAACAACAAAACACTTATTTTTCTTACTGTTAGCTTAATTTTGACACCAAAATGAGAAAAAGTTATATTCTAGTAAATTTAAAGGCCAAAATTTAGTGACTGAATTGCAAAATCAGCAAAAAAATTTAAATTTGTAAGAAAATAAAACAATTAGATAAACAGAATAACAATGAGAGTCAGAAGAATTACTTTATTCTTAAGTAACAAGCTGAGATCTGTGGCAAGGGAACATCTCCTTTCCTGAATAAAAACATCAATTTCTTTAGTGACTGCATAAGCTCAACATTTTATAATTTGATTGTTTTGTATAAAAAATAAAAAACTTACTGGTCCTCTGAAGCAACCAATGAAAACCAAATAGGACTGTTTTTTCTGTTGCACTTGCTTCCAGTGGCATCTAGTGGGGCTGGGGATGAGGCAGACATCTCAGATGCTGCAACTCTTTTCTGACCAGCAGGACGCAACCTTCTTCGCTTGACTGGCCCTGAAGGCAAACTGTTTGCATCCTTGTCATCTCCAAATATTGTTTTATGGCCAGTATCCTTATTTTTGGATCTTGGGATGTTTAATTCACTGTGGACAGAAGCAGGTAGGTCTGTTTTGGTTATAATTTCAGATGTATCCTGTTCACCATGAGGAGTGGTTGGGGACTCTAATTTGGCAAGAGGAGTTGCTTGTGAATTTGACCTGGAGGACTTAGTTCTGTTGGCAGCTTCAACCAGACAGTTCAGTGGTGTCCAGAGATCAACCTTCCCTTCTGTATGTTCCACATTGTTCTCTGCATCTTCATTGGGCTTATGCTTCTTAGAAGGCTCAGCCATGGAAGAATCCTACCACCACATAGCGAACCAATGATTATACATAACTTGTGTAGCCATTATCATGTGAAATGGAAGTTTAATTAATATCACATAGAAACCAGCTAAAGTTCAAACACAAACAGAAAAGTAACACCAACACCAAGTCCTATTGCCCCCAAACCCACACCTGACTTTCATTTTCAGAATTCATATTTGATGAATCGAGTAAAATTGAGCTTACCATATTATCTTCGCCAATTGTTTCCTCCTTCTTTATGGATTCTTCAAGAAGAAAACTGCATCCGCGTAAAGCAGCAGCCTTTCTTGTACTGGTTTTTGTTCTCTTTCCTGTAAAGCCAGGTTGCATTGAAACTTTCGGAGCACTGACTACCAGTGAGGAAAGTGATCTTTCCTTCCTTTTTGCAGGCAATGATATTGAAGACAAAACTTCTTGGGCCTTGATCTTTTTTCTTTTAAAAGGGAATATTTTTGCCCTTATATCTTGCAAATTATGGTCTGGCCTGTATATAATTAAACAGGAACCCTTGAATATTTTGCAAATACCTTCCTACAGTTTACTACATTGCTGATTTTTTAAAATCTAGAAAAAAAAATCAATGCATGCAACCTCCAAGCATAACATGCTTGAGGATGGGGACGATGTCCCTCTGATTGGGGTTTTCAGACTGATCATTCATTGCAAAAAATATGCTGCTGATGAAATTCACATATAAGATGCAATCTCATTGAAAATGCTAAGCTGTTGGAAGTCTTCAGACTTTAGTAAGAAGGATGTTTTTAAAATATAATGTATAATATTTTTACTGAACAAAATTCTGCAAGTCAACAGTTAAACAATGATCTGTGACAAATTTAAGACAGATATGACAAATAATGATTTGCAACTAACATTTCTGAAAGTAGGTATCTTACTGAAAGAAGGAGGAGTTTAGCAGTAATTCGGAAGTACGTTGGAAGATATTTAAGGTGACAACTCTAATGTGCTCATACTAGATAAATAGGTTTTATAACAAGAAAGAAAGAAAACGAATTAAAAAAATAACAAGAACGAAAAAGGTAGAGATTGACCATGAGCATTGGTAAATATCTAATAGCATGTTGTTGTTTTGTACAAGCAAACAACAGATATTAAGACATGTCCAATCATGTTTGTTGAAAGAAGTAAAAAATCACAGAAAATGAAGTAATAAGTTGGCAATGAAAGACAGCTACAGACCTGAGTTTTTCCACCGGAAGGCAGCCTAGATCAATATTGCACACAGGACAGCAATCCATCTCCTCATCCGAGAGTTTCTCATATATGCACTTCCTGCAAACTGGTGTAGGTTTCATAGTCAGTGCATTGCACAGAAGATCCATGAAAGTGGCAAGCAAGAAGGTGTAAGTGCGAATGTCATAAATATCACACCCTGCTCGAATTACAAAACAAACATGTTCCAGAGTCCATATTGAATCGCGAAGAAACTTTTATGACAGTACGGTACCTCAAAGACACAATCAGGATGGTTCCATTTCGTACCAGTGAAACAACCCATATAAAGAAGGGTAAAAATCATGTTAATCTTATTGCTCTAACGCAGTAGCAAAATGATTGTTTAACGTTGTTTTGACGCAAGAACATAACCCCGATTAAAGCAGATCATCAAAATCAACAAGCAGAAACTATTAATGAAGTGCATTGAAAACCCAAAAAAAGAAAATCGAGGCAATTGGATATAAATTAAAGAAGGAGGAGGAGAATAAGCAAGACGGGAGAGAACAATGCATTGCAATTTGGTGGGGTGGGTAAAGTAGAGCAACGTCAAAATCAGAAGCAAGATAGAAATGGAGAGGGGAAAGAAATCGAAAAGAGACGAACAGGTGTGAAGGCAGAGAGAGATGGTGGTAGCATCTCTGAAGAACTTATGGCAGAGGGGGCATGTCATGCATGGTCGTAGCATATCTCTCTTCACTTTGACCACCTGGCTCGACACCATAGCTACGATAATTAATTAATCAACCTTGCATTTCAACAAGACAGCAAAGCACGGTGTTTGGACGTGGATCTGGGCAGAGAATTGAGGTGGTAGGTTTTGAGGGCAAAATCGCAGGAAGGGGTTCGATTGTAGGCTACGTAAAGATGAAGCCGGCAACGTTCAATGTTGTCGTTGGGTGTTGGGTGTTGGGTGTTGGGTGTTGTTGCCGTTACACCCAGACAAACAAACAATACAGAGCTTAAGAGAACCCAAGGAGCAATACGCACGCCATACATACACTACTAACAAACCAACTCTTCTTTCTGCCGTGCTCTCTCTCTCTCTCTCTCTCTCTCTCGCTCGTGCGTCTATTCACATATATTTGACTTCAATTCTCTTTCATTATTACTCTTTTTTACTTTCCTATTACCTTAACTGTTTTTTCCCTTTATCCTCTTTCCTCTCTTTCTACTTTCTACTTACCATTTCCCCCTAAATAGCAAAATATTCTGTCCCAAAAACATACAAAACTTGGGTTTTTCCCAACTTCTGACACTGCCTGTGACTTTCCTCCCTCCTCATGTTAATTTAAATAATAACATCTTCATTTATAGCTCAATATTAATAACTTCATTAAGCTGTAACACTGTCACATTACTATTACTTGGTGGAAAGGTTGCATCTTTGGCTACAAAACAATTTCTTACAGGGCAGTTGACTTATGAAGGCTAGATCCTATCTAACTATTAATAGACGCGAGTTGATTTTAAGGAAAGAAAATTTTGAATTTCTTTTGTGAAATTTAATATTTGAGTTGGTAAGTATATTACCCATACATCGTCCGAGACGACTTTACTATCGTCGCTCTAAGGAGAGGTCGATCCTACCGACCTTCGTTGGATGCCTCATACACTTGACTTAGATATTTTACCTCAAACAAGCTCATACCCTTGTTCGCACTAAACAACCTCATGCTCTTAATCACCTTAAGCGTGAAATCTCATCAATACTCACACATTGCAGGATTCTACCAAGTGTGTAATGAACATTCTAATAATTAACTTGAAACATTTATTACAACAGACAACGATTATAAGACAGATTAAAGAAAAGTTAAGAAATAATTAACATCTCAATTAAAGTTATCTTAATGACACCCTAACGATATAAATTGCAAAAAGATAATGTACACTTTTAATAAGACATTGAACTATCTTGAACATTGGAATTCTATTTGCAGATATCTCGACGTCCTACTTTTAAATATACACTTTGTGGTTTTTTGGAGAATTTTCCTAACCCCCACCCGGTAAGTACAGTAAGTTTAAAGTAAATCAATATTGAAAATAATTTAATCCATTTATTTCCGTGAATTTTTTGGTAAATTTTTTTCGAATTTCAAAAATAAAAAATATTGGTAAGACGAAACTGTACAATTTTAAAGCACAGGGACTTAGCTAAACTTAACTGGAAAGATTCAGGAGATCGGGATTATAAACAATCTAAGTTCAAGGAATACAAATTATAATAATTCATAGTCGGCCTACATATCATAAAGAGTTAAGATATATAGTATAAAACTATAAATGATGTCATAGATTCTAAATTTCTAATATGAGTAGGAACATTGAAAAATAAAATAAAAACTTATTTATTTTTGTCGAATGCGTGTCTTAAAACTTATCCTTTTGCTCTGGTTCGTACACGCAGAAGTTTATTACATAAACAGGTGTAATGTTACTGCTTATCAGGCTAAGTTCATTTATGAGAGGGGAAAAAAAACTTATCATCCTTTATTGCATTAGATTTATATAATTATACATGGAACAAAATTACCAGACGCCAAATCTTAAATTTTAGTACTTACATTACTTAATAAGTTTTTATATAATATAAATCCAATCAATCTAATTATTAAATTGAATTTTTTTTATAAAATAGCTTAAGTTTATAAATTTAATATAAATGAAAAGGTAATTAATTAATACTATTTGACTTGCTCGATTATAGAGGAAAGATGAAGAAAAAAGAAGAGATAAAATAAAATCAAAATTAAAGTTAAATTATAAATTAAAGTTATAAAATTATTCATATATTTACAAGATAATTTTAAAAAGTTAAATTTTTTTATATTTATTTTGAGTAAAAAATAAAATATGTGTAATCCATAAAATTGATAACATTTTTTTACTATCGTACTAGAAAAATATTAATATATTTTAACCCAACAAAGTTGTAGGAAGGGTGGTTACTTGACGCATTTGGTTTACTTTTGGGTTTATTTATGCTCTTTGAACTTTGAAGGGTTATTTGTTTTATTTGAAAAATCTTGTTTCACTTTAATTATTAAATGTATGAGATGAATTATATTTAACCTTTCTTTACATATGTGCGTTGTTTTGTTCTAAAAAATACACATTGCACGTACGTACGTAAATACAAGATGTGGCTGTTAAGTATTTGTGCAATCAATTGATGCCGTGACCATTCATGGTGCAGTCAATGCAATCTATCTAGCTCCTTGCCAGCTAGCAACTTGAAAGTTTAGGGTTTAGGATTTAGGGTTCCTAAACCCTAAACCATAAAGGTAATATCGTCACAATTATTATCATATTCTTTTGGTTTTAATAGGGAGTGCGGATTTTTGGATTGGTATGCCAATTCCAGATTATGCTGGTTAAATATGAAATAGGTGAATAATTTGTCATATGCTCCGACAGGATATGGGGAGTAAACAATCTATTTTGTATCCTAAGAAACAATTTGTTTCTTCCTTGAATACATATTTGGCTTTTCAAAAAAAAATAAAAAGAAAAAAAAACAACAACTTGAAAGTTGAAAATAAGAATATGTGAAAGAACCCCTTGATATATATTTCGTTCGTACACTTATGACTTCGTGCAGAACGTGACCTTATCATTAAGTGGTTTTGGTCAGCAAAATGGGAACTAATGAAAAACAAAAACAAAAACAAACAGGAAAAAGGCCAAATTCCTTGGTTGTCTGGTTCTAATATGATATTAGTATTATATATTATTTGATATACATATAAATGGTTTCTGGCAACAGCAAGAAATTGATTACAAGAAAACAAAGTAAAGGTAAGAAAGTAAGGTTGTTTGAATGATGAGTATTGAGTGATCAGATGAGAATCATAGATCAGAGTGGTGATGCATGCATGATTGGCATGTGTATATTATTAAGAAGCCCAGCTTCAGCAAGTCCAAGGGATAAATATTACGAACCCACACCGCCTACAGTGAGTGTGTTGGGTTGTGTGAAGGCTAATGTTTAGCTACTTATTCATATTATTACTTGTAATCCTTTTAATAATTTCTTATTTAAAAATAATTAATAAGCTTATGCACTAAGTTCATTCCTTTCCCTTTTCATATTTTCTCTTTTTACAGTAATTTCAGGGGATTTTTAATTACAAAAGTTACTAGCTAGATAAGTTTTGAAATATTCACATAAATAAATTACTCGTGTTTTAATACATGACCTAAAATATAAAATTGTGTTTTTAATTTTTTAATTTAAAATAAATAAGCTATATTTTAATACATACGTTTTTTTATTTATTTGAAACTCCTGTATAACAAATGAAACTTCAACTTTTTATATTATTTTACAAAGTCAAGTTTGCGAAACAACACTTCAATAATTTTTTTGAAGTCTTACCTGTGAAATGATACTTTAATATTCTTAGTGTTTTTACTATATAAAAACATAAGTTAAACTTTTCTTTAGGTACCAAATCTCAGTCATTAATGTATGAGTTTATATATATATATATATAAATAAAGTTGTTTTTATGAACATGACTATCTTTTTAATTTGCATCGATAGAAGCCACATTTATAAACCTGACTTGAGGCTTTTTTTTTTATATTTTAATATTTCAATTTAATATTTCTAAATATTTGTTTAAAATAATAGGTGAAATTTTATGATTTAAAATTCAATTTAAATTTTTTTTGAAATAATATTTTTTGTACCATTGTGAATGAAGTTGCATGTTTGTAAATTTTATTTTTAAAAATGATAATACAAAACACTTCAAAATTCATCATTTAAATGCAATAAAAATAAACATATATAATATATCCTATAGAGATAAGAGAAAAAGATTAATAATAGGATGATGTCCCATACCGTGGTTTTTCTTAATATAAATTGAAGACATCTCTGACGTTTTCAACTTAAAAAAAAAAAAAAATCGACTTTCTTATTATTTGTGAATTAGTTATTAGATCTTATAATAAGGATTGAAGGTAATATTTCGTTTAGGCATCCACTTTTTCCAAGCCCCATTCATTTTCATTTCATGAATTGAAAGCTAGTCAAAATTTAAATATGTAAAATTATTAAAGTTTTTACACTATTAGAAAAATGCTCATTTTCTGCTGTTTTTCCTATGGAAAATAATCCGCAAGTATTTCTTAGAGATTTTCATGTAAAAAAAAATGGTAGAAAATATTTTTATCGATTTAAAAATCTGAAGAAAATTCCTGTGGATTTTTCTGCAAAAATATTTTGTTAGGTAATTTTCTGCCGATTTTAAAATCCGCAAGAATTACCTACGATTTTATGCTACAACAATTATCTGCGAATTTGATTTATGTAGGAATTACTTGTGCGTTTAGTATCCGCATAAATTACCTATGAATTTTTCTACAATTTTTCGAAAATCTTAAAAAATTAATTTAAAATTATAAATTAAAATAAAAACTAAAACTAAAAATGAAATAAAAAATAAAAACAAAATATAAATTTAAAAATTGAACATTTAAAATTAAAAATTAATAAGTAAGAACTTAATAATTAAAGCTAAAAATCCTTATGAATATTATCAATTATAAATAAAAAATTTAAAATAATTAAAAATATAAATTAAGAACTAAAAATATCACTTAAAATTAAATGACAAAATACAGCTAAAAACTGAAATTAAAATTCAGAATTAAAAGTTAAAACTGTAAATTATAAGTTTAAATATAACTAAAATTAAACTTAAAAACTGAAAACTAAAATTAGAAATTAAAAAGTTAAAAATGAAACACTAAAAATTTAAAATCAAAATTGAATACTACAAATAAAAAATAAAAATTAATAAGTAAAAATTTAAAACTAAAAATTCAAAAATTGAAAATTTTAAATGTAAACTTTAAATTTAAAATCAAACTAATTAAAAGATATAAATTAAGTACTTAAAATATAAATTAAAATTGAATTAAAAATAAAAATAAAACCTAAAACTAAAAACAAAGTTAGAAATTAAAATAAAGAATTAAAATTTAAATTAAAATTTGAAAAATATAAATTAATAAAAAGCTAAAATTAAAACTATATAAAAACTAAAAAGTTAAAAATAAAACACAAAATTAAAAATTGAAAATTTTAATTTAATAATAAAAATTAAAAATTCCTAGGGATTATTAATTATAAATAAAACATTAAAACAAATTAAAAAATATGAATTAAGAACTGAAAATATAACTTAAAATTAAATAAGAAAATAAAATAAAAACTAAAATTAAAATTAAATATAGAAATTAAAATTAAGAATTAAAAGTTTAAATAAAACTAAAATGTAAGAATTAGAAATGATTTATTTATTTAAAATTTGTTAAAATTATAATAATTTATTTTTTACATTCTAATTAATTTTTTTAATTTAATATAATATAATTAAGTTCATATGAATAAAATGATGTGTATATTTTTCCTATGATAATTTATTTAATTAATTTTAAATATTTAATAAACTGATAATAAAAATAAATAAAAGCTTACATAAATGGAAATTTCTTACAACCTAACCAAAATATTTATTATGACCTTCTCAAGAGTGTTAAAATTTGAAAAGGATACTTCTTTACTCCTAAAGTTTTAATAATAACTAAGAAAATAGGCCACAATATTAATAACATGGAGCACTTTATATATTCTCTAGTACAAAACTGATTTATACTATTAGTATAATCATTAAATTCTTCTACAAATTGTTTCCACACGTTTAAAATCTTTTTCCCTAAATTTTCTGTTATTTTTCCAAAAAATTTTGGCCAATTCTTGAGATACTGAAAGTTCAATTTTAATTGCTTATCAGAATTACAAACTAAGTAGGTGTTTTAGCAAACCCTTTTCCTTAAATTTCCTCACGAATTTCCTCACGCATTTTGACGAAAATCTAATATATATATATATATATATATACATATATATCGCTGTGTAACATCCGGTTTAATTGTTGCATGCATTTCATCTCTTCTATTCTCTCCTTTTAATTTGTAGATCCGTGAGTTTCTGGTATCAGAGCCTGATGGATAAATAGGAGTTTATTGTTCTGGATCTAAGTTTATATTTATCATTCAAATTATGATTTAATGCTATTCTGTTCTGGGGATGCAGACTGTTTATCTGTTGTTATTTCTTCTGAAAACCTAGGTATTTGCCCTTGATTTTTGAAAACTGCGGTTTTGTAAGTCTTGTCGGGTTGAAAAACTCATAAGGTGTGATGCAGATAACTGGTACTGCGCGGATTACCGCCTTGTAAATCCAGCTCTTTTCTGTTTTCTTCTCTGTTAATATTTATATTTTTGTTGTAAGTTTTTGTTTATCTCTTTTGTTATTATGACTTCTTTGAGTAATGATTCATGGTGTGTATCTAGTATGTGGCCTGGGGCTGGATTGGCAGTAAGGCCCAAGGGGAGGCAGTAAGTCCATGTTGCCTATGTGCCTTTGCCCGCTGTCTCTACTATGAATAATTATTTCATTGATGAAGTAATTTTGAAAGAGATGATGTTTTGTAAATCTTGTGATTCTGTTCGTATTTTGTATTAAAAAAAAAAGGTTTTGTCTGTAACCTGGAATTCGGAATACCTTTGGATGATAATTTTGTGTTTAACTTAGATTTAGATCCAGATTAATAATTTCTTATAGAACCAAGTGAAGGTGATGATACTAGAAGATTTAAAAATATGAGTTCCTTTCTTCGCTCTCTCTCACGTCGCTTTTCCCTTAAATCTTCTTCATCCTCTTCTCTTTCCTCTAGCAATCCGCTAACTGAGCATGTTCAATCGGTCGAGGAAATACCTCCCAAAAATAATAGCTTCGAAGAAGAAGTTTGCTTTGAGGATATCAATCAAGCAATCGACAATTGGGAAATCCCTAAAATCCCTCAGGATGAACTATATATTCCTGACGAATCCAAACATGTCCGTAGTTCTGACTACATCATTAGGACTACTGAAAACAATATCCCTTTGGATCCCCAAGCCGGTGAGGAATTCCATCTTCTTACCAAACAATCCATAGCTGAACATTCTAGGAAGTACAAATACCTCCATATAGGATGTGTTCAAGTAGCTGTCAAACCCCTTGTTAGGGAAGGTCTTAACGCCTCAATCCTCATGTGCCTTCGCGATATTAGGCACAATGACTTTCACGATTCCCTCATAGGAACTGTAGAAACCAGTCTAGGACATGATCCTGTTTATTTCAATTGTTTTCCAAACAAAACGGTGAGTCTTTTAGATAAAAATGTCTTAGATTCATTGTTTCTAAACATTCGTCTGCATGGGTTAAACATGAAAGAAGGTTTTATTCCTGCAGCTCTCCTCTATCGAATCCAATATAAGGTCATGAACACTTGTAACTCAAGAGTTCTCCTTAAAACCAATGATCGGGAAACAACTTTGTTTGTCACAGATATGACCAAAGCAAATGTTGCCGTTCCCAAACTCATCAAGTGGGATGAGGTAGAGTTATCAACCTCTTGGCAACTCGAAAAAGCTACACCAACCCTTCCTCGTCAAACCCTTGAATTCCAGGAAATTAGACAATCTGAGGCTGGTAAGGTAGAAATTATTTTTGATCGAAGAAATTCTTTCTCTTCACGATCTGAAGCTTCTAGATCGGCCTATACTAGTGCCAGAAGATCTTTTTCTATAGCTTCTCAATCAAATCGGAGTTCTATCCCAGAATTATTACTCCAGAAATCAATCTTCAAGGGTTAGATAACTCATCTTCTATCCCTAGAAATATCTACAGTAGGGCTGAGGAAGAAATCTCTTTAGAAATTCATTCTCCTACTCAATCTGAAATGCAGTATGGTCAACTATGAATAGTTACACCATAGACAAACCAACCATTCGTAAGGAATTCTACTCTGAGACTTGGACCTCTCAGAGGAAATGGTTTCTTAGCAACTTTAAGGGTGACCATAGGTCAGAAATTATTGATTCCTTTTATCAATTTCTTAATCAAGTCCAAACTCATGTCTGTTTCTTTGATTGGTTAAATGTCTACCTTCATAGGAACCAAATCTATCCTCCTTGGACAATTACAATCACAGAAGACCTTTCTGTTAATACCATAACTGTCTGGCATCGTAAGAATGGAAAACTCGTTAAGTCCGACTTACCTCCATCTAGCAGTTATTTTATCCCAGGTTTAGAGGATGAGTACTTAGCTTCACCCTTTAAGCACAAATCTAATGAAACCATAGGAACCCAAGATATTAAAGCCCTTATGGAACAAAACAATACACCAACAAATACCTCCAAGTTTTAGGAGAAAACCTTGTAGGAAAAGCCTCATCCTCAAGAACTAAAGACGATGAGACCTCCTCCATTTACAAACCTTTGTTCAACCCTTTTAGTCTGACAAATGAGACTAGAAACAAATTTAGGCTTATTCATCAAAATTGGACCAAAGCCTTAGAAAAATCCAATCAAGTTAAGGATAATTCTATAGTTATCCCTGATACCCCTAGTTCTTCACAGGTAGGATCTGTTAAGCTAGGACCAATCACTAGGAGTGTCTCCCAAAAAGACCAATCTCTTAGGATTAACAAGTTAGGAGCTTCTTCCATAGGTTCCGAGTCTGAGGATGCTGCAACTAGCAGTAAGTTCGTTCCTCAAATCAATCCTGTCATAAGTAAGGCTCTCAACTGGAAGCAGCCTTCTAAACTCTATTACAATCGAGCTACTGCTCCTGATCTTCTCCTTGAAGAAAAGAATGATCAAAGTTTAAGATCCTTCAACGCCAATCAAATCTATGAATGGAACATAGATGGTCAAACTGAGTATAATATTCTTAATACTCTTCAACATATGACTATGGTCTCCACTGCATATCAGACTGCTTTAGATAGCACTGATGATACTATAGTAGAAATCCTGACCGCTGGCTTTTCTGGCCAACTCAAAGGCTGGTGGGATAATTACGTTTCCGATAATGAGAAACATGAAATCTTTACGGCAGTCAAAACGGACGCTGAAGGAAACGTCCTTACTGGCAAAGGGAAGCCTATTCCCGATGCTGTTAATACCTTAATCATGGCCATTGTCAAACATTTCATCGGAGATCCTTCTATCTACAAAGATCGTTCTGGAGATCTCCTGTCTACTCTTAAGTGTAAGACCTTAGGAAATTTTAGGTGGTATAGGGACACCTTCCTTACTCGAGTCTACACTAGAGATGACTGTCACCAACCTTTTTGGAAAGAAACCTTCCTAGCTGGACTCCCAAAATCCTTAGGAGACAAAGTTAGGGAAAAAATTTGTTCCCAGTTTAACGCAGAAATCCCTTATGATAAGTTAAGTTATGGTAATATCATAGCTTACGTTCAAAAAGTCGCTCTTAAAATCTGTCAGGATGACAACATTCAAAAACAATTAGTCAGAGAAAATGTTCAGAATCGCAGAGATTTGGGAAATTTCTGTCAACAATTCGGTCTTCCTTGTTCTAAGAGTCCGGGAAAGACTACACATAGAAAACCTTCTCAGCACCAGCTGAGTAAACTTCATTGCAGAGTCTCTAGATTCAAGACTCGTCATCTTAATTCCAAGCCTAGTAGGCCTCTAGATCATAATCTTCGTCGACGAAGTACTAATCTTCCTCAAAAGGATACCAATCTTTCTAGAGAAACTAGAACCTGCTATAAATGTGGTTGAAAAGGTCATTTAGCTAGATTTTGTCGAGTCTCCTCTAAGATTCGTGAACTCAATCTTGATCCTATTATCCAGGATCAACTTAATAATCTTTTGATAAATTCTTCTGATAGTTCCTAAGAAGAAGAAGATGAAAATGTCAAGATATCTTCTGACGACATCCAAGCCGACGATGATCTTTCCTCCTCTAGTAGCGAAAATTCTGAATCTCCACTCATCAATGTCATTCACAATGATGAGCAAAATCTATTGCTTGACGCTCTAGAATCCATCCAAGACCCTCAGGATAGGAAAGAGTATCTTGAGAAATTAAAGGCAATCCTTTCTAAACCCAAACCTACGCGTTCAGATAATAGGTTTGTCAATAACAAGTTTGATCTTACTCAAACTCTTAAACGAATGGAAAAATCTTCAGTCAAGCCAGTCACTATTCAGGACCTCCAGGCTGAAATTCGTTCTCCCAAATCTGAGGTCCGAGAACTCAAATCTCAATCACAGTTGCACGAGACTATCATATCTTAAATAACTGCAGCTCTATCTGATAACATGGTTCCAAATGACCATGAAAACTGTAATCAGGATTATGAGTCCGATCATAATTCATCAAACGAAGATACTCTCTTCAACAACCTAATCAATCAGTGTAGCATCCAAAAATTCTATATTGATGTTACTATTCTTATCGACGACTTCGTTCTTAAAACTATCGCTCTATTTGATACCGGAGCTGACTCAAACTGTATTTTGGAAGGACTTATTTCAACCAAATACTTCCATAAAACCTCCGAACGGCTTAGGACTGCTAGTGGATCCAAACTAGAATTCCAGTATAAGCTTCCTTCGGCAATTATACAAAAAGACAATCTCCAGGTAGAAACTCCGTTTCTTCTGATTAAAAATCTTAAGAATGATGTAATCTTAGGAACACCATTCATCAAATCTATCTTCCCAATCAATATTTCTAGTGTAGGTATATCCACCCAACACTTAGGGAAGACAATCGTATTCAAATTTCTTGACAAACCTGTCTATAGGAACATCAACCAAGTTGATCTTAAACTTAATCAAATCAATTTTCTAAAAGAAGAAATTTCCTTTAAACAAATCGAGAGTAAACTCTCTCTTCCTCATGTCAAACAACGTATCAAGAATCTTTCTGAATGTTTCCAATCTACCATCTGTTCTGACCTTCCTAATGCTTTTTGGGATAGAAAGAAACATATGGTCAATCTTCCTTATGAAAAGGATTTTACCAATAGACAAATCCCGACTAAAGCTCGGCCAATCCAAATGAGTCATGATCTTGTTACTCATTGTCAAAATGAAATCAAGGACCTTTTGTCCAAAGGATTAATCAGAAAGAGCAAAAACCCTTGGTCTTGCGCAGCTTTCTATGTTAACAAAGCCTCCGAAATTGAGCGAGGCGCCCCAAGACTGGTTATCAATTACAAGCCTCTTAATCAAGCTCTTCAATGGATTAGGTATCCAATTCCAAACAAGAAAGATCTTCTTTCCCGATTACATTCGGAAAAAATCTTTTCTAAATTCGATATGAAATCTAGATTTTGGCAAATCCAAATCAATCCCAGTGATCGCTACAAGACGACCTTCACTGTTCCCTTTGGGCAGTACGAATGGAATGTAATGGCCTTTGGTCTAAAGAATGCTCCATCAGAGTTTCAGAATATCATGAATGATATCTTCAATCCTTACTCAAACTTCTGCATTGTCTATATAGATGATGTCCTAATCTTTTCCCAATCTGTTGACCAACATTTCAAACATCTTGAAATCTTTTTCAAAGTTATCAAACGAAATGGTCTTGCTGTTTCCAAAACCAAAATCTGTCTTTTTCAGACGAAAATCAAGTTCCTTGGCCATTATATCTTTCAGGGAACCATTAAACCAATTTGTCGTGTCATTGAGTTCGCTGACAAATTTCCCAATCAAATTTTAGAAAAATCACAACTTCAAAGATTTTTGGGTTGTCTAAATTATGTCGCTGACTTCCTTCCTCAGCTCAGTATCATTTCAAAACCTCTTCATGACAGACTCAAAAAGTCTCCCCCTCCGTGGACTGACATCCACACCAATCTTGTAAAACAAATCAAACAGCAGGTCAAAGTGTTACCCTGTCTGTATCTACCTAATCCCAATCTCCTTAAGATTGTTGAAACCGATGCCTCTGACCTAGGTTATGGTGGTGTCCTCAAACAACACATGCATCATACTGAGCATTGCATTGCATTCACTTCAAAACATTGGAACAAAGCCCAACAAAATTATTCCACTATTAAAAAGGAAGTTTTGGCTATTGTTCTTTGCATATTAAAATTCCAATCTGATTTACTAAATAAAAAATTTCTAGTTCGGGTTGATTGTAAGTCAGCCAAAGAAATTTTACGAAAAGATGTAAAAACTCTTGCATCAAAACAAATTTTTGCCCGTTGGCAAGCAATACTAAGTATTTTTTATTTCGAAATTGAATATATCAAAGGTACATCAAACACCCTTCCTGACTATCTGACTTGTGAATTTCTTCAGGGTCGGACACATGTAAGATGCCCCCAAAATTAAAAATGAAGGTGGCCTCCTCCAGAGGCCGGGGAAAAGCAGTTCGGGGATCATCTCGGACAAACAAGTCATCTTCCTCCATAGAGGATACCCAAACTATTCAAGTCGCCTTACAGACTGCAAATCAAGGGTCATCTACCCAGACTAGGTCATCAACCCAGCAGACTACCATTAAGTCTGAGTCATCAACTCAGCAGGCCATCACCAAAACGGGGTCGTCTACCCCGCAAATAGCAAAAGGGTCTTCTACCCTAGTAACCAAACCATCCGACTATGCGATGGCCCTTCCAACCCTTCAAGCCCTTCAAGACTGTGAGCTGACCAACCTTCCATCCAAATCCTGGAAACAAATCTTTTCAGAAGAATCAGATGACCTCTTATGGAATCAGAACCTGAAATCAATTATTTCAGAAATAGCCCAATCTAAGCTAACCTTACATGTAAAAGAATTGGTGGAGCAACCTCAACCAATTTCCCAAAAACAACCTTCTTCCCAATCCAACCCAAATAAAGTTTGCGAAAAAATCTTTCCACCAACATTTTTATTTAAACCTCTTAGTCTCAATAAGACTAGGAAATTTTACGAATTTATTCTGGTGGATTCCAAATCTGTTTCAATAAAACATAATTTTGACAATAATGATAACAATGTTATCACTCATTCTACATTGCAAATTTTAAAAGTTTTAACTTTTAAAGATTTTGAAGCTAAGCCAAACCAAGTAAGGAAATTTTCCCAGCCTTTCGACCCGATTGGTTATACCTACTGGGATTATATTCATGCTTGGACCAATGTATTTTGGTTTCAAAATAAAAATTATCGGCACTCGTGGCTGATTTATTTCAAGAAAAATGTCCGATATTTCTTTCCTCAGTGGTTTGCTGAATGGTAGGACTTTTTCGGACCAATTCAATCCATCATTCCTGAAGAGATCAAGGCAGGATTTAATCAGTTTAAATCAAGAATTGAATAAGGAAACAATCCGTTTCACCCATCTTTTCAGTTCTTCTCAATGTTTTCCTTAGCCTGGATTTTTGCCTGGCACCATCAGTACCAGAAAAATGCAACAAATCCCAAGCTTCTGCCTATGTTAGGAAAACAAGCTTCAGTCAAATGGTGGGATCAGTTCAATGCCTCCAACGCCAACTCTCAAGGAGTGTCTTTATGGTTCCAGAAGAACCGAAAAAGCCTCAAATCGGCAGACCCAGAGACCTGCCAGTTCCTCAATCGTAAGGCCAAGATTGCAGCTGCCCTTGCAGCATCCACAGATGATGAAGCCTTGGCAAAAAATCTTCATCAAATTTTGAATCTCCTTTCGACAGACTCAGAAGCTAGTTCGTCCAAAGGCAAGATGAAGAAAGAAGACAGTCCGTCTCCATCCTCGTCCTCCGGTTCATTTTACCACATAGAGGAATCTGACGAAGACTGACTCCAATCTCGCATGCATTTTGCGAAAAGTCACTATTCATGTCCGAGCACTGTAGCGGAACCGCTAGTCACTGTACACTGTACACTGTTCACTGTAGCGGAAATTTTAAGTTACTATTAAAATAGTACAATTTACTGTTGTAATAGTAACTTTTCATTTTCTATAAATTGTATCAATCTGAAAGAGGAGGGGAGCAGAATTTTAGACGAAGTCTCTCTCTCTCTGTAATTCTCTAACTCCAATCAATACAACTGTTTTGTATTACTTTCTACTTTGTTGCATTCTGAAATCATATTTTCGAAAACCTGAGATTTAATGCTCGGTTCACCGGCTGTCTCTTGATACCCGGTTTTGTGCGGACTACTGCCGTGTAACATCCGGTTTAATTGTTGCATGCATTTCATCTCTCCTATTCTCTCCTTTTAGTTTGTAGATCCGTGGGTTTCTGTATATATATATATATATATATATATATAAAGAATAGGCTTTTTAAATTATTTCTTTGCCTTTATATTAAGTTTTTGACAAGTGGATTATTTTATGTTTGTTTAATTTCTTTTTTTTTTGTTTTTTAATTACCTTTGTTTTTTATTTGTTTTAGTTTATATTTTATTTTTTCTATATTATTTAATTTAAATTATTATCATTGTTACCATTTTATATTTTGTATTCTTCCTATATTATTTTATTTTTAAGTTTTATGTTTTTATTATTTTCATATTATTATTTTATATTTTTATGTTTCTATATTTTTATTTTTTCTATCTTATTTGATTTTATGAATTTTTATTTTTTTGTCATTTAAGTTTTTATATGGAAATTACTCTTTTGTCCATTTTAATTTTTTGTCAAGTGTTTCTTTTTATCTTTAGTTGTCATTTTAGGGAAAGACTATGAAAATTACTCCTTTTCTCATTTTAATTTTAAATTTTATTTATTATCTTTTATTATTTTATTTCTTTAGGATTACATTTTTTTATGTTCTTTTTTATTATTTTTTTTTATATTTATATATTTAATTTAAAAATTATTGTTAAATATTTGATTAAAGGACAAAATAATTTGTGTATATTAAAAAACATTTTTTAAATATATTTTAATATATTACAAAATAATTTGAAATCTGACTCCATTTGTTCAGTATAAACACTACTTTCCCCTATTTCTCGATATTAGTAGAACGTGTTACTACATAATATTAGGATGGATCAAAAGCCACTATTTAAATTTTAGGCTTTATGATCTACTCATTATAAACCTAATCTTTGAGATGATAAGATATCAGGTAATAAATATGCGCCCCAGTGTTGGATTTTGCTTTCCATCATAGTTGAAAAGTGAAATAGTCTTGATGTCTAAAAGTGTCATGCTTGATTTTTATTTCATCTTACAAGTTTCTTGTTCAGGTCCATACCATCGCTTATATTAGCAAAGACCAAGCCTGTAGCTTTAGATGATTGGTCAATTAAACAAGTGTGACCCCAGTTCTATATATTTTACAGGTATAGATTTCAGGCTTAACACCAACTACTGATAAGGATTTCCCATGTTAACCTCTAAACAACGTAGGTTGCTTATTGTCTTCTTATAAACTTACATTCTTTGTCTAAATACATGCCATTAAAACAATCCATATGCTCTATATGAATTTATTTTCATTTTGTGATTTTTCGTGTTCTATGTCAGATTCCCATGTATAATTAGTGATTAGTGTAACTTTTTTGCTTTTATATCCTCTTACCCTTGCCAGGTGTGCCTTATCTACATAGTGCTTTTCCTCAAAAGTCATAGCCAAATCAATTAGTTTCCATGAAGAGAGAAAAAAATATCATGAAGAGCAACTAATGGCATTCCATTGCTGGAATTTCTAATCAACGATCTTCACCGGTGGTAGTGAGCAGTACCTTGTTCTTGTCTCTGTAGCTAGCACAATATCCAACAAACTTTACTCTAGGAGTTTAAGTTCTAGCACGCCTCAAACCTGGCTATTGAACCTGCCACTTCTAAAATTATCAAGAAGTTGAAGCCAACAACAATACTAGATCAAGGAGAAGGGAAACAAATTAAGAGTGATAAAAAGAATAGGTCCAAAAGTTGGCATGAGTTTCCACAGTATATTATGCATCTTGATCAGAAGAATTCATCTAGTTTGTAAGATACAATGACTCAAAACTCTAAGGGTGTTGCACGTTGTAGGAGTTTTCACACAGTGGAGAAAATTGGTTAAGAGAATTTGGTTAACCGAGTCACATACATATCAACATAGTGAGTTTAATGATGAATCAAATGTTGCTAGTTCAATAATTTAACATATAAGTTAATCTAAAGTTGATACTACCTGTAAACTTTAAAAAATTCATTATCTAGTGTAAAGGGTCCAATCCACTGCTTTTGGATGAGCAAAATCATGGATGTTAAGTGGGACTCAATTTCGAGTTAAAATCGAGATCACTTTTTTCTAATAGCCTTCTTAATTGCCATGGTGGCTGTCATAGTCTCTGCAAAGAACACATTATGAATGTCAGGATTGCAAGCGAAAGCTCATTTGAAATGAAGGTCATGATCCATGAAAATAACACTACTTCAAGTCAAAGTAACCTTTAGCTATTCCATTAGAATTGCATTTAATCTAATGGAATATGGGTTGAGTCCAAAAGACCCGCTTAATGAAACTAGCTCTGCTAAGGTGACAATCGACCCCAAAATATTTTAGAATGCTAAAATGCTTCATGATATTGGACATTGTACCAGAGAAAATTGATCCATGAGGTGGACACTAGTAGAGATAGATTGGAAGATATAATTGAGATTCATTGTGAAATTGTCAAATCTAACCTCGTTTCTCCAAACTCAAATGTTGAAGATAGAAAAAGTGATACCTACAAGAATCACATCTGAGGCTTGAGAAGATCTTTTAATGTCACAAAAAGAGATAAGATTGGCTTATAAAAAAACTGATAGAGATAAGATTATTGATAGAAGAAAGATCCAATTTGCAATGCATTTTAGTTTCCAAACAAGTCCAAATCTGTCCAGCTAAGGAGCAAGAAAGAAACAAATGTTGCATATCTTGATAATCTTGACCGCAATTAGAGCATACTGAAACAACAATGATACCCCTCTTTTGCAAATTGTCATATTCAGAAGCTACTTTATATCGATGAAAGCAAACAACTAATAAATATCTAAAACTGAAAGAACAACAACCACAATTTTAAACTATTATATTCACACCGAAGGCACATGCATTAGACACAAAGCATTATTCATGTTTACATAATCTCAGAATTCATATACATTCATACTTTATCCACCACCTTAAGCATAATTTCAGAAAAAATAAATTTGCTATTTTTTTCAAAAAGTTTCTCATATTCTCTTCCCTAGAAAAATCAAAAGCCAACAACTTTGCATCAAAACTACAAATTTAAACAGACCCAACTAAGTAAAACAGTTCATGAGTTTGAAAAATAGTCTCAACTTCTAGGATCATATCATTGTTAACGTAATCTTATCATTCATATCCATTCACCAAAGTAAATATACTTACTCAGAACAACCACTAGCCATTTGGGGAAGAGCAATATTTAAAATCATGAGTGAAATAAACAAGATTAAATTAGGCAAAGGCTAAGAGTTGAGAGTCAGAAATCTATCTACCCTTTGTTTTTATCTAAATTGTTGAAATTCACTCAACATTCACACTAAGACTTACCTAAAAATTAGTCAAATTGGTACGGGTTGCTATTTTTATTACTCAAGAATTTGTCTTTAAGCAAATTCAAAACCTGCTACATTATGAGTCTTTTTGAAAGACATTTAGTTATACATAGAAAATGTAACTTTGACTCCCATCAAGTCAGAGTCTCTTGTCCAAAACCCTAACCTTGTGCGTTTTCCTTACTGCCATCCTTACTGTCACCATTGCCTTCGCCATGCTCTATCAACGCCATCTTGAAGCAGTACCTCAGCTTTGACACATCTAAAAGTTCCACATCGATGGAGTATAAAAAAATTTGAAGTTTATAAAGGAGGGCATCAAGGCATTGGATGCAACTAGATTGAGGGAATTACCTAAAGGGACTTGTTCGAGAAGAAAAGCAGTGATGGCTCGAGTTATCTCGTAACTACTATTCTTGGAGAAAGAAAACGTCAATGGCTCAAGTGAGAAAAAAGTGGTGCGAGTACAAGTCAGAGAGAAAGAACGACAGTGGCTCAACGAAAAAAACATGGTGAAAGGGAGAGAAAGAAAGAGCTACGATGGTAAAAAAGGGTGGTAGGAGAGAGAAATAGTATCACCTTACATATTATAAGAATTAAGGATTGAAAAATATATATTTAAAGTATTGGTTTTATTTTTTAAAAGAAATAATATAATTGTTGCAAAAAAAGAGCGCAAAAAAGTCTACAGGTCATTCCTGCCACTTTCACAATAGATAACTAATTCTTGTGGCTCATAAAATGACACGTAACTTCTGCGACTTTCACAAAATGGCAGAAAAATTTATGTGCAAAATTATTGACTTTTTTGCGGTTTTTTTTAAAATCGTAGGTATGTTTCTACGATTATTTTAGCAAAAACTTCTGCAGGAAATTTGCTACGCATATGAATTTCCTCAGGAAAAATTACCCACAAAGGTTTTAGTTGGGGATTCCTATTTGCAACTAAATATGCAGAAAACAAGTTTCTTGGAGTTTTTTAGTCAAAATCCGTAAGAAATTTCGTAGGTAATTATGAAAATTCTAGTAGTATTAATATCAATTGAATATGTGAAATTAACTTTAAAATATATTTTATCTTCAAAATTCAAATATGCTCTTACAATTTTCATATCCATTTATATTTTTTTGTCAACTAAATGGTTTAAAAGATTTTGAAAATCAAATATCCTATCTAAGATTCTCTCTTTCTCACGGAGATTAATTTTGGATAAACTTCCAATAGTGACTCAACTATAGAGAAAAGAGATAACAACAAACAATTCCTTTATATCATGTCCTTTCCGTAGAAACCATGAAGGATAAGGACCATTTCTTCTTAAATTGAAGATTATTATCTCAAGATGGAATGTTGTATTATCATGGATGAGGTTGTATATGTGTTCTCGAGAGATATAGTTTAAATGTATCATCTAATGGGTTTAAACAAATAGGAAGCTATGTATATGAAATTCTTGTTTTGGCATGTCTCATGCTGGATGATATGGAATGGATGCTACTATACGTCAAAGGAATACAACTAGATGTGAGAGATATGTTTTGAAAGATAACAGTCTTCTCTTGGAAATGGTACTATAAAGAGAATATTCAAAACTAGAAATGATTTTTTTTCCGTCTTGGTGTATTAACTCAATTGAGTGCCTTTAATTTTTGTAGAGCAACCACTTTTGTGTTTTGAAATCAAGCATATTCACTTAATGTACAAACTTTTTACTTTATATAATATCATCTTCTTGAGCTATTAAAAAAATTATATTTACGTTCGCTATACAGGAATTTTTTGTTCAAGGTCAAAAAGAAAAATAAAAGAAAAATATTTGAAAAAATCTTCTTAAATAGTTCAATTAGATATATGGTTGCATTTATAGGCTTCATGCATGGTGGACACATCCATAATATATACATGATATATAAAGCGTGTAAGATCTTATTTTATTTGTATGTTATAAGTGGAA